>CAMQGK010000199.1:0-637878 GCA_947000775.1 Pterois miles | reverse complement strand
TCCTGAATGAACTTACGCATTAGCTTCATATCTCACCGCAGTGCTCAAAGTTCAGTTAGTGTGAACTTTGACTATACTTGGTGTTGACCTTTAAATGTGAAACTAATCACAGTTCACAGCTGTCCGTGACACGACCTGAGAACGACCAGCGACAGATGAAGAGCTTGTCCTTTTTGTTTCTAGTCCCAACAACTTTACAAATGGACTTGCCTTTATATAACTCCTCTCTGGTCTTCCGACCACTCAAAGGGCTTTACACTACACGTCAGCATTCACCCATTCACACACACATTCATGCACTGATGGCTGAGGCTGCCACACAGGTACCAACCTGCCCATCAGGATCTAATGTAAAAACTCATTCACCGAAGGGTCATCCTTCAGGAACAATTTGAGGTTAAGTGTCTTGCCCAAGGAAACTTTGACGGTCAGGGTTGTAGAGGATGGATGCATCTACAAAATGTTGGCCTTTAAGCAGAGGGTTCCCTACGGTTCTGAAACGTGAAGCTAATGAGGAAGAACCTTAAACTTACATTGTTTCTAGTAACCAGCAGGGGGCGACTCCTCTGTTTGCTAAAAGAAGTCTGATTGTATAGAAGTCAATGAGAAAATGATCCTCCTCTCTGATTTATTACCTCAGTAAACACTGTAAACATCAGTTTATGGTCTCAATCACTAGTTTCAAGTCTTCTTCAATACAGCATGATGTTCATTTAGTAAATTATGGTCCATTTAGAGTCAAATAGACCATAAAGCAGGGGATCATTTAGGGCGGGGCTACCTTGTGATTGACAGGTCACTGCCACAGTGTTGTCCAGTCCTTGTCCCAGATCACAATCCTGCCCAAAATTCATCCAGTTGTTTTTGTGCCTAAACCTCAGCATAGTGTTGTCACGTCATACACAGCATGTATTTGATATCTGAGCAGACTGCAAACATCAGTCAAATTTATACTGACTATGGTTTTCACACACTTCTGATTATGACTGTTCCTAACTAACCTAGCTAACATTACACATCCCTTACCTGTCCCACCACGAGTCCTCAGCGTTCCAGTGTGAGAGGAGGTGCTGACCCCCCCGAAGACAGTCATCCCCTGTCCGACGGGGGCGTGGAAGTTGTTGTAGTTGGGGATGGCGGTGACCCCGAAGCTGGGGTAGTGCTGCGGCGTGGGGTCGGCCCCATAGCGGTAGCCGGCTCCCTGGGATATGCTGGTGTCTCGGTCGTCTGTCAGTTTGGTTGCTTCCTTATCCTTGCATTGCACACAGCCCATTATCTATAATCTGGGGACGACAAGAGAAAGAAAAGACAGCAGGTTGGTTTAGGTGGAACTGGTCGACTTGAGTCATAAATTAGATCACTGAAGGGAAATGGTTAGAAAAATCTAAACACATTATCGCATAAAAACAAGGGCTTGTCAAAGTTAACACGATAACGTCTTAACGCAAATTCCTATTAATGCCACTAATTTCTTAAATGCATTAACATAACTTGTGATTTTTTAGGTTGTAGCAGCTCACTTTTAACCCTAGAACACTAACGTCGGGTGATTTTCACCCACACAATTCTTGTTATGTGATTTTCATTGTGTTGCCATTGTCTGAGTTTCATGGGTCCTTGGGTAGCTTCAGGCTGCTTACTGATGTTATTAATTGTATGTTTGTTTCCCTCCTCCCATCTATGGTTTTTTCAAGAGGCATGCGTTCGGGTGATTTTCACCCGACTTTAGTGATAGAGAGTAACATATTTTACGGGTGGAATTTACCCGAATTGATAAAACTGCTTTTTATCAAGGATATTGTATTGGGTAAAATATACCCAACGTTAGCGATGGTGTGACTTATTTTAACGTTAGTGTTCTAGGGTTAAAGCTAGAGTGAAGATACTGGTATCACAGGCAGTTAGAAATCCTGAGAAATCCATCAGTACCAATCATGTCAAATATATGGTGTCTGGCTGAGCTTGGCTGCTCAGCTCATCAAACTGGAGTGCCTTCATCACTCTGCTCTAGGTTGTGCCTTCACACTGCTTTCCCTCCAGTTGACATCCTTCCACTGATTAGCACTCTGTCCTGGGAGGCAGAGACCTTTTGTTATTAGCCTGACACACAGCTTGGTCCCTGGATGACTCACACCGACAGGGTGCCTCTTTTTCGGTCCTGTAACACTGATGTCAGGGAGGCTGGCCGGGGAAAAGGGGAGATGGCGGCACGGCGCTGTGCCGTCAGCATCACCCTGTTGATCTTAACGGAGAGAGGTGGGAGGACACACTACCGACGACTGCTTTTGTCACGGAGCCGAAACAATCAAAGTGAGCCTTCGTCTTCAAAGCATTCAACTCTATTCTTTACTGTGCAGCCTACAAATCCTCTGTCTAATCCTCTTTCTGTAAAAACTTCCACTTTCTAACTTAAAAGCAGGAATTTGAAGTTGTAAATACAGTTACTGAGTGGGACATCGGAGGCTGAAGTGAATCAGAAACATCCAGGTCCTGTCCCAGAAGTAGGAAAACTTCAAAATCTCAGCGACTAACTGAAATAACTGTTCATGGGAGCTGTTGTTTTTTCTGTGCTCACAGACGAATCTTTGTTTAAAATGACAAAGGCTGGAGTGAAGTTAACAGCAGGAACGCACTTCGTTTTCAGAAAGACAAATAGAAATGCTGAATGAGACGTTACATTACAGCTACTACGAGGACCTTTCATTTTGTGTTGTTTGGGTGGTCGCTGTGGACAACAGTGGTAGTGTTTTGCAGCACCAGACTCCCTTTAAAAAGCCTCTCATTTTACTGTAGCCGGGTCCGACAGTCTGCCTCGTGCAGTCCTGGTTCTGGTTCTCCTGTGCCTCCCTGCCCTCCAGCAGCACCAGCAATATGGCCTGGGCCTCCAGCATTGTGGTATCGGGGTACTGTTATAACAATTAATAACATACTAAGTGTATATTCAGGATAATTGATAGTAAATAGTAAATAACTTGGAACACAACAGCAAGACTACTGCCTTTACTTCAGTCTAAATAAGTCTAACTCGTCGTTTGTTAAAGCTGATAAACCAAAGCTCAGCTAACTGATCTGAGACTGTCTGACTGTCTCTGCTCTGTTCTCTGGGTGCTGTCTTTGCCCGATGACACATTATGAAACATTATCAGATATTATAAAAGCCATCAATTGATAAAACAGTTTAAACCAAGTGTTATTATGAAAGTGTTTCCCCTTTCTTACTGGGATGAAGCAATATGTGGAGTCTTAGTGGCGAAGAAGACTCTCTCGCCACTAAGTTTGTTTTTTTATTAGTATATTATCATAGTCCTTTATTAGCTTCATGTGATGCAGACACTACTGCATCACAAACACACTGAGGCGTTAAAGGAGGAACCCTGGCTGAATGTGAACCGGCCTTAGCCTTACTGTCTCCTTATTAAAACGATTCTCAATCTCAAATCCATGTCCCTACTGAGGCATACACTAAAGGACCAGTGTGAGGCTTTAGATGGACCTCCTAACAGAAATGTAATATTGTATTCATAACTATGTTTTCATTAGTGTGTAATCACCTGAAGTGTTATTGTGATAGAGATAGACTCTGAGTGACATGTGGAGGGGTACCCTGTTGGTTTCAATCTGCAACCACCCCGCTAGATGCCACTAAATCCTACACACTGTCCCTTTAAGAGAAGTGACATTAGCTGTTGAGATCCCAACTTGTGAAATGATTTATCTTATTTTTAGAGACAAGTTTTGAATTTTTGAAAAACTTAACACAATGAGTGATTTGTTTTGGAGCAAGTCTCCAATGGCAATTAGTGGTACTACATCTAAAAAGGGGCACTGCACCAATTTAACCTGCTAAAGCAACTGTACTCGTCAAAACATTTGTATTATGTATTATGAGGCTCATCTGGAGCTCTGAGAAATGATTCAAGTGATGCCCGGTGGATCACCAGGGTAGCCTGGGTTTGGAGATGGAGAGTTGCATTATGGGACATGAAAGATCCAGTGTTTGTGGAGGTTGACCCCATCTGTTTTCTACAAGCTCCCTGACTTCATGGAAGTGCAAAACGACTAAAAAGGTAGATCTGACTTTTCTTTTGTCATAATCTGAATGTCCTGGGTCATGAAGCAGGAATCTATCCACGGTGTTTGTGGGGAGTAATGTAGCCTCAGCTCCAGACTACAGTCTAAAAACATATTGAAATACTTTCTCAACAGTTTATTTATGACTAAGCAAGGATGGTCTTTCCCTCAGCAAAATGAAATGCTGAGATTTAAAAAAAAAGACATGAACCACAACACAGAGAGATTAAACTTTGACAATGTTGTGTACTCCCAGAGGAATTAATGCCATCTAATTGTTTCTCTGCAAAACAACGATGAAAATAGACACAGCGGGCCATAAATTTAGACTCTACTTGGGAGACAAAGTTTCGGTCTGGCCTTCGGCTCCAGTCTGTCCTCAAATGTGTCACCGGAGAATATATTTCAGATTGCCTGCCCTCGATCTTCTGGCTCAGTCACCTCATCTGACTGCAGCTTGGACCAGGAATGTTTTCACTTGTGTAACACACTGAGGACGGACAGAGGACTGATGAGTGGAGAGTGTGGGCTTCCCCTTCTTAGCAGCAGCAATAAACAAGTAGACGATCATAGAAAGGACAAACAATAACCGCTCTGAATGGAGGTAATCACACTCTGATCTAACGACAAGCTGCCAGAGAAGAGGCTGAAAGACAGACAGACAGTAGCCAAACAGCAGCACAACGACAATATCCACCTATGATAATATCACAGAGGAATCTGCTGCACAACAATACTTCACTTACTGCTCAAGCAAACGATGTGAATCCTCTTTCATCACTGATAAAACAGGGCTGCACAATCATGGCCAAAACAATAATCACGATTATTTTCACCAATACTGAGATCCTGATTATTTATTATGATTATTCATAGATTCTAGAGACAAAACATTTTTATTGTAATTTCTCCTTTAAACAAACAGAGTGCTGCTTTCACTTCCATGTTGTGCTACATTCCAGCTGTCAACAATCTGAAATGTTCTCTTTTTACAGTGTAATTGACATCTATAGCGACTATTTGCATAACAACACAATTCAAATGATCAGGAAATACATTATTAAAAGATCCTGATCCTGAAAATGATTTTTATTTGTATATTTAGTATTTGATGATTTAAATACTTAAATAAAAAATCTTGGCATTAGTAGAACTGAGTCTATATTATAAGCTGCTTAGAGGAAGTGTCTCTATTATTTTTCCATTTTGCGATGAAAACGTCTGCTTCAAACAACTGGATTTGTTCAAGCTTTTCTCCCAAAACTACATTTTACAAGATTACATCTGAATGCATCATGATAACATTATAATTCACATCGGCCTGATACTCATTTTTACTTGAAAGCATCATAATGTGCCCCACGCTGTCAGCAGACCAGCCGATCTGTGTGATCACCCTTTTAGTGTCAAGATTACAGTGTTCACGACCTCTTAACGGCGAGAAGCGATCTGCTCTACCAGCTAGAGCAGGAGCCTCATACTGACTGACACACTGTGACCGCTGCCTTCCAGCATCATTACAGGCTGATCCCTCAGCTGGCACGCTGGTGCACATGGAGGCCAAAATGGCTGTCAGCACAACGAGGGCTGTCACAGGAAGTGAGAGGAATCTTGCCATATTATCTGTGTCTTTTTCAAAACAAACAAGATAACAAGTCTATGCCCAGCGGCACAGTGGTTAGCACTAGCAAGAGGGTTGCAGGTTCCAGTCCAGCTTGGGGCCTTGAATATGAGCGTGGATGGTTGTCTGCCTCGATGCGTCAGCGATGTGGTTGTCTGGTGACTGTGTCAGCTGGGACAACGCTTACAGATGAATGAAGTCTATGCCCTGAATGAGCCTTTCAAACTGAACGTCCTGTCTTACGTGTTCATCCTGTGTTTTAAAATACGTGACAAACTAAGCTAAACACTTACAGAAAGCTCTTGTTTTAGTGTGTGTATACGTTGCCATGTAAAGACATGAATAACATGGAGGTTGCGTGGCCTAAAACTTCAACAGTAGCACAACACCGCTTCACTCCTTTCATTCCACCCTTCACAATAAACTCCCCGGACACATCCACGGAAACAGGGAACTAAAGTCATTCAGAACCGTCACTAAGAAGAAGCTCAACAAAAACACTTGTTCGTAACGATTCGCTGTTAGCAGAGCTAACATTGCTAGCTACATTGTGTTGTTGATACATGCTTGTTGAAGAGATGCATTGATTAAGTCCAGGCTTTATACTTGTGGTCTCAGCTCAACTGGCTTCACTGTGTGTTTGCATGTTGCAGAGCGCCGACAGAGCAGTGGAGAGGCTTCAGAGAGATAATCAATACTAACAGTACGACCCATTCACGACTGGGTTTCATCCCTAAATAAGATTATTTTTCTTATTCGTCACCTTTAAGACATATTGCGAAGATGATGAAAATCAACAGAAATAGAAAAATAACTAAATGCACACTGTGTTAAATTATATGAGAGAAGAAAAGGTGGGCCCAGTTTTGGTTTGCAGCGCTGCAATGGTGATTAAACGGTGATACATTAAATGACACACATTAGGTGCCTCAGTCCTGACAGCTGCATTACATAAGAGGATCAGGATGGATGCAGTATCACCTTTGAGCTCCTTGTAATTGACTTGGTTTGACCCGTTCCAACAACCTGGCATCAAACCTACGAGGAGAGTGAAACGGGCAGCTCACAGTGAAGCGGCGGCGCAGCAGCACACGCCACGACGACGCTGTCAGTCGGCGCTGTAATCCTGTGCGACAGGACGCTGGGCGGGCAGGCGGCCAGGCAACAGCAGCAGCGATGCCACGCTCAGTGCAAGACTGCAGAGCATCTCTAATCGTATATGCTCAGAGCAGACGCCAGCACCGACCGAGACCACAAACTGATCTGCATCCTGACTCTTTACACAACCCGTGACAGCCAGAGGCCGACTGAATCGGCTTTTGGAAAGGAAACAAATGTATTGATCCCTCTGAGCCGGATGGACAGCTGTTCCTGTGCAGTTGTTAAATGATAATCTTTGGAGGAGGGGTGTGTTTTCAGGGAGAGATATGGCTTAGCATTACAGCTGGTCATATGGAGCTGGATGGAGGTGGATCTGACGGGTTTTTGATTGTGATTAGGGGCAGACCCCCAGTGTGCAGGCACTGCTGTCACCCAGACTGACACTACACATGGAATGTCAGTAATGACTGGATCTGCTGCTACCAGAGGCCCCGTTGGACTATTGTTATTCTAGCCAGAGACAGACGCAGCCCCAAGAGCCAGAAACACCCTAATGGGGAAGGTCATTTTCAAAACTACATCATATTGCAGCCCTAATAGAGGAAAATGACACATCATGCTAATGCACTGATGTTACAATAACTTTACTTATTTACTAATTTGAGACATCTGTGGTTTTCACTAGAGATACACCGATCTGACTTTTTCAGTCCCGATACGACACCAATACCTGCATGTATGGATCCCATACCAGTGTTTGATTAATAAACTGTATGCCTCACAGCTGGGATGTGGGATCGCTCTTAATTCAGGTTAAAGCTCCAGGTGGTAAAATATTTTCGGCATTAAATCTAACCTATGATGGGAGACTTTGGCCAATCACAGAGAGACTCAGAGAGACAGTTTTCCTATTGTCTGTTAATTCAACAGAGGCAGCTGTCAATCACTCACAGACTCTGATCAAACAGTCAAACTAGGCAGAGCTGATCAGATACGAATCAGTGTTCTGTTACTGTAATGACGATTTCTCTCCTCAAATGTTCTCAGAAACATCTTGTAGTTACTGTTTTGTCTCTACCAGCTGGTGGGCGGTGCTTGGTGTTTCCTCAACAGATCTCAACATGGCTGCCGGGTCACAAACTTTCTCATTTTACAGCTAAACAGTAACTACAAGATGTTTCTGAAAACGTGATGCAAAAACTAGTCATTACAGTAACAGAATATTGATTCTTATTTGATCAGCGCTGCCTAGTTTTTCCATTTGATCAGCGTCAGTGATTCATCCACATGATGACAAATGAGCAGCAGAACCAACGTCAGGCGTCAGTCCACCATGAGCCTCCAGAGCATCTTCACCTCGTCATTAATGATCCAAGTCTGCTGAGCTGCATTCTCCTCCCTCAGCTGGAGGTCTGATGATGGCGATGGAGAGGCTGACACGTCGCTCCAAAATCTCCTCAAATCATTTGACAAGCATTAAAACCATGTTCATGTTTGAAATAACTGTAATAATTCTTCCCCACAATAACCCAACAAACACATTCTGTTATTAAATTACTGTTTTTTCTGACCAACTCTAATCAATTAGAGCAATTGTTTGATCAATCAGATTAGTGGATTCTTGTTAAACGCGATCTGCTTCAGTCCAAAGACAGCCGTGCCGGTTGGAAGCCCCGTTTGTCCGACTGCTTCCTCCCCAGTGAGGGCCCAGCTCATCGGCGATGGCTCTCTTTGAACCGAAGGCTCTTTCATCTCTTTATTTCCCTCTTCCTTCCCTCCTTTTCACCCAGCCCTCTCTGCTGATTAATTATTCCTCCTTCGCAGAAAAAGACGCCACCTGCTTGCCATAGGGGCTGTTTGGCTGTTTACTAGTCTCTCACCGCTCATCCCAAAGGGCTGCAGGAAGCAGCTCTAGAGGCGACGACCAAAACCGTTCACAGCATCGTTTCACTACAATGAAATGAAATGCAAAGAGTCTTTAAAATGCATAGACTTCCATACAAGGAGACATGAATTATTCTCCTTTTGTTGGATCACATACAGCTTTCAGTATCCTGACTCATATCAGACCCAGCACCTCCTCCCATGTTTCAGCCACTTTCAACACGAAATCAATGAACCCTCAGGAAAGATCCAATTACAGAGCAGGACGTGACCGGTAGTGGAGTTAGATCTATAATTAGTTAACACAAAAGGCTATTCATACAACACTGGATGGACAAAATTCATTCAGTGCTTTAACTGGAGCCAAAGACCTAAAGCTTCTAGAGTGTGATTTAAGGAGTAAATGGGATGAAAACTGATTAACATGCGATAAGGTGGCGTCCACCTGCACTCCATGTCGAAGCAAAGACAGTATGAAGAAGCGTGTTGGTGGGTGGGGGGAGGGGGTTCATCCAGAGGCACGCCCTCGTCCACGTGGCGCTCTGTGAATAATTCATGGGTGATTGTGCGGAGCTGAAGGTATGTCATGGCGTTTGGGGGCGGAGCCGTTGAGGGAGATGCTTTTTATTATTTATATCTGATGTGATGGGGGGGGGGGGGGGGGGGCTCTGGGTGGTTGGTGAGGGAGGTCAACGGCACACTGTGTGAATATCACGTATTAACCCCTCAGAGAAGGCTTTTCCATTGCTGTGGTCCCTGCAGGTCTGGATCACAGCTGTTTACAGCTACAGAACACTTGACGTGTATATAGGTGCTCATTGGTGCTTTTTATACATGTTTATATTATATTTATTAGGGCTGACCCAAATGCTTCAAAGCTTTGACCATTACCATGGTAATCCACCTCCGAATCAGTATTGGAATGCTTTGTTTTATAAATACACATATATAGTATATACCGTATATAAAATATATCATCGTAATTAATCATGATTGTTCATAGTTAATTACGATTACTTGCAAATGAATCACATATTTTTTTATCTGTTCAAAATGTACTTTAAAGGGAGATTTGTCAGGTATTTCTCTAATCGACATGGGAGTGGGGAAAAATATGCTGCTTTATGCAAATGTATGTATACATTTATTATTGGAAATCAATTAGCAAATCAATGGCAGATATTGTCCAGAAACCCTCCCAGGTTCTGACTTCAGCATCAAAATCTGCTCCAATCAGAACATGACAAACTGCAGCCCAACAGGCAACAACAGCTGTCAGTGTGTCAGAGTGCTGACTTGACTAGGACTTGATCCAGACTGACTGGGACTATCAGAAAGTGGACATGTCTGTAAAGGGGAGACTGGTGGGGACCCAGAGAACCATTTACATTCACACATCTGGAGGTCAGAGGTCAAGAGACCCCTTAGAAAATGGACTGTTTTATCTTACCAAAGTTTGATGTAAGATTGGAGCCTTATTTAATGTTTAACCTCCTTTGTGGTTGGTACCAACAGATTCTTTAGGTTTTACATATGATGCTGGTATCTTCACTCGAGCCTTAAAACTGAGCCCAAAACCTAAAACAACCTAAAAATCACAAGTTGCATTAATGATAAAAAAAAATAGTGGCGTTTAAATGAATTTGTGTTATTATCACGTGAACTTTGACAGATACGTATGTTTTTTTTCTGCATACTTGTGTATCTGCCTGTTCTGTACCTGTTGTATGTGTATGTATTGTATACTATTGTCCAGCTTTTTTGTACTTGTCCCTGTTTCTATTTCTGCTCAAGCACAGTGAGAGTGATGCAGAAGTCAAATCAATGTGATTGTGATTCTGAATGAAAACCCCTCTGGCTCCAGCAGAGTGGAAACAGGCTGGGTGGAGGCTGGAGAGACGGACTCCTAATTTATTTCACACAGATTGGGACATACATGTGGGAGAATATATCCTTGACAAGGACATATTTAATATACTACAGCGCTTTACAGTTTGAAACTGGAAACAGGCTCACTTTACACCCAGCAAGAGCATCAAATACACAGAAAACCATGTGTTATCACGAGTTAAGGTGGAAAATCATGTATTATCACCAGTTAAGGTGGAAAATCATGCGTGCTAATGTGGAAAATCCTGTTTGTTATCACGTGTTAAGGTGGAAAATCATGCGTTCCACATCCTTATCATTATTTATTCCTTATAAATAAAGCACTGTCACTGTGCTATATTGCTAGATGTTTTATTGTGCTTATCGTTAAAGTAGCCTTCTGAGCGTCCATACCACACAACCACCAACAACACCATGATGAATAATACAATATTAATATGTGAAGCAGCAAATAACATGTACTAATCAGGTCAGTTGAGTCTGCTAATGTTAGCTAACATGAACTCTTTTAAAGGAATAGTTCAACATTTTGGAACGTGTACTTATTTGCTTTCTTTCTGAGAGTGAGAGGAAGTTTGATACCACTCAGGTTCAGGTGTTAAGTACAGAACTTGGGGTGGAAGGTGATTAGCTTAGCTTAGCATAAAGACTGCAAGCAGGGGAAATGGCTGACAAAAAAGGCCAAACTATTCCTTTAATATACACGTCAGTGAATGAAGGCAATGGGATACTCGGCAGTGAAATCCCCTGGAGTTAAAAAAGTGTGCGGCGCTCAGCAGAGCTCAGCCACCGTCTCCACTATCACCACTATCCACAGACTGACACTGGTCTGACAACGAGGCTGCACGTACAGGGAAAAACATACCCAGTTATAAATCACAGCTGGATCATTTAATGCCAATTAGCGGTGTTTGTCATCTACAGTATGGGTCTGGTATACAACCCTGGGTGGTTAGTTAAGGCACAGTTAATCTGTTTTTGGTCCACTTCTGGTTGCAAAAAACAAAGATGACGACAAAATGCCAAAATCGAGGCAAACAAAACATCAGTCCGCAAACCAATGGGTGACGTCATAGTGACGGCATCCAATTCTTATATAAAAATTAATACAGTACTTGACCTGCTACATCTGTCTCCAGATTCAATACTATCACGATATTACAATTTATTGCAATTTTTGTTAACTTTTTAAACATTAGACCATCGGAAACAAAGTTGAATCAGACACACAAAATATCTAAACTGATGCAGTAAAAATGTTTGTTTTTCAGCATGAATGTACTCAGAGATGCCCTGAAGTTAAATATATCAGTTATTACTTAAAAATCAAAGAAAAAAGACATTTTGTTTTGGTTGATGGATATGAAACAGTCACGTTACTAACAATTAAAGTGGTAACTTCCTTCAACCTCCGCATAGACTCAAATGACCCTAACCCTAACCCTAACCCTAACCCTAACCCTAACCCTGGCATTAAAAATTTCAAAATCATAAAAAAATCATGATACATAGAAGAATTAAGTGCTGACAATCACACCTGACAACTGGAGCTTCATATAGTAAGACCCAATGTAGTGTAATAGTATGTGCACTAATGTGGGTAACATACATGAATATGAATCCTGTCACAACACAAAGCTCCCAGCACCACCTACTTTTACCACTCTGGCCTTCTTTCCCCAAATCAGCCAGCATGGCCGCTGATAATGCAAATAAATCTGCTGTTTCTCAGTCTGTTATAGTACAGACACAACACATCATGAAGTAATAATTCACTTTACACTGTCCTCGTTCTGTGCCCTTCATCAGGAGGAACACCAAAATAGACAGACAGACGGAGAGAGGGAGGTCTGCATGGAGTTATTAATGAGGTAGAGAAAGATTACATGGGCAAAAGAAGAGAGGAAGAAGAGCAGTGGCTGACAGAGAGGAGGAAGAGGAGGGGGTAGAGTGAGGCGAAGAGAATGGACAGACAGGGTGATGGGAAGGGGAGGAGAGAGCGCCGAGGCTCTAGTCAAAGAGAGCTGGCTAATGATGGGCTCCGGGTGTCACATGCTGTGCCGTCTTCCCTGCCAGGGGAAAGCCTCGTCTCTGCACTCCCAGCATGCCGTCCTGCCAGCGTCGTACGGCTTCCCGCCGAGGGACGAGGCCTGCGCCAGTCAAGGTTACCACGTCTCTTACGCTGACCCAGGCAGATGGAGGGATGTACCACACAAGCACCAAACGAACACGTCGCCCTCTCTCTGTCGCTGCCTTCTTTAGTTTGTAGTTCATATACACATAAGATAACCAGAAACCTCCTCAACCACAGCTACAAGTCACAGTGGGCATGAACATGACAGCAGCATGCTGACACAAAGCTCAGCCCTAATCCTCATTCAGCCTCTGGCCCCACAGTGTAATCCACTGCCTCACCTCTCCTCCCATCTATAGCCTGCTGTGAAGGCACATCATGAACCTGTATGGGACAGAAATCATTATTATAAATCATTTTTTATTGTCAATGTGTGAACAGTTGTAACCTAACCTAGCCAATGAGATCTACAGCAGCTCTCTGGGTTTCCTCTGTCGGAGTGCAGACTGCTTTTAATGTGAAGGGATGTTTTTTCTGGGAAAATCCAGTGACATCATGCACGCTCACGAGTGCTTTAGCTGTAGCCAACGTTTGGTTAGAAACAGAGTCTGCTAACGGCAACAAATGACCAGACCCCAACACAACTCAGACTGCAACACAACCTCCACGCAAGCACAAAAACCAGCAACAAAGTCACATCTAGCGAAGCCCTGCTTGCAGAAAAGGGATGTGGCCGACTGCTGAGTGAAGTTAACTGTGGAGCAAGTAACGTCTCCGGCCCAGGAGACCAAAACTATGGTGTCTCCCCGTGTCTTCTGACCACGGTAAGGAGGCTGGAGCAGGAAAAGTTAACCTTCGCTTGGTAAGCTAACATTACTGCCAAGCATGTGAAATATAAAGTGATACTGTGCTTGTAGCTGGCTGACGTTACTCAGCATAATGCCTGTCAATCACGTTCAGTTTTGTGTCAGTAGTGTGAGCGTGAGCAACAGGACGCTGACTATCGTTGACTTCATGACCACAGGTGTCACTGTTAACAAGCAATTTCTCAATTTTCTGTCCCTTCTAGGCGTAGGGTATAAATACAGCTACAATTCAAGGTCCAAGCGTCAGGGCCAACGTCCCTCTCTCCTGACTTTTGTAACCACAGCTACGTATCAACATCTTTCAGAAGTGTCAAAGTAAGTCTGTGGAGAAAGATCAAACTCCCAACCCTGGTGTTTATGATCCGCCAATAGAGGACTGGACTGTGTTTTTCCTATAATCTCCTATAATTAGTATGGCATTACATCGGTTGTGAAAAATTATTCTGAAGTTAACGACCATTAAAACAGCGTTCTACCCAGACCCAGACTTGGGAACCCAATCTCAAAATTTTAAGGCAGTATAAAGTAAATTCAGAGATTTGTTTCAAAACACATGATAAATGTTGGTTAGGCATTTTAGATATAAGGTATTCTGGTTTAGCTCAGCTGGTAGAGAATCAAACTCGTGATTTCATGGTTGGGTGTTTGAGCCCCACGCAGAGCGGAGACATTGTCAGCACTTTATTTGTGTGACTTTTTTTGCATTGTATTTTTAGGACTGTAATCCATCCCATGTCCTACGTATATTTATTCTTTTTCTGTAAACTTAAAAAAACAGAAGAAAATGACAGTGTCAGAGTATGGAGTACCGGGACCACGAATGTCTTAGAAACTACGAGGACCACAAAAGCAAGCACTTTGGTCCAGGAAGCGGTTTCACCCCAAGCCTTTCCAAGCTGACTGGCGCACCACCTCACAGCGTTCGTGGGTGGAGCCTCCATCAGAAGGACTACTGAGTAGCAGACTGCTCCCGCTACAGAGGGAATCCTGACAGACTGCACCTTCAGCACCTTCAGAGGACACGCCCCCAGCGTCTCAGACCAGACAACACTGCTTATTTTTCCATGATTTTGACAGCTTATTTTATTTAATTGGTGATTCTGTAATCATTTAAATTTGGCTGAGTGGTTTGAAACACATTTTTCTGTGGTGTGACAAACCCAGAATGCATATTTATTTTTGCTTTACACGACCTTTAATCTAAAAAAAAAAAAAAAAAAGAAAGAGACACGTTATCAGAGTTATTGTTTGGTATTAAATGAAAGGATGATTCTCCTGGTCCAGTGCTCTGGCTCAGACCATCTGAGGGCAGCCCTCGTTCAGGCAGGCCGGGCTCCACGCCGCGGGGTCACTGAGGTCACCTGGCGCAGCACAGAGGAAACGCTGCCTCCACCACGCCAGCCTGACCACGAGGAGACAGAGCAGCCACCCTTTTCCAGGGAAGCAGGCTTTGCTGTGGTGAGCAAAAGGAAAGTTACAGCTGACCAGAGACACTTGTTAAGTGACAACAGCTCTTCTGTCTCTGATTTATAACCTTGGGACAATGTCAGTAAAGGAGGAAATGGTAAAATAATTGGAAAGAAAAGGAAAAAACGACCCCCGCATGGTCAACATGAAAGAGTTGTCTTCCTACTACTGCTACTTAAAGGCTTCTGCATTGGCAGGTTTCAGTGTATTTCAAAGAGGCTGGGTGGAGTAGAGTCTGTAAAGCGAAGGATCTGGGCTAGATTATCTTGTTTTTACAGCACGTGTCGCTGCAGGAGGTCTGCCTGAGGATGCTCCAACCCCTTCATTAAAATCACAGCCTCCATCCCGCTTTTATCCCTCTCAGTGGGCGCTCCTCAGGTCGCCTCCCCGTGAGGAGATGATAAAGGCCTGTGTGCTTCCTCAGCCAAACAGCCACACAGCACAAAGAAGACGGGAAGGCATTCAAGTTAAAGCATTAATGTATCTCCAGTTTATTTTACACACTGCTGTTTATGGTTCATCTCTTCTCTCCGGTTGGATATTACGAGATGTCAAAACTGGAACAACCCTTCCTCCCGCCGGCTGGCTCGTCTGGGATGGCGCTGGGCGAAGCGGAGATGCCACATGCTTGTCTACATCTCTTCCTGCTGGCTGAGCGTGGATCACAACAACGCAGCCCTCATTCTGCTCCCATGATCCTCTCCTCTCTCTCCACACCATGCGGAAGGGAGCTAGCCTCCGTCCTCGCTGCTCCTGTCAGTCAAACTCAAGCTGGGCGGGACCAGTGGTGACACCATTGTGTCAGGGCGGCTTAGTGTCAGCGGCAGCAAGGCGAACAGCAGCAGTACTACAGGAGCTGAATGAAGAGGACAGTCCACCTAATGGTCCTCCTCGGTGGGGACAGAAGAGGCAGACAGCGACTCAGCACCAAGACTAGCCAAGTAGCTAGCCAACCATCCTCCTACTCAGCAAAACTACAGCTGTAATGATCAATCCATGAGTGGCTGACAATTTAGATGAGTCATTAATCATATATTCTGTGTTTCAGATAAATATCTGAAAATATTTTTTCAATTTTCATATTTCAATTAAAGCTGAAGTAGGCAGGTTGGAGTGCTGCCTACTTTGACTGTTTGATTACATGTACGAGTGACTGACATCCAATAGGAACATGCTCTCGCTCTGAAATGACCTGTGATTGGTCAGAGTCTCCCGTCATGGGCTAGATGTTTTAAAGCCTGAAAACAGAGCCATGAGGAGGTGCAGACATCTGGTTTTCCCTCAGAAAACTTGAATTACAATATGCTGGACGGTTATTATGAAATTTCTGCCCAGTGATGCCAAAAATATTCTGCCTGCTGCAGCTTTAAAGCTGCTACGTTCATTTTGTGTTGATTTTGGCGGACTCTGAGGACAAAAGTGGTAGTGTGTTTCCTTATGATGTAAAGATCTCCGGCTGCCAGACTCCCTTCAGGAAACCTCTCATTTTACTAACAGTCTGCCCCACTCAGTCCTGGTTCTGGTTCTCCTGGGCCTCCCTCCCCTCCAGTGTTAGCTCTCAGGAAGCGGGTGGCGACCCTGCTGTACTGCCACAGCTTCTTTCCGACCGCTGGCACACGCAGTGCAACTTCCTGCCAAAGTTGGTGTACAAGTTGGCCTGGATCACGTGAAAGATCCTCCTGACCACAACCTCGTCTTTGGCCCATCCCATCAGGACCAGCGGGACCGACCAGAGAAGCTCTACTCCTGGCCGGAGGAGGAGCTGCTACTGCTGGGCAGTCGGAGCTCCGGCTGCAGTGCGAAGGCAGCGGCGAGGTCTGTCCATGGTGGAGTCTGAGCTGAAGGAGTTTATGGTAAACCTGCAGGATTTTGTCTGATTTTGCACAGAACCTGACCTGGTGGCACTGATGACAAGCATTAAGGGTAACTATATAGAAATATCCAGTTTTTTCTCTGATGGTCTTGTTTTATGTAGTTCATACAGAGACATCAGTATTACATTGAGATTGTTTCACCATTAAAGGTTCCTCACAGTAACTTTGATTAAAGAACTAATGTGCAGATTAGCTTATTTTTGTCAGAGCCCCATAAATTTTACCAGTCAATATGTGCAAGCTGTCACCCAATATCTCTTCAGTATCTTTTCATGGTGAAGTAATAAAACTTGGTCCAGATGCCGTGTGTGTTATGTGCTCCTTGTGGTCTGGCTCGGTTTTATTGGAACTAGAAAAAAAAGGTGGAAGCTAGAAGAGAAGGCTGTGAAGCTTCATTAAATGGCCTACAAGGTTAGAAACGTGTCAGCCAGAGGCGGAGAATAGAGCGTGCTGCTTGATGTGAGCCCTGCAGACTGTGCTGACAGCTGACCTTCTGTTAATAATGCAGCTGTGTCCAGGACTTGACCTGGCAGCCCCCACACTCTTTCCTTCCCCTGGGCTCTGGATGAATCAACACCAACACAAAATGCTGCCTCTGCTCTGCTCATTGAAATATTCATCTGGTCCTCCGCCTCGCAGGAGGAAACCATCAATTATCCTTCCATTTCATTCAAGTGCTTTTCTTCCATGCCACATGGCAGGAAACCTCACACTTTAAACTGCAATTTCAAATTTAGTTGCGCATGTGATATAATCATTGACAGTAAATGCTTTTATTTGTCTGTTTTATATGTATGTATTTACTGAGTATCAATTGCTTCCCCTGCTGAGCGGCTGTGATCAGTGTGGCGTGCAGCAGGTCGGCAGAACCGCTGGGCTTTGGCTCGAGAACAAAGTAGTACATGAGCACAGAATAGAGGAGACACCTTCACAGGCTCTTCATAAGCACTCTTAGAGGGGCAGCTTGACATTTTCAGGTGCTTATTTGTCTTCACAGGACACTTGTCACACTGGGGGAACAGAAAGGTTTCCCATTTGTCCTTCAGATGTGCCGATAATGGAAAAGAGAGACGGTTTATGTTGAAACTTGTGTCCATAGTGCGATACGTAGCATTTCAGTTCATATAATCTCTTAAAGTTTAGACACACTAGTTAATCAGGTTTAAGTCTGACCACAGTGCAAATAAGTAATGTATGTAAATTATGGTGAGGTATGAAGGAACAACTACAGGGCTGCACAATTAAGTGAATATTAATCACAATTAGGGCTACCCACAATTAAACGAATGATTGACTGCAAAAATGACATTAAACATGCGTGCTCCACTCATAGAAAACTGCATATTAGAGATGTTCTTCAGTATGAGTGAAGAAGACATAAAGCTGCAATGTGTCACAACTGTAAGTCCAAAATGAGCTGTGGAGGAACAACATTAAAACATTTGAAACAACTACTTAGACTGTTATTATATTTCCATTCGCTCCCATGATGCTGCTCAGAGTGATCACAGAGACCGACTCGTCTGCTGACAGCGTGGAGCTAAAGACCTCCATAGTGGACGTTATGGTGTGTTCAAGTCTACTCAGTCCACTCACTCAAAAATGAACACTGAGCGATGGTAACTTAAAATGCTTACAAAACTAATATACTTTTTGCCAATACACTTGAATAAATCCAGTTGTTTGAAGGAGGTGTTTCAGAGCAATATAAATAAATATATAAATAGATAATAGAGAGGGAATTATGGCCTGTTTAACGTCCTAAAACTACACTTATAATATAGAATTAAAACTACTGATGCCAAGATTTTTTTTTTTTAATCAAAGCAAATATTTGAACAAGCCTCTCTGTGAACCATCACCTTAACTTGGAGGAGAGGTTAGTGTGGCCTTATGACCCTGAGGGCTTGTCTGGAGCCTGGTGCTCCTGGTAGGGTCTCAGCTGAGGGGCCAGACGAAGACCCTATGACTGGCCGAGGAAGAGGAGAAGAGACCCGGCCTGGAGGAAGCCCGGGGCCCTCCATCTGGGCCAGGCCCATGAGCGAGCGCCTGGTGGCCGGGCTTGCCACGGAGCCTGGCTCAACCCAAAAAAGCGACATTGTAACCCCCTCCTCTCCATTCTGTTGGCCCTCCACCCGCAGGAAGAACCGCTGGGGTTGGGTCCGCTGCCATACGGGTGGCAGTGAAGGCCAGGCACCTCGATGGACCAGACCCAGGCAGCAGAGGCTGGCTCTGGGGAGGTGGAACGTCACCTCTCTGTGGGGGAAGGAGCCTGAGCTTGTGCAGGAGGTGGAGCGCTACCAGCCAGATCTGGTGGGGCTTACCTCTACGCACAGCCTCCGCTCTGGAACTGTTCTCCTGGATAGGGGTTGGACTCTATTCTTCTCTGGGGTTGCCAAAGGGTTGAGGCGCCAGGCGGGTGTGGGGATACTCACAAATCCCCGGCTTAGTGCCGCTACGTTGGGGTTTACCCAGGTGGACGACAGGGTCGCCTCCCTACGCCTTCGGGTTGTGGGGGTGAAAACTCTGACTGTTGTCTGTGCATACGCACCGAACAGGAGCTCAGAATATTCGGCCTTCTTGGAGACAAGTGAGGGAACAATGGAGCGTGAGATTGGCCAGCAAATCAGAGCAGCGGGGGCGGGACTGCAGTCGCTTTACCGCACTGTTGTGACGAAGAGAGAGCTGAGCCGGAGGGCAAAGCTCTCGATTTCCTGGTCAATCTTCGTTCCTACTCTCACCTATGGTCATGATGGCTGGGTCATGACTAATCTAGATCGCGGGTACAAGCGACAGAAATGGGTTTTCTCAGGAGGGTGGCCGGCGTTTCCCTTAGAGATAAGGTGAGAAGCTCAACCGTCCGTGAGGAACTCGGAGTAGAGCCGCTGCTCCTTTGTATTGAAAGGAGCCAGTTGAGGTGGTTCGGGCATCTGGTAAGGATGCTGCCTCCCTAGGGAGGTGTTCCAGGTACGAGCATCTGGGAGGAGGCCCTGAGGAAGACCCAGGACTAGGTGGAGAGATTATGTCTTCACATTGGCCTGGGAACGCCTCGGGATCCTCCAGTCAGAGCTGGTTAATG
The DNA here is from genome assembly GCA_947000775.1 of Pterois miles. Taxonomy (NCBI): domain Eukaryota; kingdom Metazoa; phylum Chordata; class Actinopteri; order Perciformes; family Scorpaenidae; genus Pterois; species Pterois miles. The sequence goes on along the minus strand of CAMQGK010000199.1, from coordinate 617,951 downwards.
TGGCCCGAGCTGTTGCCCCTGCGACCCGACCCCGGATAAGAAGTTGACGATGAGTGAGTGTGTAATATTTTGTAATGTATTTTGTAATACAAAAACACAACTATTTTTTTCCAGCTCATTTGAATTGTGTGTTTTCCTGCTGGAGATGACAATAACAAAGTAAAAGGATGATAGAAGTTTTGATGGTTTATCAGCATCAGGTAACATGAAAATGTGCTCAGGTGAAGAAAACCCATAAGTAATATTTTGATCCAAAGATTTGTACATTAACAGGAAAGAAGGGTTACACTGAAGTGGAAACAGCGCTCTGTTTATTTAAATGTGAAAGAGAATAATTGTGATCTCAATACTGAGCAACATAATTGTGATAATCATTTTGGCCATAATAGTCCTGTTCTGTAATAAATGTGGTGACGATTAAAAGGTACAATACTTTAAGTAGGACACTTTCCATCTGAGATCAAGTCAGACTTTTACATATTGGTGTCAGTTTCTCACTGACATGACACAACAGTGAGTAAACCCAAACCCACGTATGTGGTGTTAAACCCTCCCAGCTAAGGCAATAACGCTTTAACACAAATTCATTTTAACACCCCTAATTTCTTTAATGCATTAATGCAACTGATCTTTTGGAGGTTGTAACAGGATCAGTTTTAAAGCTAGAAGAAGGAAGGAGGTTAAATAACACTCCAAACTTGTGCTAAATCTTCAAAGGGGTCCCTTGACCTCTGACCTCCAGATGTGTGGATGTAAATGGGTTCTCTGGGTCCCCACCAGTCTCCCCTTTACAGACATGCCCACTTTATGATAGTCCCAGTCAGTCTGGATCAAGTCCTAGGCAGTTTGCCATGTTCTGATTGGAGCAGATTTTTAATGCTAAAGTCAGAACCTGGGAGGGTTTCTGGACAACATCTGTCATTGATTTGTGTTGTTTATTCAATTTACAAGTATAAATATATACATATATTTGCATAAAGCAGCATATTTTCCCACTCATGTAAAGAAAATTAAATACTAAACAGTAAACTAATACTAAACGTCCCTTTAAGGTACATTTTGAACAGAAAAATAATATGCAATTAATGGTGATTAACTGTTTAAATCAATCCTACTCCCAACACATTCTCCTGCCGACTGGGCCATTATTCTGTAACCATTACATTATGCAACCCACATCCACAGAAATTTGTCTACTGGTACTTAGAGAAAAGACTCCTGATCAGGTACAGCATAACCGACTCCCTAGTGAACATGAAGAAATGACAGTGTCACGCTGCGAGCCAGAGAAAGACAAAATACTGCACAGAAGAGCAGCTTGCAGATCAACACTAAGCGTCCCTTTCAACTTATTATGATGAGTGAAATATGCAGGACAGCCCTACTGTCAAAACAATGTCTCCTGGGACAGCTGCGACGCTGATCGCCTGCTCCACAGGAAACAGCAGGAAATACACCATTGTTAGAACACATTGCTGCAAATCCCCCAGGTCTTCAACATTCAGACAAAGCACTGCGGTGTCAGGGTCACACACTCTATTCAAATGACATATTATGAGAAAAGAGGCTGCAAAGACAATGATGAGCATGTGCAGACACATGCTTTTGCAGATACTGCTATAGGGGCTTGACAAAGGGCACAGGTTTACAAGTACAATGCTGAAGAAATACTCTCATGAAACAACTAATGAAAGATCAAAAGTGACAAACTAAAGCTGTACGCACTGTGCATTTCAGCTTGTGGGTGCTGCATCTTACTGCAGATGTACAGATGTCAAGGAAGTGCGACACCGTGACAGAGAGCTAACACACAGCGCTATCTGAGCCTCATCATGATATGACTGTCTGCAGGATGTGGTTAAAAGTCTTAAATACACCTTGAAGGGTGTTAATTTCCATTCAGCTCACTGAGAACAAGAGCTGTGTACTACTACGGCTCAGAAACGCTGAGAATAACCACTCAGTTCTTCCACTCGGAGCAAGGCAGTTCTGCTGATGAAGTGCCTTTCGCCAAGTCGACCAGTCATTCTATAAATAGGCTGAGGAGGCCTCGGTGTCCCGCTCCAGCCTCCTGCGTTTCATCTCCACGGTTTGACTTCACCGAGCGGGACGACCTGGAGACACACCAGGCTATGGCACGTGTCACGGGTTTGAGTCTGGCTCGTGTCGTCCTCCCTGCTCCACCCTTTCTGGACAGCCTCCAACGGCAGAGGAAAAACACAGAGCTGACTTTGAACTATACTGCCGTCCAGTCCACATCTTAAGCTATTAGCCATTCCAGTAACAGCAGAGGTATGTTTGACTAGCCAGCAGCCACATGCATTCTTCATGATCTATACAGACAGGATGGATGAGGCTGATGCTACAGAAACTTCCTCTACCTTTCAGATGAAAACACAGAGCCAGATAAAGCACAGCTCTGTGTCTTCTGGCCACCAAGGCTGAATCTAAGAATCAATATTTCAGACATATTTCCCATTGGGTTTCATTAGCTCCGCCCACCCGGAAGTCGGTCATTTAGAATTTTGTGCGTTTTTCATGGATGACATGCAGACGTTTACGAACTCCTACGCCTACAGGATTGGTACCAAATTTGGGTGGTATAACCCTCAAACTAATGTGACCTAAACTGTGAAGGATTTTTTTGATCATATGAACAGTGATGTTTTATCACTGTACAGGTATGGAGTCGGACAGCACAGTCTCAACACCTTCACGATGCAAAATTGTCAAGCTTTTGTTTCCGCAGAACGGTGTTGTTGTGGCGAATGTCAATGTTTCAACACGACACAGGAGGCTTTTTTATGACATGTCAACTTACAGCTTAACAAGGGGTGAAATGGACCAACACTTTTATGGACAAATCATACTAAAAAAGTAATATATCCACAGAGCTTTTAGAAAGGTGCCAAATTAAATATGGCTTTTTTTTTTTTATTAGGCATTAATCAGATTAAAAAATTTGCCGGGTCCAAAATGAATGTTTTGTTTATACTGTATCTGTGGAGGATATCAGGTGATCGGTTCCCACTTCTAACAAGCCAATAGTATAACAGCACATGATGTCTCTGTGTCGTCAGTGAGCAAGGTGCCATTTAGTGTAAAATAAATGGATACATGGCTGAGTCTGACACTGGTGTCTCCATTAGGCTGCAGGATCAGTGAATATTTACTGTGGCAACAAGTGACAACTGACGTTAGCACTTTTTAGCTGTCTTAGCTTAATTGTTCAAACAATAATAACCCATAAATTACAATTTGGCATATTCAAACACCACTAGCTGTGAATGTAGGTGTAGCAGACAGTGTGTGAACTGTTTATTTTTCCTTAAAGTGATGAGCTGCTCCTTTTCTCAGTGTTTTAATTAATTATTAATATTTCTTTTAACCGTTTAACTGATAGTGCTAATCAGTTAAATTGCTAAATGCTGGTTATTGGTTAAATGGGTAATTATTAATATCCCTTACAACCTGAACTTATGCGTTGTCACCAGATTATCAGAATGAGAAAAATAACGGCTTCAATCCCTGAAGAGCTACGTTAGCATCTTAGCATTAGTGACGGTTGTGTCCAGTTACCTGATATTATACAGCAACCCCTTATATGTTATTATATATTATATTATATTAAAAATGTTGCAGTAGTCTGCTTATAGTGTTCAGTCTGGGTCTTGTCATACATGAAAACATACAGTTTATTTGCTTTCTGACTAGATACCTGTGCTGTGTACACACTGATATCATGACGGGAAAAGGAAAGTAATTTTCAGTCTGTTTTTTCTGCTTCCATAAAATAGTCGTATATGGACTTAACATAACATTTAAGTAGATGGACAGCCGGTGGACCTCACAGGGTGACATGGTAGCCTCTAAGCAGACGAGGCTCTGTCGCCCATCAACGACCAAACGCACAGATTTGTCTCCAGCCCCGTTGCTAGGTTACCACATTCCTGAGCACAGTGAGTACTATGGGCCCTCGGTGTGCTGGCGGAGCCAGGCTGGCAGAGTCTGGGGAGTGGAAATGATGCGGTAGCCATGACGATCTAAGATCCTGTGAGTGATGGAGGATGAACTGGGGGGTGAGGGGACGCGTTCTAGGAGTCAGGCGCTGAAACACCACTCCACCTTTGACAGCACTGCGTCCGATACGCCTGTGGAAAGCCAACTGTACGTCTCTGTTTCTGAGTCTTATGACTTGAGACGGGAGAATGTACTGTGCCTCCGAGGACACAGTGTGTGCAGCTGCCTGGCTCAGTACAGCACGTTCCTGCACACAGAGCTCCGGCGTCTAGACAGCACCCAGACTCAGAAACGCCCCCACTGCTCAGCACCTCCAAAGAGGATTGTGATCCGGCTGGGGGTAATCTTTAAGGCTCATCATTCTGACACGGTTGATACGTATGCAAGCGCAGAAGAACACGGCCCTGCACAACAGATGAACAGTGAACAGCAAGAATACAAATTTATATCAATATCAAAAGAATAAAGCTATTTTTGATGCTTCTTTATCACTGACATAAACAAAGAAAACAGTGTAAAAAGTGTAAATTCATTTAGGGATGGGACAATATAGGACTTTATCAAAGATCACGATAAAAAACAAGAAGCTGATCATGGTTAATCTACATATATCCTGTGTGACTTGAAAAAGCTGTCGAGCTCGCTAGTGAAAAATGGAGCCTGATTTAAAAATAAAAGAATTATCTTGTAAGAAAGTGCTTTAAATTTATCCTTCATTTATGTAGGAGGACCTTATGATTTTTATGATTGAAACTACTACTATCAATAACAGAGCCAGCCTGATGAAGGTCCTCTTTGACCGGCCGATGTTGACTAGTAATGCAGGGAAAAATGTTTGTGGGATTTCATGCCAGTCTGGCCAGAAGTTGTTGCTTTGGACCACAATGTGACGGATGAATGGACCAATAAATACAGACTGACAGACAGGATCATCATCCTGGCAACAAACCCAATATCTCCTCATATCTTTTATTAACTGTAGAAATTCAGAAAGTGTCTGTGAATAATGTGTAGGAGCATCCTGAATGATACCCTAATATAGGCTACAATAACACAGGAAAGCTCTTTAACTATTAACACTAAACGCAGCACCTTAACCCTATAATGTTCCAGCTACTACTATAGAAGGCCTACTATAGACGATGCATAGCCTAAGTATAATAACAGCAATAAAACCACAGCTGATTATGACTCACACAGTATAACAAGCTTAAAGAAATAATTAATAAATGATGATAAAGTCACGAGAGATTGGTCGATACACACGGCAACTTGTGAATAAGAGAGTACTGGCAGTTATTCCTTTATATCATTAGAGGTCGCTTTGCTTTTGTCCTTGCAAACCTAAAACACCAAAGCTGTTAAGTCACATATTTTGCACCTCTCAGACTTATGAACGAGGCCAACTTTCGGTCACCACAGTGATATCATATGAGAGAGACAGCCCCCCCAGTCCTCATTATCTTTCCTTGGTTTGTAACAAGCCTACAGCACAACACAGCAGGTGGGCGTCTGAAGAGGGCTGTGATTCTGATGTAGCTGTACCGCCATGATGGGACGAGAGCGCTCACACAGTTGGCCTGAAATCGGACATTTCACATTCATACAATAAAAGAATGAAAACGTGAGAAATGATTTGAAATGTGAAGCGACAGGTATGAAAGATTAGTGTCAGGGTGATGTTCTCATTTACTGTCACCACCACAGACTCCGTCCCACATCCTGCTTCCTGCGTCCGCCTCACGTCTTAACTGTTTTCTGTACATTCATGACTGTCATGCTTGTATGCAGCACCCAGGTATTCCCATTTGTGCGGAGTAAAGTCTTCAAATAAACAGTTTCTTAAATCCATGGCAGATTACAAAGCCATTCACTGCAGCTACTATCTTTTCAGTTACTCAGCTACTATCAGTTTCTTCTCTGCAGTGCAGCTGACTGTGGATGATGTCTACAGCACAATGTAGCACTCAGAGCGCTAACCCTGTTTCACTTAATAACAAAAACCAGTATGCAAGCATGCTGGTGAAAATATCCTAAATATAGCGTACACTTGTTGATACTGATATTGATATTGATTTTTGTAGGTAAGCCTTTCTTTTAGGCGTCTAAAATCCATTTTGCTGCTGCCTCCGTCCACAGCAGTACATTGCTTTGCTCCCATGCTGGTGCACTGGGGCGTACCGACCGTCATCTCCTGTAGGTTGAACACTGACTATGGAGGAGTATCTCATACAGCTCCACTTCAAGACACCCAAACTATCCCCTTCACTGTCTTCCTACTAACTATCAGGTAGATGAAAGTGATGTGTTAAACACTTTGGGGAGAAGTCTACATGTCTGCTTCCAGACAGGATAAGGTCCCAGCCTTTTGAGCTGCTCCACCCCCGATCAGTGGCTGTAAATCAGCTAAGCAGTGGGCTGCTCCCAGCAGTCAAAACACTGAGGTTAAAGTAGCACTAATTCCTGCGGGACTGCTCATTAAGCTGCAGGCTTAGTCTCCAGGGACCTGAGGCCGGCATATGGCCACAGCCCAACAACCGCCCTCAACCCCCCCCCCATTATAATTAAAACCACGTCACAGCTAAACCTCCATGTGGAGCGCTGATGGAAACTGTGGCCGACTATTGACAAGCCAGACTGCCCCGAGCAGAGGAAGCTAGTGCAACATCAAAAGTGCTTTCTTGGTGCTGGCACCATTTAACAGCACTGAACCACTTTGACAACCTTCAGGCAGTAAATTGGTAAATAAGACACAATGTCAAAGCTGAGCAGGAATACTGAGATCTTTGAGGAATCAAAGTACAGTCCTCATGGTGAGTTTAGACAACTGAAACTATGTGAAGCGACCTCCAAACCCTATGGGATTTAGACTGCTTCTGCCCCAGAGGTTTTCTTTGTGCTATTGATGGTCATCTCGCCTGGGTGGGTTGAGATTACGCTCATTTGCAAAGCAGAAATGTTTCCGTGTGAGGTTTTCAGCCTCGCCACGGCCAAGTGAAAGACTCCATTGTTAGCCTCTGTGTGCCAGCCCATCCGAGTGTGAAGCCATTAGAAGGCCTGGTACACCCAAAGTCTCTTGAAGGGCTGTTGACAATATACCTGTCACAGCTCTCTGCAGGCTGGGCAGTAAGTCTAAAGCTTGTCAGCGAGGAGCTATGGCTGCTGTTGTTCCAGCCATCTGATTCACCCACCCCTGGTTTTTAAAACCAGCCAATAAAAATCTGTGCTCATTCTCCTTTCTTGTGGCCATATGGTGGCCTCAGCACTTCATCTGCATGCATATAGACCCCTTTTCTGTTAGTCAACAGAAATCAACCAATAGGAGCAGATTAGCCGACCGCTACGCCGCTGGAGACTACTTGAGGAGGAGGAGACGGCTGGCTAACGTTAGCTAGTCGTCTGCTAGCGGCGAGGAGCGAGGCGGAGGGACCGTGACCCAGCCCTGTCCACTGTTGGGCTCATTTTCTGTAGCATGGTGGAATTAGCAAGCTAGCTAGATAACTAGTCAGTTGCTATATAAGTAAGATTTAAAATTAATTCATTTTTGCCTCCAGCTAACACCTTGACATAATCATGACATCAACACAAAAAGGCTCTATTGACAGGGACCTCATCGAGTCCGTACAGTATATCTGCCATGTTAGAAACATGCAGCAGAGACTAACAGGAGAGAGGCAGCAGTGACATAGGACAGCATAAAATACAATCACACCTTCAGTCTCTCAGTTGATGCTGAGTTGAGTTGACGTGCAGGAGACATTTTCTGAGACATAATTCATCGAACAGATCATTAGTATGCTGCAGCAGATGTGTAGAAGGTGGGCTCTTTAGCAAGTTGGCGAGTCAGTAAAACAGGATGAGGTGATGGTGCTGTACCATTTGCACAGTAGGCTCTATCGCTCTCACACACACACACACACACACACACACACACACACACACACACACACACACACACACACAGTTACATCCTGTAAAGCAGCAGAACAGCATGCTGCAGCCAGCATCCAGTCACTTCATAAACTTTAAACCACGTTGCTGCTCAGTCAAACAAACAAAACCAATCGGTATCAACCGACAACACGCCGCATAAATATCCCAGTCCTCTCTGAGCCAAACTTCAGCCTTCTGCATGTGGCCTCCACCCACCCAGCCGAACTCTATTACAGGCAATGGTGGACAGATGAGCGGGTAAAGCGAGAGATCATTAAAGCGCTGTGGTTGAACCCCTCCAGCCCCTAACTTTCATACGCCCATCCTGGACTCTTTTATGTGAAGCGAGATGGAAAGATGAGGAGCGGAAAAGAAGACCAAACATCAAAAGAACAAGATTAAAACCACTCGGAGCAGGTGGCCAATCATCCCACCTCTTCTTGCTCTTTTTCCTCTCCACCTCCTCTAGATTTTCAGCTACTGTGCTGTACGTATGTATGTATGGTGAACACAAACTCAAACCTCAGTGCATAATTCTGGCTGTGCATGCCAGACCCGACTACTACGGAAATATACACCCTAAAAAAAAAAAACACTACTGGCAAACAAACCTGCATTTTGGGCCCATTTTGCTGCTTGGGTGTACATTTTTATCTTGAGATATTTCTAGTGCATTGTTCTACAATCATGCATGGAAATAATGTGTTGCAGAACAAGCAAACCTACCAAGTTTTCACTGACAGTAACGACAGAGGGATGAATGTCAACATTCAGTGTATTCATGGTTAACAGAAACATACAATACTAACATTTTTTCCTGGTGACTGGGCTGTTAAAAGAGCCCAATCTAACAGGTCCAAATATACTGTATATATACTGAATGGAAGCTACAGCAATTATAATTGCATCAACTGACAAGTTTCAGCTCTGGAAAGGTTTGATGAGTAATGTTCAACACATTGGAGAATCCATGCCAAAGAATATGGACACAAAGAGGAGAAACTCTGGTCCTGTTTTGATAATGGCTGCTAGATGGCGTTGTGGTGCTGCCACCATTTTGGACTGGAAATGCCAATGAATCTGTGGCCATGAATGTCTGTAAATCAGAGGATCATTTTATTTAGAGGTAAATCAACTTCCCAGTAGGAACATTTAAATATCCCTCACTTAAATCATTATGTCCTAAAAGTTGTAAAATGAACTAATAGCTGAATCCAGAGTTATTTTCCTCGGCATAATGAACGTACATCAGACCCATGGGACTGCACCTTCCTGTACGCTCATATCACATATCTGGTTCTACCGACTTCCTGCTAGCTGTATGTAGCTGTAATAATGGATCTATTGGCTGTAATTCATCACTTTATTATGTTCTAATCCACCCGTGGTCTGTCTGCTGTCAGCCTGTGCCGTGGTGGATGTATTAACATCTCTGTTCCCAAACAACCGGCTATCGGCCAGTAGCTAGTAGAGCTAGTAGCATGATCAACAAACGTTGTAGGTTATTTATTAACATGCAGGGTAAAAGCAGCGCTATTGGACTCCATTTTGGATCCGTGACATAAAAAAGTTTAAGACTTCTTTCAAAATCTGTGTGCTGGATCTTTCTAACTTCTACTAATGTTCATCGCTCACTTTCTGCTCCTCTGGGAAGCAACTGGGCAAAAAAGTTTAAGTAAGTAAATAGTTTTAACAGTACACATATTTATAATATTTTTAAACGTTTTTTGTTCAACACAGACCATTTCAGTTGAGACATGAAATATGACAATAGAACAGAAATAATATAGTTTTACTTTTGGACAGAACTTTGTCGTTGATGTTTTACTCCAGGAGTCAGTCCAGTAGTCACTTTCAGTCCAAAATGGTGGAAGTGGAGCTCTGCTGCTGGGCGTGGATGTCGACCTTTCACTTCTTAGCAATACAATCACTCTACATCATCGATAAATCATTTAAATGGTGGATTCCCCTTTAAATGTGTATTTATATGATGAATAATAATGACATCTGTCTGCTCATGAGGATGTCGCTGATGGATATGGTTACTGTGACCCAGAGCAGTGCTGCTGTCACCGCTGGCAGGAACAGAGTGATCTCTCGGTGTGGGGCGGTGTTGACTGAGGATCCCAGGATGAAGCGCTCCACAGCACCACTTTGATGATTCCCACAGCCGACGTCTCTCAGCGGGGACTGCAGATAATCCGCTTCTTGACAGTGTAGTGATGGTGAGGATGGGAGAAAGTTGCTCTGAGGTGAGTGGATCTGATGGTCAAGACACCTCCTCTATGAAGCTGGATACTTAAGAGCCAAGGGCCAAGGGAACACTGGGGAGACGCCGTATGATCAGAAACTACTGGCGACAGCTGGTGATGTGTCATGCTGATGTTTTGAGGGGCCTCTTTAAAACTCAGTAACAAGCACAGAGAGCCAACATACAGTGCAGTACATCCTGTGTGAGCTGTGGTGGGTACACTTCACTTTGCAGCCCAGATCCTACACAGATCACTTAATTAGGTGGAGGAAGGAAAGCGCACGGAAGAAAAATGCCACCAGATGTGTCAATATAATGGAGTGAAGCTTAACTAGGTTCATTAGCGGCACCACTCCTGCCCACTGACTGCGTCTCCTCACCATCAGGGGAACTGAGAACCACAATGGAGGCGCAGTCTGAGGGCGACGCTGACATTTCAGTGAATAGTTGCACGGCCCACACTGGCACAGTCATTACCGTGGAGGTAACAAGCTGGGAGGAGGGGAGGACCCACAGTCAGCTTTGGAGCTGCGAGGAGGCCAAAGGCGAACACAACTATGTGTTTGTCTCATGGCAGCAAATGATTCTAGTAATGAATATCATGTCTAGGATAATGTGAGGATAATTACCACTGTGCTGTTTAGCTCTTCTTTCAGCAGAACCCTCAGAGAGGCAGAGAGACGAGGAAGCATGAAATCATGATTGGAATCAGTGACTCATTTTCTGTTTCTCACCGGCCTACAATACCACCCACCCAGCAAGAGCGCACACTGAAACACACAAACACCTGCTCCACCTTCCCACAGTAAAGTTGATGTGGTACCGTTGTGGTACCAGAGCATCTTCCGACGCCTGCCGGGTTCTGTGGCATTTCATCCACGTCGCGACACCTCGCAGGCCGAAAGAACAGCTGAGTCACAGAAGAAGCTCTGCATCGAGCTCGCTCTGCTGGCTTCATCTCTGAGCAGCAAGACATACAGAAGCACCACAGGAAACTGGAGCACACATAATAAAGGAGCTATTAGAGCAGCGATGACGGAGCCTGTATAATGAATACACTGGCTATGAATGTCAGATACTCAGCTGACTCTGGTTTCCTGGAAGAATCCCTCGTTCAGCTCGTTTCCACAAACACGTTGACGAATCCTACCAAAAAAAAAAGCCTCCAGTCCATTTCTAGCTGTTTGTCGGTTGCTCAGCTGAGGTTTTTACAATGCGTCTCCTTTGTCAGCAGGTCTGGAGAGCTGGACGATCCGCTCACACTCAAGAAGAGGAAGCTACAGACTGTAATGCCTTTGGCTTGGACAGACATGGACAGCTAACTGGCTTCAGAATAGGTTGTAGAACAAGTGAAGCTAACGAATGCAGCTGCGGAGAAGGTTCTTGACTGTTGACTGTTTTTAACATCCAGATGAGCGACAAATGAAAGAACCAGCATAAAGTGTCTTAGTAAGTCAGTTTAGCACTGTATGCTGTTTATGTTCCCAAGGTTAATAACAAACCACCAAGAACCTCCACAACACCTTCAATACTCTTTGTCATATAAGGGAAAGAAGGGTTCTTCCCAAAGGGCTGAGGTTCTACCCAGAACCATTTGCTTCTGAAGAACCCCTTTTTGAAGGAAGTTTGTTTCAAGGGCTTTTTGTAGGACTAAAGGTTCCAAGGACAACCCTTTTCATCCAAAGAACCATTCTATGAAGAAGGTTCTAGTATTGTATTGTTGTAAGCATGGGTGTTAAAAGATCCTCCCATCCCACCCCCACAGAGAACCATGACTGTTGTAGACTGCCCTGCACCACATCAGAGGCCCGGCCCTTTAGAGGCCTCATGACGAACCCTGAGCGGGCTCTAGATGAAAGGGCTCTAGATAAGAAAGGGTTCTTGGTAGAACCCTTTGAATGGATTCTTAATAGCATCATTAGAAGGTGGAAAAGTTCAAGATAGAACATCCAGAGAGTTTCTGGATGGACCGGTTACACCACATAAGGGTTCTCTGTAGAACCTCTTCGCTCCTCCCACCAGCTGTGACGTTTCTACACAAAACCCATGGAATATGAAAGGGTTCTCAGTAGAACCTCTTGGGTGGGTTCTAGATGAAACCCTTGAAATATGATAGGGTACTCAGTAGAATCTTTTTAGTGGGTTCTTGTTAGCACCCTTAGAAGGTGGTAAGGTTCTGGATAGAACCTCGAGAGAGTGTTCTTGGTGGAACCATCACACCATAGAAGTATTATCTGGAGAACCTCTCTGGGTGGAACCTTTCACTTATCATTCTATCATTCTTTATGCTGGGTACTAGGAAGAACCCTTTGAAAGGGTTTCACTGTTTTATTAATGTTTCACCAATGGGGACAAGCCGGAGAACATTATATGGTTGACCTGGTGACCCCTCAGATTTATCTTGGGAACCTTTTTTTTGTTATTGTAAAAACAGGACAGAACCTCTAGTGAGTGAGAGATCCACCCAGACAGCCTTGGGCAGTCGCTGTCTGTTAGCTAAACCATGCTAGCTGCGTTAGCTCCTAAATGTACGGGCAAAGCCTCCAATATCATTTAGATCTATCATTTGACCATTCATAGTTTCTTAGTAAGTTACCACAACAGTGGTTGGCCACCCACCTTCCACTGCTTTATTTCAAACCCAAACTCCTGTTTATTTACAGGGCTGTCACAATAACCACACTACTGCCATATTGGCAAGTGAAACGCAGGGGAAGGCAAGCAACCACCACAACCGCTATGTTTACATTTTTCTTTTTCTGAATGCTTTGCAGTGGGAGTGTCACGGCAGCAGCGTGACGAGCTATACTGTGCTGAGCGCTGCACGTTTGATGCTTTTTCTGGTCGACGTGAGCTGAAAAGAGTTCAGCTTTGGGTAAAACACTGCGCTCATCAGTGTCACTTTTTACGCAGCCATCCAATCACGATGGAGGAGATGTGGGACAAATACCACAACGACCAACCGTCACATCCTATATGTAGGCTACACGTGCTGAACAACAACAATGGAGGAGAAAGTCATGCACATAGACAGCGGATCCGTCCTCTCTGTTCCTAGACGTTTCAGCCTTTCCTTCATTCAGAGCAGGTACTCTTCCTCTTGCCAACATTTTTAATTTTGCAGCCAGACACAACCAAAGTGTCTCAGCTGAAAGAACGCTGCCCTCATTGCCTTTCTGTGATCTGCATTTAACAACAAACACATGTTTGATTTGTGTTTCTGTTACTTAAAAAGCAATAAAGCAGCTTATTTGTATGTGTTAAAATCAGAAAAATTAAGTAACAACAAAAAAACCCAAATTGCAATAATATTGCATATGGTGCTGTTGAGCCAATCATTGTCAATGCAGGGGGAATACCTTCACCACGACAGCCCTGTCTATTTTTCAGCCATCCTTCTTACAGTCCACAACATTTTTACAAACTGTTGTTGGACTCTGGGACATTGTGGACTTGTGAACAGTCCAGCTGTGACTGAGTCGAGAAGGAAAACACATGCTGCTGCATGCTGCTGCATGTGTGCTGCTTCTGCATGCTGCTGCTTGCTAGCTGCTGCTAGCTGCTACATGCTGCTGCTAGCTGCTGCTGCTGCTGCTAGCTGCTACATGCTGTTGCTGCTAGCTGCTAGCTACTGCTGCTGCTAGCTGCTGCTGCTAACTGCTGCATGCTGCTGCTGCTAGCTGCTACATGCTGTTGCTGCTAGCTGCTAGCTACTGCTGCATGCTGCTGCTGCTAGCTGCTGCTGCTGCAGTGCTGCTGCTGCTAGCTGCTGCTGCTGCTAGCTGCTGCTGTTGCTTGCTGCTGCTGCTAGCTGCTGCTGCTGCTGCTAGCTGCTGCTGAGCTGCTGCTGCTGCTAGCTGCTGCTAGCTGCTGCTGTTGCTAGCTGCTGCATGCTGCTAGTGCTGCTGCTAGCTGCTGCTGTTGCTAGCTGCTGCATGCTGCTGCTGCTGCTTGCTCTAATCTGAATCAGTGCTCTCATGTTCTCCTCCTCGTGATTCTCATGCTAATACTCAGATTTGGAAATGCCCGCTGCATCTCTCATCTGCTGCAGTACGTTTCATGAGGTACATGAGAGACGACACAGTGGCATAGTTGTAGTCTGTACTGGCTGACCTCGCATTATGGGCTGACCTTACTGCTGCCTACTACGGTGGATTAAAGAAGGCAGCAGCAGAAATAGACAGCTGGGTCAGGTCACATAAAGATATAAACAAATACCACACTTTAGCTTTTAGCTGGTAGCATCTGTTGTCCTGTAGGTCAACCTGAAACTACAACATACTGCATGGGGCTCCAAATACTTTTTTTTCTGTGTACATACAATTGCTCATTAAAAGTGTATGCATATTTTTTGTGTATTTGTCCTTCATTCTCTGCACTTCCACCACAGCTTCAGTAACTTAAGCAACAAATATTTTAATCTGAATTCAAGTAATAGTATAATATATTTTGAACTACATTTTATTGGCAGTTAGAATCAATATATTTAGTTAGACATCACAGCTACAACTGCATGCTACCTCTGTCACGGACAGGAAACGTTATCATATGGCGGTAACGTTCGGTCGAGTTAGAGGAAGTAGACACCTGGGACTACATCTGCTTTTCAAAATAAGGTGTTAACAAAGGGAACTGTAACATTGATTCTTTGGATTATATTCACTAGAAGTATAAAACATTACATGTCACTTATAAATTAAAAAGAAAATCCCACTAATCTGTGAGGGAAACGTCTTCATTCTTTGATTTTTGAATTGTTGGAAAAAATGTAATAAATAACCTGATCCTAATATATTTGACTTCAGGACATCTCTGACTACACTCATGGTGAAAATCAAATATTTTACTGTATTAATTTAGACATTTTCCAAAATAAAAGTCCCTAGAAGTGTAGGATTCAACTTTTCCTCATGGCTTAGGGTTAAAAAAAGTTAACAAAAATAATAATATAATTAATATTGACTCGAAATACTTGTAGAATCGCAATACATATTGAACTGGCACCCAAATATAGTGATAGCATTGAATCAGTAGATAGAATTACATGCACCGCTCAAACTTTACATACACTAAAAGCATGTGCACATGGTGTTTGGAGCCCTGATATAGTTGCCTTTTGCTGTACACATGCTGCCCAGTGTAGAATATACAGTCCATGCTAATGCACCACAGGTATGTGTATGCACTTAGGGCAGCAGGCTGGCCTCTGGCGAATCCCAGCTAGTGATGACCAGCTGCTGGATTCTGCATCTGTGTCTGGTTTAATGCACGTGTGTGCTCTGCTAGCCACATGCACTTACAGACAAGGAAAATCCTCCAGAATAAGCATGTTTTGTGGTCCATCTGCTGTCAGTGTGTACATGAAGCTGTTGTTACGCTGCGATGTAGGCGCATACAAATAAACACGCCTGAATGCGTCTTTGTGTGAGGTTACAAATGACAGCATGAGCGTGTATGAGTCCAGTGGAGTGTGAAGAGTCATACCTCTGGTTTTCAGCGTATCAGGATTTTTATTTCCTCCACATTGCTTTGTGCGACGCCAAAACAGAGACCCTGCAGGGACACAGAGACGCTCAATTATTCATCATCGCATTCAATAAAACATGAATACCAACAGCATGTGCCAGCCGCCGTCATTCACACTTCTTTGAGAAAATGGGTCTTGCAAATCTTTCCCAGAGTGCTTTGGGACAATGCCAAGGGACTGACGACTTCTATTAGTTTTTGACCTATTATCATGGTGATAAATCATGAGACAATGCAATGAAAGATAGAGGAAGAGATTGATAAACACAGATTTGTCCAGCTGGAATAAATGACCCCAATCCACTTAGAAGAAAAAAATCTCACCTGACTGACACAGAAACATGTCACCGTTGTGACCGTAATATTTTAATTAAACGATTAAACAACAGGTTGCTGCAAAGAATACACCAGCTGCCAGCTTGAATCCAAAGCCGGTGTGATGGCCCCATTTCACCGCTCTGTAGTTTTTTTCTGCCTCTCCAGCAGCCAGGTGGGTTTTACAAATCTATTCATTCACTTCTTCAGGTGTTAATGAGGAGCTGCTATTACATGTCGGGCATCACAATCAGGCTTGAAAAAGAAAAGCCCACTCAGTGCCATCTGGTAGTGGACTGAACACTTAATCTTTTCATTTCATGAATAGAATCATTGTTATTAAATGGACACTGTGTGTATCACAGGCCAGAAGAAAAGACTGCCAAAACAAACCCATTCAGTAAAATAACAAGGTGGCTGACTATATGCTAAATATACTGTTACAGTATATACAGCTTATCCCCCTTAAATTATCAGTTCATAACATCAAATTCAATTCATCTCCTTCTTCTTTTTGCTATATCCTTGATATAGCAAAACCTCCAGATGACCTCCAGATGTGTGGATGTAAATGGATTCTCTGGGTCCCCACCAGTCTCCCTTTACAGACATGCCCACTTTATGATAGTCCCAGTCAGTCTGGATCAAGTCATAGTTAACTCAGTCCACTATAGTACACAGTGTTGTAATGTTATATTATTGACTAGTCTGTTAAACTTGTGCTGCCTTGTCAGTTTTGAGGCTCCAAACTCAAGGAGAGAGCCTCCGATAACCCTTCAGAACTACAACATGTTTTAAACAGTGGTCACAGTAGCCACAGCAATGATGATTCACATGTGACTAGTATCATCACTAATATGATCATAAGACCTCTGTGTTTGGCATAATATGGTAGGTAATTTGCAAGGTATTTTTTTTTCATGTAAAATCGTAATTTGAAAAGCAACTGTCAAATAAATGTAGAGGAATTAAGAGCACAACAGACAGTCTTCACTAACTATCTGTACATGCCACAACTGTGAGTGTGCGGGGAACAAAAGTGCAGAACTAGACCATAAAGGACATTTCTGATACACTACAAGGTCACTTTTATTTACAAGATAAATATCCACCAGGCGTGGGTAAACGTTGCAGAGGCTGCCAGCTCTCTGACTGACGGCTGGATGACACAGTGGCTTCATTGTGCGGCAGGGCTGCTGGGGTTAACTGCATGGTGCGCCTCCTAACTGCCCTTTATTTACAAAAGACGTGCTGTCACCGCTGCCAAATATGTTCAAACCCATTAGCTGCTGATTTGACTTTAAAGCTCAGCCCCACTAATCTAATTTAATCTGTCTCTGTGGCTTCGCTGATTGCTGGAGCAGGGCAGTAATGGCGCTGCAAGTGCATGCAGGCTTTGGCGATGTGGTGCAAGTGTTTGCTCTGCAGCAGCAGACGCCCACGTAGAAAGCTGCTGATGGTTTGTGTATGTGAACGTCTATTACATGATCGTTTCCTGTTATTGGTTTAAATTAGGCCTCCACTGACTAAACTCATTCATTTGATCAAAGTGAAAATTTTACAATCACAAGATCAATACATGTGAACCAGGGCATGATGGGAAACAACCTTAGATTGTGTTTATGTGCAACTTGTGATTTGGCAAAGCAGACAAATATGGTTATTACTGCAGATATTATCAGCCAATGTCGTGGTGCAGCAGCTGCCTGCCTGACCACACACACCTTCACACACACCACCTGGTATTCTTTAAACACTACCGTCACAGCTGACTGGCAGAGATGTGGATGTAGATAGTGAGGTGGTGGTGCTGACTGCTCTGGTCAATACAGGGCATAAAGAGACAGAAGAAGATGAGACAGACGAAGAAGAGACAGACGAAGAAGAGACAGTAGAAGAAGAGACAGACGAAGAAGAGACAGTAGAAGAAGAGACAGTAGAAGGAGAGACAGTAGAAGAAGAGACAGTAGAAGAAGAGACAGACGAAGAAGAGACAGTAGAAGAAGAGACAGTAGAAGGAGAGACAGTAGAAGAAGAGACAGACGAAGAAGAGACAGTAGAAGAAGAGACAGTAGTAGAAGAGACAGTAGAAGAAGAGACAGTAGTAGAAGAGAGAGAGAAGAAGAGACAGTAGTAGAAGGGAGACAGAAGAAGAAGAGACAGTAGAAGGAGAGACAGTAGAAGGAGAGACAGTAGAAGGAGAGACAGTAGAAGGAGAAAGAGTAGAGGAAGAGACAGTAGAAGGAGGAGAGACAGCAGAAGAAGAGACAGTAGTAGAAGAGACAGTAGTAGAAGAGACAGTAGTAGAAGAGACAGTAGAAGAAGAGACAGTAGTAGAAGAGACAGTAGTAGAAGAGACAGAAGAAGAAGAGACAGTAGTAGAAGAGACAGTAGAAGAAGAGACAGAAGAAGAAGAGACAGTAGAAGAAGGAGAGAGACAGAGGAGATGAGAATGAGACAACGAAGCTAATGAGGACACCAGGAAGAGCAGAGATGTGGTCTGCTGTTATTGTCTCTGAGAGCCATTGTCCACTGCTCATCCTCAGAAGTCAACAGAGCAGCTCACAGATTCAGTCAGGTCACCTTTATTCGTACAGCCTGTACAGGACAGGACACCCTCTGTCCTTTACAATGGGACCCTCTGATTGGACGAGGAAAAACTCCCCAACCAAGAAAAAAACACTTAGCAGGGAAAAAGAGGAAAAAGTCAACAGTTATTACAGCGGGCTCAGAGGAAGTATTTAGTAGTATTCACCCGCTGAGCCACAAACAAAACTGCTTTTCCAGTCGCAGCCTCTATTTAGGGGATCAGTGCTTAAGAACTGTGAGGGTGTCCCAAAATACTGGAGCTGACCTCAGTGTGACTGAAACATGTGATTTAAGACTTCTTTACTAGCAGAAAATTGCCATTTGGCTGCTCCACGGCTGCCTCCTTCCTCCCCTCCGCTCTCTCGCCGTCGCCCGTCGCAGTCATGGCGACGGGCTGGTGGAGCCCCGGCCCCGGAGGGATAGCCGGCGCTCTCTTTTCATCAGCAGCCCCCTCCAATAAAACATAATGGCACCGAGGCTGCGGGGGGAAGCCATTCAGCTACACAGAGCTGTCACATGACCGGCTGAGGACAACGGGCTCAGTCATCCTGACGCTGCTGCTCGGCTACTGGGACAGATGAGTGGGCTACTGAGCTGGTCAGACACCCAGCGGGATCCATAGAGAGGGCAGCGCTCGCAGTGTGTTGAGCCGCCTCAGACGGAGGCAGGCACTGCATGTACTGTACAGCCAGTCCAATCACAAAAATCAGGCTTTGTGCTGATTATTATTTCATTTTCATTCATTTGCCCATTATTGACCTGCAGAGCCCACACAGACCCTCAGTTTTAGACCCACATACGAACAGATTAACTGCCAACATTATTAAAATAAGTAGCTAGTAACTAATATTTTTCTAATAAACTGTTAAGTACTAAAGTTACAATTTGTGACTCAGCTGCCATGTTGAGATCAGTTGAGGAAACATCAAGCCCCCTGGGAACATTTGAGAGAAATAGTCATTACAGTAACAGAATATTGATTCATATTTGATCGGCGCTGCCTAGTTTGACCATTTGATCGGAGTTTATGAGTGACTGACAGCTGCCTCCATCGAATGAACAGCCAATAGGAACGCTCCCTCTCTGAAACGACCTGTGATTGGTCAGTGTCCTATCCCAGGATAGATTTGTTTAAAGCCTGAAAACAAAGCCATGAGGAGGTGCAGAAGTCTAGTTTTAACACTTGGATTACAACATGCTGAAAGCTTATTATGGGATTTTGCCCAATGATGCCAAAAATGTCCAGCACTTGAGTAACTTAAATGTACTTAGTTCCACCACTGATACATCACGAGAGCACAAAGATCTTCATAGATCTAGCCTCTTTATTTAGCTCTGCCCGTGGTTCATAGGTGTTTCCAGGTATACACAAATAAAAAGGACAACTTGTGAAATGCAATTTGTGAAACTGGCCATGTACTCCTCCAAGTTACTTCCTGTGGTAGTGCAGACGGAGAGGAAACAAGCAGGAAGTGACTCTGAACAGGTCTGCAGAGGTCTCTATGCGACAGAGCCACGCGCCCTCACCGGCTTCCCACCTCTGAACATCCACTGTTAATCTTCGGGGGCCCGGGCCCAGCCGGAGGTCTCTGGTGGTAGGCGACTGCTTTCCCTCTGCGCCGCTCAGACGCGCCATGCCTCATACAGTTTAACACAAAAGTCGCTGTCAGCCACCCACTTCTGGTTCATTTCAGGGCTAGTCTCTAAAGGGTAAGTAGGGCACTTTGCCGTTTCAATAATAGCTGCATTTGCAAAGCTTACAGCTGCAGGCTACAGCCTTAACATGGATTTAGAGCAGCCTTGCAGACTGCGGGGTAGTTCAGTTGTGAAAATATTTTTAGCTGCCTGTGGTTTTTCTCAAACATTGTCGTGGAGTTCATGGTGAAGATATGGCATCCTTGAACATTAATTAAGTGCCGTGTTTTCATCTCATCCCCATGAGCCCCGGTGGAGCTGATGTGATTGACAGGTCAGGACTCCCTCACTGAGAGGCTAGCTGACAGATGCTGCTGAGGACTGGATTAAAATGGACTCTGTGCTCTATCTGCACTGGCTGTCTGCACACGGGCCTGCACTACAAGAGGGAGGGACTAAAGCATGATGGAAGAAGCAAAAATCAGGGTGTTTTTTATTTTCAGATCAACAGTGAATACTTCAGAAAGACTAAAAAGCTTCTGTTTGTTGAGACGAAGGCCACCCAGAACAACACTACGTTAGGGAAACTCCTGAATGACAGCAGAAGAGGCTGATGTGGATATAATCTTCTCTGACTGTGTATATCATTTCACATTACTACATGCGATGCGTTTTATTACTCTATTTGTTGAGAAAATTTGCAATAGGAGACAAAACAATAATTTTGTGGGTGCCATGGACAGTGCCAGAGCCAAACATGAATAATGGATGAGTGACGTAAGCAGGAAGCTGTCACTTAGCTGCCTAAGGATCAATCACTACTAATCCTTCCTACATCCTGTTTTGCGAGCATCTCCGTGTCCAAGCTGCTCTGAAATCACCTGCCACAATCTATCTTTAAAATCTGCATCTGTTTGTTACAGTTAATTGATTAATCAATTAGTTGTCAACTTTTAAATTAAAAACCAACTACAGTATTTCAATTGATTATCATATTTTTCGCACTATAAGGCGCACTTAAAATCACCCAACTGTTTAACTCAGACACTGATGATGAAGGATTTGGTGGATTTGTGGACGAGGAATGAACTGAAAAGTGAGTGTGTTGTTTTGTATTTCATGTGTTACAACTGAAAAATGTTGAGTTATTGAAGTTATTGAGTTATTAAATGAATTGAATAAAGTTTGACTTATCAGACCGTTTTGCTTAATGCGCCTTATAGTGCGAAAAATACGGTAATCGATTTGAGTAATCTTTTAATGAAAAAATAAGTGAAAATTAATGATAATAAATGTGAATATTCTCTGGTTTCTTTCCTCCTCTATGACAGTAAACTGATTATTTTTGAGTTGTGGACAAAACAAGACATTTGAGGACATCATTTTGGACTTTGGGAAACACTGATCAACATTTTCCCCCACTTTCTGACATTTTATAGACCGAACAACAAATCGATTCATCAAGAAAATTATCAACAATAAAAATAATCGTTAGTTGCGGCCCTACTCTAAAGTGATTTAAGGTGGGAGATGAACGAATGTTTCAGCTTGTCTGATGGCATTTTGGATAAGTGGTCAAACAACTCTGACGGATGAGGAAAAACAGATAATAGTTACGGATAGTTACAGAGTTGGTGTGTAAATGACACAACATCCAACAAATGCAGCATTGCCACAGGAAGACCTTTACACTAAGTGTATGAACTACACTGCAGTAACAGCCACAAACTCATATGAGGGAGTCCAACATGGGGTGAATGGGCATCGGCTGGTCCCTGTTATTTATGTGTGGTGTATGAAAGGTCAGAGTCATCACTGCACTGCATCTTTATAATCTATGATATCACATGTCGGCCTCACTCCCTCTTCCTGTGCTGCAGTAGGCAAAGCATGTCTGGACACGGGGGTTATTTAACATGTCACAGAGCATCCTGGGGATAAAGCCCTGAGACGAGACGCCCAGGTCTGGCGTGCCAGCGTGACGCCACCGCCAGAATGAGCCATCATCTCCTTTGTCAGCATCTTGCAGCTGCATCAGCAATGCAGAGAAATGACGCGGCACACAGTGAAATGGAGAGCAGAGTGTAACACAGAGGGCAGACAGACAGCAGAGTTCAGCCGACTGAATGCTGCAGTGGAAGCTGCTGGCGAGGACTCGGACACATGGCTACTATCTGAGAGGAGATGAATGCTACATATAAAACACTTCTCCTCTGTGTGGAGATCTGTGTGCATGAAAAAAATCTGAAATATGTCCACATTGAGATTCATAGAAACCATAAAACATAATAGCTTCTTTGCAATGCAGCTCTTCTAACAGCATCATGCACGTGCAGCACAGCGAGGCTTTGTTGGGGCAGAATACTGCCTTTGTCACTCATGACATTAGACACAGATGGAAAACTCACAACGAGTTAATAATGTATGAAAATCTCCAGGAAATTAACATGTGTACAGAAAGCACTTTGCCCTCAGTGTACAAACACTGTGCTTAAATATGCAGACATACACAACCATTCCATCACCTGCTCCCAAATATCACATCTTTACTGAGCATTTATCCTCTCGTCAGATATAGACACCGTGTTAGGAGGCCACTCAAACACACAGAACGGTACTGAGATCCATATTGTTGTGTGGCACAAAGCGAACTTGTTCTCCTACTACCAGGCGTGACTTTTTTATCGCTTTTGGGGAAGACAGATTTGTGACTTATATTAATGTGGCTTCTTGTTTATTGACACCAACCTCTTATTTGTTTAATTCTGACTTGACATGATTTTATTCAACATTATTTGTATTGTATTATATCTTCAATAAAAGTGTACACTTTGTTAAGTCTTGAAGCATTTTATTAAAGGTGTTGTAAAGGTGTTGTCTCCACACGGCTCTCAACATGGTGTTGGCTGAGCTGGTGGTTTATATATATACACACACAGACACACACACACACACACACACACACACACACACACACACACACACACACGCGCGCGCGCACACACACACACACACACACACACACACACATATACACACAGCACATACTGCATACTTACACATGAGACATTCTTAGACGGCATAATACTAATAAATAGGAATAAATAAATAAGTAGTGGATTCAGTAGCTCTCTCTGTTGTTTTTCTAACACCACCACATATGGAGGAAACCTGTTACCGGAACCTACCGTTGCCGTTCCACTGCTTCAGCAGCAGTATAAACGTTTGGGTTGGGTGGTGGCTGGCAGAATTAAAAGATCTTTGCTCGATTTATTCAGTGGTGAGGTTTTAAATATAGACGGAGGCGCTCCAGTGCACTATTGAACTTGTGAATAAAGGCTAAATGGACTCGAGAGCTAAATGGAATTGGAGAGATTAAGGAAAAAAAAGAGGCAGATTAAAAATGGAAAATGTGGAGCAGGATATGAGAGAAAGCCATGCATGCTGGTGCTCTCATGCCTCGTCTGCGCTCCAGATGCAAATGAGCAACTGCGATTCTCTTCAGAGGAAATGAAGCCACACGCGACGACCAGCAACTGACTTTGCACATTTGGAGCAGACGCACTCGTAAGCAAACACAAAGACGAGTCGTGGCGTGCTGATAAGCGACAGTGCGTGATGCTATCAGCTCCATAGGATCTGTTACTCCTGCTCCTTGAAGCAAGACAAACAACTCCTGCTAATTGAATTCCTTTGAAGAAAGCAGCCCTAAGAAGGACATCTCCATGGGCCTCGTTCTGACAAGCTTTCCTGCAAGTGTATCGCTTTCACACATCATTTCCTCCCTTGATATCGCTGCAACAATGACCCAGAGCCATACGTCTGGCTCGCCAACAGTCAGACTTTTTAAATGAAGCTGATGGATCGTGTAAAAAGCTAAAAGACGCAGCAGTGAAACCTCTGGGTTTTTAATTAGTGGAGTGAAAAGAAAACTAGCATTTGTGATACGGAGATACTAGAGGGATCGCATGTGACCAGAGGTGATCACATGATCCGGAGCTCTGTTCTTGTCAGCGTACATCTCCAGCACCTCCGTCATAGCCTGCATTCGTCCGTGGCTCAACATTTACTCATCGGTAACAATAAGTTCATTTGAGCCTGCGAGTACGTCACGACTCAGCCACAGCAGACACGGTTCATCCCTCCTCACTGGCAGCGTGACACAAAGGACAACACTGTTGTGATGTCGTCCTGACCTCTGAGGTTCTGGCGTGACGCTGAGCGCTGAGGAGCAGCTGACTGCTCTCCCAGGCCCAAACACATGAGCCAGCGCCATCTGACCCACCGCAAGCTCCATGAGAAGTCATCAGCCGCTTCCTTCCCTCACTTAAAACACACAAAACAAGCTCATTTTCAGGCTTTCATACTTATTTTGAGTCTCAATTAGGGCTGTCAATCAATTCAAATATTTAATCATGATTAACTGCAAATTAATCACATTTTTATCTGTTAAAAATGTACCTTAAAAGGGAGATTTGTCGAGTATCTAATCCTCTTATCAACATGAGAGTAGACAAATATGTTGCTTTATGCAAATGTATGTACATATTTATTATTGGAAATCAATTACAAACACAAAACAATGACAGATATTGTTCAGAAACCTTCACAGGTTCTGACTTTAGCGTAAAAAAACAGTGTCGGTGTGTCAGAGTGCTGACTTGACTATGACTTGATCCAGACTGACTGGGACTATCAGAAAGTGGGCATGTCTATAAAGGGGAGACTGGTGGGGACCCAGAGAACCCATTTACATTCACACATCTGGAGGTCAGAGGTCAACGGACCCCTTTGAACATGGACATGAGAGTTTTTCCTCACTAACAATTTAGCAGAAATCTGGAGGGTAATTCAAGCTAGTATGACATATCAATGTCCAATAGCACCAATGGATTCCTCAGGTCTTCTAGTGTCATATGATACCCGTGTCTTCATTCTGGTTTTAAAAGCTAACCTAACCTAAAAATTGCAAGGTGTTAATGCAAATTTGCGTTACCATGATATTATCATGTGGGTACCCATAAACCTGTCTCCAGGTCAAGGGACCCCTTTGAAAATGCCAAAATTTAGCATAACTTTGGGAGCATTATTTAGCCTCCTTCCAACAAGCTAGTGTGACATAGTTGGTAGAAATGGATTTTCTAGTTTCATGTGATACCAGTATCTTCACTCTAGCTTTAAAACTGAGGCTGTTACGACCTCCAAAAGATCGATTGCATTCACGCGTTAAAGAAATTAGTGGCGTTAAAACAAACTTGCATTAGCATGTTATTATCCCTTTGATAGCCCTGTTTTCTAACTGAAAATGTGTACTTGCTTTAATGCTCAAAAACACATTATTTTTCTCATCCTGTGTGTCTGAATATACCTGCTTTCACCCTCCGTCTGAAACGCTCTGTTTTAGCACCTGTCTCTATAAGACCCCTTATGAAAAAGCCCAGTCTGCTCTGATTGGCTTGACAGAAAAATATGGACATAATGCGTGTGATAAAAAAGTCATACAAAATGTCAGTTTTACAGGGTTATTTTGTCTACAGTTTATTATTTGAAATTGGCAAGTGTCTCAGGAACCACTTTTATTTATGTAACAGGCAGAATTTTTAAAAAGTTTTGTGTAACCTCATTATTCTTGAAGTCATCATAATTGAGAAATACTAAAAACTTTTTAGCGTAAAGTGTTTATTTGTGCAAGTTTAGCAGGAGTTAGTCTGACTGTTTAGGTTAGTTTATGTATTTGTTATGAAGGACTGATACTGACTGATGTTTGTGTTCTTCAGTCTTTATAAACTTCACTCAGGAACATGATTTATTTTATTAATATGTCAGATTGTTTCCAGTCAGATATTAAATTGAGTTAAGTTGAGTTTCTATGGTGACTCTGCTGTTGTAAACATTACTGTTGCTGCTCTAGAAACAACATGTGTCCTAGTTGGATTTAAATATTCAATTCTAATCTGGTTCTGACTTTAAAAACAACCAGGCTGACATCAGTATAGCTAATATACAGGCTTCATTATTTATTTATTTATCACAAGTCATATCACCATTACAATATTGATCAGTGTTATTACACATGGCAGATGTTCCTCATATGGTGCTGGCCTAGTTTATGTTGCTGTTGTTTAAAAAGCTCTAGTGCTGGCTGACCTGATGCTGACCTTTCTGTTGATGATTGGTTTTTATTTATTCATTTAATTTTTAAATAACTCAGAGTCACTTTTCTTTTAGATCAGAAGTCCAGCCATCAGATGTGACACTGAAGAAGTGTTTTGTTCCTGTTGTTAGTCTGCTGTTGTGAAGACAAACAGCTGTTGACTTATTCTGACAAATAAATGACAAGCATGTTTAAATTGAAATTTCAAATTGGCCTCCTGCTGTACCATAAATGTACCAAATCAAACCAAAAAGTGTGCCCCAAAACCGTAAACTGGACCGAACCGTGAATTTTATGAACCGTCTCACTCCTACACTGCTTTCATACCATAATTTGCCACATTGGCTTTATTAGCGCACAGTGGACTGAATGCATTGAATATAAATTTGAATTCAGGATCGGTTTGAAGAGAGAATCATTTTATATCAAATCATGACCCCAAGAATCGAAACTGAATCATGAGATACCAAAAGACTCACACCGCTAGTTGGTAGGTACGAGCACAAGCGCTGAAAAGGTGAGTGCTTCATGTTCTCGTTAACTAATGAGATGGGGTGGGCGCTATGTATTCATGTATTCATTCGTGTGAGAACACAGGGTTTGATTAAATAAATGAACAGAAAGATTGACCTTTCCATACAGAGACTAGCACACTTGAACTCCACATGTACACAGTATTGTGGTGGCTAAGCAATATAGGCAATATAGCAGGAGCTGCAGAGAAGCACTGGGCACCTCCTGAAAAATGTATCTATGCACCAGACACTGCAGACGCTGCAGGGACGCTGCAGACGCTACAGGCGCTGCAGACGCTGCAGGCGCTATAGACGCTGCAGACACTATAGACACTGCAGACACTATAGACGCTGCAGACACTATAGACACTGCAGACACTGCAGACACTATAGACACTGCAGACACTATAGACGCTGCAGACGCTGCAGACGCTAGACGCTGCAGAAGTTTGATTGGACATCAGACCTGGGAGGTGGGGCTTCCATACAAAACAACAACAACAACCTTATTACCTCTAGGCACAGGAGCTCCTCCTCATCATACAATTCTACAATGATTTTATTTTCCAGCCATGGAGTTGTGTTGGGATAAACTTATATGGAACTGTTGAATCATCCATCCATCCATCATCCATCCATCCATCCATCCATCCATTCATCCATCCATCCATCGGCAACCACAACTGCAGGGCTGAAACATAGACAGACAACCATTCATGCTCACATTCAAACCTACAGACATTTAGAGTCATTAATTAACCTGCATGTCTTTAGACTGTGGGAGGAAACCGGAGAACCCGGAGAAAACCCACGCTAACACGGGGAGAACATGCAAACTCCTCTGACTGACTGACTGAGATCAGCAATATCAGATAACATTAGGCTGGATTTAAAAAATCATTGGGATTAACAGGATTGTAATTCAAGTGTAAACCTTCTTAATGCAGCAACAAACTGGTCAAAACATAACCAGGAATTTGAACTGAATTTAATAGATCAGTCCCGTTGTCATTGATATCTGATCCACCTGTTTGAGTCAGTATCGGCCTGATATCTGATCCTGGATCAGAATTAGTGCATCCCTATCAAAAACAGCCTGACAAAGGATCTGAAAACAGTGGGTCCAAATCAGACAGAAATTACATGCTACGTACAATCGGCCACAGTACTATGTCCTTATTTTAGCTTCCTTTGCACTGCGCTATACTTGTACAGCACAACAGCAACCAGAACACAACCCTGTAGTTTTCAGCAACAGTTTTAACTGCTACATAAATGCTGCACTGTTGTTGTTGGCTATTTTCAGTTCAGCTTCATTTTTCATCTTGAAAGTAGTCATTTGACGAAATCAAATCTTCACTCAAGGTCCACTTACTGGCTTTTCCCAGAGCCTGCAGCTCCATGACAACTGAGTATAACTCCATCAGATGATGAAGACCATGAGATGTGGTGGAAAGCCTGCTGTCGGTGTGCAGTATACTGAGAGCTACTGATGACTCACCAGTCAAATTCCTTGTTGACTGAAATACTTCATAGTCCTGAACAGTGGTAAAATGATTACCCCATTCACTTCATTACGGATTCATCTGTGAATTACGTTTCCCTTAATTTTCCTGATTAACAAATTAATTATTTGGCCTATAAAATTGCTGAGAATATTGGAAAATACCTGTCATAAAAATTATCACAAGCCATACCGACATGGACAGACTGAAATTGCTTGTTTTGTCCGACCATCAGTGTAAAACCAAAAGATATTCACTTTAAGATAACCATTTTGAGTAGCAAGTACATTTATGATAAATTACTTCTAAAAAATTGTCAACTAATTGTTCCTGTCTGAAAGGATTCGTCGATTAACGGAAAATGTATTGAATGAATTGACATCATTCATTTATCAAGCAAACATGCCGACAAGATGAGCAGCTCAAATTATTAACTGCAGAATTAGACCTGAATTCACATGTGATCCACCACAAACCCTCCCACGTGTCTTTAGACTCTAAAGAGTTAACTACCAAACCATAAATGCCTGTTTACGGTGGGACAGTGTGTAAATCTGAACAGAGATCCGAGGTTCGCTATGGGCCCTGGCTACCAGACAGGGACCAGGTCCAAATGTTCAACATGGCTCCAGAGCTCACGGTGACAGTGATGAGGGTCACATTCTGAGCAAGGTACGATCCAGGTTGAGTAGAGACCTTGGGTCAGGAGCCTCAAGGGCTTGGGAATGAACCCTGACTTTCTTTCCCTCTTTTCTCATATAATATTATCTACATTATACAGCTAAAGATATAATAGGTTCAGCTCTTCAAGCCTAGAAATGCTTCAATACCAAACAATCTGGGAAGTCCACACTGAGACGTCTCATTTTGAGGGTTGACGAGCCACAGTGCTTGGGATTGTATATGTACTAAACAAAACAGACCTGACAACCAGACAGAGAGGCCCTAGTTTGGACCAACATGCACGAGAATAGACAGCAGTGGACGGTACAGTACATGCCTGTCTTAGGAAACATGTTATTAGGTCTAGAAGGGCTCAACTTCCAACCAATCAGTCACCTATTTTGGCTGATCACTTTCTAACAGTCATTACACAGCACTGGGAGAAAATAAACTAGATCGGAGCATCTTAGGAAACGTCAGGACTGGTTGGGTCAGGTACAAGGCCAGCAGCAGGGCTGGAGCCCACAGCACCAGGACTACTACTGTATGTGTCAGCTAGTTTGGGCTTAAATTTGTTTGGGAATATGCACCACTGAACTACACATCACATGACAGGTTTAAAGGCCTCGAGGTGTGTCCTGCTAGGGCTGTGCAATTCATTGAACTTCAATTACGATTTTGGCTTCAAACAATGAGGAAAACAAGATAATTAACATAAAACAATTAGTGTGCTGCATTCTGTTACACAATGACCCTCTCGTTTTGTCCTATAAATCCAGTGACAGTGGTGTACAGGGATGGAGGCTTGGTGGTGGCTGGAGGAGGACTCCTTCGTGGGAACTCTCCCAACGCTGGCGGGCCCTCGCCGGGCGTATTACCTCCGTGGTAGTACACCGTAACGGGCTCTAGAGACTAAAGCAATATAATTTACTGCTGTGTAAATTAAATAACTGACAACTGAGTATTTTCTCATTTTAAGACCTTGAGTGCAAATGAACATAAGTAGGTTTTAGTAAAATTAGGCCTGAACGATTTTGAAAAATATCAAATTGCAATAATTTTGACTGATATTGCATTTGTGATATGATTGGTGATATTACAGGGAATAATCATTTTTAATGTTTTTTTTTATCATTATCCTCATTTTCATTGAAAAACAATGTGATTTTTGCAGAGATCTGCTGGGATGTCTGTAGAATATTACAGTATGTTTGTGCAGGACATAATGTTTAACTAAAAATGACATTTTCATACACATTTCACCTTAAAATATTGTGCATTGAAAATTGCAGTAGGCCATATTGCAATTTCAGTCAAATTATAGAAGAAAAATAAGTAAAGGCATAGCCTCCAGCAGGCTGGGTGCTGGTGGAGGCCCTGCCGGAGTCTGAGCTGAAGGAGTTCCTGGGGCGGGAACTGGACCCAGTGACACCGATATCAAAAACAACTTTATAGAAATCTTCTAGCTGATGGTCTTGTTTTTGAATGTGGGTCATATAGAGGCATCAGGATCACATTGAGACTGTTGTTAGACAGTAACTTAAAGTAATCAAGTCATGAAAACAAAATGCAAAAGTCCATGAAGTCAAAAAACAGATCGCAGAAGTTTATTATTGGGACTAAATTACTGGAGCAACCGGTCCATGTCGACTACGGCACCGGCTCTCCAAACCTCCTCTCCTCTGTGTGATAGCCTGCCGGATCAGGTCTGTCCTGCCAACACTTAGAATCCAGGCATCAGCCGGTGACGGTGAACTGTGATTAGGAACGCAGTGCGTTGGCAGCGCTTCACCAAGCTGTTTAGATCTGTCTGTCTAACTGGGCCCACATGCTGAACACAAGGGACTCTCCTCAGTGATAGTGAGCATGCCTCATCCTATTGTACAGCTGATAATAAAAAAGGAGCAGCCCTTAGCTCATAATTCATCCTGACAGGGGCTTTTTTTTTTTTCTCCTGCAAAAAGCCACGAGTCAGACAGACGAGGACATCTGCAACACAACTTCACCGCAAAAACAGCAGATTTAGCACAAATGACGCA
Organism: Pterois miles; assembly: GCA_947000775.1. Classification (NCBI taxonomy): domain Eukaryota; kingdom Metazoa; phylum Chordata; class Actinopteri; order Perciformes; family Scorpaenidae; genus Pterois; species Pterois miles. The sequence goes on along the minus strand of CAMQGK010000199.1, from coordinate 586,806 downwards.
AACACAAAAGATTTATATCTGATATCTGTCATTTTAGGGTATGAACGTTTCACTTTAACGCCACTAATTTCTTTAACATATTAACGCAACTTTGCATTTTTTACTGTGGCAAGATCAGCTTTAAAACTAGAGCGAAGATACTGGTATCATATGAAACTAGAAAACCTAAAGACTCCATCGGTACCAACCAGGTCAGACTAGTGTGGAAGGAGGTTAAACAACGCTCCAAGCTTTTTGTTGAGGAAAAACTGTCATGGCCATTTTCAACGAGGTCCCCTGACCTCTGACCTCCAGATGTGTGAATGTAAATGGGTTCTCTGGGTCCCCACCAGTCTCCCCTTTACAGACATGCCCACTTCATGATAATCCCAGTCAGTCTGGATCAAGTCATAGTCAAGTCAGCACTCTGACACACTGACAGCTGCAGTTTGCCATGTTATGATTGGAGCATACTGTGAGGGTTTCTGGACAAGATTTGTCATTGCTTTATGTTGTTAACTGATTTACAACAATATATATGTATATATACATTTGCATAAAACAGCATACAGTATTTGTCCACTTCAGATGTGTGATTAATCATGATTAACTATAGACAATCATGCAATTACATTATTTTAATCGATGGACAGCCCCAGTAATCTTCCAGTAGCAAACCTCAGATGATTAAGATTTGTATAATCCAGACCTTCAGACCTTGAGAACGTGATCTGCACTCACTACATACAGTATAATATACAGCTTCGACAAAAAAAAACATGATATTTAAGAAAACCTACTGGTTCCTTAGTTTCCAAGACAACTACCCCTCAGCAGAGAGTATCCCTGCAGCCTTGGGGCAGATCCATCCTTAAAGACCCTACATCACATATTGTGCTTCCATACACTGCACCTGAACTCTGCATGGCGATAAAACCGGCAGCTTTGTTTTCTTGGTGCAGAAATCTTACAGAGTGGAGTAAGGAGCGAGCTGTCTGCCAGCTGCTGGCACTATTCAAAAACCCAAGCGAGCTGGCTCTCTGGAAACAGGGATAGTAGTAGTTCTACAGCAACAGAAAGCAGAGGAAATTACAACTCCACACATCTCACAGTATCACTTCCAGTTTCCGCACTTTACCCTTGACAGCCACCTGAAATAAATCCATTACAAGTGGCATGTCGTGCTGTCCGTCACATGATGTACATAGAGGTTGCTTCATTAAGAAACACTTCTTCAGAGGGAGTAACGCTGATCTAAGAGAGAAGCTGTCGGAGGTCTAATGGCAGTGGCCGACAAAATAATCAATAACTATACAAAACACTATAAGGCACACTTAAAATCACCCAACTGTTTAACTCAGACACTGATGATGAAGGATTTGATGGATTTGTGGAAGAGGAATGAACAGAAAAGTAGTGCATTGTTTTGTATTTGATGTGTTACAACTGAAAAATGTTGAGAGTTGTTGAAGTTATTGAGTTATTAAATGAACTGAATAAAGTTGGACTTATCTGACCGTTTTGTTTCGCTTAATGCGCCTTATAATCCGGTGCACCTTATAGTGCGAAAAATACGGTACATTAGGTTTGCAGTGTGTGTGGAACAAATAGCTGAGGCTGAGATTTGGCTGGTTTTTATAGGCCAAAGGAACAAATGGAGGGATGCCCGTCATTGTTTTAAAAAGGTGAGAACGGTGATGAGAGCAATTAACCACAATTACCAAAGGAATTACCACCCAATCCGACAGTTATCAGGCCATTTAATAGGCGTCATCGGTCACTATGAACACCATAGATGTTGGTCAGTAGGGGCCTTTTAAAACTACAACTACGTTTAGACAACAAAACTAAACTTAGGCGTTGAAACAACACAACTTCCTCATTTAAACAAAACTACACTTCTTTATTTTTAACAACAAAACTACGCTTCTTTATTTTTAACAACAAAACTACCTTCTTTAGGTTTAGACAACAAAACTACAGCTTCTTTATGTTTAGACAACAAAACTACACATTCTTTATGTTTAGGCAACAAAACTACAGCTTCTTTATGTTTAGGCAACAAAACTACAGCTTCTTTAGGTTTAGACAACAAAACTACAGCTTCTTTATGTTTAGTCAATGAATAATTTGACAACTTGACACTGTTGGTTTCACACAGGATGCAAACTCCAGACCCCTGTGTTTTGAGTCCCATTCACATCCTTGACCTCCATACCTTGTGAGGTTCCACCCTGTCTATACTACTACACCTGACGTCCACTCCTGTCATAACTGCTACGGTCACTAGAGGTCGCTGTCATGTCCTTTTACGCCATCTTTTGGTAATCTATCATGTGAATAGATGATAAAACCTTCCAGGGTTTAGGCCCTTATCGACCCATATCTATGGGGCGTATAGCAACTGATAACGCCCATTATCCTCAACACAGTGCAAATATATCTGACGAGAAGAGTTAAACACAACGTCATCCTCCAGAAATCATATCCAAACATCAGGAAAGACTCAGCAGCTCGAGCAGACAGCATCAAAAGTGAAGCCAACACACATCCAAAACCTTCTCATGCAGAGGAATGCAACCTGGTCGTCAGAGTTAACGGAGCACTGTGTTTCCCTACTGCATGCAGGAGAGCCTAAATGCATCCCGGATGGGAGAACCACTGTCAATCATGTGAGGCTGTGTCCTTCATCTGACTCCGCCAGGCATCGATAGGAGATGCAGGGGATGGTGGTGGGGATGGTAAACAACCGAGCAGAGGAACTAGAACCGATGCGTCAGGATGCTTTGGGGGCTAAACGCCTCTTGTGAGATAACACACAGCGTTTTGCTCCGTTTGACGGTGGATAACCGAGTCGTCTCACGTTAACTGACTTCTGGTGCTGTTTCTTTAGTCCAGTACCAGGCTGGATGTGAACGCCACATTTCACAGAACACGCACCGGGTTTCACATTAAAACCAGCCGACGCGTCACCCAGGCATCCTTTCCATACCGCCAAGTTAGCTAAAGGAGGAGAAATGTGTAGCTAGCTAACATGCTAAGCACCGTTACGGTCAAGACATGTCAATAATAACAATAAGAAGTGGGGGGAAAAATCAGAGTAAGTCATTCCGCTACAGACATACAGGCGAGCTGGATGATGAGTCCAGAGGAAAGCAGCGTATCTCACCGGTTCAAACGCGTGTGCTGATCCGCAGCTGTGGTACTCCACCGGCGCTGTGATGAGATGGTGTGACAGGACGGGCTGCGCTGCTGTGGGGCCCCGGTGGCGCCGCGCTGCTCGTCGTAGCCGCTGCGTGTGATGGCGTTAGCTCTGCAGGGCCACAATGAGACTGCTGCTGCCTTCACGAGCTGTCGGAAATACCAGAGGCGACAGGAGTACACAGCCTACAGGAACCAACCAAGTTGTAGTAGTAGTAGTAGTTTACATGTATTTATGTGTCAGTACTGTTCTTGTGACTAACTTTCAAATATGATGTTAGAGGAATACAGAACACACGAGATATAATGATTTATCAGCGGATTTAACTAAACTGCAGCCCATATCTTTGGTTTTCTCCTTAAATATCTCCTTTTGTGTGTATTTTCAAAAATTAAACAACTGGCGCTATTAAAAATAAAGTATTATTACTTTTTTACTTTTGTCTGGTGATTTGATGATTTTATTATTACACTTACTACACACAAGAGAGAATCGAGAGCTTTCCGGAAACTGGTGAAGCGCGCACAACGGGTCCGGTCCTTTGACTGGCGGGACGTCCGTCCAATCAGAGGACAGTGAAGGGTAGAAGGTGGGCGGGACAGGGATGGAAACGGTAAATGTACATGTAAACACATTTATTAAGATGTCTAGTCGACATTGACTTTCTACAGATCACACAGCAAAGCTAATAGATTCTAGCCTTTTATCATTTTTCAGAGGCTTAATAACAATGGGGACCAAAAACAAAAATGAAGCGTGACTCGGTCTCAGTAGAAATATGGTACATAGCAGCCTAATTCAGTTCAGCCACATTTCTGAGAGTTATTAATGTAGTTTTTATAATTGGTGGCTGATAACCTGCTGTAGTTCTATGTGACTTCTGCTGAAGTGATAAACAGCTGTATGAGCTGCAGTGCAGTTTTCAGTTTTTCAACTTGATGTTGGAGCGCCATCTTCTGTCTTCTTCTTCTTCACATGTAGATCAACACTTTAATGCTTCAGAGCAGCTGGACAAAGCTGCCTACACACTGGAACCCATTTTTTACCTGTTTATCCATTTTCCATCAGCTGTTATATATATGTGGTTCCTGAACTGTAATGAGCTGAAAGTTGTGTATATTTCCTAAAATGTTGGGGCCTCTACTGTGGAGAGGTCCTTCCCTGTTCATAGCAACATAAAACAGAATAAATGGAAACTGAGTTGTTTTTTTCCCACATTTGATTTTATATATATATATATATATATATATATATATATATATATATATATATATATATATATATATATATATATATATATATATACCATACATACTGGCTTAAAGAGCTGCTGATCATGTACACAAGTCAAGTACATTTTATTTATATAGTCTAATATCACAAATCACAAATTTGCCACAGGAGGAGTTACAATCTGTACAGGTTTCAACACCCTCTGCCCTTTGACCCTCAACTCAGATAAGGAAAAACTCCCCAGAAAAACCACTTTAATGGGGGAAACATGGAAGAAACATCAAGGATGGCAACATGCAACAGTTATGTGTACAGAATAGACCAACATAATAAAATTACAATATAACAATACATAGGATGTATTAGTTGAGGAAATATCAAGCACCGCCCACCAGCCAGAGCGAACATTCTCATTTTACAGCTAAACAGACACTACAAGATGATTCTGAACTCATCTGAGGAGAGAAATAGTTATCACAGTAACAGAATATTGATCCATAATTGATCAGTGCGGCCTAGTTTGACTGATCAGAGTTCAGAGTGGTTGACAGCTGATCAGAGACGCAGACTCCAGCTCGGCTCTGATTGGTTGTTTTCCTCCGGTCTGTGAGCTCTTGTAGAGCCGGAGGACACAGAGGAGCAGGATTTTTTCAGATTACCTGTCTCATGCACTACTGTTAGGATATAGTGAGTGTTTTTTTTCTTCAGCTTTAATGTGCAACAGGGTTAGACTCTTACTGTATGTATCCAGTTATTGAAATAGACCTAGACCGCAGGTTCTTCATGTTTTCAGTTACTGAAAAAACAAATCTAGTCACACCTATAGTGCTGATCCATTCCTCATTTAGTAGTAATATAGAGAATCTCACAAATCCCGCCACAACTCAATAAACAGGACAGGTCAGCCTGGCCTAAATTGCTTCTGAACTGTATTTGTTTAGTCTGGGTCTTTAATGTCATTGTAATCTCAATGCTGAGTTGTTTTACTTCAAAATTACATTTTGGTAGAAATTCACCATGAATAAAATAATAATATAACTAATGAATACTGGCACAGATATAAACTATTAGCTGCCTCTTTGCATAGCCTTTGCTGCCTTACCAGACCCTCTGCTGACTGAAGAACCAGTTGCTGTGTGATGTCTGCAGGCAGGTCGCTCAGTGTTGACAGCCGGGCTGCCCTCGGCCAGCTTCCCACAGTTCATAACCTACAGCTGCTCTGGCAGAGCGGAGTCACACACTGACCCTTACCCCCAACACTGACATCATCTACCAGCATTATGAAACCGGTGATGGTAATAATGAACCTGATACAGAACTGGAATTTATCAGGCTCTCTTACTGCATTGTTTTGACTATCCAGGTCATGTACGGGCCCAGTTTGGGAAACGCTGCAGTAGACCAACAAGCAATTGTTTTTTCTCCTCAAGACTAATTGTAAAGTAATTACATTAGGTCACAATACTTAGTCTTTGCAGTCAGATTACTCCCATCTATTGACATATAATCAGTTATATATTGGTTGAAGGTAACCCACAAGTTGCAAAAACGTGCAAGACTCACTGCCTGACGACCTGTTCTACCTTTAACCACTGGAGGTCAATGTCTAACGTTAACCACTGGAGGTCAATGCCTAACCTTTAACCACTGGAGGTCAATGCCTAATGTTAACCACCGGAGGTCAATGCCTAATGTTAACCACTGGAGGTCAATGCCTAACCTTTAACCACTGGAGGTCAATGCCTAACGTTAACCACCGGAGGTCAATGCCTAACGTTCACCACTGGAGGTCAATGCCTAACGTTCACCACTGGAGGTCAATGCCTAACATTAACCACCGGAGGTCAATTCCTAACGTTAACCACTGGAGGTCAATGCCTAACCTTTAACCACTGGAGGTCAATGCCTAATGTTAACCACTGGAGGTCAATGCCTAACGTTAACCACTGGAGGTCAATGCCTAACGTTAACCACTGGAGGTCAATGCCTAACGTTAACCACTGGAGGTCAATGCCTAACGTTAACCACCGGAGGTCAATGCCTAACGTTAACCACTGGAGGTCAATGCCTAACCTTTAACCACCGGAGGTCAATGCCTAACGTTCACCACTGGAGGTCAATGCCTAACGTTAACCACCGGAGGTCAATGCCTAACGTTAACCACTGGAGGTCAATGCCTAACGTTAACCACCGGAGGTCAATGCCTAACGTTAACCACTGGAGGTCAATGCCTAACCTTTAACCACCGGAGGTCAATGCCTAACGTTAACCACTGGAGGTCAATGCCTAATGTTAACCACTGGAGGTCAATGCCTAACGTTAACCACTGGAGGTCAATGCCTAATGTTAACCACTGGAGGTCAATGCCTAACGTTAACCACTGGAGGTCAATGCCTAACGTTAACCACTGGAGGTCAATGCCTTCCTAACGTTAACCACCGGAGGTCAATGACTAAAATTAACCACTGGAGGTCAATGCCTAACGTTAACCACTGGAGGTCAATGCCTAACGTTAACCACTGGAGGCTGGCCGTGCACATGCAATTATACCACTCTATGTCTGCAACATGGACAGACTGTGGCAGAAATTCATCCTGGTACTTTGAGATGGAGAGGCCTTTGTGGTTGAGATGAGCTGGAACACTAGACGCAGTTCATAACATTGAGCCAATCAGATTTCAGCAAAAGATAGGATTAGTCCAAACTGGGAGTGGGCGATACTGAAAGTATTAGATTGGCCTCAGTTTGACAGGCAGCATTTCATCCTGTGCTCTTAGCCTGCAGTTACTGCTATTGGTTCCTTTTATTACTATATTATTATTGTTATTTTGCTCATGATGAATAGTTGGCCCTTGGCGACTGCCTAGTTCACCTATATGGACGCACCGCTCTGATTGGAGGACAATGCCTAACCTCAACCACCTTGCGGGAGTTATTTAACTTGTGGGTTATCTTGTAGACAGGACCTCATGTCTGTCTATAAGGAAAAGACATTTCTGTGTCTGATCTAAATTGTTTTCCCTCTTGTATTTAAGACTCAGGACGAGGTGATATTTTTTTCTTTGCTTGGATAATTATTTATTTTTTACTATTTTTTAATCTGTGAAAACAGGTAAAATGAAAAGTTGTGGCAGGTGATTTCTTTTTTTCTCCCCTCGGGATCATTTTTCCAAGAGTTTGCTGTTGTAATACTCATTTCTGCCACTAGAGGCTCAAGTGCACCATTACTCCAAGTGCTAAATAGGACTAAAAGCATTCATGTTTTCTTCCAGGTGCGTTTACATTTATAGAACCTAACACACAGTATATGAAACTGAACAATGAACACATAGAAAAATGATCCAGACAAAAAACTGTAAAGCAATTTAGAAAAATAAAAACCTTTTTTCAACCTGTTCTCATAAAGTCAAAAACAAGAGAGAAACATTTTAGATCAGACTCAGAAAACATAGTGCATAGTGCATAGCATAGTTTTTGTTTCTTGCCCCTCAGGGATCCCATAAATGAAGTGCTGAATATCATTCAGGAAAACGAACTATAATTCATCCTTTTCATCCTGAAATCTCAACCTGAATTTGTTGTCTTATCACATTTAATATAAAATACATTAACTATGAGCAGACTCGCGTCCTGTTGTCAGTTTCTTTATAATTAATCAATACATAGAGCTTGTGTAACGGAACAGAACTTCAGAAATTCTGCTAACAAATCTTTATTGTACAAATAAAGTCAATAACAACACATTTCACAGCAACTTGAGTCACAGATTTTGCTTCTGAAAAACTTCTGTATAGAAATGTACAAATATATAAATGCATCAATACAATGATTTTGCATAACATGAAAAAGACAACATGTAAGAGCCAAGTCAAACATTTACGTTTTTACTTAAATCACTATTTCAAGTAGTTGTTGATGAGTTGTAATACTCACTGTACACCAGCAAGTTTAAGCAAGGACACTGTAAACATGCTGCTTTAACCTGACAGCAGTTTAAGATGAACATATCGTGCACTTCACCTCTCAGCTGTGAAGCCGTGTGCTGTCACCAGAAAACAGATTAACTGCACTGACATACTTCCTGTTCACTGTCTGAACTTCCTGACACTAAATGTAATGATGATAGTCGGGCTGTCAGTCAATTAAATGATTCAATCGTGATTAATCGCATGATTGTCCATAGTTCATTATGACTAATTGTAAATTAATCACATTTTTTATCGGTTAAATTTGTCAAGTATTAAATACTCTTATCAACATGGACAAATATGCTGCTTTATGTTAGTGTATATAAAGTATACATTTAGAATTGTAATTCAATTAACAACACAAATCAATGACAGATGTTGTCCAGAAACCCTCACAATTACTGACTTTAGCATCAAAAATCAGCTCCAATCAGAACATGGCAAACTGCAGCCCAACAGGCAACAACAGCTGTCAGTGTGTCAGAGTGCTGACTTGACTAGGACTTGATCCAGACTGACTGGGAATGTTATTTAACCTCCTTCACGACACGCTAGCATAACAAGGTTGCTACACCCTAAAACCTCCCAAGCTGAGTTAATCCGTTAAAGAAATTAGTGGTGCTAAAAAAAATTTGCATTAATTATTATCACGTTAACTCTCACAGCCCTAGATAATAATAATAATAATTATAATGGTTCCTGATAATACTGGTTCTGGGACAATCAGTTTAATGGGTTTTCACTGGCTGTACTACGCTAATAAATGGTGCCAGCTGCTTCACATCCATTGTAGATTGAAAACTAGAATAATTAATAAGAAGTAAACATGAATGAATGAATTAATGAATTGTAAAAGTTTATAAGGGTTTAGTACATGATTGAAATACATATATGATATCCATCCGTCTCATAAATTGTTGCAGCAGTTTTTCAGATTGATACCATTTGTTACACAGATTTGGTGCTAAATTTAACCTTTTTTTTTTATATCTATCAAGAATTGATAAAAATGATCAATAATCCCCCCTAAATACCACATTAAGACGCCTTAATGAAACCTGAAATGGCTGCTATGGGGACTATCACCACACATGAATACAGTTGGCCAAGGTTTTTCTTGCCAAAACTTAGCGTAAGTTTGGAGCATTATTTAGCCTCGTCCACAGCAGCTAGACTGACCTGCTTGATACCAGTGGATTCCTTAGGTTTCCTGGTTTTATATGATCTACCTTCACTCTAGCTGTGGCACCAACAGCAACAGCAACAACAACAACAAAAAATCCCGCTACAGCCTCAGATAAACAGTAGAGTTGGTCAGCATCCCAACAGAGAAGTGTTTTCTTTGTGTCATCTCATAGTGAGCCAACAGCTGTGGAGGAGTGTGTTCACCTACGAGAGGTCATACGGTACATGTAGCACCAACTTCCACAACATGAACAAGCTGAGAAAAGAAACAATTCCCAAACATGTTCATCAATGTGCTGCTACAACAGCCTCATGTCATTGTCACAACTTCTAACGTATGAAGTATATTTCTTTTCAGTCATTATTTTATTACACTGACAGAATGAAATAAGCTGACAATATTTAACACACTGGGAAAAAGCACCAATGTCGTATAAAAACGAACTTGTACAAAAGTTAAAAAGGGTAAAAAGACCCATGAAAACAAAGTCCAATCTGGACTTCAGCTGGAAGTATAGATGTTTACCTTTTGGAAAAGTCCTGAGAAATACTGACTGCCTCTTGAGATGTGAGCTCACACTGGAGCTGTTCATCAGTGTGTCCTGGTGCTGCCGACGACGTCCGCTTTCCTTGGAGAGGTCTCAAAGATGACTGACTTCACACCACCATCCTCCTCACTGAAAATGAAAAGATGGAAACAACCAGCTTTGAGCCTCACAACAGCTGTAGTACAGTTGCAGAGTTTGGCTGAAAAACAGCAATCTGCCAAATCTAATCAGCTTGTTGTTGTTTTTTGGTGCCGAATCAATGACCCTTAAGAAATGTGTGACCCCGATTAAAAGCAACTTGCTTGATTACTCAAACTAAGCAACACATTTATTATTAATGTCTACATACCAGAATACATCAGGAAGCTTTCACAGGTTAACATGGTTCAAGTGACTCACTGGTGAGAAAGACAAAGTCAAGATTTAAGTCTGAGGTAATTAAATTCGTCCTCACCTGCTACCTTCATTCCTCAACACATAAACTAACTGAATATTTAAAGTTGCTTTCATTTTATGTTGATTTTGGAGGTTCCTGTGGGTAAAAGCACTAGTGTTTCCATCAGCACCACAGCCTTGTGTCGTAAAGATCTGCAACTGCCAGACTCCCTTCAGAAATCCTCTCAATTTACTGTCGCAGGGTCTGACAGTCTGCCCTGCTCAGTCCTGGTTCTGGTTTTGCCGTGCCTTCCTTCCTCCAGCAGGCCCAGCAGTACGGCCTGGACCTCCAGTAGCGTGGTGTCAGTGTTGGCTCTCAGAAAGCGTGCAGTGACTTCCAGGTCCTGCAGCTGCAGATGAACCCTGCTGTCCCGCTGCAGCATCTCTCCGTCCGCTAGCTGGTCGGTTCCTTCTGGATCAGCAGGGCCCGGCAGACCAGTGAGGCGAAGCTGTGGCGGAGGAGGAGTCGCTGCAGCCGCATGCGGAGCTCTCCACCTCTCGCTGGAGCTCCGAATGCAGGTCGAAGGCGGCAGCAAAGCCGGATCTAGGTCTGTCTGTGGCTGGCTGGTCACTGCCAGAGGAGTCTGAGCTGAATGAACGAACCTGCGTACCATAAATCGGTACAGCCACTCTTCTCGCTGATGGTCTTGTTTACTTGTGTAGGTCATACAGAGGCATCAGGATCACATTGAGACTGTTTCATAACCATTAAAAGTTTCTGACAGTAATTTTAAATATACAGAAAGTGAACTTGTGGTGATTCATTCATACCTTCGTTAAGAGAAAAACAGGAGAACACTGGTGAATGCCACACATTTGTATGAGTGGCTCTTGCATGAGGCCCAGTGTCTGTGTTAATCTAGATCAGTGTTTGTCAGTGGTCCGGCTGCAGGCCGGTACTAACTCACTAAACATTCACTACCAGGCTCCAAGGAAACGGCACTTTTCAGCTAATAAGCTGAATAATGATTTAAACATTATTAGAGACTATAATCTACTATTTACTCATTCTCTGTGCGCTGTGTTTCAACCAGCTAACTAACATGAGCGAACAGGAGAGAAATGTGTGTTCTAATGTCCAAACATTTGACCATTAGGTTAGCTGTGATACGACTTCTTACCTAAAGATGTAGTTTCATAGTGTATTAGCTAAACTCCACAAACAAACTCTATTGATCATCACTGTTGTTTTGGGGCAGAGACAGATGTCTCAGAGACAGATACCTCCAGACCTGGACAAATAAATATATCTGTGTTGTTGGAGACCACTAGAGCTAAGCATTTTTTTGTTATTTAGCCCTTTAAAAACTAAAAGTGGTGGTGTCACACCTGAAGTTGGGTCCCTCTACATCTTCGATGGTGTCAGGCAGAGGCTTGTTGGCGGTCTCAGGTAGCAGCAGGGTAAGGCCAGAGCCCAGTAGGGGGCACAGGCCACACAGGACCATGGGAGCCTGGGGGCTGACGCTCCTCAGAAGGTACAACATGGGAGCCAGGACCCCTCCCGTCCGGGCACACATAGAGCCAATACCGATCCCATTCTGTCTGTGAGGGACGGACAAAGAGTCAGTCAGAACCTAAAAGCAAAGAAATCTTTGACCTATGTTGATGTTGATCAGATAGAACATGCATCCTGCCTTTGTGTATAACATCATATACACATAAACAGTGGTCGATGGCCTAATCAGCAACTGTTCTGATAATCTTTGAGGCCTGTCGCTGTCAGATCTGTCAAATCAATTCTGTCAAATCACTCAAGTCCACTCAGACTCTCACTGACATTGTTATCCCTTTATGAGCACTTTCCTTAAGTCCTCATATCTGCAGACTTTGCCTGAGGGAATTACCCACAATTCATAACGTTGTGACATTAAACACAGGGCTACCATGGTTACCAGGGGAAGCCCGGAGGTGTTAAAAAAAAAAAAAGGTAAACAAAGAGGGAGTCATATTTACACCATTACAAGACCATGCAGCCTCTCACACTCCACCGTTTACCAGGTGGCATCAGTCAAGTCCCCGAGGGCTCAGGTTATTTAACCTTCCCAATAAGCTGGTATGACACGGTTGGTACTGATGGATTCCTCCGGTTTTCTAGTTTCAAATGATGCCAGTGTGTTAGCTTTAAAACTGAGCTTAGCATGAGTCCACAACCTAACTGCTCCGACCTAAAAATGACAAGTTGTGTTGATGCGTTAAAATCACTTATTATTAACAGTGAAAGTTTAGAAACTAATCCAAACAGAAAAAAAGGTCCATTTGTAGTTCACATGATGGTGACTGATTTGGTGACTCGTTCACATATCTGGAGGTCAGAGGTCAAGGGTCCCCTTTGAAAATGGTCATGACAGTTTTTCCTCACCAAAATTTAGCATAAGCTTATTATTATAAGTATTATTTAACCTTATTTGCGACAAGCTAGTATCCTCAGAGAAATCAGTGGTGTTAAAATAAATTAGCATGAACATGTTATCATTGCGTTAACTTTGACAGCCCTTAGCTGATACATATCACACATATCGACATCAGCTGTACTATAAATCCTTCTGGCTGGCGTTGGACTGTAATCTATGCTCATGTTATCTCACGCTCTGAGGGAGTCAAACTCTTCAGCACTGCACCTTTAACAGCAGATGCTCAGTTATGCAGACAGCCTCCTTCTGCTGAGGAGACAGATACGTGTGAATAACTGAGATAGAGTCTCGGAGTGCTTCGTGATAAATGGACGGCATTGTAAAATCAAGACAAGCTTCCAAAACGTTATCTATACTCCATTATGTCCTTTGCACGCCAGACAATAAGTATAGACGGCTGATTGCTTTGAGTCAAATGGCTTTTATAGCATAACTGGCTTTATTTCAGAATGTACATCACACAGGGTCATAAACCACTGAACACTGGTACAGCCTGTCCTGGGTCATTCAGGATATTCAGTATAAGTTTGGTTCCAGTAAAAGCTGAATCACATTAACTGTGGCTCAAGAAGCTTGTTGGGAAGCTCTTTAGTCAGGAACACACAGGAGAGTTTGGGAGGGAAACACTCACCTGATGACAGTGGGGAACACCTCAGCTGAGTAGACATAGATAATGGAAAGAGAGGCGGTGATCCCGAACTTCCCAATCATGGCCAGCACGGTTTTAATGACAGACAGGTCTGGAGGAGAGGGCAAAGAAGGTGAAGGGAAAGCTTCTGACAGACCGGAAACATGGAAAACATGGGACAAATTTCTCACCTACCCACTACATTTTTTAGAATAGACAGCGTGTGTTGATAAAATGAGAAGAGTCACCTGCCACAACACAAACGTACCACCTTTACTGGGTTATTTTACACAATATCACAATATCCTGACAGCAGTGTACGAAACAAGTAATCTGACAAAAAAATCACATGTCTCTGTGTCCTCTGGTACTCCTAATGGCATCTGCAAGAGTTCACAGACTGGAGGAAAACAACCAATCAGAGCCGAGCTTGAGCCTGCTGTCCCTGACCGTCACTCGCAAACTCTGAACAAACTGTCAAACCAGGCAGCGCTGATCAAATATGAATCAATATTCTGTCACTTTAACGCCTATTTCTCAGCTAAGCAGTAACTACAAGATGTTTCTGAAGACATTTGACAAGAGAAATAGGTGTTAAAGTAACAGAATATCGATTCATATTTTATCAGCGCTGCCTGGTTTTGATTGGAGTGATTGACAGCTAGTCACAACAGTTCACGGAATGAACAGCCAATAAGAACACACTGTCTCTGAAATGTCCTGTGATTGGCCAAAGTCTCCCATCACAGGCTAGATAATCTAAATCCTGAAATCAGAGCCATGAGGAGGTGCAGATTTCTAGTTTTATCTCAGAACAAATGAATTATAATATGCTGAAAGGTTATTATGGGATTTTTGCCCCATGATGCCAAAAACATTCTGCCCACTGAAGCTTTCACTACAGTATGCAGCTGAACTGTACGTGAGCATATGTGTCCATACCACTGGGGATGAAGATGGTCAGCAGGCAGGCCGTGCCGCCCACAGTCAGAAAGGCTAGCTGGGAGATCTTGCGGGAGCGGTTGAGGGTGAACAGGGTGATGGTGCGTGCAGGCATCTCCACGAGGCCAAAGATCATCTGGGTCAAATAGATGTTCATTCCAAAGTCAGAAATGTTGAGCGACAGGCCGTAGTACACGAGCACGTTGGCGAACCTGAGACAGGTGGGAAGAAGTAGAAATATAGCATCATTTAGTGGAGTTTAATGACCAAATCAGTCTAACTTCAGGGATATCAGTCTGTCCATCTAGGAAGCACAGTGATGGTGAACCACTTTCAGCTGCTTTGGTGCAAATCAAAGTGACAACAGGTGTAATGGAGAGATAATAGCAGGACAACCCTCAAACAGGGGAAGGTTTTACATGTGGTGACTCTCCTGATCCTTCCTGACTGGTTCTCCTCTAGCTCTGGCTCTGATAGTGTCCTTGTCACTACTTGTAGCATGAGGCGGTACCTGCAGCCCAGTCAGGTTGGACAGGTAGTCCAGCTCCTCCAGGATCCATATATCCATACATGCAGTCAGAAGAAGGTTTGCTGTGTCTCTCAGCAAATCTCATGGGGTTAGGGTTAGGAGAGATACCTGAATGACCTCCAGCAGGCTGCTGGTGTGCATGTTTCTGACTAAACTGTCAGAAACAGACGCCATGAGGCTGTCATGAGGGCCTGACATCCTCTAATGGGACCTGTGATCACAGTCCAGCACCCTGCAGCTCCACTGGCATTCACCAGAGAACACCAGGTCCACCATTGGCGCCCCGTTCTCTTCACAGATGAGAGCAGGTTCACACTGAGCACATGACAGGTGTGAAAGAGTCTGGAGGTTAGGTGGTGGGTCAGTGATGGTCTGGGGAGGCATATCCTTGGCGGGTCTCATAGACCTCCAAGTCACAGCCAGCAGTACCCTGCTGTTGCGTACTGGGATGAAATCCTCAGTGCGTGGGCCCTGGGTTCCTCCTGGTGCAGTGGGCCCTGGGTTCCTCCTGGTGCAGTGGACCCTGGGTTCCGGTGTTCTCCAGGTGCAGTGGACCCTGGGTTCCTCCTGGTGCAGTGGACCCTGGGTTCCTTCTGGTGCAGTGGACCCTGGGTTCCTCCTGGTGCAGTGGACCCTGGGTTCCTCCTGGTGCAGTGGACCCTGGGTTCCTCCTGGTGCAGTGGACCCTGGGTTCCTCCTGGTGCAGTGGACCCTGGGTTCCTCCTGCAGTGGACCCTGGGTTCCTCCTGGTACAGTGGACCCTGGGTTCCTCCTGGTGCAGTGGGTCCTGGGTTCCTCCTGGTGCAGTGGACCCTGGGTTCCTCCTGTTGCAGTGGGTCCTGGGTTCCTCCTGGTGCAGTGGACCCTGGGTTCCTCCTGGTGCAGTGGGCCCTGGGCACCTACTGGTTGGTTTTTCAGTGGACCCTGGTACAGTGGACCCTGGGTTCCTCCTGGTACAGTGGACCCTGGGTTTCTTCCTTTTTTGGCCCTCGGTTCCCCCCGTGCTTGGGTCCTGGTTCCCCCCGTGCAGTGGCCCTGGTTCCTCCTGTGCAGTGGACCCTGGGCCCTATGGGACGTTGTATCGTTGCATCCACCAAGTGTCACCACAGACTATCAGGCAGTGGTAGACCCAGTTTTTTTCAATGGAATCTGGTGGCTTCGGTGAGGCAAAGATAACAATTTCAGTTTTGCTGGAAACATAGACTCTATTGCTGTCTCATGGCAAGTTAAACAACAAGATACAAAAGCAGGTACAAACATGTAGTATAATAACAAACAAGTAGTAAAAGCAATCCGTGTGGGTCCCTGAGGATATTTATGGTACATGTAGTCAGACAGGCTATGATGTGTGTGTTATGTTGAGCCAACAACATAGCACTGCTTTGTCACACCCTTTAGGTTTAGGCTAGAAAACTAGAGTTAGGTTCAGAAAAGCTACATAGTTTAAAACTACTACGTTTGTTCAGTGAAGTGACAATGAAGGACCAAACAGAACATGAACTGTTGCCACGGTTGGGTTTACATTTTAGTTAATAGAAAGCCTGGTGCAATTATGCAAACTTTTGAAATGTCGCAAAAAGAAATGTGAAGTAGATGTGTTTCCATCAACTGGTTTGGAGTGAATGATCTCGGCTACAGCATAGTTAGGGTCAGTAGTTGGTGTTATAGGCTACACACGTCTGTAATCCACCAGTAAACAGAGTAGAGGAAGTAGAGGCTGCGAACCGGAAACAGTCGACTTGGCTGTCTAACCATCTACCAAAGAAGGAATTAGTTTCAGTTAGGCAAGTTTTAATTGTTCTTTCACGTTAGCTAGTGGCTTTCTGCAGACGGTGGAGGCAGTGGAGATGTTGTGCCGTTGGGTCAGGGATGTGCAGAGGTGTCCTGAGGTCATCACCAATGTGCACACTCACAATCTTGACTTGTTCCACTCAGGAGCTGTTGATGGGAAGAGGGAGGTGGGCAGCATGGGTCTATCTGGAGACAAGTGTCATCTCTTCTGTCTTATCGATGTTGAGAGACAGGCATGCCGTCTCACCACTGTTGCCCACCAGCGCTGTGTCGTCCACAAACTTGATAATATGACTGAGTCATCTTTGGCAGAGCAGTCGTGGGTCATTAGTGTCAAGAGCACTAGCAAACTTCCCTAGGGGTGGTGGCTGCGGAGACCAAGAGTATAGCAGCAAAGAGACAAAACCACAGCGTTTTTGGATAACAGCCATTTTGAACTGAAAATGCTTACAATATTTATAATATCTTATTGTTCAGCACACTCATTTCGGTTGAATATGACAATAGAATAGAAATAATTTTGTACTGCACTTTGTAAGCAGACAGTTTACTAGTGTCTAGTTGTTGCTCTCAGTCCAAAATGGCAGAAGTGTGGCTCTGCTGCTGGGTGCTGATGTTGCTATGGAGGAAACAAATGACTTTCACTTCTTATAAATATACGTTCTTTGCCAAAATTGAGTCAATAGCAATGCACAACTACAGTTCCAGTTACGCTACACACGTCATACCCCAGAGCTCAAAACCGTGTCCCAGCCTCTCTCTATACACGCTGGTTGTTCATGGCTTTCAATAAAAGGAGGGAGGTGTCACTATCACAGCCGTGTGGCCCGCAAGCTCTGCCACATGAGAAGTTTGTGTCCATGAGTTGGCTCTGCATTTTCTGTTCATACGTGTGCTTTCCTAAGCTGCTGGCAAAAGACAGGTTAGCCCTAGCAGGTCTGAGGGTGGCCGTGGCCTCCAATTCAAAGGCAGATAGTGGCTTCATCTGTGCAAGTCCTGATGTAACCAGTCACAGATGCTGTATACTCCTCCAGGTCTGTTACATGGTCATGGGCAGCAGCTTCCTTGAACAAGTTCCAGTCTGTGCAGAGGGTCTAGTAGGACTGAGGTAGCTCCTGTGGCCACTCTGATCTGCTTCGAAACCAGTTTCACCCGTTTAACAACTGGTCTGTTAGTATCACAGAGACATGGTATGAGTAGCCTAAGGTGGGGGTGAGGTTCAGCTTGCATGAGTGTCAGATGTTTGTTAAAGCCAGATGAGGGGGTCCACCCCTCTAATTGCAAGTTAATTACATGCTGATACAATGACAGTTTTGAGATTTGCGTGGTTATTAAACCTTTCTACTTTGATATGAACAGACCTGACCTGTTCAATATTAACAGTTTATATTGTTCAACAGCTGGTCTGGTTATTCATTTGCTGTTTTTCCTCAGGTTTTGTTCAAGTATTGTTCAAGTATGGTTGTTTTTGTGGAAGAAAAAGTTTTTACTCTCACCCCAAAGTTAACTGCAAACTGATTTTTTATAAATACACATAAAGGGTTTATGAAAAAAAGCAGCTTTTATAGAAAACATCTGTTTTACTGTAGTCTAGAGCTTGAAGAAGGATTAAAGATGTTTCAGAGAAACACATTTTGAACACAGTACCAGTGCTCTTATTCACATGTTGGTGTGTGTAACAGCCGGTATCAGCAATCTCTAGCGACTTATTCCTATTTATACTGTTACACTGTGTCAGTCATAATCTGCTGTGATTTCACTGATATATTATTATACTTGGGTTATGCATCTTCTATAGTAGGCCTATGATACTCCAATGATATTCACACTGGAACATTATAGGGTAAAGGTGCTGTGTTTGTATACAGTGTAAATACTTTAAGTGCTTTGCTGTGTTATTTGTAGTATCTCTCTATAATATATCATAGGATGTCTATAGGCTGGAATCAACAGCAGACAGACAGACAGACAGACAGACAGACAGACAGACAGGTATACATTCAGAGCTGAGCTGTGTGAGCTCTTCATTCAGTCCCAGTCAGGATGCTCCTACATATTAGACACAGTCTGAGTTTATACACTGAATAAAAGATACCAGGAGATACTGGGTTTGGGGCTGCAGCCGATCCCAGCTCACACCGGATGAAGTCGGGGTACACCTGGACAGGTCACAAGACGAGCTGACACAGAGACAGATTCATGCTCACATTCACACCTACAGGTAATTTAGAGTTAACAATTAACCTAATTGTGGTGGAAGCCGAAGAAACCGGAGAAACCCCATGCTAACACGAGGAGAACATGCAAACTGCACCACCGTGCAGCCCTGATGTCTCCACATATGGCGAGGGCGGACAAGAGTACCAGCTGCTTGTGAGAAGTGCCGGTATGCAAGAAAAAGTCATGGTATGCCAAGGAGTAATATGTACTGTAGAAGTGCCAGTACTGTGTACCATGAGTACAGGCTCACTTCGAGCACTGCACACAGGAACTTCAAAGGAATTTCTGAGAAACACCCTAATACAGTTTTTCTCAAATGGGGTACTAGTACCCCGAGCGGTACTTTGGAGTACTGCAGGGCGTATGTGAGATTTTTAAAAAATGTTAATGTTGGTTCGCCAAACCACATTTGATGCTGAATATTCTTATTTTCAATACAATCGTTACCTGCCGCAACAAACGCAATCACGCTCACGATTGGATTTGTTCAGTCTTGGCTCTGCGGCGCGTCACTGCGCTCCTCATGCTGCCAGCTGTCTGTGTTTTTATTCTGCTGCTCTGCAACATCCCCGGCTCTCTGAAGCTCTGTGCACGGCGATGGAGGTCCGCAGGGACCGCCGGTTAAATTATCTGTCATTGTATTGTGATGTTAATAAAATGTACCCAAATTCACAAATATGTAGGATATCACTCCTGACATCGCCGTAATATTAAATCACATCTGCCGTATTAGCCATGTGTTTACTACATGTTTATTTGCGTACAGAGCTGGGTAGTGAGCTGGGATCACAAGTGGCCACTCGAGACGCATGTGGAGACACATTCTAATGCCAGGTGTGAACAGACGTACTTAGAGCAGTCCAGTCGTGATTGGATCACTCAGGGCGTATGTTAATGCCAGGTCTGAACAGGGCCTTTGGAATGTGGGAGGGCAACACAACTCAGGCCCTCAGGTCACACAGGGACTAAGATCTGCTGTTTGGATGTGTCATCAAACACTAAAAATCCCCCTAAAAAACATACTGCAGCACTACAGGACAACAACTAATGCAGAGTGGAACGACCTCATGAATCCCAGGATTGTGAGCAGACTTGCTCAGTACTGTTCAGTATAGCACAGTAATCAGACCAGTATCAACACTGTAGAGGTAATTAAATTACTAGGCACAAGATTGTATTTTCATATTCAGATATAAACAGTGATATTAGGAGAAAGGGATGCTCTGCTCATACTCACCAGAGATAAAAAACAATCAAAGACTGCTTCCTCATTGTGGGGGTTCGAATAAGGTCTACGAATGAGTGTTTTTTCTTCACCTCAGTTCTCTCTTCAATTTTATGGACCTGGTGAAAAAGGGAGGAAGAGACTGGAGTTAGGGTTATAAAGTGACAAAACACATCACTGTTGAAGTAGTTTGCATGAATAAATGATACTGACTGATGGAATCAGTTATGCAAAGTAATAATGGTTACCACTAAATATGGTTAGTACTCTCAGAGTGACTAAAGCAAGAGGAGCTAGTCAGCATTGTGCAGTGATGATCAATGAGCTGATCTACAAAAAACAGTTTCTATCAAAAAACGATCACCAGGAAAAAAATGTTGCGTTGCATGTTTCTGCAAACCACAGGATACGCTGAATGTCGACCAAAAATATGTTTCATATCAGCTTCATATCACACTTTCAGAAATGAACAATTATATGTGGTTAAACCGCTGTGAAACAATTGGTTAGGTTTAGGCAACAAAGCTAAAATCATGATTTGAGTTAAAGTAATAATGTAATAACGTAACAGCTGATACAGCGTAACTAGGGTAAATAACACACAACAAGCCTCAGTGGACTTTCTCATGTAAGCAAATCTAACAATCACAGACTGTACAGAAGAAGTGGACGTAATCACGTCACCCATTGGTTTGTGGACTACAGTTTTCTAGCCTTGAGTTTTGCATTTTGGTTGTCACCATCTTGGTTTTTGCAGCCAGAAGTGTTGCATTAAATAAGGCATTTTTAGGTGACCAAAAGTGTTAAAATTAACTTGATGAACTGAAAACACACTGTGAAAGGGTTAAAGCTCTAAGAGGAAAACATGGACACCGCTGTGGTAGTGACCTGTCAATTGAAAGGTAACCATGCCCTAAATAACCCCCTGCTTTATGATCTATTTCATTCTATTCTTGGGACAATAATTTACTAAATGAACATCTTGCAGTATTGAAGAAGACTAGAAACTAGTGATTGAGACCATAAACTCATGTTTACAATGTTTACTGAGGTAATAAATCAGAGAGAAGGAGGATCATTTTCTCATAGACTTCTATACAACCAGACTTCTTTTAGCAACCAGAGGAGTCGCCCCCTGCTGGATATTAGAGGGAATGTAAGTTTCAGGTACTTCAGCACTGGCTTCACTTTTCAGACCTTGGATTTCCCCACTGTACACATCCTGTAGTGAAAACTCAGGGTTGTCCTGGGTTTGGGTGAACCATCCACCACGCCCTGTGGAGTTTCTTGATCTTTATACTCGTTATACCCTGTAACTTTTAATAATGTCACTCACTATGCATGTCACTTGTAATATGTCTGTTGCTCTATCTGAATGCAAAAATGTCCAAGTATTCAACGCATCCATAAATATATACTGTAATAACTGAATCAAAGATATTTATAGACTAATAAATAAAAAATGTTGCATCTGTACCTGGCACATCTCCAAATCTTTGTTGAGGGGTTTCCCATTCATCTGCGCTGCTTTCTGGATCAGCTCCCATGCTTCTTCTTTTCTGTTATTGGCCATCAACCAGCGAGCTGACTTTGGCAACACCCTAAAAATGTAAAGACAAATTTCTCAGGTGACCTACTTACAAACAATTAGACATTTCACACTGTGCATAAATTGGTTTATTATAGCAAGAAAAAGGACAACACTTGAAAACTTAATGCTGCCATAATTCCAGTTTGTTTGACAAGGGAAAATGAATGCTTTCTTCCTTCTTGTCAACATAGACACATAGGTAACGCCGCCATCCTCCCGTTGCTAATGCTAGCTCGCCACCTTTCGAGGAACAACTCTCTGGACTCTCACTGATCTTGGCTGTGTTTACTGAATTTTACCTGGCTTCACTGTGAACACTGTTTTATTCATTTAAAACTAGGACAGATATAGCTGGTTTTACTGGCTGCTATCTGGCCTCGCTCCTGGCTGACTGACTAGACTCACTAGGTTTGTATAAAGCCTGCTGGCTAGGCTTGTTTTACCTGCTAAATCTCAGTATGGTATCGGCCACTGAACTCACAACATCAAAAACGAGATGGTTGTCCGTCCCCCTATTTGAGCCTGACAACTACCTCCCCTCCCCCACCTGACGTCTCCAATATTAAAGGTATTGTAACCTGGTTCAATGATCAGTGTGCATCTGCACTAGATCCTGCAGCTCCCTACACCACCAGGTTGTTTTCTTCGGCTAGCTCCCAGGATCAATGACCACATTCATCAGCTGAAAAGGGAATCTAGTGGAGTGGAGCGTAGATGGAAGAAATGCAACACCAGGGTCCACCTCCTCCGTCTGAAGGAACTGAGGTCCCTACTCACTCAAAACAGCAAAGAGGAGAGAGGTACCTCAGTGACGACAAAAATAATCCTATGACTCCTGTTCCATTACCACTGCATTGTAAACCTAGCCAACATTTGGTCCAGATTTCAGTTTACTCAAGGTGCAGAACTGGTACTAGCAAGAGTAGCAGTACCACTACTGCTACTGACCCTAACAGGTGGTACTAACGAGAACCAATTGAAAGGCCAAACAGACAGTTTGAGATTGTCACAGGCAACTTTGTGTCCTCATCTGCCCCTGTATCCGGTGGAGGTCTGCAGAGTTCAATCCTTTTCTCACTACATGTTACCTCTAGGCAACCTGGTTAGTTCAACTGCATCTCTCACCACTACTGCGCTGATGACACGCCACTGTATTTTTCAGTTAAAGCCAAAAGACATGGCTAATATTTAGTACTGACCTGAATACTTCAAAGCCTTGACCGTTGCCATAGTATTCAGCATCCAAATCACTATTCGTATGCTTTGTTTTTTTACACTTTAAATTTTTTTTTAATATTCAAGTATGTACCGTATTTTTCACACTATAAGGCGCATTAAGCGAAACAAATCGGTCAGATAGGTCAAACTTTATTCAGTTCATTTAATAACTCAATAACTTCAACAACTCTCAACATTTTTCAGTTGTAACACATGAAAAACAAAACAACACACTCACTTTTCAGTTCATTCCTCTTCCACAAATCCAACAAATCCTTCATCATCAGTGTTTTCATCAGATTTTAAGTGTGCCTTATTGTGCGAAAAATACGGTAATAATAAATTAGAAATCACAAAGCAGGCCATGAAATAATGAATAAACCCACATTATTCATTTGTGCATTCAGATGGAGACAGACAGACCTGCTGCGCTGCGAAGCTTCAAAAACCTTTGAATATTTCTCACTGAAGCTTCGAAGCCCAAAAAGTGGTATTCAGGACAGCCCAAGTAATATCGGTACCCTCCATAACTTCCTGGCTGCTAATAAGCACTCACTTAATTTCCCTCAGCTAAATTCAGACAACACAGCGTTCTTCTTATTGGTCCTGATAAGTTTGTTTCTGACCCTCACCAAACCTTTTACAAGAAATGTGATTGTAATCTTTGACCAGAATTTGAACTATGACCCACACATAAACAAGCATGTCCAAACCTGCTTTTTCCAACTCATGAACATCACAGATCCTCCGTTTTTGTAAAAGTGACCTTTGTCCATATTGCTGTACTATATACGTCTGTTTCTTATTTTTCTGTATTGGTGTTCTGTGAAGCACTTTGTTTCAAAAGGTACTATATAAAAAAAATCTTACTTAACTATAGGTACGATGTAAAGCAAGAGGCACACAGAGGGATTTTCCTCAAAGTAGGCCTTTGCATTTTCCCGTTCCGCTACACTAAAAGTATGAGAGGAATTTGGCACCAGTAAACCATGACATTGAGCATTCGCTACACATTTTGTTTTCAATCATAGTGGATGAAAAGGGATCTCCATCATAGACTTTAACAAAGCACAATACAACCCAGGCAGTCTGTGGTTGAGTTTGAAGATACTGGCCAACAGTAAACTTCACTGCATCAAATCTGGGTCACTCACCAGATGTAAAAGATGAAGAGGAAACCAGGTGCTGAGATAGCCAGCTGCAGTTTACGCCAATCTCTTATGAGGTACGCCACTCCGGCCAGCAGGATGTAGCCAAAGCCGAAGAAGTAGTCCGTGATTATGCCAGCCAACATCCGCTGCTTAGGTCCTGTCCATTCTGTGCCTGTATGAGACACAGTTAGTGCAGGAACACACATATAACCATTTAACAAACTACATGTAAAATTATGACAGTCATAGTCCATAATAAGCCATCATCAGGGTTGTTTACTCGGACTTAACAAAGCTCGTCCACTTCAAAAATCATAAAAGTGGTGTTCAGTTGCGTAGATTATCTTGCTGAACGAAACATGTCAGTATGTTAAATGTGTTTCAGTAAAGGAGGTTACGCTTCAATGGGACTCACAGAGCTAGACCTCAAGTCCATTAAGCATAACAGCGTGATAGCGTGACACATCCCAGATTTGGATGTTTGATGTTGAATGCTTTAAAGAAACTGGCCCAGAGGGAATGTTGTACATATATAAGCTGAACATTATGACACCAGATGGACTGAATGATGACTTCAGCTTAAGGTTTGAAGTCTTATGTGGAGTATGTGTTTTGTGAAGCTCAGCACTGTATGCAATGAGGTTTGGATCAGATTTAACTATAGGCTATGCCTGTGATTGGTCCCTGTATCTAGAGCCATGTGAAAAAAAGTGATTGGTTCCCAAATAATAGTGTCCAACTCCCAGCTGTGCGTTAACTCAGCCCTCATGTATATTACTGAGCTGTATCTGTGCACTTCAAATGCTGCCAAAATGTGTAAGCATATGTTTATTGTTATGTGAGACAATTACACAAGTAAAACGTTTGCATTTTGTCCTCCTTGATGTTGAAATCTGGGATCTGCTACCCTATCACATTTTTATCATAAACATGTGTTTGCCACAGAGTTTATTTCTGCAATAATACAAAAGCCAACTTCCTGCTTGGCCTACAAAAATATGCCATCCCTGGAGCACTCTACGAACAAAACACACCAGAGTTACAGTATTCAAACACGTTAAACAGACAGAACACCCAAACCTCTCTCTGGAGAGACACTGACCCAGGACAAAGGCATTCATGATGACCCCAGAGATGGATGTTCCCACTACGAAGCGAAGCGCAATGTAGACGTAGAAATTGGGGGCGAAAGCAGCAGCAACCCCAAAGACGGACTGGATAGCCAGGTTAACGAGAATGATGATCCTGCGACCGTACCTAGAACAAGACAAGGCAGGTCTGTCGCTCATTCCACGGAAACAGAACTTGAATGTTGTACCAATGCGTAGATCTGAGACAGCACATGATGAATTTAGAGTAACAGGTTATTGCACAAGACATCCTCAGTAGTAAGGAGTCATCTCTTAAAGGGTGCTCTGACAATGGATAGGTGTCAACAAACTTACTTATCAGCTAAGCTGCCAAACACAGCAGCTCCAACTAGGAGGCCAAACATGTACATGGCGGAGCCCAAGTTGTTCAGGCTGGCACTATCACAGACCAGGTCCCACTGCAAGAAGCACAGACAAGTCTTTCAATGAAAACATTTCTCATTTTGCAGTATTTACCTGCTTAATCTGAGGAATAAATCCTAAACATTGTGGGTCGAACTATTAACCAGACTGCCAAGAATTTTGGTCTGTATAATCATGTTACCCAGAGGGTAATTTTCCATTCATTTTTGTGACCCCCTGACCTTTGTTTTAATACAAGGATATAGTGCTTAAAGTCACTGCATTTCCTTCAACACTGTCCTGCAAATATTTCAGCATAAAAGCCATAAAATGACACAAGTCTGTCCACAGAAAAAGGACTTGATGGCTGTTACCTTGAGATGAAAACAGGAAGTGTTGATTTTAAAAATAATCTTTACTTTTTTTACTTAAAAAAACAACCGGTTCTGCAACTGCCATGTGCTGCTGCCGTTCCTTATGTGGCCCGGGCTAAAAACTATCTACATTGAGAAAATATGTAATATCGAGCCACAGCGATGGGAGACCAAAAAGCCATGAATCCAGCCAAGCTGAAGTGACATCTGATGACAAAGCGCCCAGAATATCAGGACTAAATAAGTGAAAAATTTTAGAAAACCAATAGTTCCAATGGCATCTCCATACAAATGGCAGTAAGCATTATGCTTAATCGGTGTTATGATTAAGAGGTAGTCTGTGGAAAATTTTCTCTAGAACCCCTGATTTACAGAATGTACAGCTAAGGGTCCTTATATTAACCACAGCTGGGACGTTACAGAGCTCCCCACATCTTTCCATCAAGGGCTATGCTGGAGGACTGGCCAACTTCCAGACTTCTAAATCAACTGCAGATCTCACGGCAGCTGAACGTCACATTGCCCACTGCTTTGTCCAACTGCATCATTTTGGTCACATAACTGCCCCCCCCCCCCCCCCCCCCCCAGGCTAATGACAGGGTGTGTGGGAAGGCTGGAAGATGCCTGCATCGCAAGAGTCCATTTCTCAAACCTCACTGTGTTTACATGTCTCAGGTATCACCATAAAACGGCTAGGTCCCTCCACATTCCTTACCTGCATGGAGTCCTCGTGTAAAACACATCTGGTGAAGACATAGATTTCAGTAAATTCAAATCCTGATTTGAGAGGCTGCTGGTTTTCCACTTACCTCAGTTACTATGGTGCTTTGGAAGGTCTCGGTGCTGTACTCCCAGCCCCCCGGGCAGCTCCCGGTAGGGTGTCCATCGCCAGGAGCTACAGCACCGCTGTGGTTCAAGGCAGCCACACAGGACAGCTCAGGCCAGCCATCAGGAGTGGACAGATGGCTGAAGTTAAAGGTTGAAGAGGATGGAACGCCTGTCGAAGGCCTCGAGGGGCGGCATAAATGCGGAGGAACGGCCCCAGTGAAGACAGAGACCAGCATGTGGAACGCCAGAAAGATCTGAGGTAGACAGATCCAGACATACAAGATCTTCTGGAACTTCCCAAAGCCTCCAATAAGACAGAGAATTTGATCAAAGTTCATTTTTCTGGCACTGAAAATGTGCTGCTCTGTAAGTGATCAGGTCTGACTCAGAGAGTCCACAAGTGCACCAAAAATGGAGCTGCCAAAGATGCACACGAGGTAAAGGCGGAGGGTGAAGTATCAGTCAGATGTCTGAGATAAATGACTGGGATAAATGTCTGTACCAAGCTGATGATTAACAGGTAGAGACTGTGTCCTCATTCAGATGCTGTCACTCCTGAGCTGAGCTGCAGTGGGAGAGCGACCTGTGGCTATCTGCAGTGGACTGTGCGGCTCTCTGGGAGCGACGAGGAACTCCAGCCGGAGGGAGGTGTTTGCTCTGCGTGGGAGGAGCTGCCATGTGATGATGGCTCAGCTGCTGCACCTCCTCCTCTCACTCAAAAACCTCCATAACATAAGGTTTATCTTCACCCGTGTAGACCAAGAGTTTGTGTTCATTGACCTTACTCTGTATGGACTGAAGAGTCAAAATAGTGTAGAAATACCTTTACACTGACACAAACTTCCCATGTTTACATTGTGGTTGAGAAAACGCAAAGGTATCATATGACATTTGTGTTTCAGTTGTCAAACTTGTTCAATTGTTCTCAGCGGGACGTTAACACCGGCTGACAGACATGCATCTTCCAAATGGTATTCAGTTATTCATTTGAAATGGGATGCCATGTGGGGGGAGCTTCTAAGCTGGTGGCACAAAAGCTGAACAGTGGTGAGGAATTCAGTATTAAGCTTGGGCTACCATCATAGCTCCCATTCCTCTGTCTTATCAGATCATTACTTGCCAGGAGCTACTGTTGTGTACTTTGACTTGTGATTCTTTCTCCAGGGAAGTGAGCCTCGCACTCGCTCAAAGAGGAAATCTGGACCGGAGCTGCCCGGAGTAATCTGAGAGGACTGACGTTTGTGGGGCTCCAGTGTTCATGTGTGAAGCGTCAACACATGAAACCTTATTCAAGGGTTTATATTTTCAAAGCAGAAACATGGAGCCGCGGAAATTTCATGAAGACAGTCAACGACGTGCCAACTCAGCATGTACTGACCCATGTGGTAAAAACAAGATCAACCATTCAGTGCCAGTAAAGAGTGAGTGTGCATGATGCCAGACAGGGTGTTTAGGATATAGAGGTATACGGTATATTACATGATAGGTCCTGGCTGTCAAACTCAACACCATAACAATTGCTTTTGTGATGTCAATGGTTTACCATTAATACAAATATACATACATTTGCATAAAGAAGCAGATTTGTCCACTCCCATGTTGATAAGATTATTAAATACTTGACAAATCTCCCGTTAAGGTACATTTTGAACATGTGTGATTAATTTGCAATTAATTTTGAGTAAATAATTTAATCAATTGGTTAATTAAAACACTCTGGTGCCACAATAAAAGGACAAACGTGGACATATGTTGCTTGAAGTAGCTTATCTTTTAAGATATAGAAAGATATTCCTTTATTAGTCCCACAGTGGGGAAATTCAGTTTTCTTACTCTGTTGTTCACACAGTACATATACATGTCAATGAGAGAGAGAGAGGGAGAGGGAGAGATGTCAGAGTGATGGGGCTGCTCCTGACAAGCGCCCAGAGCAGTTGGGGGTTCGCTGCCTTGCTCAGGGGCACATCGGCAGTGCCCAAGAGGTAAACTGGCACCTCTCCAGCAACCAGTCTTGGTCTTGGTCCATGGGGGCCCATGGGGGTCTTCCGCATCCTAACCCAAGTCCTTACAGACTGAGCTACTGCCGCCCCCCATTATGCATTATGCTGAATCAAGACTCATTGTTTCAGGTCACACTAGGGGCCAAACAGGAATAACAGGTTGAAAACCAATTTATATACATCTTCATGTAAGGCACCCTACAGCCTGTATTGTTACCTTTCGTTGCCTCACATATTAAACCATCTTGTGGTTAAATCAAAGCAACTCATCAGCCAAAAGTACAAACAATAAATCATAAACAGCATAAACACACTTTATTAAATCTAAATGATCAAAGTTGTAAGAAGTGTAGCTCTTCATTCGGTCCATGTGGTGACAGATCCAGATTGCCACCTTGCTTTGTTACAGGGGGCGTTAAATCCTGTGTTGTGAAATAAAACATTTTCAGTCGTCACTTTGTCTCTTTAGTGTTTTGACTGCAGGGACCAGGGTCTAAATTAAATTCAGGGGCCATTTTTTGAGGCCTTTTTACCCCCGAGAAGGTCCTGGTCACGGGGTAGTAGCAGGGCAGTTAGGCATAACGGCTGTGCATTTTGTGATAAAAGTGACAAATTTGGCACAGAGGTAGGCTTAAATGTTGACCCTGAAGTGAGCATGCTCCTTTTATTTGGTTTTCACATTTTTCTCAGGTTAAAAGCGTTTAAAATGCACCCATAAAAAATGAGGAGGCAGAAAACCTGTCTGTGATCTACTGACATCTGAACACACCTTGGAAATCACCAAGAGTCATAAAATCAGTTTTCTGCAACATTTAGGGATATTAAGTGCCTATTTGGCAGCCATTTTTTGGCCCTCAGGGGCCAAATTGGCAGCATCCCGCCATCTATATCTTTATATACAAACCTACATCTATGACAAATGTGTTGCTTTTATCGCAAAATACATGTAAACAGCAAATAATGACATTGTTAACTGAAATATTTCAGCTTAGCTGCCCCACTATAGTACCTTTTGAACGTACAGGAACTTTTGGGTGGAGTTTGCAAGGATGACCATCTGATTGGTGAAATGCACGTTTGAATGCTTCATTCATACAACAAGAAAGTACTCTAGTATTGATTTAGGACCATGCTGAGAGAGTATTTCACTACCACAGTCCACGCAACACAGTGTCACAGCACTTTAATTTATGTACATGGACACAAATTTCTCTTTTTTTAATGACGCTCGGCATGAATTTCGACAACGTATTTTTATTGCCTTTTCCTGCGAATGTCCAGCAACATGTGAGGCATGTGTCATTTTCCACTCCAGTCTTTTCAAAATAAAACTACTTAGTTAGGTTTAGGAATAGATTCACTTTGTCAGGCTTAGGAAACAAAACTCCTTAGTTAGATTGAGAAAAGATCACAATTTGGATTAAAAAAAAAAAACCTCTGGAAATGCAAGTACAGAAGTAACGCGACAAATCAGCTTTGAGTTGTGGTTTCACACGGGACACGAACACTGGCTGAAAGTTCTGTGTTTTACATTAAATACATGAATACTTTCATTTCGTGACTATTTCACAGACGGTACATGGGAACCATTAAATATTGGTATTCATCTGTGTACTATCAATATGGTCTGATATCTAATCAAAATAGCAGGGTACAAAATCATCTCAACCCCCTGAGACAACTGATTTTTTTGTTGTGTTTCACCAAAATCAAATATAGGTTTTAAGGTATTTAAGATCTTTCTTAAAATTCAGGTTTCCATGGTGAAAAGCTTAACCTGGAGGAGGAAATGAGGAAACACTAAACTGGAATGCTAGACTAACAGCGCTTGCAGGAAGCAGTGAGCAAGATCAAACAAAGGGCTTAATTATGGTCTTTAAAGTTAAGCTCTCGCCTTCAAGTGCCATGGTCACAGAGGGAGGGGGCTTGTAACACAGGACAGCTTAGGAATAATTCAACGTCTAGGAGAGTATGCTTATTTAAGGACTTCACTACACTCTTCAGGTAACTGCCTAACTGAGGAGTCTGCACATCGACTGAAGATACCTAGAGTCCCTGCAATCTGCACTAAAATCAATGTAAATGATTAACGACAAACTACAGATGTGTATTGGCAGTAGGAAATTGTTTAAATTCCTGCTAAACGCTGCTGCAGAGCTGGATGTTCACTTTTACCCTACAGAACGTTTTGTCGCACAAGTGGAAGTATGAAACAAGTCTGCTGTTATTATTTAAAGTATGGACGTGGGAAGTAGAGCTAAAGCACCTCCTGAAAGCAGCTTTTATAACAAACAGCAATTGAAAAGGGTTAAACTTAACGTTAAAACTATTGTCTTCCCTCCTTTCTTACTGGGTTACAAGCAATACGTTGTGTATGTAGCATTACATTTTTTAACACAGTCCCGAGGTGGCACAAATAAACAGATCCAGGCCTCCACACAAGCCTGCGGGAAGGTTTTGAAGATTTCAGAGTGGAAAGTAGTGTAATGGCAGGCTTCATCCTGTACTCTCGGCTCGCTGTGTGTGCCCTAGTCAAACTGATACGCCAATAGCATCACACAGCAGAGTAGAGCAAGAGGAACGGGAAAAAGCAAAGCACACAAAAACACGATGTACTCGACAGCGATGTAATAACCTGTTCTCATCCGTCACATATGGACGCTTTGTATCTGGCAGAGCCAAAGGGGGACTTGTGCCTCGGTATCAGATGCCAGGAGGCGTGACAGAGAGGTGGGATTTGACTTGGGAATAAGAACGGGCTGCACACCTGTAGCTGTATAAGAAGTGGACGTAGTCACCATGATGTCACCCATTGGTTTGTGGACCATTTTAAACACTCGAGTTTGGCATCTGCCGTAGCCATCGGTTTCTAGCCATCGCAGCTTGTGAGATGAGAGAGTGGAGCTACTTAACTTTCATAAACTGAAAACACTGTGAAAGGGTTACAGTTCAAGGCAAATACACAGACAACTCCCAGACTGGACAACACTGTGGTAGCGACCTGTCAATCACAAGGTAGCCCCGCCCTAAATCATCCCCTGCTTTATGGTCTATCTGACTCTAAATGGACCATAATTTACTAAGTGATCATCATGCTGTTTTGAAGGAGACTTGAAACTAGTGATTGAGACCATAAACTGATGTTAACAATGTTTACTGAGGTAATAAATCAGAGAGAAGTAGGATCATTTTCTCATAGACTTCTATACAATCAGACTTCTTTTTGCAACCAGAGGAGTCGCCCCCTGCTGGCTGTTGGACAGAATGCAGGTGTAAGGCACTGAGGGCATTAGCTTCACTTTTCATATCTGGACTTTGCCCCCAGTCCATGCCCTGCTTACTGGCTGGGGGTTACAAACATACATTTTCATGTTTCTGGGATCCACCATCTCCCTGGTCCACAAGTGGGCGCCCAACGCCAACACAGTGATCAGAAAGGCCCAGCAGAGGATGTACACCTCCTGAGTCAGGATATGGGCAGGAAACAACTGCAGAACCACCACACCCTGGACACGACCTGTTCTGTAGGGGCGACAGAGCGCTGTACGCCAAAACAACCAGACACAACACCAGTTTCTTTCCACAGACTGTCACTCTGATGAACAGTCAACACCAGCCAGTGTCAGGAACAGTCCCTGTACGATAACCCTGGGACACTGACCATCCACTGTACCTGTACATTAGATATTTCATAGCTTAAATACAGTTTTTTTAACATGTAAATATCATCACTGTTATAATTATAACCAAGCACACATATCCACCTACCTCATGTAAATATAGCAACCCGTTACATTAATACATCCATATTTATTTCAGCAGCCTTACACCATTGTCTGTTTCATTGTGTTGTATACACACACACACATTTTAAATACATATTTATACCTGTACATAGTAGTTAAATGTTTGTTTTACCTTGTTCAACTTTGTTTTGTCTGTTGGTTTCTGTGAGAAAATACTGAATAAAAATATGAACGCAACAATTTACAAATTTTTCTATGTCCACTAAAGGCCTCTCAGGTCTCTCAAATATGGTTCACAAATTTGTCTAACTCTGTGTTATTGAGCACTTCTCCTTTGCTGAAATAATCCATCCACCTCTCAGGTGTATATGCTGATTAGACAGCAGGATTATTGCACAAGTGAGCCTTAGACTGTCACAATAAAAGTCCACTCTAAAATGTGCAGTTTTATGTTGTCAGTAGTTTTGGGGGAGCGTTCAGTTGTCTTGCTGACTGCAGGAATGTCCACCACAGCTGTTGGTCGTGAACTGAATGTTCATTTCTCTACCATAAGCCGTCTCCAAAGGCGTTTCAGAGAATTTGGCTGTACGTCCAACCGGCCTCACAACCGCAGACCACGTGTAACCAGACCAGCCCAGGACCTCCACATCCTGCATCTTCACCTGCAAGATGGTCTGAGATCAGCCACCCGGACAGCTGATGCAACAATCGGTTTGCATAACCAAAGAATTTCTGCACAAACTGTCAGAAACCGTCTCAGGGAAGCCGCCGTCATCTTGGTTTCTGGCCATTGCCAGCTTGCTTTATTGGAACCAGAGGTGAGAGATGAGGAGGGGGAGCTAAATACAACCGAATGCTGAATAAGACATTTTTAGGCGACCGAACAACGTTCTAATTAAATTTCATGAACTGAAAACACACTGTGAAACAGTTGAAGTTGTTGGAAGGAAACACAGATAACTCCCAGACCAGACAATGCAGAGCCATCTGTCAATCACAAGGTAGCCCCGCCCTAAATCATCCCTGCTTTATGGTCTATCTGACTCTAAATGGACCATAATTCACTAAACAAACATCCTGCTGTATTGAAGAAGACTTGAAACTCGTGACTGAGACCATTAACTGATGTTAATGTTTACTGAGGTAATAAATCAGAGAGAAGGAGGATCATTTTCTCATTGACTTCTATACAATCTGACTAATTTTAGCAACCAGAGGAGTCGCCCCCTGCTGGCTGTTAGAGAGCATACAAGTTGAAGGCACTTCCACACTGGCTTTACTTTTCAGACCAGGAGCTGCCTGTTGGATTCAACAAGCCATTCAGATGTGGCTCTCTACACTGCTGAGGACTTGTGAACTACTACTTAGCTAAGGTGCACCATGTTTTTCTCAACAGTGTGAACCTAAAAATATACATTATTTTCCCTTTAAGCCCAACCACACAGCAATTTGTGAAATAGTCACAAAATTCAATGTACTGATTTGTGTGCACAGACACAAATTTCACATTTTTTTCATGATGGTCGGCACTAAATCAATTCATATGGAATCCACAGACGCCATGTATGGAAACCACAAGTCAAAGCTGATTGATTTGTCATCTGACTTCTGTATTTCAGTCACAGCACTTATTTTAACCCAAATCCTGATCTTTTCCTAAACCTAAGTAGTTTGTTGCCTAAACCTAACCAGGTTAATCTATTCCTAAACCTAACTAAAATAAATTTGTAATAAATTTGTGTCCATGTACAGGAATCAAATCGATAAAATATCGTGAATATTTGAGCCTGTGCTGCCCCTTTAAGTGGGATCACACTGCTTGGCACCACATTCAACAAGCAACATAGTGAATGCATTTACAACTAGAAATCTCCTCATGAGATCAGTTTTGTCCATTAAAGAATGAACTAGACGGTATTTCCTTTAAAGTCCTTTAGTGAGTGCTGTGTCACACACGCTTTTACAGATTTATCTGTTAGTTGCGCCCAGATAAATGTGAGCAAGGTCCACAGACTAAGAATAAACAAGTGGGCAGGACCTGAAGGCCCCGGAGTGGCCCAGCAGTTATGAAGACAAATATTTCCCCTCTGGATCAGTTCGGCGGGGAAAGGTGTGTTTGGAGAGGAGACAGAGGGGCGCTTTGTCCCGTTCTCCGCCAGGTCAGCTCTCCCAACGCCCCCCACCCCGTTCCCCTCTCCCTCCGCCAGGCTTCCTCCCTAAAGCCCACCTTCCAGCTCCCTCGTCCCGCTGAGCCCTCCTGGAGCTCACACAAACCTCCTCACTTAAGAGATGCTATCACTTCTCTGCCATTCCCTCCTGCTCATCCTTGCTCAACAGGTAAGAAGAGCATTATCTTTTTCTATTCTGACACTGCAGACAGCACTTAGGACAATACTTGAAGCCACCAGCCATAACTGGAGCAACAGGAACACACTACCGGGATGCTTGGCTTTTCTCCAGCACCAGTTTCCATAACTTTCTTAATTAGACCGTTGGAATATATTTATTTTAATACATATTCTGAATTAATAACCAGGTGGCCAATAATACATAATTTGAAGACATAACTGGTTTTCAGTGCTGGTATTGTCATTTTGTTGAGCTCAGTGTTAGTCTTCCTTTCAGGAGTAAAAGCTTGCCAAAGGGGAGCGAAGTCTGAGGTCTTTGTATTTAAAGCTCCCGTGGACCCATTTTCACACCATGAAATGAGCTCATTCAGTAAACCTGGCAGACAGGCTTTAGATTTTTGGCATAACCCTCAGTGACCCGTGAGCAGTAGTCAGGGGAACTGGAGCACAAGTGGCACCACGCAAAGATTGCATCATAGCAAATACCAAGCAAAGCAAAGCAAATGCATTAGATTTACAGGGTTGAGCACAAAAATATTTACAGTTTAAGGTGTCGGGCAGTCACCACTCCGAGCTTGGGCCGAAGGTTTAAAACACAGCTTTGTGTCCATAATAGATAAAATGCTTCAAATACAAACAACAAAAGAACATGATGTCGTTAGTGGTGGTAGTGAAACGAAAGAGATTTTAGCTGATTGGGCATAAAGCAGCAGGAGGTAAGTTGGAGCAAATACATTTAATTTTAAAAAAGTTCATTTTATAAAAAGCTCAATGTCCTGACAGTGGTGCATGAGACAGGTAATCTGAAAAAAAAAAAATCATTTGTCTATTAAGTGCTCCTAATGGCATCTATACGAGTTCACAGACTGGAGGAAAACAACCAATCAGAGCTGATCAGCTGTCAATCACTCTGAACTCTGATCAGACGGTCAAACTAGGCAGCGCTGATCAATATGAAAATCAATATTCTGTTACTGTGATGACCATTTCTCTCCTCAGATGTTCTCAGAAACATCTTGGAGTTGTTTTAAATGAACATACCGATACTGAATTACTATCCTAAGAACTAAGGGTGGCACTAAAGGCCATGGGGTCATTAATATCTAAATTGATTATCCCCTAGGGAGCATGAATGCACACATTCAATTTCTTATGTGTGTGTTAGATTTTTATGAGATACCTAGGGGCTGTCAATCAATTAAAACATTTAATTGTGATTAACCACATTAATCACGTTTTTTATCTGTTAAAAATGAACCTTAAAAGGAGATTTTTCAAGTAATTAATACTCTTATCAACATGGGAGTGGACAAATATGCTGCTTAATGGAAGTGGATGTATATATTTACTATTAGAAATCAATTAACAACACTAATCAATGACAGATATTGTCCAGAAACACTCCCAGGTTCTGACTTTAGCATAAAAAATCTGCTTCAATCAGAACATGGCAAACTGCAGCCCAACAGGCAACAACAGCTGTCAGTGTGTCAGAGTGCTCACTTGACTAGGACTTGATCTTGATAAGTTTAGAGTGTTATTTAACCTCCACAACAAGCTAGTATTCCTTAGGTTTTTTAGTTTCATATGACAGTAGTAGTAGCAGTCTTCACTCTAGCTTTAAGCTCACACAAGTTGTATTAATGAGTTAAAGAAAATCGTAGCGTTAAAACGACTTTGAGTTAACACCTTATCACATCAACTTAAACAGCCCTTGAGATATCTTATGTGAACGTTTGACAGTCTGCACAAGAGGAAATTAGTCTTTGAGATACCCTGTCTGATACCAAAGTCTACGTCGGGGAGATGTCGACCTGATCTGACCTGGCTGTCCAGAATCATTAGTAACCATCCTTTGGAAACCATGTCCATATTTATGAAAAGACATTTCGTATTCAGTCTTGATGCTGAACTCCAATAGCCTTGTACCAACATGTGAAGTGTGTGTAACTATAACCGTGAATAAGTTTCATGGCAACAGAGAACAAAATAACTTGACCAAAGTGTTGGACGGACAACAAGAAGACAGACTGACTGATGAATGCCATGTTCATAAAGATGCAATAAGTACACAGATGCATCATTTTCTGCTACGTATTGAACAACAGCTCTGCAAGTCGAGAATCAGAAACATGTCACATCACTTTTAGCATGTTGGATGGTTTGTCAAACATCATCTAATTAACAGCAGGATGCTTTAGCTCCCATTGTTTACAAAGATGGTGACCAAAATTGAAATGCATTCAGAATCTGTGTGGTCCTCACCCAGTGCTTCAGCAGGGCTCAGAACAATGGGCAGCTGGCTGCTGGAGACGGGCGGGCTGCGGCCGACAGGCGGCAGTTCTGCCAGTGGCCCTGCAAGTGTCGGGAACGACCCTACTGTGCCCCGGGAGTGAGCTCCGTCCTGGACGGGTGTGGCTGCTGCAAGAGCTGCGCCAGGCAGATCGGAGAGCCCTGCAACGAGAGGGACGTCTGTGACCCACACAAGAGCATGTACTGCGACTTTTCAGCTGACCAGCCAAGATTCGAGGTCGGAGTGTGTGCATGTGAGTGAATCAGTCGTGGTAGGACAGGTCAATGCAACAGGGCTACTGCCCATTTTCTGTTGAGAGCTTGGTCTGTGATCTCAAACTAGGTCCTTTAATGGTGCTAAAGGCAAGATTGGGAGCTTTTTCACCAACCCGTCCTCACTCCCAGTTGGTCAAATACCACTGTTTGGTCAGCGCCCCTCGGCAGTGGAAGCCGACACATGGCGGTACCCTTTAGCAACAGTATGTGATGAATCGGGCTTTCAGCTAACTCCAATGTAAACCTGCCTGCAGCATTATTCAGAACAACTGACGTAGGGTTGATTGAGTGAGAGTCCTCTCAGTTGGGCAGGAGGGGTGGTGGATGGGTCAATCAAACACACTGACTTATTTTGTCACATTAGTCCTGTGAGTTAAACAGCAAAGTTAACATCAAGCGCAACAGTTTCTTAAACCTACCTAAGTGGTTGTGTTGCCAAAATCTTACTTCCTGTGAAAACAGAAAGGACACTATGCATGTAACGATCATATATTGACGCGCCGTCCCAGATCCAAAAATAACACAAGAGGGGTACCCTGTGCGTCGGACCAAGTGGCAGTAGATGACGAGTTGGGAGTGAAAATGTGGTGTTTTTATTGTATACTCTGGCTAAGCTGGCGGCTAGCAGCTAACAGTGGTAACACTGCAAACTAGCCATGAGCTAGCCAGAGAGGCTCGCTCCCATCCTGCCCCTATGTCAGGGAACAGAACACATTCCCTGCTCTGGATATCACACAGATAACCGTTAATATTAGGTATTTGCCAATACCAAGTCCAACCCAATAAATTTAGCTAAATGTTGACTAAATATGCATCTGATACATTGAAATACTGTAACAGCTGCAGCCTACCGGTACTTCGTTTCCATGTGAAACCCCCTAAAATGACTCTTTGTACTCCCAGAATTAGAGCCGTATGATTCAACTATTTAGTTCCAGCATAAGTCTCGGATGGAAATGTTCTCTACCTGTTAGTCTGGACAAAGAGGCTTTATCAGCATATCCACTCAGTGAGCTGCTGTCATAGGAATAAACTGGGCGCCATCTTTGAACGCAGTTCTCCTTAATACGTTCATGGTCCACACCAGACCGAGCAGCAACCTACAGGTCTGAAAAGTGAAGCCAACTTGGAAGTGGCAAAAACACTTTGCACTTCCTCAAAAGCAAGTTAATCCCCACCACCTCCATGTTAAAATGCCCAACTTTACAGCAGAAATAAACATGTTTACAGCCTGGTACAATAAACGGTTTTGGGCTCTATAGCGAATTTCACCATTCATAACAACTGTATGGGGTTGGATTTTGGGTGTGTCTATGTTGAGTGGCAGGTTGCTACTACGGCATTGCTACCATGGCGTTGTTCGGACTTCGGTTGTACTATGAGTGCTAGCGCTAGCTGCTAGCGGTGCCTGGCCCTGCCTTGCTCCTCTCCAGCTCCACCCTCTTGTCCAAATATGGCCACTTCTGGATCCATAAAACTGAGATGGTTACAGCAAAAACGCCAAACTCGCGGCTTCAAAATGGTGGTCCACAAGCCAATGGGTTGTTCCCAATCATAATGTTGAATGCTGGAATGTCAGCGTAGGTGACTTGGTGACCTCCTCTCTTGATTTAGGGACTTCTGAAGCTAGCCCTGCTAGCTGCTCTCATTGGAAAAGAGTTGACAACACTGGGCTGGGATTTTAGGTTGGATCCTTTCTGAGACGGTACACTCTTGCCGGTTGCTAGCTTTAATGTATACACATTCCCAAACTTTTATTTACTTTTATTGTAGGAATTAATACATTTTTCTTAAGACATTAACATAAGATTTAATTCTTTTACATCTTGTGGATTTGAAGTGTCATGCTCATGATGAACTGTTGTTGAGCTCTTATTTACAATACATTTAACTGTCTGGACTAACGATAAGCAACATGGCATTATCATGCAATTACAATATTACTACTTTTACGTCACAATTCTGAATATTTAATATACTGTCAAAAGTGACATGATTTCTTGATACTTGGCCTATCAAAAGGATTTATGTGCAAATCTTTGGCAGCTTTTTAAATTCACAGTAACATCGAGAGGTGTGTTGCCTGCTCTAGAGTGCTGACATTTCCCCTCGTTCTTTTAGACATGATGGCAGTAGGCTGTGACCTGAATGGGGCCCACTATGAGAACGGAGAGGGTTTCCAGCCCAGCCCCCTCTATAAGTGCACATGTATCGCCGGGGCCATCGGCTGCACCCCTGCTTTCATCCAGAAGCCCGCCGGCCTCTTGGGCCCAGCCCCGCTGATGGGCAACATGCCGGCCGGCCTTCGCAGCAGCCAGAGCCAAAAGAAGCACCAGCAGGATACTACCTACATGTCAGGTGAGTGTTTAGAGAGTAAACCTGCGGAGAAGAGCCAGTTTGTCAGGCTTGGAATGCTAATTGCTCTGAGCTAGCTGCTTGGGAAGGGGAGTGGGCATTTCATTACTGGCAGAGGGAGGAGTGAGGCGTGACTGCTTCACAGAAAGATGGATGTTTCCAGTTCTAAGCAGGAGGAGGGACAACACACTTCTTATTAAACACACCCAGCGTCTGAAAGGAGCTTTTTTCACTTCCTGCCACTGTGGCAGGCAGGTAGTTTTTTTCTGCCACTCAGAAATTTCATCTGCCACTTTAGAAATCCAGGCACTAAATGAAGGACTAATATTTTAGATCTGATGTCATTCAGTATTAGATATATTTTACACAGAAAACATTACATGCATGATAAATTACCAGTTTCCAGTGAATTACACCGTAGCTTCCAGGGAACCTTCATTTTCAGGGGTGGGATTTTCGTCTAGAGGTTATTTGTATAAAACACAATTCAGCTGCTTTCAAACTGACTTCAAACTACTGGATTTATTGAATTTTCGATCCAAAAACTCAATTTTACAAGATTACAAGTGAACGTGTCATGATTTTGTAATTTACCTCCGCCTAGTACTTGTTGCTTGAACACACCATAAAGTAACTGAGTGGAACTGCTGTTAGTGTTAGTAAGTCCATTATTTAACCGCGCAGGACTGTGCTGCCCGCCGACCTGTAACTGCTAACGTTACTAACTCTGCCGTTTTCAACAGAGTGCTGTTCACAGTGTGATGATATCAGGGACAAAATAGGATGTGGCCTTCAGGTTTAGTAGTAGTAGCGCCACGCGTTTGAGCTCCGTTTTTGAAACATGACTTGTTTGCATGACGTTGTGTCAGAAACTGCGTGTGTGTAACTGTTGGAAAGCATTAATATGGGGGGATAGTCACGGAGACACGGATTTCAAGGATTCAGTGTTTTCCCTGCCTGCCAAAGTGGCGGATAGCCTGGTGAATTCACCCACCACTGCCGGTGGCAGTTTACCCGCATTTGGTGGGTGGCGGGTGCTAATTTCAGACCCCGAAAGCACCATAGAGTTCACTCTGATGTACCAGTGTACCATATTTTCAGGACCATAAGGCGCACTGTTGACTTTTGAGAAAATTAAAGGATTTTAAGTGCGCCTTATAGTCTGGAAAATATGGTAGTTTGTTTGCTTTGCTTGGCATGAAAATCTGCAGAAACATATCTATATCACAGCCTGTCAAGTAAACTCTAATTTAATTTGTCACTGTGGAAAAACAGAGCACATTGTTTAGATTTAATATTCAAGAGCTGACATCCACACAAGGAAAGTGAAACCTTCTGGGACATTTAAAGCATCAGTCTGTACTGCAGTATCCTTGTGGTGGATAAGACCACCAGGGATTTGGTCTCTGTGCTCGGCTTGGCAGTACGGTGGCACACAGACTAGTTGTTTGTGTAGGGTGTTGTTGACACAGTGCCCTTTAACTGTAATACTGAAAGCTTACAGGGATCCTCCTTTAGCCTGGAAGAAGAACTGTTTGGTCCAGACCACGCCATGGAGCCCCTGCTCCAGAACCTGCGGCCTGGGCATCTCGGTGCGGGTCAACAACGACAACGGCAAATGTGAGATGAGGAAGGACCGACGGCTGTGTCTGCTGCGGCCGTGTGAAAAGAGCGTGATGAAGAACGTTAAGGTGACAAGTTTGTCAGATTCCATTGAAATATTGATTTTAAGCCTGTCAATTAAATTATTTAATCACAATTAATCACATGATTGTTACCTTACCTTAAAGGAAGATTTTTCAAGTATTTAATACTCTTATCAACGTGGGAGTGGACAAATATGCTGCATTATGCAAATATATGTATATATGTATTAATGGAAATCAATTAATAACATAAGTAAATGACAGATATTGTCCAGAAACCCTCCCAGGTTCTGACTTTAGCATCAAAAATCTGCTCCAATCAGAACAAACTGCAGCCCAACAGGCAACAACAGCTGTCAGTGTGTCAGAGTGCTGACTTGACTATGACTTGATCCAGACTGACTGGGACTATCATAAAGTGGGCATGTCTGTAAAGGGGAGACTGGTGGGACCCAGAGAACCCATTTACATTCACACATCTGGAGGTCAGATTTGGAGCCTTTGTGAAAAGCTAGTATGACATGGTTGATACCAATGGATTCTTTTTCTAGTTCATATAAAGATGGTACCAGTATCAGGATATCTGCAGGTTTCAACAAGTCAGATTTCAGACTTATAGGAGCTTTTTAAGACCATTATCAATGCAATTTAAGACCTGCTTCACATCCATACTGGCAAGAAATTACTACAGATATGAAAGAAAATTCGAACCCTGGAATTACTTGCAAAGTAAATCAATTTATTCACTGACACATTCTTTGTTCCAGGTTTTCAGTTTTATAACCAAATAAATAAATAAAATGTTAAGTATAAATAAAAAGACAAACAATGGAATAACTTAAAACCAGCAGACAACATGAACTTTAGAAACCTGGATAAAAATGCACTGTAGCTTGTTTTAATTTCTGAATTTCTTTAATTTGTTTGCAACCCAAAAGAGAGAGATGAGTGAGTGAGAAAGGTACATGTAGGTCCAGCTGTTGGGTTTTGGTGGTTTGATTCAGACTTTTGTGGAACATGAGCACGAACGGGCCCTTGACTTGGAGTTGAGGTCTTTCTTGACAAAATCAGCTGATCATAATTGCGTAACAGGCCGTTTTGTCTCTTCCACATGTGAAAGTTTTCACTATTTCCAAATCCAGGAACACTGTCTTGAACAGCCATGAACACAGTCATTGCTGCTATCCGACTGATGCTTGGTCACCCTCTGTAGTCCAGAGCACCTCAGCTTTTAGTGGAGCTGATGCTCTAGATCCGGATATGGAACAGTACTGGCTGACTGCAGGCATTTGCTGCTGTTTTTTACAACCGTTTTCTGATTTCTGATCTGGAATGTGACTCCAAAGAAATAATGCCAAATGTTTTCTGGCAGAGGCTTCAAATTTCAAGTTTCCAGGCACCGGCTTCAACCACAGAGCTAATTCAACCTGCATTTACCTATTTTAACCCGGTTTTAGCGCTCTGACGTTATGTTTGATGACAGCAATGTGTGCGACAGTACTCAGCTTTTCACTTTCTGCTGGTTTCTCCACTAATAAGCAAACCACGGACTTATACGCACTTCACTGCTTGTGAAAGGTGTGTGCTCTGATAAACTGAATCCAAGCTCAAAAAACCCTGAAACATTTAGAAGCAAGATAATGCCTTTCTTTTATTAAATTGTATTTAAGACATTTCATGAGCTTTTAAGACATTTTGAGGCCTTAAATTCAGGTGATTGGATTTTAGACTTTTAAGGACCCCACTGGAACCCTGAGTATCTTCGCTCTAGTTTTAAAGCTGAGCCTGCTACAACCTAAAAACCACAAGTTGCATTAATGTGTTAAGAAATTAGTGGTGTAACTTTGACAACCCTGATTGATTTGTATAGAAATCCAAAAAATATACTGATAAAATCACTGTTTTCCCATCACAGGTGCCGAAGGGAAAGACATGCCGACCTAAATTCCAGGCAAAGAAAGCAGAGAAGCTGACGCTCTCGGGCTGCACCAGTACCAAGAAGTTTAAGCCAATGTACTGTGGCATCTGCACAGATAAGCGCTGCTGTGTCCCCAACAAGTCACGCATGATCAAGGTCAACTTCACATGCAAGGGAGGCTCCAACACACAGTGGAAGATGCAGTGGATAACGTCCTGTGTGTGCCAGAGGAAGTGCAACGATCCAGGTGACATGTTTTCTGACCTGCGGTTACTCTAATGGATCCATCCAGAGACACAGACGCAGGAGATGAGCCCTGCTGTGGCAGACTAAGGACTGAAACATATGCATACTTTGGTCACTAAGTTCTCCTCAGCGGTGGTGACATGCCTCAAGATATCGCACTAAAGACAAGAACTCAAACTCCAAAACCTCATTTCATAAGGATGAATGGCTGGGATCAATAAGTAAATGAAGAAATAGGTTTTACTTCCGATAAAAGGTTTTATGAACCTCGTCTTCAGGACACGTATGTGCAATAAGAAGGAACATGGCCAGCGCAGTATCTGTAGCAGCAGACACATTAACAGTACCTCATACTACGGTCAGGGAGCCAAGAAATGGCAAATCAGGTCACACTACAGATTGAGTTTAACTCTTTCATTCTTTTTATATGATGTTCCTGCTTACTTTTTCAGACAGAAACTTTTAATCTGGTCATAGATTAGACAATAGTGCTATATAACTTATAAAGGTATATACAAAAGATTGCTTGTGTGAAGTCCTTATTGAAAAATAATGTTTGCTGTACAAAGAGACAGACAAAGAAAAGGAGCGGACCTTCATGTGGCGATGCTGAGTCTGGGTGCGTCAGGCATGAGTCTCCCCTTGGTGGCGTCTAGATGGTGGTACTCTTCAATCAGTGAGCTGAGAGAGCTGATGGCCTCTGAGAAGAAGCTCTGCTCCATACCTTCCACATGCAGGTAGTGGTGTAAGTGAGCCTTCAAAAACACAGAGTACATTAAGATATATCTCAGTCCGACTCCTCTCGGTCTTCATTTAGTCTAAAACATGTCAAAAACAAATGTACAGTGCATTCAGACCCCTTCACTTGTTGCAGCCTTATGCTAAAATCATTTAAATTATTTTTCCCCTCATCAATCTTCACTCGATATGCCATAATGACCAAGTGCAAATTTATTGAAAAGGAAAAACTGAAAAATCACGTTGAGTTAAGTACTTAGTTGAAGCACCCTTGGCAGTGGTTACAGATTACAGCAACAAGCTTTGCACACATGGATTTGGGGATTTTCTGCCATTCTTCTCTGCAGATCCTCTTCAGCTCTGTCAGGTTGGATGGGGACCGTCGGTGGACGTCTCCAGAG
This sequence comes from Pterois miles, assembly GCA_947000775.1. Taxonomy (NCBI): domain Eukaryota; kingdom Metazoa; phylum Chordata; class Actinopteri; order Perciformes; family Scorpaenidae; genus Pterois; species Pterois miles. Next base: position 541,889 of record CAMQGK010000199.1, on the reverse strand, counting down.
ATGTTCGATTGGTTTCAGGTCAGGGCTCTGGCTGGGCCACTCAGGGACATTCACAGAGTCCTGGTTGTTCCAGACTTCCTTCATTTAAGAAATATGGAGGCCACTGAGCTCTTAGGGACTTTCAGTGCAGCAGAAATGTTTCGTAGCCTTCCTCAGATCTGTGCCTCGACACAATCCTTTACCACAGATGGACTCCAGTCAAGGTGGCGGAACATCTAAAAGATGATGAAGTGCATTGGGAGGCGCCTGAGCTAAAGTTCAAGTGTCACTGTAAAGGCTCTGAATAATATGTCAATGTAATATTTCAGTTTTTGCCTTTTTTTAATAAATTTGCAAAAATTTCTGAAATTCTGTTTCCATGTTGTAATTATGCTATATTGAGTGTAGACTGATGAGAGGACAAATAATTTAAACAATTTTAGCATAAGGCTGCAACACAACAAAATGTGACAAAGTGAAGGGGTCTGAGGACTCTCTGAATGGACTGTATCTAACCAACTGTCAAAACCCAAAAGGTTATAGGACTGTCAGTCGGTTTCAATATTTAATCATGATTAACCCCACATTTTTTAATCTATTCAAAATGTACCTTAAAGGAAGGTGCTGGAAATACTCACTAGAGCACCAAATGTCTATCAAGGTGTATCAGTCCGCTGCTGAAAATAGTCCCCAACAAATGCACTAAAAAACTACAGCGCCCAGCTCTTTACAGTCTGTTTTAAGTAAACCTATAATTTTTAAAAAAGATTTATGTCTTTAGTAGGAATACGGGCTGTCAATACATTAAAATATGCACACAATTTTTATCTGTTCAAAACATTTGTCAAGTATTTAGTACTATTATCAACTTGCTTTATGCAAATGTGTGTTTATATTTATTACTGGAAATCAATTTAGAGCAAACAGAAATGCTAAATATTGTCCAGCAACCCTAAAAATCTGCTCCAATCAGAACATGGCAAACTGCAGCCCAACAGGCAACAACAGCTGTCAGTGTGTCAGAGTGTTGACTTGACTAGGACTTGATCCAGACTGACTGGGACTATCATAAAGTGGGCATGTCTGTAAAGGGGAGACTGGAGGGGACCCAGAGAACCCATTTACATTCACACATCTGGAGAAAATTTATTGCAAGATTGGAGCATTATTTAGCCTCCTTGGTTGGTTGGTACCATTGGATTCTTTAGGTTTTCTAGTTTCATAGAAAACTTAAAGAAGTTAGGTTTAGTAGGTTAAGTTAGGATAGTTTCCAGTATTCACTTTAGCTTTCAAAGTTAGTGGCGAATGTGTGACTTGACAGCCTCAGTATTCTGTGATAAGTAGTGGAAAAAAAAAAAAAAAAAAGTAATCCTCACATTTGATGAAGTGTACCGAGACAATATTTGCTGGGTTTACTTGATTAATGATTCATTCCCCTGCTGAATCTTCTAATGGTCTGATAACACACAGTGACTTGCACCTTCTTCCTGTAGAGCTTGGTAAAACGCTCTCTCAGCTCCATGAAAGTGGGCTTCACACAGGTGTTGTTGGCCAGGGCTAACAGGGAGTGAGAGTGACCCACAGGAGGCACTGAGCACAGGCCCGTCTTCCAGCCCTCCTGGTTCCACGACACAAACGGTAGCGAAGGCTTGAGTCTAGAGCCGGGAGAAAATGAAAATATTCAATGCAAGAAAGCAGGAAATTAAAAGGGTTTCAGAGCTCATACTGCACCTCAGGACATTTTACATTTCATTGATGGAAAAAAATATGTCTTAGTGCCACGTTTTAAGTGTTTGCATACTTCAACGGCATATTAGGGGCATTAGGTAAAAAACATAATAATTAGAGTCACAAGAAGGGTGCAATATTCAGGAAAAAAAACAATAAACAATGAGATTAGACCGATCAATTTACGAGAAAAAATAATTCACAAGTTTGTGAGAGGACAACTCGAAGAGTGTTGAACCAATAATGACAATATTCCTCGGTTGCAGCCCATAACTTCAGTCTGAGATCCTTCACTGGGTTGTCACCATTTTTGTAGTGGCCTCAGCGTTGTTTCCAAGAGATTTCTCCTCATCACAAGATAGCAACTAATGATACAAACAGTGCTGTTCAAGTGTTTTATACGACAGCGTATTAAGGCAGTTATAGATAAACAGAAAAATTACAGAGCTGGGGGAGGGGAGGTAATATTCTGAGTTAAAAAACTCACAAATTTGCAGGAATAAACCTTTTTTCCCTTCAAGAACCACACTGCTTCACATTGCAAGGTTGGATCCACAGTGTCCACCGGTACACAGGGAATGCACAACATCATCGCATTGTAGTTCCTGCTGCACAAAAGCTGGATGTTGTTTTCTTCTGAATGGGCTCAAGTCACCACAAGCTCTCTTCAATGTCCACGTTTCTAAGAATAGACGGCAAGCATTGCTGTCTGTGGCGCGAATTTCCCTCCGGGGATTAATAAAGGTTCATCTTATCTTATGAAGTTGATCCAACCTGGTGTGAAGCGTGGGTCCTTGACCAAAAAAAAAAATTTCCCAGTTTTTTCTCAGAAATTATTGACTTTAATCTCAGAGCATTTCATTTTTTTTCCCTCATAAATTCATAAGTTTTGTCTCAGACTATGACCCCCCTCCCTCAGCTCCCTACTACTACTGACATCTAGTTTGGGCCCTAATACGTCCTCATATTAAACAGGTCAACAGCATTGTTTGTTTTATTATTTGTTATCTTGTGACAAGGAGAAATTTGTAGGAAACAACATTGAAGCTACTACAAAGGGTCAAGTGAAGGATCTCAACAGACTGAAGTTATGCGCTGCAACTAAAAAAATATTTTCATTACTGATTGATTCTGTTGATCTTTTTCTTTGTTGTAATTAACAAATTAATAATTAGGTTAACACAATTTCACATAATGGTGAATATTGTCCTTCACAGTTTCCCAGATTCCAAGGTGAGGTCTTCAAATGGTCTTGTTTTGTCAAACCAACTGTCGAAAACGCAAAGATATTCAATTTACAATGATATAAAACACAGAAAGCAGCAAATTTTCTTCAACTTTGAGCAGCTGGTCTTTTGTCAGCACCCTGAAATTTGTTTTTGTTTTATGAAAAAAAAGGCCGACATAACCAACAGCAATATATGTCCAGTGACTATGTGGGCCCTAAAGAGTGTTTTGGTGGGCAATATTTCTGTGCCTTTCCTCCTCTTACTGCTCCCTCCCTTTCCTCTTCTTTTACACCATGGTCACGCACAAATATGTGCTCTCACAGCAGCTTCTGTTTCAGTCTCTCTTGACAACATGCCACATGAAAACAAGGTCTGCAGGGAGAGCTGAGGAGAGGTGGCTGCTGAATGGACCAGTCATGAATCACTGCTGTCAGTGCTGAATGGGGCTACTATTTGGGAGAGTGAGTGTGAAGGTCATCTTTGGGCCTGTTAGGGTGGGTGTACTGAGTGGGAGGATGGTGCTCTCACCTCTTGATGTTCCTGCGGAGGTCGGACACCTGCACGTTGCCCCTGACCATGAGGGCGCAGGCCAAGTAGAGGCTGTGCTTCGGGTCGGCTCGGATTAGCTGGTGATCTTTACTGAAGGCATCACTGAACATCTGATCCAGTCTAGAGGACACGGTTAGAGGAGACAGAAAAGAAAACAAACACTTCACAATACTTCCAGATACTCCATTTACATCCTGAGAAATATCAGTCGTTGTGGTTTGACTGAGCAGCACATGGCTCCTCTGTCTGGCTATAATAAGTGAAATGGCCTTGCTGGGATTTCAGGTACAGCTGAGTTAGACTGGAGGCCAAGGGGGCAAAGTTTGAGAAAGAAGATTTTTTGTGCCTTTATTTATCCAGGCAAGTTCTGCTGAGGAGGCGAGATATTTTTAAGCAACACTCTGCTCTGCATTCATACCGTCATATATATATTCACCTCTGGGAGTTCGCCCAGTACAACCACCACTCTTTTTGACCAACGAGCCGCCCCTGTGGAGCAGATGAGGTCTACATGGCTCACACAAGGCCACTTTCATGGCAGTTGTTGTTGGGAGCAGGTGGGAGGGTGCGTGTGTGGTGGATCAAATGGTGTTTTTCCTGTCACGAGCATGCAGCACTAAACTTGAAGTTGCCACAATCCCATTTGATAAAATGAAAGCCGGCTTTGTGGTGTTGGAAATTCGCATGTCTCTTGTTCAAGTTATGGTACTGATCCAGACAAAAAAAAAAAAAGACAGTTTTAAATCAAATGGGGAAAATACAAAAAAAGCTCCTGTTTTAGGCGCTCTTCTATTACCCCACAAATTATTTTTATCACCTCTGAAGCATAAAATCTGACGTGCAAATGTAAATATGTTTTAAAGTAACATTTGAAAAGATAATAGATCATATAACATTTGTCAAAAATGTTATATGATCTATCATGTTATCATTTTACAAAGTTCAAATGACTAAATGAATGATTCAATAACAAAAATGGAACCAAATGAGTTATGAAGTTTTTGTTTTTTAAGCATTAAGGGTAGGGCTATCAATCCATTAAAATACCTTAACTATAAAATAAAAGGGTTTTTATCTGTTCAAAATGGACCTTAAATGGAGATTTGTCAAGTATTTAATTCTCTTCTCAACATGGGGGGCAAATATGCTGCTTTACACAAATGTACTGTGTAAAGTATGTATTATTGTTGGAATTAATTTATTGGAATTTAATTTATTATTTATTAGTTTATTAGTTTATTATTAAATCAATTTACAGGTACTCACAGGTACTGCATTAAGCATAAAAATCTGCTCCAATCAGAACATGGCAAACTGCAACTGCTGACTTGACTATGACTTGATCCAGACTGACTGGGATTATCATAAAGTGGGCATGTCTGTATTCACATATCTTGATGTCAGAGATCAAGTGACCCCTTTCAAAATGGCCATGACAGTTTTTACTCACCAAAATTTTGTGTAAGTTAGAGCATTGCTTAACCTCCTTTGTACCAATTGATTCCTTAGGTTCTCCAATGACAGAATTAACTGTGGAGCACCATTCGGTGCATTGAACATCAGTCTGATAATTTGATATACGACTTAAATGCATCATGTATATAAATAACAGAAAAAAACTCCATATTATTTATATTGTCACACTAGCTTTAAACATGTTGCTCAGCACTATACACAGTGTATTACATTAAAAGGGGAACGCCACCAAAATTAAGAAATCCAATGTTATTTCCAGGCCTAGTAAAGTTCAGTCAATACTACGTGAACATGAGCTACATGTGCTGAGTAAGTCTCAAACTTATGATGTCCTCTGGAGATGCTCCATCGACAATGAATTGACTGTTTCTTTCTTTTTCATAGCCAAAGGAGCTTTATTCTACTGTGGTGTTGTCAGGTGTGAAAACATGGCTGGCTGCTCTCAGTGTCATGTAGATCATCTCTCTCTATTCATTGTTTGAGCCGTTCATTCGTTTTGTGCCCTATGACGTCACAAGTTTAGCACTCTTTGTTTACTAAGGGTTTTTGGACTGTCTTAGACCAGAGACATAACATGGAGGAATCTTCAAAAATCGAAGTTGAAATTTTCAAAATGTGGATGAAATCCTTCACACTCCTAATCGGTGAGGTCATCACTGAAGGGGGTTCGTTTCTCATTCATCATTACAGTCAACATGAGGCACATGAAGAGGGGGTGACAGAGTTCACGTGAGCTCCAGACCCGGGATTCAAATCAAAGGAGTTAAAAATGGCTGCAGTGACAGCCAGACAACAGACCTTCTGGTGGGGACACTGACATCTGCCAGTGTGTAGAGAGGGGTGAGGCTGGGCACCAGGTAGTGTAAACGGGGGAAGGGGACCAGGTTCATGGCAATCTCATTCAGATCCATATTGAGAGATCCCTCAAAACGAGCTGAGCTGAAACAAAGGGGACACATAAGCAACAATTCAAAGGCATGGAAAAATGGGTTAAATATAGTGATTTAGTGGGAAAATGGCATTTTTGTAATAAGACTCAATGTATAACAATGCAATGCTTAATTATTAATATCTCTCTATGTGTGATCAGACTTTAAAGGCCCTGAAAAACCAAGCCAACGGTCAGCCACTGGACAGTTAGGAGCTGTTGGAGAGCATCTATCGGGTCTAGTTTTTGTAGTGTGTCCTGGACCGTCAGCTCTAGTCTATCTGTGTTGGAGTGTTGTGTTTTTTGGCCGATTGAGCATGTTGAATCGTCAGCAGCGCCCACTGGTGAGAGAAATCACTCTGATTGGCTGTTCAACTTAATGGAATTAGTCTCATTTCTGATTTTTATCTCATCTGATCATCCCAATACACAGATATTTTCACATTAACATGGCCATCTGGAATGAAGCTAAGCGGTGAGTTATAGTGGTGTGAAAATGGTCGGCAGACGCCACTTTGTTCCATATATGTATCGTAACAACTGCTTGTGTATCGCCACCCTCTGTCCTTTGGTTTCCCGTTTTGAATGATAAATACAGACTACCGTCACCTGCTGGTGTGGAGTTACTTCCCTTCTCATGCAGGTAGAGAACATAGGTGCTAAATGGCCCTCGGCTGTAGTCTTTGCGCTGTGTTCAAGTACAACTTGTCGGCCAAGATAAAGACAACATGAGGCGACGTGACAGTCGCTCGTCTTCGCTGTTAATTCTTTCATAAGGGTTTGTGTGTCTGGGCTTTAAGGTGCATCTGATGACCTACAAAACAGTAAATGGGCACAAACCTTATGCTCCAATCAGGGCTCCTGTCTGTCCCCGGAGTGAAAAAGATACCACTTTCCTCTGGAATAACCTCCGTATGGACATCAGACAGTCTGATTCTGCCGAGGCTCAGGAACTCAAAATTCATCTTTTTGCCTGAACTTTCAATTAATTGCTCATTCTCTCATTATCCGTCTGGCGGGTCGATATGAGGGTTCATGTGAATCGTAATATGTGGCTTCACAGTCACCAGGTCTGACCCAGGTTTTACGGTCTCTTAAGTGCATATCTTAAAAACAAGAGAAGCTACTCCAACTTTCAATTATGCTGTCCGTTTGAGGGTGAGCTTTTAGTTTGTGGTCCTCTAATAAAGTAATATTTCAGCAACACCAGAAAATTGGGATTGGAAGGTTAACATTCAAACAACACAGAGAGTTAATCAACTCTGGCTGATAAACCAGAGTATGAATTGACCTTGAACTTTTTATGCATAAAATCAAAAGACTGGGAACCCTTTCTGATATATTAGGTAGTATTATAAATATTATTATCTTTTGGTGAGCGCCAGAAAAATAACCCACTCCATTTAGTATGTTTCTAAAATTAATGTGAACAAAAAAAAAGATTTCAAAATAAGAAGATTTAAATTAAAGTTCACACAAAAAAACAACAGTGTTAAAGCCATGTGTGCCTAGTTCTAAAATAAACATGACCCTGTGCAGACACAAATACTGTACCTGGTCATATTGAGCAACAGGTTAGCCACAATATTGTTCATGGCATCAAAGGGCTTCTCTGCCCCACTGAGCCCACCCTGCCCAGAGATGATGCTGCTGTCTCTCTTGATCACCGACCCCGGTTTCCCACTGTGAGACATCTGTCTGATCTTGTTCACAATGTCAACCAACGACTGGAGGGGGAGAGCAAACACTCGTTAGTACCGATGATTTCAGTGTGTACACACTGCAGGGATTTTGGAGGGAGAGAGGGAAAATTAAACATTTACGAATGCAAAAACCTGATTTTCAACCGGCAGGACGCAGTCAGCGTGCTCTGTGAGCTCCCTCATGGCCAGGACGCTGTTGTAGGGAGAGGTGATGACGTCATCCTCCGCAGACGGGTAGATGGAGGTGACAATTCGACACACCTCAGGGAACTCCTCCTCGAGCAGACTCAGCACTCTGGTCCCCAGGCCAGAGCCCGTTCCTCAGATTCATAATCAATGCATTTAACGTCTGCTGTAACCAGATTTCTTCAATGTCATGTAATCCACAATTCTTGTTTAAGTAATTAGTGTGTAATATTGAATAATATTTTCCCAGCTCAATGTCGCCTGGAGAAACCTAATTTCTTTGGCATGTATACATGTAACCAGGTATTTATAAATCAGAGACATCAAGAAGTAAAGCCTTGTATCACTAATATGTTGACCACCAACTATTAAAAAGATCACTGATTACAAAATAAAGGAATGTCGGAGTTGCTGGAGCTGAGCTTTATTGAAGACTGCGAGGAAAGGCATCTGCACACTCCAATCTGTGCAATAGTCATGTATAGAAGCAAACCTTCATACATCCTATCCTCGTGCCTTACCTCCTCCCATAGAGTGAATCAGAAAGAAGCACTGCAGACAGTCACAGTGTTCTGCTGCCTTCCTCAGCTTATCTACTATCTGCTCCCTGTAGGCTGAGCCATACGTCATGTGTCCAGTTGCCCTGCAGGAGGTGGAGAAGAAGCATATTATGTGTGCAATTTGTATGTCTTGCTTTTTGAGGCAAAACTGGCCTGCAGGGTTCTATAAAGCTCATATGGTGGGTAGTATTATGTATAAATGAGTTTTGGTTCCAGAATCATTAATTTTCCAATTTGGGGTGGATACTGAAAAACTATTTTAGTAGGTAGTAGTGTTAGGAGGTCAGATGAAAGCAGGTGTGATTACTGTGAAACTGTGAATGAGTTTGTGTGACAGAGAAACAAAGTGGAGGCTTTTCTATGCATGTTAACTTCAGAATAAGATGTTGAGCAGGGCTTTGGTGAGGGGGAAATTGATATGCTCTAACATAACATAGCCACAACACACAGCTGTCTGTCTTGTGTGAACTGTCCTTTAATATTCTTGTAAACAGGCATTGCTTCTCTTAACAATGAGTGTCAGGCTAAAACCCCATAGAGGGAATGTTCACACCAGCCCTGTCAAGAAGCACTACTGACCTTTCCCCCAAATGATACTAGTAATCATTTGTTTCTTCACTCGGTTATATTGTTGTGAATATGAAATGTGATGCAGGTTTTAACTCTACCAGCCAAGGAACAAAATATTATTTAGAACTTCCAGAAAATTACACAATCAACCAATCAAGCAATCAATCAATTTCATTGACTCAGTCCCTGAACAATTCTGTGTGTGATGACACGTCTAAATGACTGTAAGCCAGATAAGCTTCTGGTTTGCAACAGCTGCTACTGGCCATGTGAGCTGTGAGCAGACATCCTGTGGTAGTCTGTCTCTCACCAGTTGTTGCCTGAACCTGAGACGTCTGTGAGGAGCTGAGTGCTGTCAAACACTTCTCTTAATGGGCCCTGCAGGATCTCATTGACCACACCCTCCTCCATGTCCACCAGCACCGCCTGTGGATTCAGATATGCGAGTATGAGGCCAGTGCGTATATTTCATTCTATATCATATATCTATTATATGCTGAGCACATGCCTTTGACCCCCTGCCTTTCTTTCTTCTTTGTAACCGTAACCAATGGATGCCAAACCCGAAACGCAGAACCCAACCCTGACTTTGACCCTGACACTAAAATAAGCCGTTACCTCTGTGAACACCAGAGGATAAATAAAGCCATTTTAATGAGCCAAACTTACCCTGGCCTTCAGATATTGGATTCTCCCACCAATAACACTGGCTCCCCCATCCCTTTCCCTGGAAAAGCAAGAGAAATATAAGAGGACAACATTTGGACCACTATAAAGAGGCACATGTTTCAATCCATGCAGCAGTTACTGGATGAAAGCAGGCGTGATTACCTTGAGTCCACATTACGAAAGAAGCTACTCAGGGCCTCATCATACAATCCTTTCTGAAAAGGAGAAAAACACACAATTTTAGGGATATCCTTACGAGTTGTGGTAAAGTAGGTGATTAACGCTTGGGTTAGTAATGCTGGGGTAATAATGTAAAGTAATGGGGCGGCAGTAGCTCAGTCTGTAGGGAGTTGGCTTGGGAACCGGAGGGTCACCGGTTCAAGTCCCGCCATGGACCAAGAACTGAGTGTGAACTGGTAGCTGGAGAGGTGCCAGTTTACCTCTTGGGCACTGCCGAGGTGCCCCTGAGCAAAGCACCAAACCCCCAACTGCTCGGGGCGCTTGTCAGGAGCAGCCCCATCACTCTGACATCTCTCCATTTTGCATGTTTGTGCATGTGTGTGTTAACGGGTCTGCATGTACCGTATATAAGTTAACAACAGAGTGAAAAAATTGAATTTCCCCTCGTGGGACTAATAAAGGACTATCTTCTTCTTCTTCTGACAAACTATGTAAGAGTATGTTGCATTTTAAAAATGATCAAACCACAAACCCAGCCCAGCGTTGCCAACTCTTCAGGGATGCTGGATGTCAGTCAGAGTTTGGGGTGCTATACTGTATAATGACGTCATACTAACGGCTATACAGCATTCATGCTTTTCACTTTAATTTGAATGACCCTGGGTTTTTAGAGGGCTTAGGTGCAGTTGAGCTGTTGGGGTATGGGGAGTGGGGGGATTCTGGGGTCCTCCCCTGAAAAAAATTTCATTTGAAAATTTTATTGTTCCTATAGTTAACATAAAAAAAGCTTAAAGAGAAAATTTGCTATTTGTTTGTTTTTTTAAATAATCATTTTATTATTTACACATTATCACATATGGAAAATCATATTCTGCAACTCAAAAACGCACTTTCAAAAAACTGAACATAGTTTTATCAGTGTGTACACACATTTAAAAATAAATCTAAAATAAATAAACGTTAAATGCAAAAATGAATAAAAAATAAATACAAAATTAAATTCCTACATTTCAAAACTAATAAAAACAAATACATACAGTACAGACCAAAAGTTTGGACACACCTTCTCATTCAATTCCTTTCTTTTCATGACTATTGACATTGTAGATTCACACTGAAGGCATCAAAACTATGAATTAACACATGTGGAAATATGTACTTAACAAAAAAGTGTAAAACAACTGAAAATACGCTTTATATTCTAGTTTCTTCAAAGTAGCCACCTTTTGCTCTGATTACTTCTTCACACACTCTGCATCCCTTGATGAGCTTCAAGAGGTAGTCACCTGAAATGGTCTTCACTTCACAGGTGAGCCCTGTCAGGTTTAATAAGTGGGATTTCTTGCCTTATAAATGGGGTTGGGACCATCAGTTGTGTTGTGCAGAAGTCAGGTGGATACACAGCTGATCGTCCTACTGAATAGACTGTTAGAATTTGGATTAGAAGAAGAAGAAGAAGAAGATCTACCTTTATTAGTCCCACAATGGGGAAATTCAATTTACACTCTGTTAAACCGTTATGGCAAGAAAAAAGCAGCTAAGTAAAGAAAAACGAGTGGCCATCATTACTTTAAGAAATGAAGGTCAGTCAGTCCGAAAAATTGGGAAAACTTTGAAAGTTGCAGTCGCAAAAACCATCAAGCGCTACAAAGAAAGTGGCTCACATGAGGACCATCCCAGGAAAGGAAGACCAAGAGTCACCTCTGCTGCGGAGGATAAGTTCATCCGAGTCACCGGCCTCAGAAATGGCAGGTTAACAGCAGCTCAGATTAGAGACCAGGTCAATGCCACACAGAGTTCTAGCAGCAGACACATCTCTAGAACAACTGTTAAGAGGAGACTGTGTGAATCAGGCCTTCATGGTAGAATAGCTGCTAGGAAACCACTGCTAAGGACAGGCAACAAGCACAAGAGACTTGTTTGGGCTAAAGAACACAAGGAATGGACATTAGACCAGTGGAGATCTGGGCTTTGGTCTGATGAGTCCAGATCTGAGATCTTTGGTTCCAACCACCGTGTCTTTGTGCGACGCAGAAAAGGTGAACGGATGGACTCTACATGCCTGGTTCCCACTGTGAAGCATGGAGGAGGAGGTGTGATGGTGTGGGGGGGCTTTGCTGGTGACACTGTTGGGGATTTATTCAAAATTGAAGGCCTACTGAACCAGCATGGCTACCACAGCATCTTGCAGCGGCATGCTATTCCATCCGGTCTGCATTTAGTTGGGCCATCATTTATTTTTCAACAGGACAATGACCCCAAACACACCTCCAGGCTGTGTGAGGGCTATTTGACCAAGAAGGAGAGTGATGGGGTGCTGCACCAGATGACCTGGCCTCCACAGTCACCGGACCTGAACCCAATCCAGATGGTTTGGGGTGAGCTGGACCGCAGAGTGAAGGCAAAAGGGCCAACAAGTGCAAAGCATCTCTGGGAACTCCTTCAAGACTGTTGGAGACCATTTCAGGTGACGACCTCTTGAAGCTCATCAAGAGAATGCAGAGTGTGTGAAGCAGTAATCAGAGCAAAAGGTGGCTACTTTGAAGAAACTACAATATAAAGCGTATTTTCAGTTGTTTCACACTTTTTTGTTAAGTACATATTTCCATATTATTAGTTTTGATGCCTTCAGTGTGAATCTACAATTTTGATAGTCATGAAAATAAAGAAAACTCTTTGAATGACAGGGTGTGTTTTGGTCTGTACTGTACATAAATAAAAGGGAAATTTAAAGAGACGATTAAATAAATAAGGGAATTAATACAACTAATAAAGAAGCAAATGAAATCAGAAATTTATGTCACATTTTATCAGTAAATTAGTGGCTACAGTTATTTTTAACATTATTTTTTGCTATAATTACACCTCTGCTTTTCTTGCTACGACATGTCAAAATGTCTGTTGTGTAAAAAAAAAGTTTATTTTGGTGTCCTTGCAAAAATTCAGTCTTGGTGTACTGTGTGATCACACGGGTTTGCCTTAGTAAAGAGTGAAGTGCCTTCACTGTGTTGTGTATTAGAACTTACCTTATTAACATGGGCATGTTCTCGCAAAGCCAGATCCCAGAACCTGCAGCCAACCTGGTTTCCACACTGACCAACTGAAAACACCAGTTCAGAGTTTAGTTTAGAGACATGCTTCCATGTGCCAGCCCGTCGTTAAATCAGCCATTAACCGGCTCAACTCAGCTAGCTAGGAACCTCCAGCACAGCGAACGACAGCTAAGCTAAGGTTAGCTGTTAGCTCGTTTCTGGATGCTAACATTAACTACGTCTATTCAATGAGCTGCACTCGAGTTTAACTCACCTTGGACTACAACTGACTGTGTCATGGCGGCAGCAACACGCAGAGCCCTTTATAACGCGGGTTTAAGTCATAGTTAACGTTCACACATGTCCATAATTGTCCATTTAAACGACTTTTTGAAAAGACTTTTGAATGCTTCTTTAGTCTCGCGCGTTTGCTGTGTTTGGTCGAGTGCTGATGACGTGATACGACGGAAACCATGGAAACGGCGTATTTGGCTTGAACGTGTAGTGGGATCCGGCAAACTGCGGAAACTCTCGCGAGATTCTTAAGATTGGGCATTGAGGCCCCCCTCTTTTTTTTTTTTTTTTTTCAAAAACGTTATTTCTAACTCAGTTTCACAAAAACAATGAATAATGAATATATAAATACAAATGTCACAGATATAACAAATAAAAAAACATAATATACATAAAATGGAATAATAATAACAATAAAAATAAATAAACTAAAATATACCAGGGGTTGGGATTGATACAAAAATAAGTTTGACAAAGACATTAAAATGGGAGAACAAATCCAAAGTTTTGACAGCATTTTGATTTTTAGATTGGGAGATTGACCTAATACAACAACTGTGGTTTGTGTTTTGAAAATTTACATTTATGAACATAGAATTTCGATAGAACTAAAACGATAATAAAAATCATTTGATTTTGCTGTCAAAGGATAAAAAGCAAAAGAAAACATTTTCTAGGTGGAGTTCAAAAACAAAAAGAATATCTTCCACGATAAAATTAGAAATATCTTGGCACAGTTTTCTGGAAAGATCACATTTCCAGAACAGATGGACCTTCTAGACCCGTCACTGGTCTTATTAGTTTAATACAGAAAATGATGCTTTTGTAGAATCAGTCAAATGTATATTTTGAGAACAAACACAAATCTATCTTTGACTGTATTATGATGGCTACTTATGCAACAATAACATGACAACATGTGTAGGCCGACTAGTCATTGCACTCATGTTGACTGAAGAGATGCTTTGTATAAGACTATAATATTTCACGAGTCACAGCCCCTCAGTGTTGTCTTTCCTCATCTTCTGGGGCGGCAGTAGCTCAGTCTGTAGGGAGTTGGCTTGGGAACCGGTTCAAGTCCCGCCATGGACCAAGAACTGAGTGTGAACTGGTAGCTGGAGAGGTGCCAGTTTACCTCTTGGGCACTGCCGAGGTGCCCCTGAGCAAGGCACCAAACCCCCCAACTGCTCGGGGCGCTTGTCAGGAGCAGCCCCCTCACTCTGACATCTCTCCATTGTTGCATGTTTGTGCATGTGTGTGTTCGGGTCTGTATGTACCGTGTATAAGTTAACAACAGAGGAAAAAATTAATTTCCCCGTGGGACTAATAAAGGACTATCTTCTTCTTCTTCTTCTATTACATGGTTGGAAAAATCCACTTATTACACAGCAGAGGGCAGTGTTTCCATATGGATTTCAAATAGCTGTTTTCTCACAGCAAACAGTTAAAAATATTACAAAAGGAATAAAACGATTTACTAGATTAAGTCATTTTCATACTTTATACTGTGTAAAACTGTGTAAACTGGTCCAACCTGTTATACAGTATAACTCTCTGTGACTGTTAAGGCTGGTCAACAGTTGTTTTCATGTAGCAGCTCTATTTAGGTTTCAGTGATGTTATAAAAATTGAACCAACATTGAAAATAAATCATAAAATCGCAGCCAAGTTTCTTTGTCAGCACAATTTGCACATAGAAAAGAAGAAAAGAAAAAAAGGAAGGCTTACATGGATGTAATATATGTTTTATTTATCAGAAATAAAACAGTACAAAAGGAAAAGCTTTGAACATGAGTTTGTACAAAAAAAAAAGTGCCATTGCGATTATAAAGTGGATGGTGAAACATGAAATGTATTAACCCTCTGAGATCCGACCTTACTGTCCTTCAGAGGCTGTAGCAGGTTCAGGTAAAACTGAAAAAGGGGTCCCCTGACCTCTGACCTCCAGATGTGTGAATGTAAATGGGTTCTCTGGGTCCCCACCAGTCTCCCCTTTGACATGCCCACTTTATGATAATCACAGTCAGTGTGGGTCAAAAGTCATGCAGTGTTTGAATGCAGTGTGAATGTTCTAAAATTTTTAATATTGAATCTTTCTGCATCTCCAAACATCAAAATTACAGCATGCTTTTTCTATGTGTTCCTCGAGGTCTTTGTGTCTTAATGTGGTCTTTTGGAGGGATTATTGATCATTTTTATCAATCATCAAGTGTAACAACTTATGAGACATAATACAGCATGGGGATGGCCATCATATACTTCTATCATAATGATCTAAGACACTTAAACAATTAAATATAATTGATATTTTTTGTTTACATTTCTATTTATGACTAGAACAACCTGCCACAGATTAATGTTCAGGTTCTCAGCTTTCAGATGATGCACACCACTCCTATGTGACATTTACTGTTAACCCGCTATCTGCCCCTAAAGACCCCCTGTAACCCCTAAAAAAAGACAAAAATGGGTCTGTCGCAGGTCTCAGAGGGTTGTAACATCAAATGTGTCCTTCATATTATGCACTGTAAAAAGTCTAAAACATGGATAAATTGAACTTAAAATCTTTCTCCTATAAACTTCTGGTTATTTCTAAATTTGGGCAATTTGGTCGTATTCTTAGCGTGAGACATTTTCATGTAAAACAATAAAAAGAAATGACGAATAACAGAAAAAAAAAGAAGAGAGGACAAACATCTGACAGAGTGAAAGAGGAGTGACAACACTTCTCTTAACGGTTATGTTGGACAGAAGGAGTTTTTAATGTGTTTGGTCAGTGCTGTATTGGGGATAGTGATGGCGTGGACAGAGGCGTTACGCTGCTGGACAGGTTCCAACGCTGACCGCTCCACTGACCAGAACAGCTTTGCTGAAACTCACTCGGCTATTACTGATGGTCAGGTTCCTCATACAGCCCACGTAGGCCTTCCTGGTGGCGATGCTCTCTGGGAGGAAGAGATCTGAGAGGTGGAAGAGTGCATCACATGATTAGGTGGGTGTCATGTTAGTGTAATATAACATGGAACAATCAGAAAGGTGTTCACCTGGAGCTCCGCCAATGAACACTGGCTTCCTGGTGTCTGCAGAACTGGGGTTCAGAGGTCCCACCACATGGTTGACCTCAGAGTCCACATCCAGCTGGACCACATTGGCGTCCCGGATCACTAAGACCGAGCAGGACAGAATGCATCACTTTAGCCAAAACACTCAGAATCCCTCATCAAGCTGTGACCAGTGAAACCAAAGCACTGTGGCTTCCTGTTGTGGGTCTTCATTATTTTTATCATCTTATGTGCATCTTAAGTGCAAAAAGTGAAAGCACTCAGCTATGCTGAATGGCCCCTTTCAGTAACTGGATTGTTAATATTGATGAATTAACATGAATTTTAAAGGAGCACGCCACCAATTTTACACATAAAGATGATTTCCTCAAAGAAAAGGTTGATTGTTAGCGCTACGTCCTGTGAAAACAGCTGTATAACTTCCTCTATGGCTGCTGGAGGGAGCTTTAAAAACTCTGGCATCGCGATGGCGTCACCAGTCAGACTGCTGCTGTGATTTATCATTTCTAACAGGAACCATGCGTTTCACAAGGAGAGCAGGGATTCTGAAAGACACTGGCATTAAGCTTTAATCGAATGCCTAGTTTCGTGTCAGAAAGGCACTACTGAGTTGCATTATGGGAAGCGTAGGATGTTTCTGGAGTCTGACCTATATTAGGGGCTGAAAATCAAGATATTTAAGCCTTTGCTGCTTCAGGTTTGACCTTTTTTTGTCTCTTGCAAGTTTATTTTAAGTTCTAAACCACTGAAGTGCCACTTTAATATTGTAGCTGGTGAGGTTAATGTGTATACTATAGTATTCAATTTATATCCAGCGGTATACTGTATATGATATACTGTTATGTAGTTTAATCTGGAACATCAGATTTTCTGAAATGATTATACAGTATTTTTTGTGTGAAGAAAACCCCATCCTAATTCGAATAATTATAATGAAGTGAATTAATGACAATTAAGTATCTACAGTGAGCACAAGTACCACAAAACTGTACCTAATGACAGTATTGGAGTAAATGTAATTAGTCTACCACTAATACACAGCCACAAGGCCTAGAGCTGTTTTAATGGCAGTGTGACCACAATCAAACTGAATTAATATTTTCATATAGTTATATATATAAACATTAAATTGCCAAACCTCACAGGTGCGCATTAGAAAAAAAGCAAATCAAACATGGCAAACTGCAGCCCAACAGGCAACAACAGCTCTCAGTGTGTCAGAGTGCTGACTTGACTATGACTTGATCCAGACTGACTGGGACTATCATAAAGTGGGCTGTAATGCCATTGTAACAAGATCAACAGTGTTAATCACTTCACCTCAGTGGTCATAATGTTAATGTTATGGCTGATTAATATACTGTATATAGTGAAGCACTGCTGATGGTAGCTCTACAAATACTGTATAAATACAGTTTTACTTATCTTCTGCATCAGCATCAGAAAATGGGACATATTTGGTATAACTGAATATTGGATATGAAGGTCCATTCAACAGTGTCACATGTTAAAATCTGAGTGTACTAAAGACTTCAGATTCTCACCAGTGACTCTGTGCCAGTTGCCAGCACACAGACCCTGTCTGGGTGAGACCTTTGTGAAGAACTCATGAGCCCCATCGTTCACCAGAACCACCACCTGGAAACACACACCAGCACTGTGTCCATACTTTTGAACTGAAGATGCATTTTTGATTAACATAATCTGACTTAAATGTGTTTAGTTTTCTGGATAACTGTGCCAAAGACTTACCGCCCCTTGATGGATGTACAAGGTGAAATAGCCCTCTGCTGTGCGTACATGCAGTAGTACTCCAGATGCCACACGGGGGCGCACCTCCATTACCAGCTCAAACCTTAGCCCCAGGTCAAATGTTTCATCTGAGGGAGAAAGGCAGAGAGAGTGAGATGAAGGGACTTCTGGGTACTGCATCCACCCTGGGCCTCACCTTTTTGCCATGATTCGCTGTGGTGCATGCATGTGTGAAATTACTCCACTCGTTCAACAGCTGCAGCTCCGAGTTCCTCAGGGCCTCCACCTTCCCCCATACTCTACTTTCCCCCCTCAGCAGAGACACAATTTTGCCCCAGTTACATTGAGGGTATCACGTTCCCTCACCCAACCACACTCTCTCCATGCACACCAGGAAGACCAGAGAGGCTGGTGAGTTAATCTCGTCTAATCTAATGTGCCATGTAATGTAACAGATGTTCAGTCTGCAAACAGTTGTAGCTCCTGCTCAGTGTACGCCGTGTTACATTTGGGAGGAAAGACGGCACAAATTCAACACTGTGCAAACTTTACATTCATGTAAAATATAGAAATGTGTTTCTCATTAAAAAAGCTAGTAGAAATGTACCCAGCACGACATATCCTCCTTCCTCTGAGAAGTATGTTCCCGCCTCAGAGTGTCCCTCAAAGCATGGAGTCACCCCAAAAGTCTCTGCCACAGAGGACAGCCACTGGCCATCAAGCTGGAGGTTCTTCAAACAGCCTGTAAAGCTGTATGCAGAGTTTCTCTAAAGGGACACACAGGTAGATGCATATCAGGAAGGTTACAGAAACATTACATGGAGCATCATATGTATGTTCAATTTGGAACCAAAATTAATTTCAAAACCTCTTACAAATTTAAATTCATAAGCAATATAACGCATCCTTGCTCAGCTCAGCTCAGGGGTTTTTCACCACAGTGTTATTCTGGTGACCAGGAGCTTATGGTAGGGCTGCTTGATTATGGCAAAAGTCATAATCATGATTATTTTGGATCACAATTATTTAACACATCATTGACTTTGGAAGACAAAACAAGAACATCTTTGCAAAACGGAACGCAGCTTTATTGTTTTATCTTGATCATCTTGTTTTCATAATTGTTGGAAGCCAAAATTGTAATTGAAAATATAATTCAACTAATTGTCCAGTCCTTGTGCTCCAGCTTGTGGTGGCCAAAGTCTCAAAGGTCTCTAGTTTGTGGCTGTAAAGTTTACAGAGGCTTTGATTATCCTAGAGGTAATTTTATTCAGTGTTTTTTTTTTTTTTGCAAAAGCAAAAAAATATTATTACTATTAATACTGCTCAAAAAATGAGGATGCTCTCCTACTGATTCCTAACAGGGAGAGTCACAATGGTGGTTTCTGGGAGTCTGTGGGAAGCTGAGCTGAGCTGGATGTCTGCTGGGATGACGAATTACAGAGATTTGGTACTCTTCTTATTCAGCACATTAATGGAACATTCATGTGTTTCAAATGACCCATGCTGTGTATGTTATTACTGATAAATCTCTTCCACATACCTGAATATTCTTCTGAGCTCTCTCTGGAGGAACTCCTCCGACATACAGCGGGCTGCTGACATGCCAGGAGATGTTGCTTCCTTGAGCTCTGTCTTCCAGCACCGTGAGCCCATCAATTATTAACCGGCCCATACTACCATCACGGATAAAAACAACCTGCAGTGGGAGAAAAGAGGATGTCGTCACTGTAGAAACTGCTGACACACATCTAAACGTGCATCCACCCATGCATACGTATAGCACTGACAGATGGAGTAAGTTCATGAGCTTACATTGTGCCATGCACCATCGTTGTATTTCTCCTCGCTCTTGATTTTGACTTTTTGGTCTTCTACGTTGAAAGTGTATACAAGCTTCCCGTGGGCCAGGAAGAGAGCCATGAAGTTGTCCTCTTGGACATCAGATACATAAAAGATGAGGCCGAAGGATGAGTGGGTCTTCAGGGACAGGGAGAAGTGGGACCTGGGAGGTGGTAGATGCATTAAGTCATGCGTGTAGAAAACACTAAGAAGAAACCCTTGAAAGAGTCCATGTGCAGAGAGAGCACATGAACACACTTGACCTCGAGGTTGCCTTACGTTCCTCAGTAGTATGCAGTATGAAACAGAAGTATTTTGCAGTATGCCAGACCAGGCCTTTTAACAAGCTCTTAAAGCACTGGACGAAAAAAGCAACTTAACACTATTGCAATATTAAGAAAAAATACTGCAGACAATACCCAGACTGGAAATATAGAACACTGAACCACAACATTTCCTCAAACTGCTTTTTTAGTTAAAAACAGTACAATGAAATCCCTACAAATATTACAGTAAAGATAAGAAGGGTTGTGTTGTCTCTCCTCATCAGAGGCAGCTCTCTCCCTCTCCTCTTCCCTCTCCTCTTCCCTCTCCTCTTCCCTCTCCTCTTGCCTCCTCTTCCCTCTCCTCTTGCCTCCTCTTTCCCTCTCCTCTTCCTCTTCCCTCTCTCTACAAAATCTACACTGATGATTTCTTTCCAGGAGTGAATTTAGCGATGACATAGCTATAAAAAACTTCAAAAACTATCTATTTTTGGCTGCTGTTGTGACCATAGCCTTTATACCATTCCAGTGCTTTGCATTGTGGGATACAGAAGGCAAGGTAGACCGTTCTGATGCATACTGAAGATTTTCTCCTGATCAGTACGACTTCTGGGTATTTTTGGCATCCTGCAGATTTTGCTTTTGTTTGCATACTACATGCCACAATTTGGCCAAATCACTATGTCCTGCTAGTGGTTTCGTATACAGCCTCGGTTGGAGATACTGTACCTCTCTGAGAGGGAGTCTGGCAGGTCTGTGTAATGCTGCCTGCTGCTGGCGATGCCACCGTAGTGGAAGGCTTGGCGGGCTGCTCTGGGACTCGAGGAGAGGTAGCAGGGCTCAATGTTGGGCTCTGATGGCTCCTGGTCATCACTCTTCAGTTCCATCAGGCCCAAAGGGAGGCTGGAATTGTCCCTGCTACCCTGCAGTATGAGAGTGGTTATTGAATGTGGAGATGCAGATCATTGCAACCAAATGAAGAAATGTGTTCCAGCAGTCTATTCGTTTTACCTTCTGTGGTGGGCTCTGTTTGGCTCTAGTGGTATGGTCCCTGTGCCTTGACAGCAGAGCAGCAGGGGGGCGCTGGACTGGACAGTCCTGCAGGGACACCTGGACCTTCTCTGCGTATCGCTGGAAGTCCTCTGGCTCAATGTCCCGGTCCTGTCTATAGAAATACAGGTAGACGGAGTGACAGAGAGTACTAAACATGCTGCAGAGATGCTCTCAACACACTCTACATAGTGAGAGGGAGTAAGTCTCCACACTGAGCAGCAAGTAGAGTCAAATCTGTGATTAGAAAGCTGTCAGTGTCACAGGCGGGAGACACAGTGTATGAAGGGGACGATTGTAGAATAAATGAGTAGCATTCCTTCGTCCTCTAGGCTGTTCAGTGGTGACCTACCTGTTGATGTAGGCGTAGCTGATGCAGCCCGTGAAGTTCTTGAAGCTGCTGCTCGGAGATCCTCCGTAGTAGAAGGTCTTTAGAGGAGAATCTGACGAGGATCTCGTGGCAGATGACGGACGTTTCTTCTCCTGCTTGTCTTTGTCGTCCACCAACAGTGAATACCTATGGTGAACAGTTCAAACAGTCACTCATTAAATGACACATTGCTTTCTTTAGCCCTGTTTTGAGGAACTATTTAGCATTTTGACTGCAGGAACCAGGGTCTAAATTAAAGTTCTGGGGACATTTTCTGGGGCCTTTTTACCACCCAAAAGGTCCTGGTCGGGGTGGTATCACTTTCTGAAATTTTGCAGATATGACAATCGCTGATTGGTGATCACTGTTTCAACGGCTTCAGCTTATGTACCGCTCCATTCATAAAACAAAGACGTATGCTAGTATTGATTTAGGACCATTTTAGGATGAGGAGAGCGCATTTCTCTTTGTCTGATAACATTAAACCTAAAGTTAGGCTCCACTGTGGGCTTCCAGACTTGTTTAAGAAAAGAGAGAAAAAAGAGAGAGAGAGATTGTGTGAGTGAGCTGAGAGGGTGATCAGTAGAAGAGAGAGAGCGGTGTGGTGCTGTCAATGAGAGAAAGAAAATTATTTTCTGATTATTTAATGGCAGTTTTAATAGCAGATATGCTCTAAAGCACAAATAAATATCCCTCAAACCCGCGATTTATTGTGGAGACAGAGGCTGTTAGTTTCATTTCCCCTCCAACATCCAATGTTTATCAGTAAATATATGCAGCAGTAAATATCATCACAGTGAGACAAAAGCCAACACTTCTTTTCCAGCATGTTTTTTAGGTGAAACAGGCGACACAATGAGCTGCAGACTGCAGGGTCTGTTTACTGCTGTGACCATGTTGCTTTTTCTTTGGCATTTTCAGCCTTTATTGACAGGAGAGTGGACGGTTTAGAAAGGGCGGGAGAGAGAGGGTGGCGACCTGTGGAAAGGACCACAGGCTGGATTTGAACTCCGGCCACATAGGACTCAGCCTTGTTATATAAGTGAGCTATCGGAGCGCCCTTCATGTTGCTTTTTCAGAAGTCAGTGGACTAATCTTGCTCAAGGACACAACGACATGTGACCGGGGCCACTGAGGATCGAACCCTGGACCTAACCAGACCTGAATACGTTTGGCCTGATCTTACAGCAACCAATGTGTGGGATTTTGAAACGTGTGATTTTAGTGCCTCCTAGTGGTAGATTAATAAAAAAACAATAACACACCACGTCGTCTCTTAAACCAGTCCTACTCTGGGGCTCTGAGAATCAGTGAGCTGAAATCAACACAACTCCTTCTGTGTTTTTGATATGCCAACAGACCAACTTCACGAGGCTCACTTAGGTTATCATAGCGTCATACAGCTGAGAGGAAACAGGTTGTAGAGATGGCTAAACTCAACACAGCTGCACTGAAGACAGCGGCTGGCAGGACGCTGCAGCTGTGAGGCTGAATACTTACTTCTGACTGTTTACTGAGGCCACTAAGAAGTGTGTCCTTCCGTCATTGTATTGTTTCTTGTGTGATTTAACTCTTGTGCCTCTGCAATTCAGCACCACGGCTCCGTTCTCCAGGGAGATGCTGAACTCATCAGTCTGAAGTGGGAGAAAATAAGGTAATAGCTATTACATAGCAGCACAATTACAACTGATTACAAAAACAAGGTACATTTTTGATTATTAATACTTGTGATCTTCCAGGTTTTGACTCTAAATTCTTTGAAACTGCACTAAAAACTCCTTTTCCCAAACAACTATTTGACATTAAAATGTGACTGTTTCCATGTGTAGGAAAACAAAACGTATACCCCTTCACTCAGGTAGAACAGGAGTCCGCCGGGCTGCAGCGTTCGAAAGTTGAGTCCTCCCTCAAAGTTGTCGAAGGGTGAAAGCTTTGCTGTGGAGCCCAGGTATCCCTCTCCGGTCAAATAAGCTTTACGGGACATCTGTCACAATAAAAACACATCTCACTTCCATCACCTATTACCTTTCACTCTCCTTTCACCTTACAGTTCAGGAATCCTCCAATGGGAATATGCACTGACTCGTGTGAAAAGTTTCTCAACCAAGACTGAAAATTTTACTGATTGTGGGATAGTTTTCATCCATATTTGGTATGGGTTCTAGAGGGACATTTTCAGTTATCACTTACAAAGGACTCCTCGGGGCAGCCGCTGCTGATGCCGATGGTGCCAGGCTCCTCCAGCAGATTGAAGTCTTTCTTCTGGAACTGGAAACCTTTCACACAGCCTCTCAAGCCTACGACAGCAGACAGCTCAGGCCTGTGGAGATACATATACTGTCACCATCTTAATGTGAATTTTATATATAACACATCTTTCTGATGCTGCCAAAGTGGTTATCCATATTTAGACTCCAAGTCACCTGTCTGCCCCAAACTTAGGTACAGTGACCACAAGGAAATGTCACAAGTTGAAATACAAACTTTCCTTTTTAAAGCTGTAGTAATCGACTTTTCGGCCGGGTCTGTAAGGTTGTTAGGCTGACGTATTAGCAAACAGTTGCCTATTTACACATCCTGCAGACATCATCAACATTCATTTGGAGTCATGTTTCTGGCCGCCTGTCGAGTGTGACTCCAGTTTTAATTCCCCTTTTCACTCTGGTGTGGTTTCCACAACCTTCTGAGAAAAATATTTGGATGTAGTTAGCCAGCTAGTCACTAACTATGTCTGTCTGCAGTTTAGTGCTGGTCACGCGGTGCTCAGTGGCTTTATCAGAGCTGTTTTTGCTGGGAGCAGAATTTGGGGGCTGTAAAACCAAAATCAATGAGCTAAACGAGGCTAAAACATTTCAGAGATGTGCAAAGTGTTGAGATAATTCTCTTCAGGTTTTGTGACCTCTTTCACACAAGGTCATCCAACTCATTGTTATATTGATTATTGGAGTTCTAAGCAGCGCTAATCAGTGTTTTCAGTGAAAAAGCTGTGATAAAGCCACGGTACACTACCTGCTCAACAGAAAACAGCAGACAGACACAGTTACAGACTAGCTGGTGAACAAAGCGAAGCATTTAGCAGCTAAAGAGACACATTTTTTCCCAGGATTTGGTTGAGTCCAACAAAAAGTTAAAGGGAGAGTAAATATTGGACTTACATTTGTCAGGTGCCCTGAAACCATAACCTGTATATAAAAGTGGACATAGTCACCGTGACATCAACTTAAGTTATGGACTACCATTTTGAAGCCTTGAGTTTGGTATTTTGGCTCTTGGCATCTTGTATTTTTGGAACCAGAAGTGACCATATTTGTACGAGAGGGTGGAGCTGGAGTAGGGGCTAACACATGCTAACACATTCGCTATAGCAGTTTTATAAGATTGTCAATAGCCTACTGTGTTTACAGCTTCTTTCCTTGTTAACAAGTGGGAGTGAGCATCTGTCTCATCCAGAAAAGTTGGACTCAGTTGCTCTCAGCTGCCACTTAGGGCTTCCAAAGGGTGATCCCCAAGTCAGCTTTGAGTGTTTTGGTCTACACATGAGAAACATAACCTACTGCAAATGCAGTTCCTGGACAGCAGACCTCTGTGTTGAGTGTAATATGTTTGGCAGCAAGTGGATTTAACTCACCTGGATTTGAGAATGCTGGAGGGAGCCCCACCTATGTAGATATCTGAGAAAGGCAGTGTAGTTTTTGGATTCTCCATGGATTTAACATGGCTCTTGTCCACCAGGAGGATCACCTTCTTTGACTGATGGTAGATCACTGACACCTGTGCAAACAGCCCAACACGACAGTTACAGCAACACACAACTCATTCACAATTTGTCTGAGCAGCTGAATGAGCAGGGGGACTCTACCTCATGGTATCGTGCATCATTTATTTGCAGCTTTGGTAAGTTATTCTCCAAAAGTTGAGGCCCTTTGCTGAAGCCAAAGTCATACATCAACCGCAGGAAGCCATTCTTTAACTCTAGAAGGAAAAATTTATCCTGAAAAGAAGAAGTTTAAACACATTAGGATTTGCCTGGAACATTCCAGCTACACTGAACAACAAAAACTTAATATACTTCTAGTTTTCATTAATTTTTTATACGTCTAGAAAGGAGAAATGTGATGATGACACATGATGAGATGTAAATTTAATGTACATTAGACGTGGAAATGTCTATCTAGAGCTGTTCTATTGATACTCAGTCTCTCAGGCCTGGGGTCAAATAAGGGTCACACTGACTCTATAGTCACCAAATGGTGAGTTTCTCTGGACATGGTAAAAATAATTTTGACCTATGATTATTTTCAGTGTAAAAGTCAGTGTGTCAGAGTGCTGACTTGACTATGACTTGATCCAGACTGAGTGTTCATATCACTATATCTTCCCATATGGTCTAGCGGTTAGGATTCCTGGTTTTCACCCAGGCGGCCCGGGTTCGACTCCCGGTATGGGAACTCCAGCTTTTAGGGGGCAGTAGCTCAGTCCGTGGGGACTTGGCTTGGAATCTGAGTGTCAACATGAACCAAGAACTGAATGTGAACTGGTAGCTGCAGAAGTGCCAGTTTAGCTCTTGGGCACTGCCGAGATGCCCCTGAGCAAAGCACCAAACCCCCAACTGCTCGGGCCGCTTGTCAGCAGCCCCCTCACTCTGACATCTCTCCATTAATGCAGGTATATAGGTCCTGTTTGTGCATGTATGTATTTCAGGTCTAAGTGTACTGTGTGAAAATTAACAATAGAGTGTAAAAATTGAATTTCCCTCCGGGGATTAATAAAGGTTCATCTTCTTCTATAAAGTGGGCATGTCTGTAAAGGGGAGACTGGTGGGGACCCAGAGAACCCATTTACATTCACATATCTGGAGGTCAGAGGTCAAGAGACCCCTTTGAAAATAGACATGACTATACAGACTTATACAGACTATGACTATACCTATACAGCTGAAAAAGTAAAATAAAGTAATAATTGTATGAAAATGTATATATATATATATATATATATATATATATATATATATATATATATATTGTAGCCTTTTCATGTTTTAAAATGGTTTTAAAAAAGAAAAGAAAAATGAAGCAACATTTAAGGAGAGTTCAGACTTACCCCGTTGACCATGAGGAAAAGGACTCCATTGTTGGCAACAGTTCGCACTGCAATATCAAATCTTGTGACAACACCAAATTTGCCCCTCCTCTCAATGTTATTGATGAGTGCGTAGCCCGTTCCATCAAACAGGTAGCTAGCAATACGACTCTGGGAAAATGCTAACTTGTACCTGAGAGGAGAGAGAGAAATATTATCTGAAACATTTCTAAACATTTTATGTGATGAATTAAAAATGTGTCAACATCTCGTGCAGATAATCCCCGATAATTCAACATAAGAAATAGTGTCAAATGAGAATATCAGGTCCCCAGGCTCCCAGGGGCCCCAGACGTCCCAGGTTTACTGAATGCCAGCTGGTTTGTTCATTTGATTGAAAGCTAATTTGTTAGGGGATTTGTGCCTCTGAAGTACAGTATCAGCTAAGCATCTGGTTTTAAAATCTTATGTATTTTAGTTTATACTGTGCTCACATTATGCATACTCCTAAATAAAGTGTGTTTCATTATATTACAACAAACTAACGCTGTAGTCTGCTCTGTACAATATGCAATGCACAGTGAGTGGCCGTTGGGGTTGGGGGGGTGAACTGTACCTGGGGCACGGTGTTGATGTGACGACATCCATTTTGTGAGTCTCTTTGAAATTGTATAGACTGATGACGTCGTTGTTCAGCGAACCCAACTCGATGCAGCCAACAAAAGGAGCAAGACTCAGCGGAGGTGGAAGCTGGTTAGTTAAAAACAAGAAAACAAACAGGTCATTATTAAAAAAAACCCCAAATGATTAAAAAAGGATTTATTTGTATTATGAAATATTACTATCACCACTCAGCCGTTGCAAAAAGCAGTTACGTAGGTTACCACAGTAAGCTAATCAGTAAGGTTATGAATAATGCGAACGCTAGCATTAGCTGAGTCATTTATATTTACAATATTTTCACTGCTGTACCTCACCATCACACAGCCCTTTCTGAAGGGAACTGAAACTGTTACATGGCTCTCTTCAAAGCCACCAGACTCCATTCAAAAAAACAGTCATTTTACCTCTCAAAACATGGTAGTTGCTGCATCGATCACCATTTCTTTGTGTTATTGTGTGACTTTCTGATCTGAACTACTGTGGCGTCCACAGCAGTACATTGCTTAGCTTCCTGCCGGTACTCCTGTCTGCGTCTCCAAACTGGGAGTAACCGACTGCCATCGAAGTTACTGTATGTAACGTTACTACATTACTACTACTGCAGAAACCTACATCAGGTCACATAGGAAAGTGTTTTTACAAGGGTTTGGGAAAATAGCGTTTTGATGCTAAAACATGCATTTGAACAAAACTTGACTGTTTGGAGTTGAATCCATGAGGATCACTACTGGGAAGCTACAGCATGACGGAAAAATCCTACCCAAAAGAACAATGGACGCACCCTTTAAGGAATGTTTGTAAAAAGCATTACCCTGACACCTGGTGGGACACCACCAACAAAGAACACTACGTCCTTGGGATCGATGTCAAACAGCGAGTCGGTGCCTGGAGCTTCGCCTTTCTGGATGAACTTCTGCTCGTCGGTGGAGCTCTGGCTGGGGATGGTCAGGAAGACTTTCCCATGTCTGCCCAGCCTGCAATCAACGAGCACGTTACCACAGTCCGACTCACACTCCACAGGATACCTTCAACTTTCATTTTATATCTTTATCTTAGTTGATTGAACATATCCAAATTACTGAATTGTTCATGTTCTGTTACATCACTTGGTAACACTCATTTATGAATGATAAATCGACTAAGATAACTTATATGTTTACTAATTATTAGTAATGACATCATTTGTTATTGTACATATTTTTATTTGTTAGTTTATTGTCGAACACATAACAGTTTATATACTATGTATATAAGTATCTGTTAATGATTAAGAGATTTTTTGTAAACTTTAAAGAAACTGTAAAACATCTATAAACATTACACAGAGAGATATTTGTAACATTTAATTAATGGTTAACGATTGGTCTCTAAATATTATTTGGACGCTATAATCAATTTGCAACTGATGATTATAATGGCTTGCTAATAACTACTTCATAAAGCATCTATAATCATTATGTAGATAACTAGTTAATACTGGTTAATAATTGTTTTTTAGTGTTATATTTATACATGGTTTTGAAAAAGTCTTCATCAATCATTTGATAATCAATACTTAATATATAGTGTTATAATGTGTGCAGTAATAAACTGTTAATAGTGTACTAATGTAATCAGAGTGTAATTGTGTAGTCTCTTATCATCTAACAGATATGTTATGTAGAATTAGTAATTATTTCATATTACACAATGATAAAATAAATTATAGTATTAGTAATAAGCAAACATTGTTAGTTATCGTGTCATTGTTAACAGTAAAATAACTATTAACAAAGTTTAATTAACTATACATTTATCATTGATAATGATTGTGACCATAAAGTGTTATCAGTCACTTGAATCGTACTTGAGGGAATCAGATTGTGTGAGTGTTTGCACAGGTAAAGATCATTACCTCTCTACTCTGATGTAGTTGAAGACCGCGGGCCATTGGCTGACAGGCTTTGAGCCCAGTGGGATCTCAACATCTTCCCCCCCGAGGTTGTACACGTACACCAGGTTGTCATTCTTGATAGCCAGTCCCATGTAGTCTTTCCTACCCTGTGAACAAAAAATGCAGAAAAACCTCATGGTGAGCTCATTTCCTGTTCATTTTCCCATCATGGCACTGATAATATGTCATGTTATTTAACCTTGAAATATACAGAGGTCTGAAAAACAAACATCCATCATTTGAGACTGCCTACAGTGCTCATGCTGAGGCTATTGTCCACACTGAAAAGCGGTAGACAAACACCATTGCATAGATTACAGTGGCAGTGAAATCACCAAGGTGAAGTAAAGAGAACAGAGAGGCCTCACACTGGCTAGCTGCACTGTTTCTGTGCGCCGGTGGGCGGGCGCTAACGGTATTTATGCAGATGAAGTCCAACTTTGAAGGCACACACATGCGCTATTGTCACAGGCGTCTCCTGGAGACCTTTTGAAAGGGCAACTGTGCTCTTTCAAAGCAATTCCTGCTTCCACGATCACAACAAACTATTCATGTCTACAAGCTGCTGCCTGCCTTTCATCTCTGCCCTGGGCCTCTGGGTGCAAGTTTGTGAAGTTTGAGCAGCAGATCTGGGTCACCCTAAAACCTCCTTGTTTGCTCGCACCTATTCGACACATACAACAGGGAAGAACGGCCAGAACGTACACTTGTGTTTAGAGTTGGGAGCTAAGTGTACATGCATAGCTGGTCCCCACATGTGCTTTTATTTGATGTAATGGCTCCCATCTGAATCCACTTAACATTCCTCCTGGCAGGCATTCATTTTACAGTAACTGGTTACCCTAAGCTACCCAAAGCAGCCCGATTAGTTTAGGATTCCTCACATTTCTGTCTCCCAGGTATAAGATGAACCGATCCTCTATGGGATCCTTGTCAGGGTCCACTCTCATGAACAAGCTGATGGACGTCACTGTCTTCAGGTCTTCCAGGTTGCTGTGAGGATGAACCTCCACTGAGGACTGGCCGTTGAACTTCATGGACACTTGGACCTGGGGCAGAGGACAAACCAGAATGACTTACAGATCATGGTGAGACAACACAGTCTCACGGCAGTTTGTAAAATAGTCACAGATTTTAACCTGTTTGACTTGTGTACAAGACAAGACACACATTTCACTTTATGAAAGCTCCACGCAGCATGTCCACAAAGTATTTTTTGTGCTTTTACCTACAAATGTCCAGCTATATGTGATACACGTGGCAATTTCCGCTTCAGTCTTTTCAAAATAAAACTACTTATTTAGGTTTGGGAATAGGCAACAAAAGTACTTCGGTTTAGGGAAAGATCACAGTTTGATTTAAAATAATAATAGTAATTTAAGTATGAAAGTTATTGTATGAACTAAATCAACTTTGACTTGTGGTTTCAAACGGGACGTGGACACCAGTCTCCTGGGAGTAAGTCCTGTGTTTTTTGACCCATCATCCACCCGACCTCCTCCCTACGTGACATTCACTGCTCTCTATACTTCTCAGTTTACATTTATGTAGATTATATACAAACTGATTTCATGCTGACCATCACAAAAAAATTTCACAAACTGCTGTGTGACTTTGTTGGGTGTGATGGTGAAATTTCATTGCAAAGGTAATATGCTCAAAATGTTCAATATCCCAAGAAGGTTCGCTTCCTGTTAGCGATTAGCATCTGACTATTTGGTCAAAGGCCTGGATTTTTAATACAGTTATCAGGCTATACGATCCACGCTGTGGTGATCGGTTTGTCATGTGTTCTTGGTGATAGGTGACAGAGGACCAGACTGATGGCTTTGGCTGGGAAATGCATCACATTGATATTCTTGCAATAAATATAGATATAGAAAAAAAAAATCACAAACAGGTGTTTAGTTATTGGTACATTGTCTGGTATTAATCAACAGGAAGTTCAGACATGCTAATGTGATAAATATAGCATCCAGAGAGAAGAGGATTAGAGTAAATTCATGCTATTTTCAAAGCTTTGGAAATGGAAGGTTTTATGGCTTCATGCAAATTTGTCTCTACAACGTAATTTCACTGGTTTTCAGCAAGCTGCTACATATATTAATACTGAAAATGTCTACGAATAGGCGATCATGAGATTGTGGCAATGTGGTCTGTGTACCTACTCAATGGAAAGTAAATGTGACAGTTTTAAAATCGTCTGTCCTAAACCATAGTCTGTATATAAAGATGGATGACGCGCCTCCACTTCCTCCCACCGTGCAGAAGTGAAGCCAAAAAATCTGGATACGGGGGCTGCCATCTTGCGCTTTTGATGTCATTTGGAGCCACAGTCTGCGCAGTAGTGATTAGGTGGTGGAACTGCGACATAAAGGTCCTGCCCAAACTGGTCGCAAGCCGCAGCGACCGGAGCCACCGCAGCCACGTCAGCCACCGCCGCCACGTCAGCCACGTCAGCCACGTCAGCCACGTTACACCTTAAGTTGCCGGTAGCTGCATGTAGCCTTTGAGTGGCACAGTGAATTAATTTTGCTTGAAGCTTGTGAATTTCCCCACTGTGGGACTAATAAAGGAATATCTTATCTTATCTTATCTGAACTCTGCTTGCACTGCAACTTTTCCTCAGAATGGATGTTTGGCTGACAACATGATGAAACTATTCATATAGTATGTCTCACATTTGATTGGGTGGTCAGTTGTAGTTGACTAATGTATGTGAAGTTGCCACTGAAGGAACAGAGGTTGCATAACCTTCAAAATGAGCCATAAAACAACCTAACTGTACGTGCACCATACGGTAGGTGCCCTCTGGCACATAACAAATAGCACTAGACCCCTAGTCCGAAATCAACCATACAAAAAATGAACTAACTTTCTTGGCCACACTCCTGGCTTGAGCTATAAGCTCTCTGATCCTCATGATGTTGGTGGTCACGTTGTTGACAGGCTTCTTCTCCTCGACCACTTTCAGCTTGTCCAGCAGCTGAGGAACGAGTACATTCAGATTCTCCACTATGAAGCACATTGAAAGAGAGGAAAACAAAAACTGGATAAACAGGATAAAATATACAAATAACCAGGAAAAGTGAACAAAGCCAAGAAATATTAACAGGGTTAATACACTCTGGAGTTACTGTGAAGTGGTATTAAAAATGCTGATTTCCCACTGAGGACCTTTAAAAGTTTGTGTTGCAGTGAACATTGCAGCAGTTCTGGTACCTGCTTCCCCAGCAGACAGGACAGCCTGTTCATAGGCGGTTGTAGAGTACTCGTTGTTCCTCATGTTGGTGGCCCACTGCTCCACCTTGCTGCTGATGGGGGTGATGGTTTCAAGGACCTCAGCTGAGCGGTTGAGAGTCCCCTCTGCCACCTCCAGGGTAAACTCCAGTCGCTGTGGCGTTCGGTCTGGAATGGAAATTGTGTCATTAATCACACATACTGTGTGATCTTTGTCAATTTAAAACAATAAAAATCTTCAAAATTACAGTTTGCTGCAAAACTGCTGAAGTATCAGACTGTGAAAGTCACATTAGTGATGTCTGTCTCTCTGAAGCTACGATGTCTGAGTGTTTCTACTGGGATGAACTCACACCAGCTACAGGTCTGATCCGCCTTTCTGCTCCTGGCTGATAAAAAGACCAGGACTCACTGATAAAACACATCAGGCCAGATAACGGCTCATCTGTGTGGAACATAGCTCAGTTAGCTGGTGCTAGTTAGCTAGCTAGTGTTGGTGGCGTATGTTGTACGAAATGAGTTTTAGTTCATTGAGCAATTTTACACAAAACTAAATGATACTACGACTAATCTAAGACAAACTGAGACTTTCTTGACTTGTAAAATTATCTTTTAAATTGACAAACATCAAATGTGTGATTCGACTCATGGTGCAAATCAAACTGGGTCAAAAAAACCATTTGTTTCTTGCCATTGCCTATCGTAAATATTTTTTTCCAAAGTAAGGTACCACGGGGTCCACTGGAATGGACAGGACTTCACCTCTCTATGGCAGAAAAAAGACTAATCGGAGCCGAGAAGTCCTCAACGGTTTGCTTTTTTGGTATTGGCTCGACTGTTTTCAACATGGCGGCCAGGACATAAACTTTCTCATTTTACAGCTAAACAGTACATTAAAATATGTCTCTGAAAACATCTGAGAGAAATAGGCATTACAGTAACACAATATTGATTTTTGATCAGTGCTGCCTAGTGTTTTTTCATGTCATGTCAGGATCTAGTGACAGTTGGAGCTAATATGACATAAAGTTGCCTACTGTAGCTTTAAACCCAGTGCTTAAAATGGTGAGTTCATCCAAATGATCAAAAACAGGCCCATAAAAAACGGATCTATCTGTGCAGCTAGATATGGCTAGGTACAACAAAGTTCTCTTTCTTTTTGTTTTTAAGCAATTTGGCTGAAACAACCCTTTAATTAAAATACTGAAAGATAAGTTTGATGGGAACTATTGACAAGGGAAGGTAGGAAGCTCTGTCTATAGCTTCTCCCTGCCTCCACTGTTTGTGCTAAGCTTGGCTAAACACACTGCCCACTTCGCTCTGTACTACACACAATTTAAAATGAGATTTTCTTGTCAGTCTGTGGGTTTGACAGCAAAATGTCAAACTGTAGCAACCAAACCAACCAAATATTGTCTCACCAGTATGAATTCCACTGATATCCTCCACTATTTCTGCAAGTTTTTTGGTGTTTTTGTCCATGGTCTCTTTGGTCTCCTCGATGTATTTCAGCTTGTCAGTCACCTCAGCTTCTACCTCTGTTATAGACAGATACAGTAAAAGTCAGAGGGACAACAGACACATTAACAATGAAAATCAAGCAACCATTTCACAGCCCCATACCAATTTGTTCTGAATGTAATGAAACAGACTCCTTGAAAACGTTGTCGCTCTGCGTTACCAGGTAGCCAAGCTGCATGTTGATCCCAGTGATGGCCTGCAACACAGAACGCACGATAAAGCCACACAGGAAGTAGACAGGTATTACAGTGGATGTATGCTGTGTATCTGTGATGTAACATACGTCTTCAGCTCTTAGGGATAAGTTGTGGGTGGTCAGCGAGGTGATATTGGCATCGTCGATGTATTTTACGATGTTGTTGTAGACATTGGCGGCACTTATGGCTTTCTGCACGAAGCCATTGGCGTCGCTCTCTCTCAGATCCCTGGTGGAGACAGGATGATGGATGTTGAAGTCTACTTTGAGGGTTTCTATGATGGTTTATCACCTTACTGCTCTCATCAGCCTAATTTCAAGCCAACACATTCTCATTGCTAACTCATCAAACACAGCAGCTTGCTCAGCGACCCCACGCTTCAAACTATGATGCTCTAGCTACCCCTCTAGTGTCAATATCCATTTTCAAAATAAACTTCCTTTTTCACTACTTGGTAAGGTTTAGTCTAGTAGTAAGTATTTGTTTTAGGTTTAGAGAAAAATCGTAGTGTGGGTTCAGAGTACATTTCTTTCTTAGTAAAGTAGGCTACATTATATACGTGAACTAACGCTATGTCACCTTCGTAATGTTATGTAACCTATGTTACATAATTGAAATTGATAGCGTGTTAAATATTTTTAACACCACTAATTTCTTCAACGCATTAATGCATCGTGATCTTTAGGTTGTAGTGGGCTCAGATTTAAAGCTAGCATATGAAACTGATGAATCCACTGGTACCGACCGTGGCATACTAGCTTGTCGTGAAGAGGTTAAATAATGCTCAAACATATGCTAAATTATGGTGAGAAAAAACTGTCATGGCCGTTTTCAAAGCGGTGCGTTGACCTAACCCTAACCCTAACAGATAAAAAAATGTGCAATTAATTTCTGATAAATCACTATTGAATATTTTAATCGATTGACAGCCCTAGTAGTTAGTAGGCTTTGTTATATCAGCAACATTGTAGCGTTACATAACATTACATAACTGAAAACACTGACTTTTGGTTTCACACGAGACACGAACAGTCCTAGATGAAACTCTGTTATTGGACCCAACCATCCAACCCGACCTCCGTCCTACTCAGACTTTATCACTCTTTAAACTATGTGATCTTAAAATTCGTCCTTTACTCCCGCCGTGACGACGGCCACATACAGCGTCATAGTTTGATGCATAGGCCCACTGATCAAGCTGCCTGTCCAGCACCAAATGAGAGACAATGTGACTTGGCAGTGGAGCATTTAGCATCAAAAGAGCCAAATATTTTTCTCAGGAGGCGGTGGAGACCATGCACACAGATCAATAAAGCATGGGAACTGATTGGTAACCAGCTGGAGAGGAGAGTCATTTCATGCAGCTTTAAGTTTTCTTCAAGTTTTTCCAAATGTGTCTTTTTTCAGTCAGTATGACTTCATGGTCACATAGTCTTTAGATTAGTGAATGAATTTAAATAAACTTAAATATAGCAGTCATTGCAAAAATAGCACAGCAAGAGTTTGTCAGTTGTTCTTTCATGTCAGCTAGTGGTTTCGCTGTCTGGAGACGAAGACAAGGATTTGTACATTATGGGAATATCAGAGAATGTCAGCAGAAGCAGCTGACCCCGCGTGGGTCAAATGTTCGCTATGTCAGAATCTTCACAAAGGCCTTTCCACAATCCATGCCTCACCGGTTCAGTCCCGCCATGGACCAAGAACGAGTGTGAACTGGTAGGGGGGGGTGCCAGTTTTCCCCCTTGGCCCCGCCGAGGTGCCCCTGAACACATTCAGCAAACCCCCAACTGCTCGGGGCGCTTGTCAGGAGCACCCCCTACTCTGACATCTCTCCATGCCGCATCTTTGTGCATGTGTGTTTTCTGTTCTCTTTTTCCTTTTTTTATTTTAACACAAGAGAAAAAAATTTTTTTTCCCCTCCTGGGACTAATAAAGGACTTTCTTCTTCTTCTTCTTCTTCTTTTGACAAAGAGCGAGCCTTAAATATTTTTTTTTTTTGTGAAAATTAATGAAGTTTTAGCAAATTTTGCATTTTCCATACAGCTGTTGTAATATAATACTTGCATAAGAATATGTTAATGCTACACGTGGGTGACATTCCTTCATTACCATGAACACACGTTGTTGTTAATTTCTAATGAATCCCATACATAGAGATAAATACTCACTACTGTACAAAATGTGTATTAATCCACAGCTGAAAATAGTCCCCAACAAATTTTTAAATTTTACTGAGCCTTTTTAAAAGCTAGACAGCATATTTAATTTCATATTTTTCAGTGCACAGACATGGTAGAGAAGTCTTGAGAGACTAATGTATTGTTGCTTTTGCTCTTTTCATGGGTCGCATTATTTGTAACTGCAGTAATAAGTTTAATTCAGAAGGGTGTCTCACTCCTCCAGTTGGTTGGCCTGCCTGTCCAGCTCATCGGCGTGATCGTCGGCCTTCTGCACCAGATCTCTGTCAGCCAGCGACAGACGCTCCGTCTTGTCCATCAGCTTTTGGCTGGCACCATCAATCGCTGCGTGGTACTGGGTCACGTTCTGGACACATGTACACATGTAGACACATGCAAACACACACACACACACACACACACACACACACACACACAAATTATTTCATTTGCTATTTGTAAAGGGCATTCCACTGCTTTGTGTCCATGTCTCAGAATCCCCAATAATCTCTGTACATGTGCTATTCTTAGTTACATCATCAGAAATTGATTTTTTACGCTGTGATTACTCTAAAGCCAAAGTGTGTATGCATGCGCGCGCGCGCACACACACACACACACACACACACACACACACACACTCACACAAACACTAACATTGTTAGTGTAAGTAACTCAATAGAGAGCTACTTGACTAAAACAGCTTATTCAATCTGTGGCAATCCACAAATTGCTTCCAAATCAAATTGGCCAGTTTTAGAATACAGCACAGGCTGCGCCTCAGGAATCCATTTCATGAATAAATTCAATGCAAGCCCTGAGATTGCGGCCCCATATCACAGTCTATTGGATTATGATACATACTCCCTCATTCAGAGAGCCATAAAGAAAACCGGAGCATCACTGGACAGCAGGCACCCAGAGGTTTCTCCATTCTTACCCCTGACCCCTGCTTATGAAACCACCACCATTTGTCCTCCTGACAATCCTGGGTCCCCACCTGCACCATAGCATCCACCTCAGCCACAGTAATCTCTGTCTCAGAGATGGAGCCTCTGGCTACTTCCAGGGTATCGTTGACTGCAGCGTGGTCCTCTGTCAGCCTCTGCTGCTTCGCCTGGAGGTGAATGGAAAGAAACATGATCACATTTAGCCACAATACAAGCATCAGAACTAGGATACAGTCGAGAACGAGATGACATGAGAAAGGGATCTCCACATTTCAATAGCATGTTAAGTGTCCATGGGCCGAGGCCAACAAGACGTCCTCAAACACTGTCTTTAACAGAGCACTTTGTCATTTAGGGAGATCCACTTTCTTGTGGACAGAGATGAAAAGACTGATACCACTCTCAGCAATTTGCAGAAAAGTGTATTAACTCATTTGTAAACATGTCTTTGTTTAAGCTAAAACAAGCACAATTAATTTCTCCATAGTTTTTTCTTTTTTCTAAATTCAATTTTAAAGCTCAACTCCATTTGCATTCTTTTCCAGGTTTTTAAAATGCTCATTCAGCTGCGATGTAGGTTACCACTGTAAGTTAATCAATAAG
This sequence comes from Pterois miles, assembly GCA_947000775.1. Classification (NCBI taxonomy): domain Eukaryota; kingdom Metazoa; phylum Chordata; class Actinopteri; order Perciformes; family Scorpaenidae; genus Pterois; species Pterois miles. The sequence goes on along the minus strand of CAMQGK010000199.1, from coordinate 504,104 downwards.
GCTATGAATAACGTGAATGCTAGCACTGGCTAGTCAAAGTTGTCTGTGCTAAGTTTGGATATAACTGAACGGGTTAGTTTGGATTCTTGGAAGTGGGGTTATACATTTACTCACATGTCTTGTGAGGTAAAAACACTGTTTTTATCAATGGAGTCTGGCGGCTTTGCAGAGAGGGATATAACGGCTTCAGGTCCCCGTGTGAAAGGACTGTCTGATGGCGAGGTGAAGCAGCTGTGGACATGTGCAGGAGAATCATGTAGGAGAAGTGTGCACTATATCTAGAATATTTCCTCCCTTTTTCTTGCCTTTTCAAAGGGGAACTGAAGCTGTTATCCATGCCCTCCTCAAAGCCACCAGACTCCACTGGCAAAAACCGTAATCCTAACCTATCAGAACCGCTGCATCGATCGGTTCATTCATCGGTTTGTGTCATTGTGTGACTTTCTGATCTGAACTAACGTGGCGTCCACAGCAGCATATTGCCAACCATTATCTAAGTTACAGTACATCATGCAGAAACCTATGTCAGGACACATGGGAAGTTCTTACGTATACTATTTGATCACTAAAACTATTATGTACTTTGACCAAAATGTGAATGTTTGGATTTGAATATATAAGGAACACCACTGGGAAGGTACAGAATGATAGAAAAACCTTGTATTACTTTTTAACTACTTTTTAACTACAAGATGTAATGTGATAATTGTGATACTGGGGCGTCCTGGTGGCCTGGTGATTACAATATATCTACAACATATTGCATGACATATCCCTCTATTTCTGTACTGTCAACAATCCAGTAAAGGCCAAAAACTATCTGTCCAGATAAATGTTCAGTAGCTTTTAAAATAGCTTCAGAAATGCCTCTACTGTATAGTAATACAGTGATTTGAGTCAGACTGAGTGTGCAGTTCAGCGTAGACTCCTGAGAACAAGAACTTCTTTTGAGGCTCTTTTGTCTTAATAGCACTTTAATAATGAATTTAACAAGCAAGTTCTTCTTATAGGAGGTATGTGGTTGTTGGAGATAATGGTTTACAGTAGCCAGACCCCACCGTTAATTTGACTGCATGACTGAGTATGGCACAATGATGAAAGCATTTGATTGGCCGTGGTCAGCCAGCAGTGTGCACACACTGTGGCTGCAGCTGGTGTCGGCCGGTCTGTGCTGAGGCGAGGAAGAGCCCCAGATTAGGGGAGGCTCCATGTTTGGTTAGTGCACCATTCATGGCATTGACTTACAGCAGAGACCCTGATCATGGAGATCCCCACTCCTGATAACACACGCGCAACCAAAAACACACAAACTCAGACGCACAGTGAACTCAGCAGCAGCTGTTCTGCCGGACAGCAGATCCCCTACATACCCAATATCTGGACTATCGTTCAATATATTTTTGTGTGAATAAACTGTAATATGTATCTTATTGGACGCACTGAGCAATAATACACTGTCACTTCCTGAGAGCCTCCATGCTGGTTGGAGACGTGTAACCATGGTAACCTCTGCCAACCTCATGTGATGGTTTGTGAGAATCAAAGTCTGAATTAATTTAAGATCTATCTTCAACATCAGCATCAACATCCGTTATGAACTTTGTCATCACTACCGCATTGCACTGTGGGATATTTATACCACCATAGTTTCCAGCATTGCATTGTAATATTTCACCAGAAACAGTATAAAATTCATGTCCTATTAGTTTCATACTAAGGTCTCAGACATACTAAGATATCTCACATATTGCTTCAGCACTAAATAACATGTTAGTGTGGAATCTCGGACGCAACCCCAGTATTTCAGTTTAGCGTGTTTCCTTAATCTCTGATGAGATATATACCAGATACCATTTCATGATTTATTACAGTAAACATATTACATCTTGGTCCTTTAAAGGTGGGTATGTTCTGTATATCTGCATACACGCACCACTACATATCTATAGTCTACAGTCAATCTGAATCAGCAGTTTACATGCTACAGTGTTTGGTTTTCTCTCATGGAGTTTGCATAAGACGTATTTCCTCTGTACAGTTATGAATCTGTGTGTTAACCGTGGGAAAGTCATGTTTCTGTGTGTAGGCTCTGGATATTATCATGGGTAAAACAATCTGTATTGCAGCATTGCTGCTCCCCCTGTGTGGGCCTCCTCCTAATGTAACAGTCCAAAGCTCCCACAGATGGTTTTGAGTTTCTGTTCTCTGCACTAAAATACCACCAGTAAAAGAATCCTGATGTGCCTGCCAAACAACAACCAGATCTCTGTCTCGTAGCCTTTTGCATGTGCAGTGCACGCTAAGGATAGGCCCATCTTATGTCTTTTAAGCCAGGGAGGAACCTTGGTGTGATTGAGCCAAGGGAGGAAGAGCTCTCCTCTAACGCATCCATCCACACTGACTGACACAGGGAGTGATGGGAGTGAGAGGGAGTGAGTGGGAGAGACGAGAGAGGGGAGTGGCACTCAGCAGGAGCCTGAGGGGTCATGGGAAATCACCTCATTCCTCTGGAACTTGAGGATGCTGGCTTTGTTCTGGTTCTCCGTCTCCTGGACGGTGCTGGCTGCTTTCTGGAGGAAGCCCTGAGTGTCCGACAGCTTGGTGGAGAAGCGGGACAGGATCTCCCTGACAGGTGGGAGGCGGCTGTCTGTAATCATCAGCTTCTTCTCCAACTGACGGATACGCCTCAGCACTGGAAACACAATGAGAAACAGCATTACTTTATCATTCGTATCACATTTGAGTGACTCAGGACATGCTACTGTAGACACTGACCAAAGCAAACGAGAGATGAGAGAACCAGGGCGATGCAAACTTCCTGGTTGGCCTACAAAAGTACATCATTCCTGGAGCTCTCTGTTGGGACCAACTGAAACATTTCCCACAACATGTGGGAGATGCTATACTGCAGCCAGCCACCAGGGGGCGTCAAGATGTATTGGCTTCACTTCCATCTTTTCAAACAACTAAGCTAGTGACCATGGTAAATATGCTAAACATCAGCATGTTGACATACACCCTCACAGACCTGCGATCATCACCAGCCTGGTCACATGCACATTACCGAAAAGTCACACTGGGTGCAACTTCAGGAGAGTCATGTATTTACATAACCAGAGATAATCAGTGAGTTGAGCATGTTTCTGCCTGTTTGCGCTCTGTTGCTGTGTGAGGTGCTGTGTATCTCCTCACAGTCATGGGCTTCAGTCGACTCGTCGGTGGCGGTGGGCTCTCGTGGGGACAGATCCAGTGTCCTCATCCAGGTCACCATTCCCTGGGCCTGCTCAGTGTTCCTCCTGGCCTCCTCTGGATCCACGTCCTGGTGAACACTGTAGAGCTCCCAGTCATGGATCATGTCTGTGCACGTACGTTAACACAGAGATGAGTTAGGAACCAAAATACATAATTGCAATTGCAAGTGTAAACCTCAGGGGTCAAAAGTTTTTAGAAAATTCACCACTCCTACGATACTGCATATTAATATGCTTTTCTTTTCTATGGCACACAGATGCAGGTTTTTAAACACCTGCTAAATTAGGCGATGGATTAGTAGATGAGTAAGCTCTGTTTTTGTTTTTTTGTTTTTTTCTGGTGTCCCATTCAGCATTACGAATGTGCCAGAAACAGGGTTATTAAACAGGATTAGTAAAACAGTGACAATGTTGTGGTAATCATGTCTTTTTTTATATCTGTTATATATTCAGTCTCTCTTTAAAACTTTCAAGTGGAAAGATGAACAAAAATGGTTTTGATGAGTTTTATGTAGTTTCTGTCGAGTTTTTAGTGTGTTTCAATGCTCAGCGAGATGAAATTACGCTTTTTCAATACAGTCTGCTGGCTTTGAGGAGATCATATAACAGCTGTTTCTTTTCACATCTAACTCTGACTTAAGGGTTTATTTTGACTAAACCAGAGTTGGTGATTGTTGGTACAGTTGAAAGACTAACAAAGATGTTTTTTTGTCTCATTTTGTTTCTGTTTGAATGAAGTGTTTTTCGATGATCAGCGGTAAAATGACTGTTGTCTGACTCAACTCTGGCGGCTTTGAGGAGAGCATATTAACTGTATGTTAATAAATTATCAAAACTCTGTTGATTTTATTTATTACATGTCCACTTCAACATGCATCACATAGCATCATGCTGGAAAATGGGTGAAAATTAGCTGGACCAGCCTGGGTGTAATATTTCTATCACTGCCAATGGGAGCTGAGCCGATAAATACCCATGACTACTGCAGTTATTTGTACCAGGGATGAAGGCTGATTGTAACCTTTCCCACTAAACACAAAGCCAGATGTTAGTGGGTGTTAGTGGGTTTTCTGTCCAATGGGAAAGGGACTTTAATGTGTTTTAAAATCAACTCAACCCAAAAGCTATTCTCTCCAGTAGGACAACTTCATGATTGCAGGAAATACGGACACTGAAAGGACAACAAGGTCAGCTGCAGTTGACCACAGCTGTTTGATACCTTCAATGCGCAGGTTGAGATCAGAGAGGTTTGTGTTGAGCTGCTCAGCCAAAGTGAAGGTCTCCAGTGTGTCGTTGTCCAGCTTGTTTCCCAGAGTCTTCACCACATTCTCCTGGAAACCCAGAACAACAAGTCATTAATGACACATTGATCAGCAGGTGAAGTCACTTGCTCCTAAAGACTAAGCTGGAACTCTCAGGTGTCCTATGCAAAGATGAGGCAAACTTGAACCTGCCAGGTCCAACTTTGCAGGCCATGTCATGTTGCATAAAGGTATATAATATTATTGGCAAAGGCTGCTGTATTGAAGCATATGGATATGCAGAAAAGCAGTTTGAAACAGCAGTTAATCTGATCTCACTGTGATAAGATAAGATAAGATAAGATGAACCTTTACATGTACATGGTTAGAATAATGTATTTCTACAGGACATTACATTGTCTTAACCTTGTGCCTCTTGCCTTTGCTCTTAGAGGACCAAAAATAACCATACAACAATATATTGATATTATTAAACAGATTAATATTATTAAACAATATATTAATAGTATTTTCCACTTTCACTGTTAAATCTTTTAACCACCTTAAGTCGGGATCATAGTTACTAAATATTAAATCATTTTTAGATATTTTACCTTTCAAATGCCAGTTTATTTACATAATGTCACTGCTGTTCGGAGAGTCAGGAGGATTTTTCACTGTGAATACTGTATGTCAGCGATAAGCAGCAATATTCATTTTGATACAGTCTTATTGTCTTGTTTTAAAGTCCCACTTGACACGTTAGAGGACAAAAAACCTCCCCTTCCAAACCTGCAAGAAAACTACTATTATTATATACTATTTATATTATTTTCTACTTTCCCTGTGTTGAATTTTTTTTTAATCGACACCAGTTCTGATCGTCACGACCAAATATTAAAACTTTAATTATCTTTTAGTGTATTAAATGCATAGGGGGACTTTTGTCAAAATGCATGTCAATGACCAGAAACAACACTGATTTTGATGCATTGCATCAAACACTGTAGTGTTCAGTGGAAGGGCTTATTGAAAGAGAGGGACATGGTCATGAGCTCTGGGGTAAGACACATGCACAGTGTAATTGCCACTGCAGATCAGATTTTACTGTGCATATGTTGTACCCCAAAGATATCACACATTGATGATGTGTGACATCTTTTTTCATCCTCCTGGTGGAAACCAGGAAAATAGCATGTATTTGTTCCATAGGGGGATAAGAAAACAGCTCAGTCTGGTGGACGATAGTAAAAAGTACAAGGCTGAAGCCAGGACTCGAGATTGAAAGCCCGATATAATAGAATGTACGTCTTTAAACTGTAATGAGTGTTGGATCAAACATTGTGGTTTTAATGGGCTTAAATGGGGACATATTCAGTTACAGAGACTTTACTTAAATGGTTAATGTGATTTAAATGAAAGAAGACGGATTTGCTGACCGATTCACCCTGCCGCTTGATGTCCAACGCCACGGCGTCCGTGGCCTTCTCCAGCTCCCCTGCCTGGGCTTTCATCTCAGATGACTTGTTTCTCCAGCCATGAAACTGAGTCTGGGACCAAAGCAGATTCACTGAGTTATTAGACCAGCTCATTGGAGGGTAACGAACAAGTAAAGAAAACTGTGACACTGCTGATCTGTGATGTTCACTGCAGTTCAGGAGTTATTATACTAAACTGTGTATTGCTCCACTAGCTAGTTGCTAAAATTGTCTCTCAAACCAAAACAATGAGTTAAAGGAGGCTAATAATCTCTGAGGTGATAATAGTCTGTGGGATTGTCTCTACAAGAGACACCTTTCACAGTCCACACAATGATTTGATTTGTTGTTCATTTAAGCAGACTCAGTCAAACCACGTTTGGTCTGTGTATGGTCTGTCTGTGAGTTTGTGGCTCAGTTGTTACACAAATAGTCAGCGGTCATGTCTGTAATGTTAAATCCAGAGGTACATGTCCACCAGGTCCGGTGAGGACACTAGAGGAAACGCTGCACCACTCAGCCACGCACAGCAGCAAAGCTACGTCTGAAACCAACTACCACACGCCGGTAAATGTTCGCCTATAAAGTGCAGTCTTTGCTTCTATACTTTCTGATTCAACTGGCCATTCAAGTGATAACGCACCGTCTTCACCTGACTAGTCCCTGGTTCCCTGTTTCAAACAGGACACAACATGGCGGCCAGTTCAGAAACGTTCTGTTACTCCATCTAAACAATCCACCATAATCTACTTCTGAAAACATTTCAAGTGAGAAACAGGCGAGGCCACTGCTGAATCTGGTTTCATTTTAGAGATCGCTTAGTTTCACAGCTCGGTCCATGTTTCATGAGCCAGACCTGTCGCGCTTTATGTGCTCATTTGCATAAAGGACCGTTCCCGCCTTTTCATTTTGAAAGAGCAGCGGCCAATGAGGAAACTCCAACACTTGGCCAACCAATCACACAACTTCTTCACTCAGCCAGGCACTCAGTCACAGACTTTTGCATTTGCAGAGCTGGCTCTCGGAGGTCCAAAAATATTGATATGTGCAGCTTGAACTTGTCTTTAACTTTGAACTTTTAATGCACGTCACATTTCCATTTGTTCTGCATTTCCATCTGTATTGATTCTTTCATGTGTACCTGCAGTCGATGAGCAGTGTAGTTGTAGTATTTCAGCCTGTCGTTGGCGGCAGCACCAGTGGAGATGTTCAGTACTCGGACTTTCAGCTGGTCCAGCGTCTTATTGGACAGCCGCAAGTCCCCAATCAGATGCCAAATGCACTCATCACAACCTAATTAACCAAAGAAGTGAATTGTTGTGAAAGTTGTGTTGAGCTATAATTACGAACATTTTTTCTTTTAAACTGAACTCTGCTGTAGTGGAGTCTGCTACAGTTAAGTCCACTTACTGATGTTGCAGAGGTTGACCGCTGCAGCTTCTGGCAGGCACTCTCCTGTATGCATATCACAGTGGCCGCTCTCACAGTCACACTCTGTAAAAGGACAAGTCATCATAGAGTGTAAGACGGAAAGTTCTGTACATCAGTCTATGTGGATCAGATGGAAACAGGTCAGTTCAGCAATCCGATATACAGTATAAAGACCTGCAGATGGCAGTTTGGCTTGAGGCCTGCACATCTGTCTTGTGGCCTCTCTTGTGTGGGACTGATGGTTTTGGCAGCTGTTTGTGTCTGTATAGATTCGGGCTGCACGGTGATGTCATCCAGCTCTCAGCAGAGAGTCTCCGGCCACAGGGTCACAGCGCTCAGCAGATGCTTCTGACATCATGTGTACTACTGTGGTAGTGGGTGTGGGAACATGAGCACTCAGCGCAGCCTTTTCCTCTGGGAAAGTCTTATCTGCATTGACTGTTTTGACAAATGGTCCGAGGGTGTTTTTTTTTTCAAGAGAACATTTGACATAGTAGTATGACGACGGATGGCTTACTCTGGCAGCCGGAAGGGCCGTAGTCCCAGTGGCCTGGGAGGCAGCGCTCGCAGTAACGGCCTCCGGCCCCCGGGCGGCACGGACAGCTGTGGGTGAGCGGATGGCAGGTGGAGCGAATGGATGCTGGCCCGCATTCACACCTCCGACAGCCCTGACAGCTGGAGAAACCAGAGTAGCCCTCCTAGATTACATGAGTGAAAAACACAGTTAGAAGCCCGTATCTGGCTGGTCATGTTCATTTTTAAACATACTGTGCATTGCATCATTTAAACATATTACAGTGGGCTCTTCTTTTGGATGTTCTCGCCATCATCAGTTCATCATTAATATATCAACATATGCAACACCATACCGACTAAAGTAATCGCTGAGATCTGATAACACAGCAACGTTGCTGCTAACTGGTGGGGCATGGAACAATGAGCACTCATCAGACAGGTTGTCACAAACCAAGAGTTCAGCCAAATTATCGAAACCACTTTATTTGAAATCAAGTGAACGCACGCGAATTGTTGGTAATACTCATTGTACAGGGAAACTGGGTGCACACCTAAATACAGAGAGGAACCTAGAACTAATATGAACGTGACGTTTCAGTTGCTTTCATTCCTTCATCTGTAATGGACACTTCAACTCCAGCAGTGCTTCAACTTCTAAAGTAACTTTTTTAAGCATCAAACCTTCCGGTGGCTCAACACGCTGGAACGTCGACCTTTAATGTAGAAATGAATGTATGTTACATTCAACGCCCTGCCAAATGAGTTCACGAGCTCTCTGTATTTCACTGTATAACGGAGTTGTGGTGTCTGGTGTCTGTGAAGACTTTCCCACACTGGCGGCCCGGTTAAATCATCCAGGGCTAAAGGGGGCAGGAAGGGGAGAGACAATAGCGACAGAGCAGCAGCTAAGAGTATGGCGCAAGCTATGGTGGAAAATTCGAAGAAGCGTCCAAGAAAAGTCTGTGGAGTGGATGCTCCAGATACAACAGAAAATCGGTGTTCAGAGGAAGGATTGAAGTAAAAGAAAGTAAGGAAAAACTCTTTGGGTTTGGGGAAATACGACATAAGCAGCATTGATAGTGTTTGTGTATTTACTCTCACTGCCGAGAGAGACAAAAGTTCTGCTTTGTACTTCTTTTTAACAATGCTGCTGCACTGAATGATGAGCCAGATGAATGATGGCCACCCCATGAAAATAAGATCCATGTTGTAATAAACAGGAATTACCCTTTACCCTACTTCCTAAGTCGCCCTGAGGAAATACCAGTCAGACTACTGTACGCAGCGTCACCAAGTTTATCTCACCTCACACTGGTCGCAGAGTCGCCCGGTGACACCCGGCTTGCAGTGACACACTCCCGTCCTGTCGTCGCATGAAGACGTGCCGCATTCATTACACTCACACTCTGCGACAGACACAGGGCACATTCAATGGTGGGATCAGCAGAAGTCAAAAGATATCACAGACATAGTGAAAGGGGTTATTTTTGGACTTGCATGGCCTCCAAAGGCATATCCTTGATCCTGAATTGTCACCTTGCCTTGTTTTTCCACTGAACAGATACAGAATGACATACAGTACACACCACAACATACATAACAGGGAAAACTTTGCTTCATATATAATCATTTTAATATAATTAAGATCAAATACAAGTAAATGTGTGGTAAAAAAACAAGCAAAGATAATTCATTGTGGCTATGCTGACTCCAACACAGTCAGCCGGTGTAACCGTGTCAACAAACTAAATACACTGAAGCAACATTAAGCAACAAGAATACCTTCACTGAAGCATTACTTCTGAACATGGAGGCTCCTCTTAATATCACGAGTCTTTCAATTCTGGATCAGACATCTTGAATGAAGTAGTTCACCCATTGCCCCTACCTCTGCAGTTCTTGGCACTGATGGCGTCGCCGTAGAAACCTGGGGCACACCTCTCACAGTTGGCACCGGCAGTGTTTCCCCAGCAGTGCTGGCAGTGGCCCGTCACATTGTGACACTCGTTAAAGATCAGGTTCGGGTCGGAGTTGCTGTTACAGTCGCATCTCTTACAGGAGTTACCAATGTCCATCGGGTTGCCGTAGTGACCTGGAGCACACCTGGATGAGAAACACTGCAGATGACTTACAGTACCGCTGCCTGTTATAATGAACAAATTAGGGAAAACTCCGCCTTGGGACATTACTTTGATTTTCAGTGCAGTTTCAGGGCACCACGTTCCCTTTAGAAAACCCCTCATTTTAATGCAGGGTTTGACGATCTGCTCCGCTCAGTCCTGGTTCTGGGTCTCCCGGGCCTCCCTTCCCTGCGGTGGGCCCAGTAATACATCCTGGGTGTCCAGCAGCATGATGTTCATACAGTATGTTAGCGGAGACTGTAGGTGTGTGTGGGTTGAATAAGTTGCAGCGGCGAATAAGCGGCGATGGAAGTTACAGTAGTTGCTACATAGATGGATGTTGCAGACATTGTATAGGGGCTTGCACTGTAACCTAGAGTGAGATATCGTGGACTGATTGAATGCTTGTTACATGGTCATGCAGTTCTGCTCATCTCAGTCAGTTATCTGTAGTTTTTATTGAATGTGCACTGAATGAACATGCCTTGACTTCGGCATGTTGGCCGTCGCCATCTTGTTTTTTTGCAACCAGAAGTGACACGAAAGAGTAGAGCTAAGTACAACTGAATGCTGAATAAGTGGTGACCTAAATGCTGTACAACAAAAACACAGACAACTCAGGACTACCCCATGTTATGACCTGTCAATCACGTGGTAGCCCCGCCCTAAAGCATCCCCTGCTTTGTGGTCTATCTGACTGTAAATGGACCATAATTCACTGAATGAACATCATGCTGTTTTGAAGAAGACTTGAAACTAGTGATTGAGACCATAAACTCATGTTTACAATGTTTACTGAGGTGATAAATCAGTGAGAAGTAGGATCATTTTCTCATTGACTTCTATGCAATCTGACTTATTTTAGCAACCAGAGGAGTGGCCCCCTGCTGGCTGTTAGAGAGCATGTAAGTTTAAGGCACTGCAACATTGGCTTCACTTCTCAGACCCAGAAGCTGCCTCCTGGCACAGAAAGCATTATTGCTGATTTATATATAACTTCTTGACTGGTTGTTCAAAGCCTTATCAGAACTGACCTCTCACAGAAATGTCCAGCGTAGCCTTCTTGGCACTTGCACCGCAAAGTGGCACCTCCTCTGTCACAACGCACTGCAAAGCTGGCCGGACACACAGGGGAAAGTATTTCAGAGATTACCCACTGCTTGCCAACATGCAGGTTTGTGGCTGCCGAAACAAGAAGAGACTGGCTTACTTATTGGAGGGGACAGAGAGGGGGCAGGCGCAGGGTCGGCAGGTGTGGCGTCCATCCAGGTTGGGAGCCAGCATGTAGCCGTCTTCACACATTTCACAGAAATCACCTGTACTGTGGTCCCTGCAGTTCTGAGAGGGAGAATATTAAAACGATCTATGGTTGTAGGTATGGAAATTAAGTTAACTGAAGTGATTTGTTCACTCTGATGCTTCAGTGAGCAAAAATTAATGTGGGAAACTTACGAAGCAAACGCCAGTGATGTCTTCACAGTAGTCCGCGTGGCCTTTGCAGTTACATGGCAAGCATATGTTTTGCTCACTCATGAAAAATCCCTTAGCACATACCTGCAGTGGGAAAAATAGTCTTATCAAAAGTAAGAATCTGAAAGATTTTCATTTAAATGAAAGTCTGCTATCACAGAACACGAACTAGCTAACGCAACAGACTCGATCTTCAGCTGTGTGTGAAACGGCGTACTGTTCAGTCTGTGAACAAGCTGTGAGTAAATGTTACTATGGCAGGATAAACAAAGATCTATGACTACAGACCATGAACCTTCATACAACGAATGACAATAAATCAGAAACGGAGATCTTTGATATTGTAATTTAAAAAAGTAAAACAGCAGTATAATCCTGACAGTTCAGTTCCCTCTGTAGCAGTGAGTGAAGAGGGAAGAGCCCAGAGCTGAATCCTGTCAGATGGGCGAATCAGGGAAATGTGGCGTATGGAAGACCGCTTGCCCGGCGTCGCTCAGGGGCCTGAGTCCTTCTGAGACTCAGCCTGTGAACAGTGTGAACGGTAAGGACCCTGTCGCGCTGGGGTCTGGTTTTCATGGAGTCTAGTTGTTTGGGAATGCATCCCAAAGCAGGACCCCTCCCTGGCGCTGGCTGGCCCCCCCTAAGGGGGTGCACCGCAACCGGTGGGCTTGGAAAGGCTCGAGTTGAAACCGCTTCCCAGGACAAGCTTTTGCGGTTCTGGTAGTCTCTAAGACATTTGTGGTCCTGGTACTCCATACATTTCTTTTTTTTTAAGTTTAGATAAAAATACTAAATATACATAGGACATGGAATGGATTACACTCCTAAAAATACGAGTAAAATACAAATATGGAAATATTTTTGTACACCAAATATAGTACTGAACATCTCTGCCCGACGTGGAGCTCAAACACACAACTGAGAAATAACAAGGCTGATTCTCTACTGCCTTTTGTCATTTTGCTGGGCTTCTGTTTTGACGATGGTCATGTTCAGGATTGCTCCACTGTGATGAGAGACTGATTTGTAAATTCTGGCGTCCATAAAAGATGCATTTACGGGGTGGTGTTGATGAAGGTATAGCTAGCTAGCAACTGTAAGCTGTAGTGAACGCAGTACTTCATGATGGAGCAGGAGAACATTGATGCTAATGTGCTCCAGTCATATGAAGTTGTGCTAAGGGAGGGGTTATGTTAAGGAGACTCAATGTGTCATCAAGTCATGCTTTCAGCCCGCCTAAAAAATCCTGAAAGCTAAACTGGCGAAAAATAGTTTTGCTGAGTTCCAACTTTTATAATGTGAATTTACTTTACACAAACTTTAAATGTTTTCAGAAACATCTTATAGTTAATGTTTAGCTGTAAAATGAGAAAGTTTGTGACCTGGCAGCCATGTTGAGAAAATTTAAACTACCAAGCACTGCCCACCACCTGGAGCACAGCCAATAGGAACACTCTCTCTCTCTCTGAAACTACCTGTGATTGGTCAAGACTCCCGTCACAGGCTAGATATTTTAAATCCTGAAAACAGCCATGAGGAGGAGCAGAGTTTTCTCTCAGAACACTTGAATTACAACATGATGAAAGGTTATTATGGGGTTTTTGCCCAGTGATGCCAAAAACATTCTGCCTACTGCAGCTTTAATTATGATGAACTGGTGGATGTCTGGCTAAGGCAACAGTACCGGCGGCATGGAGGTCCGCCAGTACGACAACCTTATATTATGATGTTGATAAAATGTACCTGAATTCACAAATATGTAGGATATCACTACTGGCATTCATATAATATTACATCTCGTGTTTACTACACGCTTATTTGAGCGGGGAAGTGAGATCACTCTAGATGCATGTGAACACATGCCAGGTGTGACGTGACGGGTTAGAGCTGTGATCGGATCACTCAGGACGCATGTTAATGCCATGTCTGAACGGGGCCTAAAATAGCACATGAACATACCGCCAATACAACCAAATAATATACACTAATTATATTCCCGATAATACTAATAATTGGTTAGTTTGCAGTTTAACTTTTCCATTAGATTTAAGCATCGTTGAGTGTTTCGGGCAAAAAGGAGGATTGCGAGTTGTGAGGAAAGTCTTCTGAATGGCGGCAGCGCCGTCACATTCACAGAATGTCATTTTAAAATCTGCATCCTGTCTGATGTTTTCTCGGGATGGCGTAATGTCAGAGTTCAGAGCTGTGACCCCCACCCCCACTCCCACCCCCATACACCCCCAACACACAGCCTTTTGAACATCTTTGGACATTTGAAGCAGCACTATTCAATGAGGCGTACAATAGCACTCTGTAAGACCTCCATAGTTTGACCCCCTTGTTCCACTCGGTTAACTGGACATGGCTGCATCCAGAGCAGCCAGACGACTGTGGAACGTTCCACAGACAAACAGGACTGTAAGCTGACAATTTACATGTTCCTTTGATATATCCACAGATGCGCTGAGAGACAAAGACATGCCTCTGTATCCAGCTAATGTGAAACACCCCGCGAACAGCGGCACTGATTCTTCCTGCAGACCTTTTTCCTGTAACTCTCCCTGACCCACAGGGCACACGCACTGATACTAGACCCATACATCATTACCATATAAACATCCAATGTGTCAACCTCCCATGTAAACATATCCTGAAAACGCAGCTGTTGATACCAATGGGTTCGGTGCTCACAGAAAAAAAAAAGATAAAAGTTTGTTCCCAAATGGCAGTCCAAGCCATTAGGAGTAATAAACCACAAGTTTATGGGAAAACCACTGAGATCCCAAACTACTCACCATTTGTAAAGCCACTTAAAAGAGTTCAGCCCTATTAGCTGTATGACAGTGTGTGAGGGGTCAAACAGCTGCAGTGTGTATACACAGGGCTGAGGGTTGGGGTGGGGGAGATGCAGCAGATGGTCTTGAGGTAGGACATGGACTCTTCACACTCCTCTACAATGAGAGGAATGCATCTCTAGTATACAAGCCAGCAGATTGTGGAATAACATGTTTCTGCCCATGTTTGGATGACTTCAAATCATAATCACTTGCATTTAGGATTTAAGCTCCAGACCTAAAAAGAATAGTTCAACATTTTGGGAAATACGCTTCGTTGCTTTCTTTCCGAGAGTGACATGAAAACATTGATATCCCTCATCCAATGTGAGGGTCATAAAAGACATTACATAAATAAACTTGACATGACAAGTATGAAGCGTGAGCTTAGCATAAAGACTGGAAGCAGGATAAACAATTAACAGTAGCCTGGCTCTGTCTGAAATTAAAAATATACCTAGTAACTCCTCTAAAACTCACTAAAGAGCAAATGCATTTCATGCAGAACACGTGTGAATACTGACATTGCAAAACATTGCTTAAAATACAAAAGTATTAAAGCTCAGAGACATTACACTGCACACCTAAAGTCATGGTTACTGAAATGAAAATGGAAAAACTGTTTACTGAGCTGCATTATGAACCTTAATAAAGGTTCATCTTATTTTATCTTATCTTATTACCTAAAGAAGCTACGAGCTGAATACATTGCTAGAAAAGCTGGAAGGTAAACTGTAATACTGTCAAAGGTGGAGGCTGAAATGAATTAACTGAAGAAGAGAAGAAGAAATGCTTTGTACTTATAAAGGCATAAAAGGTTGAAAAAAGTTGAATTTAAGCATAAATGTCCTTAAAGAGCATAACGTTTTGACACATGAATGGCTTCTAAAGCTGAAAGTATGCAGAGGTAGCAGTTGATTGAAAAGAGTATGGAAGAAGTTTAAGTACTTTGTGACCTATTTAAAGCTTAAATGAAGTCTGTAGATAAGTCTGCAAAAATAGGAGCATTTCAAATTGGAGTAAGTCGACGAAGACTCAAAGATTTTCCCCTTAACTGCAACTATAGGAAAATAAGAAAAAGCTTTAGATGTGATCATACTACCGTCTAAGGACATTTATTTTGAAAATACAGCCTTGTCCATAGTGCACTGATCCACTAATCTCAATCACCTGTGTCTGTCCAATCAAAGTTGCTGTGGTGATGATAACAGCGTTGCCTCCTCCGTCAGGCAGGTCATTGCACAGAATTTAAGGTGAAGCTCATCTCTCATGCCCATTCCCTCCCAGACAAAAAAAGAAACGCCTATTGCTTAATTATTTATGTAGCACACTGTGTGAAATATGTGCATGTAGTGTCCACAACGAGAGGATGGGAGCAGGTTAAAAAACTGTAGTGTTTGCTTCCTCCAGAACGTCTTTGTCTCCGTTAACATGGGTGCCTGTGGGGCAGATGCACCGAGTTCCTGCACATTTGACTCCATAATAACATATCTGTGACCAGCACAAGACATTCTACATTTTGACCAGAAATTATGTATGAAGAGCGAACACTGCGGGAATGGGAGTAAGATCAAAGTTTTTTTTTTCCTTAAGATCACTCTAGCAGTGATACTGTCCACTCTAAGCAGCACAATGCACACCCGCTGTAAACTCAAAAAAGATCTGAAATTGAAAACAAACAGCATAAAATGTAAACTATGATAATGTTAAAATTGCAAAAGATATCAAAAAGCTGTAAGTAAGTTTAATAGTTCAAAGTACTGCGCGTTTGTCTGGGGTGGCGGGTCCCGGGGGTCCCCGCTTACTCCCCTCTGGGCGATGTTGTGCGTGAACTGGGAGTTGGAGAGGGGGAGTGTAATTCTTTTTCCCCTCCGGGGGCCCCTGAGGGAGGCACTTCTTCCCCTTCTTCTCGGGGCGCTGTCCATGTAGCAGGCACTGAGAAATTTATTGCTGTGTGTGTGTGTTTGTGTGCATTATATTTTATATTTTATATTTTATTTTTCCCCCCCCCCTTTTTCTAATAATTTTCTTCTTCTTCTTCTTCTTCCCCTCTTCCTTTCCCCTAAATTTATTCTTCAATTAAATACATTTACCATCAACACTGATTGGACATCCACATCAAGAGTGGCACATTTCTCTTTTAACACAGTGATAAGGTTCACATCAGTCTTCTCATTTTCGTCCCAGAAAGACAGCAAATAAGTGCATTTTCTTCAAATCTTTGACTACTATGACTACTTTGACTACTCATATAAGAGAGGATAGTCTTGTAATATGGAATCTAAAGTATGGATAAGGTATTTCAAACACTTACTTTATTAAATCCCTAGCTATCATGGAAATTAAAACAATTGACATCTGCAGCCTTCTGCCAACTGAGCACACTCAGTAATGTGAAGTATTTCTGTGGTCCTCCCACTGTGCCCTCTACAGTGGAGAACAAAGATGCCATTTAACATGTTATGTAGCCTCTCTCTGTTTTCATGTGAAGCTGCCTCTTCTCAGTATTTATCAGTGCATTTCCTGTGTGTTCACTGAATGCTTATAGGATACACCATAAGGCTCTATCACTGTAATACTGAGCCGAACTAATGTAGCTGGTATCAAGCAGAAAAACAGGATTTGGCTCCACAGATGAGTGCTGTCCAAAGTCAACACATTCTCTGGTCATGTAGCTCCAAAACTGTGGCCATGCCCTCTCTGGAGTGTGTTTGGGGGTGGGAAACCTCTATAATAGACAGCTGGATCACCAACTTTTAAATGCCACATGTTGTGTGTTTTTATGTACATCTGCCTGCTGACAGTTTTCCCAGGGTGGAAGAATTAAGTGGATTACATGTTCAAGCTTGAAGGTTGTATCTCATTTCCGCTTTGCCTCCCAACTGTTGTATTTATATTGACCTTGAAGAGAGGTTCAGACGCTGGATTTAGTCATGCTAACTCCTCTGATCATCCTTAGGACAGGACAGATCCCGGTCATGAGAATCTCATCCTAACTCAATAACTGTGGACAGACGGTCTGGCTGCAGGGGCGAGGCCTCCTCTCGTGGGACTCTCAACTCAGAAAAATAAACACAATACGATAGAAAAAAAAACGAGTAAGCAATGTTTAAATTGCACTTTTTTAGTACTGCCAAGTTTGGGGA
Source organism: Pterois miles (assembly GCA_947000775.1). Classification (NCBI taxonomy): domain Eukaryota; kingdom Metazoa; phylum Chordata; class Actinopteri; order Perciformes; family Scorpaenidae; genus Pterois; species Pterois miles. The sequence continues at coordinate 486,617 of CAMQGK010000199.1, read as the reverse complement.
TTGAATACCTTTTCTGACACTTCCACAGGTTGTTTCTTTATATGCATCAATTTTGTACAAAGTCACTTTATAGCCAAAATCATGGCTCTCTGGTTCAGTTCTATGGGGCCAATGGACACAAATCAACTCCAAAGGCATCCAAAGCAGCCACATAATTACAGCCACTGTGTCATGGAACATTTCTGTAAAAGGATAAAGTTGTAGTTTACGTATGGCTTGACATCTTGTTCTACTTATCTGCAGTAACAGGCAGCTAGCACACACATTATACAAGGATGTTCAGCAGTGTTGACCAAACCTAACTTCCTGTGACAACGGAAGTTTATTTTGAAAGGATGCTATGCATGCACCGAGCGTATTTTGATAAACCGTCCCTGGTTGGTCTACAATACAGAGGAGTACTGACCAAACGGTGGTATGTGGTGATTTGGGAGCGAGAATGTGTTGATCCTATTACTAGACAAGAACGTCAATCGGTTGACTGCAAAACCCCAGGTTACAATAATGACTTGACAGGAACAGGTAGGGTTAATAAAAGTCACGGGCAGCTCTGTGACAGAACATGACCTCCAGCCTCCTACATGAAAGATACCCGACACGCCAATCCAATGGGCTGAAAGGATTCATCACACAATCTCGCAAAGCAAATACACTGTATGCAGATTGCAGGAGAAAAAAATAAGTAGTACCAGAATGGATTTAATATAATGTAAATCTTGAAGATTGTTACTTTGGATAGAACCAGATAAACTGAGAAAAGAAAGCTGTCTGCCGAGTTGAAAGTTTGGCCTCTGAGCTTATATCTTTTGGAGTATACTAAGCCAAGCGAACACTAGACAGTACTTTTGTATGACTTCTCATGCCCTTACTGTCTATTGTGCTCTCTCTCTCTCTGGGGTGTTGCTCAACATTTGGCAGCTGCTTTCCATTAGGGAACTGCCAGGGAGGGGCAGGAGGCATGACAGTGGTGGAGACAGTAACCCAGAGCCCATCTGAGCTTTAGCCCTGGGGTACGTCTGATGGCACAAACGAGACAAAGCAGGACCACTGAGAAGTCCACACAGACACATAGAAGTCCTCAGAGAGCTCTCCAGACTGCCATAACTAATCACTCCCAAACCTGCCTCATCTTTTACAGTTCCCATGTCAACATTTGTGTTCGCGATCATCAGCCTCATTACATGCATGTGCAGTAGGTAGAAAAGGTCAGAAACTAAACATAGCTGTGACAGCACGCACTGTTTACCACTTAAAAAGAGATGAAACCAAATCAGTCTTACTTTCAGCACCGACTGTTGCTGCTCCCCAAGCCTGGCGGCAGAAGCTGGATAGGCAACCCCTGACAGGATGCAGAGAAGGCAGAGGCTGGACAGAGATTTAGCAGCCATATTTGTGTGTTTGCCCAGTGGATCACTGATCCCCCTCTCTGTCGGTGTCTCCTGGCCGTAGGAAAGTCTCTGGGCAGCTCCTCTTGCACGGCTGCACCCGTTGGCTTCACTTTTCCACTGCTCCGACCTCCAGATGCAGTGCTGCGTCTAGTCCCGGCCTGGCCAGAGTCCTGTAAAACAAACTTGTGGACTTCCTCCCTTTCTCTCCCTCCCTCCCTGCCCCGATTCCTCTCCCCTAGCGGACTTGCCTCTCCCCTGAGCCTGTGCCTAAATCACATACAGATGGGAAGGCTGGAAACTGAGCGAATGAGTGAGGAGGGGGGAGAAAGAGAGAAAGAACGACAGACAGAGAGGCAAATGAGCAACAGAGGGCTTCTGTCTCTTGAGCAGAATGCAGGCTCGAGGCAGACACTGCAGCCATCCAAACTGCATATCTCCCCCCTAACTGGCAGCGTCAGATTGAGTGTTAGCTCCCAGTGTCCGTTTGCAGGTCTGTGGCACCCTTTCACCTTGGGCTCAACAGGCTGCACCCCTCCCTCTGCTCCCCCTCCCCAGGGTGGGCAGGGGGTCTGAAGCTTCAACACTCACCCTGCACTCCACAGGCAGACAAGAAACAGCTGCTCCGATATCCCGGCCACAGCCCCAGACATTAGCTTTCTGTTTGTTTTCCAAGGTCAGACCATCAAAAGCTGCTAAATTTATAGATATTGTGTGAGGCTCTTAACAGGAAGAGCCTGAGCGTGACACTTCCAGCACAAAGGATGTATTGTCTGAGGCTAAAAACAGTAGTTCAGAAGAGCAGAATTGCTGGATACTGTAGAGGCCACGTGCTTGTGCATGCAGAAACCAATGACTTTAGCATGCAGGTCCAAAGACAGTTGTGACTTCACCACAAAGACCACGTTGTAAGCAGTTCCAAATACGTCCAAGTTATGCCGTGCTAGCCTATAGGACCATGTGGAAGTTATATATCTCAAGTGACTAATAAACAGGTTGTCACATTCCACTTAGGGATGGCAGAGTTGTCATGCAAGAGCAAAACAAGGCCTCAAGCAGCTCTTTATTATCAGAACAGATCAGGGTTCTGATTCTCTTCACCTTTTGTGTAAGGAAATATCAAATATAACATTGCATAACATGCAACTACTTTCTAATTTTCAAAAAAAAAGGCCACTTTTGGACACATTTGTCATTGAAGTTTCAAGCCCCTGGGGTGGCGTTTCCCATGAAAGAGACAGCATGACATCTGAGAGCTGGTGTTGATCGGAGATGAGCATTTTCTCCCTTTTTCGACAAGCACAAATAGCCTTGGTTATGTAGTCTTTGTCTGAGATGTCTGTCACTTTACAACATCTAACAGTGGGAAGATCCAGGGTGCTGCTGTTTGTAATCCAAAGTTGAAGCTAACAGGCTAGGTTAGCTAGCTTCTTCTGGAAAGGGGAAGGTGAACCTAGTTTGCTAGCAGTGACTACCACTTGATGTTTCTTTTTGTTTGAGGTATTTCAGCACATGCTGGGATTGAAGTTTCCATCCAAAATGTAACACAAATATTTCCAGAAAATTGGCAAAAGAAAATGAGTTGGGTGCACCATCATCATGTGGCGGCATCAATAGTTGTGAGGCTGCAGATTGCAATCAGCTGTAACTTCTCCTGTGTGCCCAGTGTGTCGGAGAACTATGGTGGCCAATGCAAAATTGCTAATGGCCCAATCTAGAGCTAGCATTTGGTTCGTCCGTTCTGGGCTACTACTAGCAACATGGCGGACTCCGTGAAGAGGACCTGCTCCCTATGTAGTTATAAACACCTCATTTTAAGGTAACAAAAACCACAATGACTGTTATTATCTCGTACGATCTTATTATCTTATTAAACATTAGAGGAAACATATTACTGATAGTATTCCACTTCTGCCAGTGTATCTCCTAAATGCTCCACTCTGGTCCTTTAAAGGTGACTGTAGTGATCAATTTGACCAAGACAGATATGATCACATGCGTTTTCCACTGGACAGATACATCAACTTCTGCTGTTTCCATTTGGGTTCATACCCAAATTGATGATGACATTCATAAAATATGCAATTATGGGCAGCCCGTACATGCTCAATATTTTGTTTGTCCCACATTATACAGTGGAAAGGAGGGGGCTAACTAGCATTACTGTAGGTGTCTTTCTCTTATGGATCCAGTTGGGGTGGTAATAGTAATAGGTAATAGGTAGTCGTATAACAACATCACATAGTACCACAGGGAGAGTAAAACAGACGAGACCAAGTAACAGCTAATGATGTTGACCACCAGCTGGCTCACTGCCAGCCAACTCTTGCGCCCTGGATAACGTCTGTCTTCTATCTTAGCTTCGTTCGACTTTAAACACCAAAATGACGAACAAAAAGTGTTTTTTTCTTCTTGTAACTCAAAAAGTTTGTGTTTAAAGCGAACAGATTCACCCTGCTTTTAGCCAATGAAAGCACAACCCTTTCATTTGCCGTTATATTACCTGTGTGAAACGACTGATACCATAACACTGTTAATAGCTCTCTCTCCGGAGTAACTGTAAACTCCAATTTTTCCCTTCTGAGACCAATTTCATCCGTTATATAACAGTTTAATGCAGTGTAAATGACACAGAAGCAGCACTAACCACCATAAAGCTGATGTTAGTCTTTGCTGAACCACAATCTGTTTACTTCACCACCTCACTGGGAGGGAGAGGACTGTTCCCTCTCCATGTTTGGCCCAGTGCACATCGGTATTCTCAGCACAAGCACAGTGTAAACACCAGAGATCATTCACCGGCCAGGGTCCTATTCACAGCAGCAGCACTGTATTCTTAACTTCTCTACAAAGGGATGAGTTTGTCCCGGGTGGTCTTCCTTTCCAACCTATTCAGCTAAGGCCGTTCATGTGATCAAAGGCCACTGCTGGGTCTGGAGCTGGGTGATACAGCAGGCATGGCACGGTGCACCGCTGCCAAAGCAGCAGCAGGAAATCAATCCACAGTGCTGCAGTGTGAGACTCTGGTGGATCCAATGAGCCCAGCTGTATTAATGTGTGATGATGTTAGTCCCCATAGTAGCCATTTCATTTTAGTGAGACCACTTTTTGTAATTTGACCTCTCTGTATAAACTGACCTGTGGTGACCTCTAGGATAATCACAGCCTCGTGAATCTTTACAGCCACAAACTAGAGAGCTAGAGCATTCAGAGGATGGATGGCTTTACTAGCTAGATTGAATATAAGGAGGTTTCTGAGCAGTTTACACACTGCTTGCCATCCAGTTGCTGCAAAATGCAGTTCTTGTAGAAAGTTTTTGATCGCAAATCACAGCATGGCTTTTTCTATGGTGTGCCTCAAGGTCTTATGGTCTTAATGTCGTATTTTGGAGGTGTTTTTGATCAAATCAATCAATTGATATCAAACCAAAAACATAACAAAACAGACATAATAGACATAATAGAGCAGGAGGATGGGCATCATATACTTCTATCATAATGTTGTAAACCCTCATATGCTCTCACAATTTATTTAATTAATCAATTAATGAATTTGTTTTTATTTGTGATTTATGTCTAAAACAACATGACACAGTTGCACCTTAAATTAATTTTCAGGTTCCCAACTGTCAGATGAGGTCCACCACTTCTATAAGGTATTTAATGCTAACCTGATGTACCTCCTAAAAAAGACAAAAACTGGTCTACTGTTGGTCTCAGATGGTTAAAGTGTAATTCCATAATGTTAAAACTTGGGTCTTATTTTTGACATAGCTAAAAAGAAGTCCTACGGGGCATAAACACAATTTAAACAAACATCCAGGTTAACCAAACTCACATGGGGAGGAAACAAAGCTGAACAGCAAAACTGTCCCGTCTTACAGACCAACTTCCTGGATCTCACTTTTGAGTTACTGTTTTCCCCAACATGAAAAGCCAGGAATGAATCACATGTTCAGACTCATGCATGTTGTAGCTTAGTTTCACCTCCAGATCAGAGCAGACGGAGGGAGGCATGGCAGCGCCTCCTGAGAGGGCTGGGAGGTCAGAGTAGAGGAGGTCAGCCCACGGTGTCTCCTTTCAGTCTCCACACATACCAGAGAAAACTATAACCTCTATCCATCACAACAAACACCGCCTCACTTTAATAATACCTCTAAAGGTTCCAGGGGCAGAGCAAGGGCACAACTTTCAAAAGATAAATCAAATAGATTGACATGTAGGAAGTATTATCTGTGAATAGCACAATTCGGAGTCTTTACTGTCCAACAAGAGTTGTCACAGCTCAGGTCTTTAATAGTTTTGGCCATCATGTCTATCAGTTATGGAAACGAGTACGAGTCAGTGATGGTGCGTAACAATGTCCGATGGAGCACGAGACACAAACAGTCAGACAATCAGACAGGTTGTAAACAAGCCAACCGTTTAACTTCAGCTCGGATCTAAACCACTTCATGTGGTGGTGAAACAAAAGTCAGCAAAATCAAAATGTGGGTAATAATCGCTCATAGCAGAGTTGCTGCATTCCCAGATCGTAGTTGTAATAAAGCAGGATTGTCAAACTGCTTATTAGATATAATAGAAAGTTTATGGAGTGTCCAAAATACAAAAGGTCATCCTGTGGGGAGTAAAGATGTGCTCTGTAAATTTCACTGCAATCAGCCAAGTAGATTTTAATACTTCTTGTGTACAATCTGCTGGATAATATCACAGCAGGACAAGTTAGGAGGTTACCAAATTCATCAGGGATCATTCACTTGGGGACCATGAAAATCCATATGGATGTGTTGGACAATGGACAACACACAGTAGCCTATGGACTGGTTAGTGTCTAGATGGGAACCCGCAAGTGGGAAACTCTTGTGAGATGGTTAAGGACAGGCATTGAGCTTGAATAGTTAAGGCAAGGCAGCAAGTCTCGTGAGAGTTTTTAGAGATCTGAGATCAGATTTCACAATTTCTAGACATGACTTATGGACTGAGCTTCGCTGGTCTTGTTAAGACCTCAGTATGCTTCAAACAAACAAGATAGCACAAGGTGTTGACATCTAAAGGTAAAAGGGTTAATAACTGTTCTGTAAGGCCACACTCAAAGGTGGGATGAAAAACCTGCTGTCATAGCCTCCTCCTGGCTTCATCTCACCATCTCCCTGAGCTCCAAGAAATCTGTGACTACGGGCCCTATTTAAGCGATCTACTGTATAGTACATGGTCTAATGTGCATGCAAATGGCCTTGTCCAACTCCACTTTTGCAGGTTAAACGGCACATAATGTGGGCACAAAGTAAGGCGCAAGGGGCAAAGGATTCATATTTAGTCTCTTAATTAATCATATGTGTGTTTCATATTCAGCAAAATGGAGAAGTCAGCAGTTTTCGACTGAGCAAATGGATCTGCTCCCGCACATCCATCCAATCTCCTCCATTCACCTGACCCATCACACATAGACTGGCTGGACCCTCCTGTGGCCAGCCCCGTCGTGGGGCTCCTGTCTAGCAATGACATGTACGCTACAATGTGTGCAGCAATGCTGACAGAGCCAACAGCGTTTACCTGGGGGAAGTGGAGGGTGGATGCTACGCTTCTGCGGTGCCGCTGTCGGTCGGTGTTATCAGCTGTAACTGCTGCATGAGGGCAGTGCAGAGTGGCAATCGTGAGCTAGCCATAGGGGCACGCTCACATGCGCTAACATGCACTAAAAGCATGCATGGCCGTCCCGGGCAATATCAACAGAGCACAGAGAAACTCAGATTATAACACACCCAGAGGGAGAGAGACTCCATTCTCTGGTCAGGTAGACATTACTCCTCCATATCTTTACATAGACAGTAGTTGCTGCTATATTAATGCTCTGAATGTTGTATAGACAACCTTTAAAGTAAGAATTAGTGTGTGTGTGTATATATATATATATATATATATATATATATATATATATATATATATATATAAACTAAATCATCATCATCATTCCGGTTGGATTAACTAAAGAACTGCAACCTCTAGATATTGGTGTCAACAGGTCGTTCAAAGTTAAATTGCGGGTGGGTGAGAGCGTTGGATGACAGAAGGTGAACACACATTCACCAAGACAGGGAGGCGCTGATAGTGGGCCTTATAATCCAGTGCGCCTTATAATGCAAAAAATAAGGTACTCAACTCGTCTCTCATTTCATTTCATTTTCCTGATTGAAAGTACTCCCGAGCTGCAGCTTCAACCCATGCCTCCGACTCCTACTCTTCCAGTGCTGGTCCTGCTCTTCCTGCCTTTTTGCCACATCTATCCAGACCGGAGAGATTCTCCAGGGATTCTGGAGATTGGAAATCTTTCCTGGTTCAGTGTGGACTTAATTTTGAGCTCCAAGCAGCCTCATACCGACCGACTGAACCGGCATACATCATCTCCTATCTCTCCAGTAGGGCTGAGGCTTGAGGCCGAGGTCGCGGGCGCCAGTATCTGGTGGACAGGGTGCACTATGGCCCTGAGTCACCATGGGTCACGACCTTATCAGTGACTTCCACCTTCTCCACCCTGACGAACCTGGGGGGGTGGTGGGGGTACTGTTACATCCCAGTCTCTGGCTAAAGCCATGCTTTTTGTTAGTTTCAGTTTTGTTAGTACTTCCTGTTTCAGTTTGATATACTCACCTTGTCTGTTGTTTCAGATCCTTCACTTCATCACCCCTCCTCCCTTGTGTATTTAATCCTTGTGCTGCCTCTTGTCTGTTGCCAGTTCATCTGTTCTTCCATGTCAGCGTTCCAGCCGTTGTTCGTTGTGAGCCTCTCTTGTGTTTTTGACCCTTTCCTGTCTGTACCACAATTTTGCCCAGCATTTTTTGATACCTTTGCTTTCCTAGGACTGATTACCTAGTAAGTGTTTTATTAGACCTACGTCTTGAGTCCTGTTATTGAGTCCTTGTCTGTTGGCCCAGTGTGATATAACTGTATTAATATCAGTGGTAAAGAATGTAGAGGTGACAACACCCTTTTCTTGTGGTGCCGAATATTTCACATTTACAACCACATGATTTGGAACAAATGTCAAATTCATGTAAGCATCCAATGGAGTAAATATTTTAGATACATGTCTTGTGTAGCTTTATCTGTAATATCCTCAAATCATTTTAATGACATCTACAACTACCATGTGCCATCCTGTTACTGTTATGGCCACTTTACAGACTGCTTCACTATTTCTCTGGGAGTGTATGTGAGTTGACTCTTCAGGGAGAAGTGTATCTTGGTCCTGGCAGCGAGTGTTGATTGGAAACAGATGGTAGGAGGGGTGAGAGAGAGAGAACGATGTAAAAAATGTAGAGCAGAGGTCTGACTTGGTGGGAAAATGGAATGATTCAATTTCCACTCACGTAAGCTGTCCTCGCTGAAAACTGAAACTAGCAGAGCGATTAGAGGGCTGCAAATCAGATGTGTAAATGCTGGCAGGGCCTGCATGATGTGCATTTTCACAAATGTAAGTTTGGCCCGTCATCTGCTCTGAGTCCAGGCTCTTCCCAAGATAACTGATGGAAAAACAGGAAGCTGAAGCCAAAATGAAATAAGTGAACCTTTGATTCCCCAGATCGGTTGAAATTTAAGTAAATGAAACTCATATATTTAAATAAAATCTTTATTTAAGAGTGCTTGACTTACTCGCAAGCATTATTCAAACCTATAAAACTTTATTTTTAGAGTTTAGCCAAAGATAGCACACATTTCAGACTGAATTAAAGAAAAACTAATAAAGCACAGATGTCAGGAACACCGATGTAATGATGCTGCCAGTTTGCTGCGTACAAATATTTATTTTAGCCCAGTCGCACAGCAGTTTGTGAAATAGTCACGAAATTTAATGTACTGATTTGTGTACATACAGGAATTTCACAATTTTTTCATGATGGTCAGCTCAAAATCAATTTGCATGTAATCCACCTAATTGTGAGCCAGGAAGTATAACGAGTGAACGCTGTGTAGGGAGGAGGTCAGGATGGATGGGTGACACCACAAGTCAAAGGTGAATCATTTGTCACATAAATCCATATTTAAGTTACACCACTTCCAAAGTTATTTTAACCCAACCATCTTTTCCTAAACTTAACTACGTAGTTAGCTCCCTAAGCCTAACCAAGTAGATCTGTTCCTAAACCGAAATAGGTAGCTTGTTGCCTAAGCCAAACCAAGTTCCTAAACCTAGCTAAACCTTGATATTTTCTTAAACCTAAGTAAAACCTAAGTATGTTTACGCACAATTTGACTCTGGTTGTATACAAGTAGAAAACAGAAATATTTGTAAAAACAATAATGGACAACAACATGAAATGTCTATATACAAGTAAACTGTTACTGTAAATTGTACACAAGTGGCGCAAGTGTGTGGAAGGCCATGTTCATACTGCAGGCAAAAGCAGCCCACATCAGAGTTTTTTTCATAACAGTGTGAACAGCACAGATCACGTAGAATCTGACCTTTCATGATGGTTCAGTTTTTTCAACTCGCTGCCACTGATTGGTCAAACAAACAAGACTTTCATCCAGGAGGCGGCTGTTTGTGTTCCACGTGAAACTAAAAGTAACTTTGACCTATTTTGTCATGTCAGTCGTTAGTCATGTGACTTGTTGGTACCATCAGCCCTTTGAGTCGCTAGTCAGTGAAGTTAATGTCAACCACGATTGACTCCTAATCCCACTTAAGTGGTTGTGGTGCCTAAACCCAGAAGTTTATTTTGAAGGGACTCTATACATCTAATGAGCGTATATTAACATTGACGGGTACCCTGTGTGTCGGTCTTCGATGCCGAGGGGCGCTGACCAAATTGTGGTATTTGACGAGTTCGGAGATAGAACGTGTTGGCTTGATGTGTGACCATGGCAACCACCAACAGAGAAATTATATGTTTAAAGGAACTGAAGCATCTACCGTGTGACGAGCGTGTTGGAGAACTACAGTGGCTGACACAAAAACACGAACACGAACTATTAATGTTGTTATGTTTTAACAACAGCGTAGGCTGTTTGGAGCAGGAACAGTGTGTAGAGGGTTGTGAGTGGTGAAGCAAGAGAGAGAGCGGTGGTGTTGGCAGCGAGTAATGTTATCAACTCCAACCCAAGCAGGAAACGTTAGCAGAGTTTGGTTTGTCCGTTCTGGGCTACTGTTGAAACATGGCGGTGCAACATGGTATATAAATAAAATATTTTTTTTTTTTTTTCCGAATTTTTTATAAAAAAAAAAAAAAAAAAAAAATTTTTTTTTTTTTATAAAAAAAAAAAAAAAAAAAAAAAAAAAAAAAAAAAAATTTATTTTTAATAATAATATTATATTTATAAATATATTTTTTTTTTTTTTTTTTTTTTTTTTTTTTTTTTGTTTTTTTTTTTTTTGTTATTGTTTTTTTTTTGTTTGGGTAGTTGTTTTTGTTTTGAATTATTTCAGGAAGGGAGGAAATTTTTCTTCTTTCCTAAATATAAATATTTATATATTTAAAAAAAAAAAAAAAAAAAAAAATTTTTTTAAAAAAAAAATATAAAATAAAAAGGAGTTGCTTTAAAAAGAGGCCCCCCACCCACCCCCATTTTGGTAAAAAAATGGGGACTCTGAAGAAGACCTGCTCCCTAAGTACAAAAACACAACTAATCGTTACACACTGGACCTTTAATGATCAATAATACATGAATATTATGCATATAGCCTATTTATTAAGCACTTACAATTGGCAGTGTTTGATTTAGGTTCCTCACAGAGCTTTCAACATATCTGAAAGCACCTTAAAGAAGTGCAAATGGTGCCTAATGCCTGTAATCAGATCAAACACATCACATTTCTTGATTTTGGGAAAATGTGTAAAAATGCACCTTTAAAACAGGGATTTTGTCCTAAAAGGGCTATCTGAAAAACAATGTTTCTTCTAAGTGACACCACTTGTGATAGAGTAGTACGTCCTCGCCCAGCTGTTGATGCAGTGGTGAACGTGAGCGTTCATAAGCATCTTCTGCCTACATGCTGAGTTCCAGCCACCTCCAGCTGCTGTAGCTGTGATATACATTACCGTCAGCCCAGAGACTCAGAGGCCTCACTAACAAATTTCCATTTCCATCTTATGCATTCTGCAGCACAGATTAAGTGCAGCACATTTCACAGCTTAAATCACAGCTCCATCTGTTTTGGACATGGACCCAATTTTCTCATTATTTCCCACCATACTGTGTGTCGGGGGGGTTGGATGGATAGAACCCAGATGCAGATGATGCAGACTGACTGATGCAGTACAATGATGTATTAAAACAAGGCTTACAGATTCATGTGGCAGGCAAGGGTCAACACCAGAAAGTCAGTCCAAACAGGAGAACAATCAGATGAAGGGCAGGCAAAGAAAGTCAACGTATAAAAGCTGAGGTTCGAACAGGCAGGTAATAACTTTCAGAAGTTAAATTACAGGTTTTTCATCATCGACATGCAGTAAAAACATTAACGATGGCTCTGGCCAGTCAGTGTCTAGCAAGCACAACACCAGAGACCCTAGTCTAGTAAACTTAATATGGAACCCAATCAATGTTTATGTAGCCTACATTGTGAAAAAGGCCTGTGTTTGGTTTTCAAATATTGACCTGATATAAATTATGCTCTCTATCATGCAAAGCAAAACCTGATTAATGTCTGAATTATGGATCATAAAATACTACCGTGCAGCAATTCCAACATTATGGGGGGATCCCTACCCATACACCATGCACACAGTTCAGCTTAATCAAGTAGTGAGTCCAACAAGGTATTGATCAAATCAAATGATCACCTGAACATTGCAACAACACATCCCTGAGCGATCCCTCAAACAACATGCCTTCGTTCGGTGCCATGCCACTGAGATGGTCATACACTTTTCTGTGGCGACTGTGGCTCAGAGGGTAGAGCACGTCGTCCACCAATCAGAAGGTCGGTGTTCGATCCCCGGCTGCTTAGGTCACATGTCAATGCAAGACATTTAACCCCATACTGCTCCTGCAGGCGTAGCGGTGTGTAAATGAGTATTTAGATTAGACCAAAGCCAAGCTGCCACCCTGCGTGGCAGACTCTGCCAGGGTGTGAATGAGTGAATGCTGGTCGGAAGACTAGAAAAGTGCCATATAAATATAAGTCCATTTACCATACATTATGTACTTTTGACCAAATTAAGGTGAGAAAATAACATAACATTTTTGAATAATCATACTTTTGATTCATCGTTCGCAATTTTAAAATTTAAGACAAAAAATCCCAAGAAATCCCAAATTATTGTGAAATATATATTTCAAAATCAAACAAGTTACTCTGCTGCCAGTGAATTTCTGATGCTGACCTTACATTGAGTTTCCCTAAAAACTCAAAATCTGCATCCTAACAGGCCTACTTAAATCCCATAAGCTTGGACACCAATCGTAAAGCCCACAGTCCGTCATGCTCAGCCTGGTGGGCTTTATAAAATGACGAACAGGACAGGATGCGGGCCGTCGGTCAGCGCTGTGAATATGGAGGTAGGAGAGGAAGTTGGGCTGGCTGAGCGTCCCGCTGCAGCCTCGGTGTGAACAGCTACATGACAGTTGGTAGTGTGGAGACTGAGCAGAGGCATGTAGCACTGAGGGGAACAGGAAAACCCCTCCTCAACACCACCGAGTGCTGTTATCACACACTATGCAAACTGACACACACATGCAGACACACTGTTTAACACAAGGACTCACACTACGGAAGCAGAGATACACACCACCAAATACACACTACATTTTGAGTGAATACACTTTCCTGTTAGTCAGTGCGAATGTTGTAATCCAACTACACTGTAAATATGAGTGCGCCCTAGTGGCCACACAGTGAAAGACAGCTCGTCTGCCCTTACCCAGGTGTAGTGGATGATGACTCCCTCTTAATCAGAAACTGGAGGTGTGTGGTTGATTTTTATTATTAGGATAGGTAACACGCCTTACACACTATATAATGTGAGCAAATACTCTGGCACATGCCCAGGAATTAGAGAGATGCCACCAATAAAAGGGTATAAGAAGAAGAACTTCAGCAGTAATGAAATCAAGGTACTATTAAATGAACTTAAAGTAAATGTGATTTTCTAGAGTATCAGTACTGGTGTTAGAGGAAAATCAAAATATATCTAAAAGCAGTATGTAAGTCTGAGTAAGGCTGAATGATTGCAGTATCATCTCAGCCTTTAGGCTCGAGTGATGAGCTAAACAGACACTAAATTTTGGTGATAGAAAAACGGTCATGTCCATGTTCAAAGGGGTCCCTTGACCTCTGACCTCCAGATGTGTGAATGTAAATGGGTTCTCTGGGTCCCCATTTACAGACATGCCCACTTTATGATAGTCCCAGTCAGTCTGGATCAAGTCCTAGTCAAGTCAGCACTCTGACACACTGACAGCTGTTGTTGCCTGTTGGGCTGCAGTTTGTCATGTTCTGATTGGAGCAGATTGTTGATGCTAAAGTCAGAACCTGGGAGGGTTTCTGGACAATATCTGTCATTGATTAGTGTTGTTCATTTATTTCCAGTAATAAATATATACATACATTTGCATTAAGCAGCATATTTGTCCAGTCCAAGAGTATTAATACTTGACAAATCTTCATTTAAGACATTTTCAACAGATGTGTGAGTGTGTGATTAATTTGTGATTAACTGCAATTAACTATTTGAATCGACTTTAATCGAATTGACAGCTAATTTAGAAGCTTAGTAATATAATTTTCAGCGTATGTATTTTCAGTTGCAAATGTTGCTCATGTTGTATTTGTGCCAATAAAATCTAGTGAGTGGAAGTACATTGAGAGACAAGCAAAAACTCACAACGTGAAAGAAACAAGAGAAACTTTGTGCTGTGTGTTTGAGTTGCGTCATAAATCGATGTGATCTGTTCACAGCAGCAGAGTCTGAGCTGCCGTCTCCAGAGGACTCTGTCTACCTGCTGTCTGTCCTCTGCTGCTGCTGTGAACACAAGCCTGAGGAATCCAGGCATCACCCACCCTGTCTGACCGACAACGAAATTATCCATCCTCCCATCCACACACACACACACACACACACACACACACACACACACACACACACACACACACACACACACACACACACACACATTACATTCATTCATTCTGTATCTCAGCCACTTATGTTACGAGACTGGCCTGCAGGAATTTGGGGTGACAAATGCACTACGCTAACTGGTTGCACAGTCCAGATGCTGGCAGTGTCCAGTCTAACATAGGCGGCAAATTGCTTTCCATCTCTCTGAGGCACGAAGGACAGCGAGTGCTGTGACACTGTCTGGCTTCATTTTGAACATCATTATTATCACACACTTCAACTGGCTGAACACGCAGACCGGAGGACATTACATCGACGAGGAGAGGACAGAATAACACAGGCAGAACATATTTACATCATTACATTACATTTACATATTTACATTTAGGCATTCTTTCCCAACTGTGAATGCCTGTGTGACCCATTTAAATGAATATAGTGGCATATATTTTGGAAAATATGCTAATTATCTTTTTTCCAGACGTAAAATGGGAAGATTTATACCGCTCTCATGTCTATTAAAGGGATAGTTCAGGTGTTTTGAAGTTGTATGAGGTACTTCGCCATAGTCAGTGTATTTGTATCTGTATCTACTGTAGATGATGGTCTGTACGCCCCCAGTTTGGAGAAACAGGAGCAAAGCAATGTACTACTGTGTACAAGAGCAGCAACAAAACGGATTTTAATATTTTCACCTGTTTACCTTCATCATCAGACAGCCCTTTCCAACAGGGAACTGAAGCCGAGAAAGGAGGTTTCGCTCACTCCAGCGGTTTCATAACAAACAGTATTTCAGTCCGGTGCTCACAGAATAGGGCAGTATTATAACAGCTGATACCAGAGGACGTTTCAACACCACCTATATCTTCATCAAACAGATTTGAGACAAACAAGAATAAACAGTCGAGGCAGTGGTGGACCAGCAACCTTGTGTTTTGTGAGGTAAAATTACTTTTTTTTCAATGGAGTCTGGTGGCTTTGGCGAGAGCATCGATGGATACAACAGCATCAGTTCCCATCGGAAACATGGAAACACTTAAGCTGATATAGATTTTTCTAAAAATTCACGAATTCAAGTATGTGTATAGCATCTATAGATTTACAGAGTGAATACATATAACACTTAAAGCCCCCCTCTGTGTCCCTCAATCTCCCTAAATTCCCCCCCCCCCTCTTCTTGTCTTAACCCCCCTCCCCCCCCCCGAGGAACAACAAACCCCCAACTTTTTTCAAAAAAAACCCCCTGTACCCTCCCTCCTCTGTAACACACCAAACAGACAGGTGCTTATCTCAGGAGGTAGTGCCAAACCAGACCACACAGAGCTAAGACAGAGTGAATACGGGGTGTACAGTCATCAAGTGGACAGAAATCTAAATCACTCTGCTGTGTCTGCTGGATGTGTAAACAGGCAACTGTCTGCTAACACTGCAACAACTTTCTAAGTTCATACTATGTTGTGTTTACAGCTTTTGCTTCTGCCCCAAGAACTAGAAGCAGACTGATGGGATATTTTTCTGAATAAAAAACAGAATTGTATCTGTTTTTTTAAATTGTTGGCTACTTTAAATGAGCCAAACAATATTGTTTAAGCTTTTTAAGCTTTATGCATCCATAGAAAAACAGCAAAAACATCAAAATTATTGGCTTGGATACAGGTGACTAGTGTGGCGCTGTCCGTGGCACTGAGCACAAACTGAGTAACCGCACAGATATTTATAAAAACTGATTTGAGGGTTCTTATGAATGCTTGCACACCCCTATAGAACAATCGTAGGGGGAGAAATACTCGGACGGACCTTGACTTCTGCCTGCAGAAAAATATGTTTGACCAATGAAATCCTTTGATCATTCTGCATAATAATTAGCCATGTGCTTTTGTTTGTTGCATGGAGAGTGTGTATTTTTGGGGCCTTGGAATAATGGGTGTTTGTTTTCAGGGTAACAGACTTTTTCCAGTCCAGCAGGATAGTTTTATCCCACTATTAGTTTCAGAATAACGACGGGCCGTCTCCTTCTCAACACTGCAACCTCAAAAACCAAATAAAGGACAATATGGCTTGAGACTGCCCAGCAGCTGACATACGATGAAGATGGTAATGGAGCGAGTCACAAGAGCTAATGTTAGCGTATTATGTAGTGAACGTTAGCCCCGTAGACGTTGTGGTGTGGAGTGGACACTGGCACTGTTCAGGAGGAAACTCGTTGTGAAAACACAGCAACACAGATAATTGCATAGCTGTCAATGTGGAAAGTTCACATATAAAATCGGTGAAATGAGACGTGGCTCAAAACAAAGACAGGCAGCAATTAAAATGGCCACATATTTGCTGGAGAGTATCACAGTTTACTCAGCGTGGTTACAGCGCTTGGAGGATTAGATGCTTTCTTCCAGACTAACTCATTATCTTGAGTCATCTGCATTCAGCACAGACTTCAGCTGAAACTGCACTGAAACTGAGATTTCTCAATAGTCCCACTAAAGGGATTTTCACTTTAAAATGATCATTAAGACTTAAATAAATGTTTAATTTTTTTTCTGAATCACATTCTTTATAAATATATTGCCCATAAATATGGCGTTGGGTTATTTGGCATACACATGCCAGGATATTATCTGCTGTGTCTGTGTGCTGTGATTCCACTTATACCGTATGGTATCAGGTTGCTCCAGCAGAGCCTCACCCAGCTAAGACATTAGCCACCAATAAAACCCTCTAAAATTTAAAAGCGTGTTTGTCTGAGTCCGTGTGTTATCATATAGGCTGTAAACTCATTCATGTGATTGAAATCCCGAAATTACCAGAAATATTACTCAGGATGTGACCTTAGTTTTCCTGTTATCAATACACAGAAATTAATGCTTTGAATGTTTTACTCAGTTAAGATTCATCAACTGAATATTTTTGGACCATGAAATAATTTTACTGACTAACAGTAATGTTGGTGTCTTATAAAGTCCCAAACTTATTAGACTATATATACTGTATATATAACATAAACATATAAACATATAACAAAATATCACGTTAAGAGTATGGATGCTAGCTCTTATAATTACAGTAAACCAACTTTCTCCTTTTTGTCCATCCCTGCTTAAAGCTTGAATTGTTCTTTTGCAGGCACATTAAAAGATTTTCTGCTCCCTGCATCTGATTTCTTTAAAACAACAACAACAATCTACCCGACGGGCTCAAACCAACAAGGTATTATTTCTAAACAGACAGAGGAGAAACTGCACCTGAAACAAGTGTAATTATTGGGACCCAAAATGAACCTCTTCATTCCTCAAGAATCTGAAAAACATCACGGCTGCATCCGAAATTCCTCTCTAACATGCTATTTAGTATGCTAGATTTGTATCAGGGATGCACCGATATGGGATTGGATATCGGGCCGATACTGACTCAAATAGCTGGATGAGGTATTGTGACAATGAAGCCAATCTGTTTAATTCAGTACTATGTTCATATATTATATACTGTACATTATACAGGAATTCCTGTTTAAAAAGGTTTACAATTCCTGTTAATTTTGAATATTTTTTACTAAGTTGCTGGTGTATGATTTATTATTTTAATAATAAATAATAATAACTAAAATAATAAAAATGTATAGTTAGGTATTTATTTGTTTTACAAAGTTGGGAAAACAATGTTTAAGTCCAGCCTGATGTTGCCTTACACATAACAGAGTGATTCATACAGTCAGCTTATTAATTAATTATTATTAACACTGGTATTGGATCAGTACTCGGTATCGGACGACATCTGAAGCCCAGGTATCTGTATCAGTATCAGGACTGTATTTGTATGAAATAAATAGTACATGGATTACACAGTACTTCTGGTGAAATATTACAGGATGTAAACACTGGACACTACACCGTCATAAATATCCCACAGTGGCGTACGGTAATGATGACAACGTTCATAACAAACATTGACAGACAGCTCTGTAACATCAATAACACTTTCATTTATGTGTAAGTAAGATTTCACTGCACTATAGGTGTAATTTTTAAAAAAATATTTCAGACCTCACAAATCATTTTTTGGTTACACGAGGGTGCTCTTAGGAAGTGACATGGTTATCACACTTCAGTGCATCCGAAGAGATACATACAACTGAAAGTTACACATTTTGAGTATGTAGTGTTAGTATGTCATGTCCCAGAATACCCAGAATACACATTTAGAGGGCCCAGAATCACCCACATGGTCAGAGCTGTTTCTCATTTTGAGGGAAATAAATCTTGAAGGTTGAATCTGAGACACATATTTTTGCCATGTGTGAGGAAAAAGGAAGAAGTTGTCAACAAGAGAAGTGAGTCACCTTAACGAGTCTACAGCTGTCAGCCAATCAGAGGCTCAGAGAGCTGAGAGTGAAACCCTGAACTCGGTCTGAAGTCATTTCACCGTGTGTCATCATAATCTTAATCAACAATTAACATCACAACCTTTGCATCTCTGCTAATGAGCAGTTCAGCTACACTTTGAATATCAAATCACACAGACACACAATGTACATGCCCCCCCCCCAACATGCAGCCACAGACGCTGTTTCTGCTGCTTAGTCAACATCTGCATGGGAAAACAAAGCAGTGAATCACACCCAGTGGGGATAAACAATCTGATTTGTCATCATCAGCAGTCCCCATCAGCAGGCCGACGGTGTGCCAGCCTCCCCACCCCCTCTCTGAAGCTGCAGCTGCAGCAGCAGACACTCCAGAGGGCAGTGTTGTTCTCAGATTGAAGCTCAGCGACCAGCTGCAGCATCTCCCCGGGGCCTCCTGGCGTGGAGGCAGGGGCTCGCTCTTTTGTTTTGCTGCAGGACGAGGTCCCTGCCAGACTCCCGCTGAAATACTGAGTGACAATAAAGTGGTGTGGCAGACCAGACAGATCTGCAGATTTGTGATCTGGCATGGCTCACATATTGAGTGTTATGGCTGCAACTAAACAGCGATTAAGGCCCCGGCCAGTCAATAGAGGAGCATTGGATGTCCTCTCAGGGTGTCGTATGGGGTAAAGGCTGAGATTAACTGCCATGTGACTGCTTTAGGAATGAGAGATGATGAAAATGACCTTCTGCGTTCAGTCAAAGGGAGGCAAACCTTGAACATATCCAGCTGGCCAAGTTTTTATTATTATTATTATAATTCAAACTATGAATTATGTATTGCATGTTCTCTGAGATGTCCTTTTCCTGAGGTGGTTGTTTTTGCTAAAGCATCTGAATGGATAACCTTATCTGTAGCAGTCTGTGTTTGCCTGTGAAGGTAACCAAAGACCACAAATGTATTCCTCTACACTTCCATATGGACCTCTGAGGATCATAGCGGTCTGCTCTGGACCCTGGAGATCTGGGGAGGTGTACAGAGTTAGAAGGAGCCTGGTCTCCTAAACATTATGTCCTCATACAACAAAACTGCATCTTCAGTTACATTTTGAGGGAACATTAGGGCTGTCAGTCAACTTAAGTATGTAATTGTGATTAATCGCATGATTGTCCATCATTAATCCCAAGTAATCGCAAATTAATCATCTTTTTTTATCTGTTGAAAATGAACCTTAAAGGGAGATTTGTCTAGTATTCAATACTCTTATTAACATGGGAGTGGACAAATATTGTATGCTGCTTTATGAAAATGTATGTATATATTTATTATTGTAAATCAATTCACAACACAAATCAAAAACAGATATTGTCCAGAAACCCTTGCATTAAATTTGAAAGCCCAAAGGAACATATTTTCTCACATATACATTCGACTGAATCATAAGTCGGCGTATGTAGGGAGGGGGTGGATGGATGGGTCAAACACAGGAGACCCCTGCTTGTGTCCCGTGTCAAACCAAAAGTAGCATGCCTATTTTAACCCAAACATGATCTTACCAAACCTAATCAAGTTGTTTTGTTGCCTAAACATAATTGAGAAACACTGATAAAAACACACAAGAATCATAAAGGTGTGTTTTAGATCCTGGAGAAGAGCTGCATTATTCCTGAACATGCAGATTAAACACATGATTACACACTATGTCAATAAATATTCACTCATGAATTTTGAAGCCTTCTTATGTCCTAAAACAAGGATAACTAGCAGCTAAATGAGACTGCTCAACGCCATCACTTCCTGCCTCGCTCATGCGACCGTAGAGTAGTTCGTTTATACGTTTACTTCTGGTGATTGCATTCACACTTCGAAAATCACAAAAGTGGTGTTTATTTGTAGAGATTATCTTGCTGAACAAAACATGTCAATATCATAAACATTTATGTGCCACAGAGCTTATTTTCTACAATAATCCAAAACCCAGTGATATAATCCCATTGTCTTTTTGTCGAGGGAGCCTGTGTGATTCTAACTTCCTGTGTGGCCTACAAAAATATGCCACCCCTGCACCACTCTATGACCGGCTCTACTCATACATGGGCTCAATTACACAGACCTTGTACAAGGGAGCTGACAGGGTAAAGTCTGATTAACGTCTGGTCTGAATGATTCAGACATTTGTGCTCTCACAGACAGCTATTTTGTAAATGCTGGAGACCTCTCCATGTTTATTCTGGGTCTCCCTAACAAATGTAAAGGTTATGTTTAGACCTTGTATGTTGTCAAGGTGTAATGAGTAGCCTAAAAGATTATTGAAATGCTCTGTGGATTCTAGGCACCTGTGCATACACCATACTGTATATTTGCATTAGTGTATTTGCTGAATGTAGATAGATGCTGATGGAAATATGAGGGTTTTTTTCTGGGCAGGGCTATCCTCATGTGATGGGGCTGGGATTTACAATCAATCTTGTACATGAGCCATTATACCTGTCACTCTCCAGATGCACTGAAAATCAAGCTCCTTTAGGTCACACTGACGAAAATGTCCATCTCAAATATCCAAGCAAGCGATTTTATCCAGTGGTGAAACTCTGATTTATGGAAAACCACTCGAGAGACCTCCCAGTGGTAATAAAGGTAGACATTTTTTGCAGTGTTGAACTCCAATACAACCATCTCTGACATGTAATGACAAATCCATCGCTCAGCGTCACTCCTGTCTAATCTGTATTCTAGTGCTTTTCAAGGAGAACGGGAAGAGGTCAAGGTTGACTTGAAAGCACGCGCTTAAATATAAACTGGGATACTCAAATTTGAAGCATCAGTCACGTTCAGACAGATGTGTTGAAGAGCATCGGTGCAAAAAACAACAAACATCAGCAAAAAGCATTGTGGGAATAATCGCTCGCCACTCACGCCCATAACAAATTGACTGCTGTGTACATTTGTGCTTCCTGTGTCGGACACGTGAGAGGAGATTTAATCTGTTCCTGGAGCGACTGCAGAGGTCAGGGTGCAAATCAGCCACGTTGATCACAGACACACAACCGCCGCCATCGTCCCGACATGGTCCTGCATTCACACACACATGCACGCACACACCAACACAATGAATAGCATTACCATTACACAAGCCCCTGTCCCCTGAGTAGGAGAGAAACCAAATATAAAGACATGTAAACACTACAGACTACAGCAGCACCGTAATGCAGTATTTGCTGTGATAACACTGTGTGGAAATAACAGTCAATCAAAAGTCCTCAAATAAGCAACCTTGTTTGCCCCGCACTGAACCTCACGCTCTGTTTGTGTTTGAACCCGTCTGGATCGTTTCCAGGTTATTCTATCTGCCCAGCTTATTTTTCAAAGAATGAGAAATGATTCGATTTTCCCTCAGGGATGGAGGCGTTCCCTCTACTTCTGCTATGGTGCATTTATTACAGTGTTATACAACTAAAAGCTCTTGTTCATGTGAGAATATAAACTAGTCAGTTCCTTCGAGGTTACTCCAAACTCATTAGGAGTGGTTACGATGCAACTGTATGTACAGTAGGTATATGGATCTACTACATGTTGACTCTTAATTTGGTATTGGTTGGTCTGGTGGGATGTGTTGATTGTACCTCATTAGTAGTGGGGTCTCATCTTGCTTTCACAAAAAAACTTGCAAACTTACTGCACAGTCAATTTGGTGCTGCTCAGCCAAGTCGCACAGCAATTTGTGAAATAGTCACAAAGGTTAATATATTGATTTGTATACATAGACACAAATATCCATTTTTTGTGATGGTCTGCACAAAATCAATTTGAATATAATCTGTGTAATTGTGAACCAGGAAGTATAGACAGGACTATACGCCACACAGGGAGGAGATTGGATGGAGGGGTGGATGGGTGGGTCAAAAGACATAAGACTTTTTCCCCGGAGACCGGTGTGTCCCTTGTGAAACCAGAAGTCAGTTGATTTACTGTAATTTAACCGCAGTCTTTTCCTAAACCTAACTAAGTAGTTTTGTTGTAAACCTAATCAAGTTGAGCTTTTCCAAAACCTAACTAAGTAGTTTTATTTTGAAAAGACTGGAGCCTAAACTGACATGTGCATCATGTGTTGCTGGACATTTGTAGGAAACTGCACACGTTATTGACACAAAAATAGGGAAATTTGTGTCTATGTATACGAATCAAAGGGCTGCACGGTGGTGTAGTGGTTAGCACTCTCACCTCACAGCAAGAAGGTCGCAGGTTCGATTCCGGCTTGGGACTCTTCTGTGTGGAGTTTGCATGTTCTCCCCGTGTAAGCGTGGGTTTTCTCCGGGTACCCGGCTTCCTCCCACAGTCCAAAGACATGCTGTTTAGGTTAATTGATGACTCTAAATTGCCCATAGGTGTGGATGTGAGCGTGAATGGTTGTCTGTCTCTATGTGCCCTGCGATGGACTGGTGATCTGTCCAGGGTGAACCCCGCCTTCGCCCAATGCCAGCTGGGATCGACTCCAGCCCCCCCCCTAACGGGATAAGCGGTTGACGATGGATGGATATACGAATGGATGACTGATGACGATGGATGGATATACGAATCAAATAGATTAAATTTCATGACTATTTCACAAACTGCCCTGAGACTGTGTTGTGAGTCTACATGACAGACCAGTACACCATGAATTTGGCTCTTTATGATATCCACTGTACCCTCTAGGGTACGTAGGACGGAGGTATATCATGCCCAGGATGTGGACTAAAAGAGGAATCACATCCTTTGTCCTACACAGCATTCAGCTGCTTAATAAGCTCTGATCACATGGTCTGAATGTGGCACCATCTGAATGATTTCCCAGATAACACTTTTTATGATGTTTCTATGATGCTTAGGTTTTATGTTGCATTGTGTGCTGTTGTGAATTGCTGTTGTTTGGCAATAAAGGTTTCATTCATTCACGTCACACCAAGCTGGAATGCTATCATTGGGAAGATTGCAGCTGTGCTCCCCTGAGCCAACCCTGCTGCCAGAGAAGAACATTGATTTTGGATGATTCAGAAAATCCCTGCCTTATGTTCAATGCCAGAATTATATAGTTGTTTTGGTTATAGTTAGGCAACTAAAACACTTTGTTAAGGCTAGGCAAAGAGTAGTTACTAGCAAAGCACTGTATCTGCAAGCCTGTTATGGGACGTGGACTTTCTTCTGCATTAAAGTAAGTTTTGTTACACATCCATCAGCAGGCCCAACCTCCATACCTTTAGCTACTCCAGGCACAGACGACAGGGTTGATGGGTGGAAGAGGTCTGGAAGGTGACCAGGATGCCGGATCAGTTCTAGATCCAGGAGGACAACGAGATAGAGGGAGCAGTGCTGGTGGATGGGCAGGCGAACTAGGGTGCCAGGCAAGAGTACGACCAGACAAACAAAGCAGTTCTGGATGGTGACCAGGAGGCCGGGTAGATAGGCAGAGCCAGGTTGGCGATGTAGGTGGGACCTCTGGAAGGTGGCCCAAGGGTTTGTGTTCAGGACCAGCAGCTGGTAACTGATCACCTGGCTGCAGGTCGTACCAGTGGAGAGCTGGGCAAGAGACCCTGCCAGAAGAGAGTCCAAATGGCAGAAGGTCTGGCAGGCAGGTAACAAGCAGACAGGGAGCAGGAAACAGCATTGCAGCAATGATGATCTGACAGCGGAACAAAGGAAGTGGACCAGTATACGTGGCTGACGAGGGAATGAGATGCAGGTGCGGAGGTGGGCGGGGAAGGCAGAGCTGGTTAGAGCAAATCTAAATCCACTAGAGCATCCAGTGGATAGTCAAAGGATGGCAGGTCTGCAGAGTGAGAGGAGAACACATGGCCTGAAAGGGGGAGCAGGGGCTGGAAACAGGGACAGAGAGCCAGGCCAGGTTAAACAATCAGGTGGCTAGAAAGTCCTTGTGACACCTATTGTTAAATGAATGAATCATTTACCATTTTAGTTCATTTTGGAGCCACACTGTAACATAATGTCAATGTTGAGGTTTGTAAAATAAAATAAAAATGCATCTCCAATCATTCATCCATCCATTATCTGTAACCACATCTTCAGGGCTGCAGAAGAGAAATTTAATTATTATTGAAATTATACTACATTGGTCAACTTCTTACCCGTCTTTCTCTTTTGGAAAAATCCTCAAAAACTGAGTTGTCTTTTTGGCTGGACTGCAGAGGGCCTGGTGGACAAGTACTGCTGGATATAACATTACAGACATGACCACTGACTATTTTAACAGTTTAGCCACAAATTCACAGACTGACCGTAGACGGGCCAGACATGCACTCGGTTTGAACCAGGTCTTGTTCCACCTTTGCAAGCCCCTAATGCAGCATAAACTTCAGTCCATGTCATTTTGTCCATGAGAGTTGGAGCCTGAAGCGCTTCTCTCCATTTTACAAATACAAATTCTTGAAGGCATGAGGAAAAAATCAGAGATTACACGTATTATGTTTTTATAAAGCAAAGAGTCAACACGAATGCCTCATTTATCAGTCACTGTTATTCTCTTTGTACTCTTTTGTACTGTTTTGCCCCAGTGTGCTGATCTCCGGAGGAGGCAGGTTGTAAAATATGACCGGTGCAGTGTTGACATTATTACAGAATGGCCACAAAATAGAGGTTTATGGAGCCATTATTCAATTAAGTATTTTGAAACAAGGCCAAGTCCCTTCAAGCTGCTACGATGGGTTGACTTGCCTACTTGCTCCCCAGCTCTCCAGTTTGTGCAACACTGGCTTTGTACAAGAGCAGCACAAATTATATTACACTGTAAATCACCAGAGCTGGGACACATTTTTCCATTCACTCCCAGTCCAAATGGAAAATCCATTCACCTTTAACTGCTACTCATGTAAAAAATCCATTTGTCAGACAATGTAATGTGCAATAAATTCTAGTCCCCACTGACATTTGAATGATTAAAAGTATTTAATACATCACTTTTTCAATTTCAAACTTGGAGTTGGAAAAAGCCTCAATAGTGGAACTGTCCAATATTGAGCCAAACTCCAGCTGAAGGGCTTTGATCATGTAACCTTGAACGGTAAAGATTTCAGACCCCCACACACAACATGGGCTAATTAGACTTACACTTCCTCCATTACTCTGGATGATCGTGTCAATCTTCCCAATCGTTCTCCGAAGAACACACTGTACAGTACAGCCAGCTGTTGTGCAGACTGACCAGAGGTCACTGCAGTGTTCTGTACACTGAGACATGATCAACACATACACAGCTGTTTCTGGTTATAACCCCTCAATCTCTGAACAAACAGTAACCCTGTTTTATTACGTGAAGAGTTGTGTTCCACTATAAGGTATCCTTCGTTGAAAATAGTAGCTACCGCCTACACAGCAACAAGTTATGGCTCACTTTGGTAGCAGCTGATCTAAATCATTGGGTGGCAACATTTCATCAGAAATACTGAATGTTGGAAGAATAGCTTGACATTTTGAAAAACATGCTCCCTGACTTTCTTGCCAAGAGTTAGATGTGTGATCAATACCACTCTTGTCTGTTCATTAAATGTGAATCTACTGGCCGATGGTCAGTGGTGCATGAAGCCAAAATGGCTTGACTGCAGAGTGACAAAGTACCCGGATCATCCGGCAATGTTCTGCATCCATTGGGCCCATATAGCAGACACCGTAAACCTACCTGCCAGCCTTCGGTCCAGCCTCGATCTGGGTCTCATTCACATGAACAGAGGTTTAGCTAACATGCTAAACCTAAGATGGCGAACATGGTAAATATTATACCTGCTCTACATCATCACGTCAATATTGTTAATTTGAACATGTTAGTATGCTGAAATTAGCATTTAGCTCAAATCACTGAGCTGTAGGTTCTTGTTTTGTTTGTTCTGTACAGATTACACATAAAGATACTGTAACATGTTAATTAGTGAGGCTTTAGAGGTACTGGGAGGCAGATTTTGTTACTGGTGGACAGAGCCAGGCTAGCGGTTTTCCTCCTCCTGTCTTTATGCAAAGGTTAAGTGGAAGGTTGGAGATCTACTTCTGGATGTCGATCGCTGCTCTGTCTCCCCACCCCCGGAAGTTAGCAACCTGGGCGTCATCTTCAACCCAACTGTCTCATATCAGTCTCGCGTCAAGTCGATCACCAAATCCACTTTCTTCCACCTAAGAAACATCTCTCATCTCCGGCCGTCATTCTCTGACTCCGTGACAGAAACCTCCCATTCACGCCTTCGTCACCTCCCATTTGGACTACTGCAATGGAGTTGTGACCGGGGTTCCCAGCAAAGCCCTGGACAGGCTCCAGAAGTTGGCTGCAAGGGTTGTCACTGGCACCAAGCCCTGGCAGCACATCACCTCCACCCTCATCCACCTCCACTGGATCCCGGTCAAGTCTCGCATCACCTACAAAATCCTCCTCCTCACCTACAAATCCCTCAGTGCCCCGGCCCCTCAGTACCTGGCTGACCTCCTTCAGCCCTACATACAGCCCTGGAAGCTGAGATCCTCAGTTCAGCTCTCCATCCCCCACACCAAACTGCCAACTTTTGGGGACAGAGCTTTGCAACGCCCATCTCTGGACATCTTCAAAAAACTCCTTAAAACCCACCTCTTCAACAAGACCTGTGACCTCTAGCTAGTGTCTGTCATGCTCTGTTTGTTGGGGTGCTCTATAAATCCATATTTTTCTTACTATTATTAAGCTGAGCTAACTGGCCTCTGACTGTAGCTTTATATTTACTGTATAGATACAGATAAGAAAAGTGTATTTACCAAAGCATCATACATTTGTAAGTTTTCTTTAAGCTGCAAGTACTCACAGGATTTATGATTTCAGTATAATACTATATAAACTTTAGGATTATTTCACGTTTCCCTGAGTTCTATGGATTTACCCTTTCTTGGCTTGTGTATGGTGCTGCAGCTTTCACAACCAACCGTGACTGCACCACAAACATCGGACTCCAATAATCCCATGCCTCACTAGAACGAAATGACTGTGGCATCTAGCATGGACAGTCACCACTACATGACATTAGCAGGTATGATGGACTCCTGCTCAACTAATTCATGTGCTCAGTGGCCTTGTAATAAGATTATTTACAAGTGTGTCCTCGTATGACTCTGGGCAGGAAGTCTGAGGGTATTATCCTGAACTGAGGTGCAGAGGAGGGAAGAGAAGAGAGGGACAGTGGTGATTAGCCCAGATTTAACACCATATCCTTAGTGTCCACATGTGAGCACTAACCACCCCATCAGGAGGACGGCAAAGGGAGGACAAGCTGCTTGACAATTTGAGCCCAGCGAACGCTGCTGCTTCCCAGACAGGAAGAGTAGGAGGAAACAACTGTAATCAGGCAGGACCCCTGAGGAATAGATGATGGTGCAGCTGTGCTTGGGCTCTGCTGTTGTGTAACAGGGACAATAAAGACGTGGTCTATTTTAAAAATCCTTGGATGTCATTACAGTCATCGAGACACACACCAGACTCAGCTCTGTCAGTATGGTGTGAAGCCCTGTTAGTGGTTACCAGAGGAAGGCAGGTACGGCCAGCATACTGATGATTCATTTTTCTTAATCATGCACTATTTCATATTTTCATATAAACAATAGGTCAAATGACTACATATAATTACATAATGCAGTCTCATGTCAGTTCGTGAAATAGTCATGAAATTAAATCCATTTAATTTGTGTACAGATAAATGAGACAAATTTCTCTTTTTTTTCGTAACACTCAACATGACTTTCAACAATTTTATTTTTTGTGTGTTTTCCCATGAATGTCTAGCAACACATCAGTTTCCTCTCCAGCCTTTTCAAAATAAAGCTACTGGGAATAGAATATTAACTTGGTTAGGCTGAGGCAGCAAACTACTGAGTTAGGTTTTGGAAAAGATAATGGTTTGAGTTTAAATAACATCGGAAGTGTATGGAAGTTACGTGACAAATAGATGAATTCTGACTTGTTTCACACAGGACATGAACCCTGATTTCCTGGGAGAAACTCCTGTGATTTTTGACCCTCCTATCCACTATAAACCCCCTACATGGTGTTTGCCAAGCTATATTTCCAAGTTAACAAATCAGAGTCAATACATTAAATTTCATGAGTAGTTCACAAACTGCTGTGTGACTGGGCTGAATATGACGTGTTACTGGTAAGAGCGGAAGCAGTGGATCTGATCTGTGCTGCCTTTGTGAAGGTTGAAAGCAGTAATAAAATTAGCCGTCCTGGTTCGGACTACGGAGCTACCTCTGTGTTACTGTTTCATAAATATAGGCGCAACTAAACTGATTCCGCACAATGTGATTGAGTGATGCCTTTATGGGTGGTGCGAAAACTCAACCTTCTTCTGAAAACACAGTAAGTCGCCTTTTTACCATGTAACATTCACATTCTGCGTTAAAGATTTCTTGACAAAAACAACATTTCAAAAAACATGTTGATGCATGAATTAATCACATGAAAAAATGCCGAAATTTCTTGCTCTGGATCAAAGTGCTGGGTGCATGAAGGGAACAACTGTCCAACCAACATCGCCATCCACAGCACCTCTAGCTGGGCACTTACACAACTTTCCAAACCAAATGACATGACAAGAAGAGATTGTGTAGGATCAGTACATTCAGTGATACAGCATAATTACTTTTCAGTCCAGTATCACGGCTGTCTGTCTGTCAGGATTCTTGGCAGGAAACCCTCCCATCCACCCTGCCCTCTCCTTCGCTGTGTCCTTCCTCAGACTGATTGTACAGTAAGTGGCAGTTGGTGCAGCTCCCCCAGAGCAGCAGTGTGCAGGAGTGCTAATGCCAGGACCCCACATGAATAATGGGAACCCTGTGCAGCGGCCCAGCTGCTTCTGTCAGGCCCCGGAACAGCCGAAGCCAAACAGCAGGCCCCTCACACTCAGCTCTGATAACACACTGTCGTCGTCCGGCCACACAGGAACGTGGCCAATCACAACTGACCACAGCGTGTGGCCATATCTCAGACCCCTGCCCATCTGCTTCCTGGCCAGCCTGACCTTGGAGGTCACTCAGACTACGGATGTAAGGCCAAGGATGAGGCCAGTGGATCTGAGTGGATAACCTCTGAGCTAATGACGGTCTGCTTTGTAAAAGAAGAGCAAAGCTTGCATGGGATACTTCGACTTAGCCATGATGTGCTTTGTATGTAAATGAAGTGTCAGAGTGCCTAAAAGAGCATCAAATACAGCTTTTAGAGAGAGGGAGAGGCGAGTTTAGTTTAGGTGAGATTTATGGCATCATACTCAAGCACCTTGGTGTAGGTCTGTATTAAACATCTACATGGTTGTATGGGTATCGAAATAACTATGTAAGTTGCCTAGATAAAATATGTGCTTCTGTATGTAACTTTATCAACTTTATCAGTAATTATGAGTACCTTTTTTTCACTTGAACACCTGCCCATCAAAATGTCTGTGCACAGTAACCTACTGCCTATGAGACTGTGGTGGTTTTCAATGAAATGTCTCCCGATTATTGAATGAACTGAAATCAGTAAACACAATAATGTTGAACTGTAATAACTTTGGTGATTCTTTAACTTTTCAGCGAGCACCATCATCAGGGCAAAACTGTGTTTTTTTTTATCAAACCATCCACCCTGACCTCCCTACACAGCGTTCACTGCTCTTTATATCTTTATTCCCGGTTCACAATTAAGTGGATTACATTCAAATTGATTTCAGGCTGACCGTCACGAAAAAACTGTGAAATTTGTGTCTGTGTACAACAATCAAAACATTACATTTTGTGACTATTTCACAAGCTCCTGTATGACTGATCTTCATCAGAACTACTATGCATCCATGTTGTCTGCAGCTGTCTGTGCACACGTCTGTTTGGGAGTATAACTGAGGCTTAAGATGTGTTAGCATTTAGCTCCCAGGACCACTGTACACAAGTGAAGGGTTGTATCTAAAAGCTAACTCGCATTTTGCAAAATCTGATCTGAGAACTGCAAAAACTTTTGTGAGACTTTTTGCCTGATGACCTATCCTAACCTCAACCATCTTGCAAGTGTTTCATCAATGTGCTTGTTATCTTCTCATCAATAAATCATTTTCAAAGATGTTTGTGCTTAACCAGGATGGAAATTATTACTGTTATTGTGTCAAAATAGTTTTATTAGCCTCACCTCAAAGCCTCAATGACACGAGCAATTACACTTTCATCATGTCATCTAATTCTTCACATGCAAACATACAGATGTTTTACAGTAAATGCCCGTAGTGTACTCTTCCCACCCCAGTGAGTGGAACCCACCAACACAATATTATGACAAAATATTATGGTAATATACTGTAGTTTATGGAGGTTTACAGGAATCTCTGACAGGTTATGTTTATACTCAGTAGTGCCCCACTGTATTATTAGCTGCTTTAACACTGTTTAACCAGTTCTATGGGTACCCACCAGTCTGCCCTGTAAACAGGCTATTTTCACCTTTTCGAAAAACGATGTCTTGAATTACAGAAATTGGGTCTAACTGTAAAGCTGAGACTCTTGTGAACCCAATGAGCTCAGCTCATGTGCGATGATGTTAGTCCCCAGAGTAGCCACTTTATGTAGTGCGATGATTTTTTTGAAATTTGACATCAATGTATAAACTGACCTGTGGTGACCTCCAGGATAATCACAGCCTCATGAAACTTTACAGCCACAAACTAGAGACCTGGAGCATTCAGAGGATGGATGGCTTTACTAGCTACACTGAGGATAAGGGGGTTTCTGAGCAGTTATACACAACAGAAGTGCTCGCCATCCAATTGCTAAAAAGTTTAATTCTCACAGAAATCTCTAAATGTCAAAACTTTTTGATCCCAGATCACAGCATGATTTTTTCTGTGGTGTTCCTCAAGGTCTTGGTGTCTTAATGTGGTATTTTAGAGGGATTATTGAGCATTTTTATGAATTTCCAGTTTCTGGTAAAACAATGGGTAAATCTAACATCAAATCTGTGTAACAAATGGTATCAACTCAATAACTGCCGCAACAAGTTTTGAGATACAATAGTTTATGAGAATGGCCATCATATACTTCTTATACTTCTATATACTTATTATAATGTTCTACACCCATATATACTTTCACATCCATCCATCCATCCATCTTCAACCACTTATCCCATTAGGGGTCGCGGGGGGGCTGGAGCCGATCCCAGCTGGTATTGGGCGAAGGCGGGGTTCACCCTGGACAGGTCGCCAGTCCATCGCAGGGCACATACAGACAGACAACATAGAGACAGACAACCATTCACGCCCACATTCACACCTACGGGCAACTTAGAGTCATCAATTGACCTAAACTGCATGTCTTTGGACTGTGGGAGGAAGCCAGAGTACCCGGAAAAAACCCTGCGATTCGAACCTGCGACCGTCTTGCTGCGAGGCGAGAGTGCTAATTACTGCACCACCATACAGCCCTGCACTTTCACAGTTTATTTTAATGAATTAATTCATGTTTATTTCTGATTTATGACCAGAGCAGCTTGACACAGTGCTGAGCTGCATCACAAATTAATCTTTGTGTTCTCAGCTTTCAGATTATGTTCGCTACGTCTATGTGATATCTATTGTTGACCTGCTATCTCCGCGTAACGACCCCCTGTACCCCCCTAAAAAGACAAAAATGGGTCTATTGTAAGTCTCAGATGGTTTTCGGGTACATAAAGGAGCATTTAGCAGTGACTTTTTTCACCAGGAGTTGAAAGACCAAAAGAGAAATAATAAGGGAGACACTGAACACTGAACTTGTAGCAGAAACAGAGCTCATATGTCAGTGTTGGTCCACTTCCCCCAAAGGCTAAAAACAATAGAGAAAAAAAAAATAATGCCACTCAAACGTTAACGGTTGACACAGCTTCTTGGAAATGATGTACTGTCCCATTACAGCTGCTGTTACACTCTTCTTTGTAGTAGAGGAGACAACAGATTGACTGGTAGAATTTTTTTCTGCGAGTCAGGCGCACCGTGGTTCAAATCAAACTACTACAGTACATTATACACTTATAAAACCATAAGTGAGTGTAAGGATGCTGGAAACGTACAGGGCCGGTTTGGGAACCCAGGGTGGGAAGCAGGCAGCAGAAGGGAGGGTGGCTGGGGGATGTACCACTAGGCACTTTTACTGACAGGAAGTGGGTCGGCTCTGTCCCCACATTCCTCCAACAGATGTTTGACAGAGAAAATATTTTCACAGCTGGAGAGGGAAGTGAGGGAAAATATATGTTTTACGATACATCAGGCTGGAGGTGGCGAAAACGGAGGGAAAAAAACACATGCATGATATTTTACTGTACGAGTACTGTCCTCGAGGCTGGTCCTGGGAAACCCCATTGGATGTTCAGACACTGTCTCCTCCTCAAAATTTCCCATAACTCCCTGGGTTCATGTCCCTGTGTTGATGACAGGAAATGTACGCATTAATCGTTTGCAGTGAAAGGAATGTGGACTTACCCGTCTAATGATTAATGTAAGAAAACAGCAGCTGGTCTCTATCAGTAACACACTGCTCGAATGTGAAGTGAGTGGGGATGATGCTGGTGTTAATGATGATAAGGCTACAGGAGCTACAAACGTATATTTTCTGAAGAAAAAGAAAATCAGGAGGTGTGTCCATCTCTACGCCTAAAACATAATTCAAAGCACGAGAGAGCCATCTGTTTTGGATTGTACTGTAATACTGTGCCAAAAGTGTTGACAAGAAACAGAGCAGTTTCACGTCTCTCTTTTCTGGCCAAGTCAGACGGCAGAAAGTGAGAAGTGGTCTCCATCCACGGTATGAGCCGCTGTCTCCCAGGAGAGACACTTCCCGGCTGTCTGAGCTCTGAACCACCAGAGAGCGATTACTCTCTCCTTTCTGGGCTCATCCTGAGCTGTTTAGACACAACTGAAACTGTTGAGATGACAATTTATCACCCCTCCGCAATCCTCCCCACCAAAGGCAATCTACAAACAGTTCAATAAACAACTTATTGGCGGACCGTTCACTGCTTGACGTATGTAGCAGCAGCTATATTATCTACTTTAGAAACTATTCCTAATCTAATTTTTGGACATATTCCTAACCTCTAGTTATCTCTGACATGTTTGCAAAGGAGCATGTTCTTTTCAGCTCCCCCTAAAAAACAAAAACAAAAAAAAAACTGCATTACATCAACCGAGTTTGAGTTTTTAGATTTACTCCTAGTGGCCAATAAGTCCTAAAACCTAAGGAACAAACTGGGTCATTTTGTAGGGATGACTTTGTTTGGCAGTGCATTCAAAATTGACCCATAGACCTCCATGGTTAACAACAATACAATTTACAGTTTCTAGTTGTCTTTAATACAGCGTGATGCTCATTTAGTAAAATTCTGGTCAGTCAAATACACCATAAAGAAGGGGATGCTTTGGGCGGGGCTACCTTGTGATTGACTGGTTGCTACCACGGCGTTGTCCAGTCTGGGAGTTGTCCGTGTTTTTGTTGTAGGACTTCAACCCTTTCACAGTGTTTACAGTACATGAAAGTTAATTATAGCCTTTTTGGTTGCCTAAAAACACATTATTCAGTGTTCGGTTGCACTTAGCTCCACCTTCTCAGGTCAATTCTGGTTGATCTGCAAATAACCAAGATGGTGACAGCTAAAAACCAAGATGGTGACAGCTAAAAACCAAGATGGCGACAGCCAAAAACCAAGATGGCGACAGCCAAAATGCCAAACTTGAGGCTTCAAAAGGGCAATTCACAAACCAATGGGTGACGTCACAGTGACTACGTCCACTTCTTATATACAGTTATGTAAACAACTGATGCAGCATCTGGATTTGTGGTGCCTGATGCCATCCCAACAAAAAGACGTCAAACCAGCCATTCTCTCATCTAGTATGTGTCACTGACCAATAGGAGCACAGTGTACTCTTCTTCAACAGTGGACATGGTAAAGCAGAGGACAGATGTTCCAGCGGTCAGGTGCAACGTATTCTCATACAACGGTTCGTACGATATCGTACTAAAAGTTATTTTTTATGCATTTCTTATGACTGTCCAGCAACATGAGCAATGCCACTGCATTGCTTAGGCAACAGAGGTACGTGGTTAGGGTTAGGAAAAGCTTGTGGTTTGGGTTAAAATACATACAGAAGTTGTGTTACATCCACTCGGACCTCCTCCCTATTAACACATGCCCATCCCAACTCGTTACATACCTCCTCTTTGTCCCGCCCCTTGGCGTCACTTTATTTTTGTCATAGTTACACTTGGCATCACTTTAGACAACAAAACCACAACAGTTAGGTTTAGGAAAGAACTATGGTTGGACTTAAAACTATGACATACGTGTACAGTGAAAATGACACACTAAATGTTATGAACATGGGACACGTAACGTGACACTCTGGACACAAACAACATTCTTCTGGATGAAAGCCTTGTGTTTGTTGGACCCATCCAGGGTTAGGGTTGGACTGATTACATGGGTCGTATGGAATTACTTTTCGTAGGTATAGCTATCTAATATAGTATGAGAACAGCCTGTCAGGTGGAACGAACCGTCCTGATCACCTATGAACGTCACACAAGTCATGAACGGTAAGCTATGATTGGTTGGGTCCAACAGGTAGTCCTCCATCACCCTTTCTGAAAGACAAAAGTCTAATGTAGTAAGCAGAGGGTTCGCAAAGCTGTAACAACTGCATGCACTTCATCCATTGCTTCTGAGAACAGTCAGTTTGTTAAAAGGATAAATGTTAATACGTTGTTAAAGCAACATGCTGTTGTTATTCTGCTGAGGACAGTCTCACCATGCTCGAAGTCATGGTGATATCAGCCCCTACTGTCCATTTACCTCAATGTGAACTCTGCTGACTCCCCTGTGTTGGGACAGCTGTGAGGTCTGTGTTTGAAGATCCTCTTAGTGGAAGGAAAACATGGATCACTATCCCTCCTGGTATTATTGCTGGTGTGGCCTGGACGGTTGTGGAGTCTAGCCAGGACTAGCGGGTAGCTGTCAGTCACAGACCATCTGAGGACACCGCTGCCTCTGGAAGTGGGAGGTGGAGGCTGGACACAGGCTTGTTGAGATGAATGTTTCATTTACAGAACATAGGCAAAGAGCAGGAAGTTGTTTTGGGTACTGACACATCAACCTGTTCTCACTCCCAACTTGTCAAATATCGCCGTTTGGTAAGTTCCTCTCTGTTAGCAACAGTGATGAACGGGGCTTTTAACTAACGCCAACGTAAACCCACCGAGGGAAACTATTCAACAAGTGCAAAACCATGGAAACGCTGTTTGCCTCGCTCAGAGGCCATCCTTCCCATAATAACACTACTTCAGAAGTCGATGGCAGCTGGCGATACCACAGTTTTGCACTCTGCTGCTCACGTAATGGCAGTTTCACTAGTGTGATGGAGAACTATGGTGGCCTTCAGGTAACAGAAAAACTTGAAAGTCTCTCTCTAGATCCAGTGTTTGGTTTGTCCATTCTGGGTTACTGTAGAAACATGGAGGAACAACATGGCGGACTCTGTGAAAAGGACCTGCTCCATATGTAGATATGAAGGACTCATTCTAAG
Source organism: Pterois miles (assembly GCA_947000775.1). Taxonomy (NCBI): domain Eukaryota; kingdom Metazoa; phylum Chordata; class Actinopteri; order Perciformes; family Scorpaenidae; genus Pterois; species Pterois miles. The sequence goes on along the minus strand of CAMQGK010000199.1, from coordinate 450,258 downwards.
CTATTGAAAACACAAAAAGTCTTAGTTTCAGGTGATTATACACTAATGAAAGCATAATTACGAAAGATTATAACTAAATGAAATCCGCTGAGGTAGACCTTAAGACGTGGTTGAAAGCTCAGAATAAAGCTAGTGAGGTTTTTTGTCAAACTACTTTTTCAACAGTGAAAAATGAACATTCACACTCTACCTTTAAGGATGAGAAGTCCTGAAATTACATCGACTGAGCAAACTCAATCCACTGAGGAAGGCTTTGGCATATGATTGAAAGTTCAGGGAAAGTGGGCCTTGAGTTATTTTTTTTTGTCATATTAGAAAACGATATTCGAAAGATATTCCTTTATTAGTCCCACAGTGGGGAAATTCAGTTTTACACTCTGTTGTTCACACAGTACATATACATGTCAATGGAGAGATGTCAGAGTGAGGGGGATGCTCCTGACAAGCGCCCAGAGCAGTTGGGGGTTTGGTGCCTTGCTCAGGGGCACCTCGGATGTGCCCAAGAGGTAAACTGGCACCTCTCCAGCAACCAGTTGGTCTTGGTCCATGGGGGTCTTGACCCCGTGACGTCCGCGTCCTAACCCAAGTCCTTACAGACTGAGCTACTGCCGCCCCCCAATTACTGTTTCTAAAATCAAGAATTGTCTTTCGCATTCACATTGTACAATATCTTAAGATTCAAATCATTATAATATGCAAGACTGACACATTTAGCATCACTGGATTTGTCCTCATCACACTTCTGATAGCCGTCCTGCATTAATGTTTGTAATTTCAGAGCATTGAAGAGAATAATCACCATGAGAAAGAACAAAAGCCAAATGGATAAAAGTGATGAAGGCAGTAACAGACAGAGATCACAGCACTGATTGACAGCTCACTGTGAAAACGTGCTGCTGAGTGTATTCTCTGTTTTGCTACAGCTCTCTGTCTACTCTCAGATTACAGCATCACTGCTTGTACAGGTGCATGACCAACAACGCCGTTCATCTGTGTCACTACAATGACTTTGAACTGAAGACTCGTCAGAGAACAGGAGAACATTTTCCATTTCGAGTTTGATTCAAAACAGGTGAGAGATGACCTTCCTGCTGCACTGCTGACCAGAGGACTCTGACCCTGTGACCACACAGCTCAGAGTGCAGCGCCAAGCAGTGTGGCCGAGTGCTGACAGACCAGCAAGTCATAAAGAAAGGGTAACTTCGCTATTTTTCAACCTAGACCCTATTTATGTTTTGGGACTAATAGAGACAAGATTTTCTGAAATTGGTCCAGTATGGAGGGAGGACGCTGTAGATGGCAGCTGTATTGGAGCAAGCTGGCACCGTCATTCACATCAACTAAAAGTGCTTGTTTTTGCCATGACAGACAGAATAACTGATTGTTATTAGAGGTGTCTGAGGTTATGAAAAGAGTCTTGCTAACGGAGAAGTCTCGTCAAGACATTCTCACTCCCAGCTCATCAAATATCCCCTTGGTCAGCGCCCTTCAGTATCAGAGACCGACGCGTAGTGTCCTTTCAAAATAAGCTTTGTTTTCACAGGAAGTTTCGTTTAGCCAACACAACCACTTAGTATGGGTTACGAAAAGGAAGTGGTTGATGTTAATACCTTTAATTTCACACAGGACACGAACAGCGGTCTCCTAATTGAAAGTCTTGCATTTGTTTGACCCATCCACCAGTGCACCATGACAGGCTCTCATGCTATTGATAGTACGTCACTTGCTTAGACCATCAAACTACACCACGGGTGGGTTGACATTGGAGTTACATGAGCCCAGTTCGTCAATACCGTGGCTAAAGGATGCCTAAAGGACGCCATACCAAAGGCGGCATTTGATGAGTTGGGAGTGAGAACGGGTCTTTTTCTGAAATCTAGACAGCGCATAGATAGATAGATAGATAGATAGATAGATAGATAGATAGATAGAGAGTGTAATACATCCATGGTGGAAACGCAGAGCTGTGTTGTATTTGGTGATTAGGTTGGATTTCCATTAGCAAAAGTTGTGGATGGTACTGATTCTTGGTACCACTTCGGTCAAGGTTCAAATCAAGCTGAGCTGATACTAAAAGGTGGAGTTAAAACACTGCAGACCACTGATTGGTCAGAGACAATCGCCACAAGCTCATCACAGGACATCGTGACAAACCTGCTGTTTTTAAATAGCTAAGCTACTATCAGAAGTGACTGCACCAGACCGGATCAAGAGAAGGGTAAGTAAAACATGTTATTCCTCTGTAGGGTTCTTTCCATAATGTTGTCAGACACTTATAATAACAATCTGAGCCTGTCAGTGGGAAAATGGATGTGAATTGACGTTACTCACTTGCCTTCACAGCTTGCTATGTGACTGCCAGTTTCAGCATTCTTCCTCAGTGCTGGATCAATTTCAGAAATGGTTGTCCCTATTAGTCTCTTAGACACAAACAGGGGAAAATAGGGGCCAGGTTGAAAAAATACCAAAGTTACCTTTCAACACTTGGCCATTACAGATGTTTGTTTAAAGTAGCCGCTATCAGTACTGATAAAACTCCAACTGTATTTTACAGAAACAGTCTTGCCTTTATCAATAAGCAAACATTGCTCTCCAGCTGGTGATTTTACCCTAAAAATGATGCAGTTACAGTCTGTTTGTCCATATAGTCCAGTACAAGTTATGTTGATAACTACTGGCCAGATCGTCAGGGAATCTGATATACCGGTACATGGTCCCCATCATTTTGCTGACCTCTGACCTTTCCTGTAGCACAACCATCAGGTCCAACCATCAAATTTGTCAATGACCAACAGCTTCGTGTATGAGAACCTCTTTATTAAGTTTGCTGTGAATATGAACATGATCCTCAGATAACATACAAGTCACAAGTAAGTCTCAAGTCCAAAGTCAAGTCTTTTGAGTTTCGAGTCCTAAACAAAATGCCCTCTTCACCAAATGTAATACCATTTCCTTCTCCCTCTATAATTTTAAACCACATTGCAACTCATTTTTTGTTGATCACCACGTAGATTTTGTATGCAAATGAAATTTCTTTTGTATATTTTTTTCCACCTGGCCCTCAGTAATGTATTGCGAGTTCTCCATGACTTTCTCCTGCAACTTGATGCTGTCGGACTGGTTCAAACAAAGTGGATCTGGGGCACTAAGTATTGACTTGCTGGGAATGAATAGCGTTAATGCTGCTGCAGGAAATGAATTTTATATAACATACTTTTTAATCTTTGGCCTCAAGTATCAAGTATTTTCAAGTAAAAAAAGTAAAGTCACTGGTGTTAAAATTGGCGAGTCTTTTTGGATTTTGTCAAGTCGAAAGTCATCAAATTTGTGACTCGAGAGCGATGGTGGTTTGTATAATATACAGACATTTGGGCAAAGTTTACTCCTTAAAATCCATTTTAATGAAGTCAAACACATGACGATCAAACTACAACAACAGCAGTAAATCTTTGTTGGCTAGAACAAACAGAAAACAGCATGAACAATGAATAATGGTCAGAGGGGAATATACTATAAATCCATAACTGATTTGAATCGTCTTTCCAGGGCTGTCATAGTTAACACAATAATAACATGTTAATGCAAATTTGTTTAAACATCACTAATTTCTCTAATGCATTAATGTAACTTGTGATTTTTAAATTGCAGTGGGCTCAGTTTTAAAGCTAGACTGAAGATAATGCTTCCATATAAAACTAGAGAACAATCTAACTTCCACTGACACCATCCATGTCTTACTACTTGGTCTTACTACCTTAAACTAAATTATGGTAAAAACTGTCATGTCCATTTTCTAAGGGGTCCCTTGACGCCCCCCCCCCCCAGTTATGACATAGTTCGTAGTTGGTACCAATGGATTCACTCTAGCTTTAAATCTAAGAGTGCTACCTAAAAATAAAAAAGAAAGCCAAATTAATGTGTTTAAGAAATTTGAGGTGTTAAAACAAATTGCATCAACGTGTTATTATCACGTTAACTTTGACAGAACAGCAGGTGGCTGAACATTCTCTGTACACATGGACGGTGAAGTAGGAAGCTGAGTCCTGTAGTCTTTTGGCTCTGACTTGCAGATCAATATGTGCGATGTACTGTATATGATAACTGTTAGTGATGCATTATGAAGTCCACACGACCTGAGGCCAAACTGTCACTGTGCCAGTAAAATATCTATTTTACAGCAGTGAATGATGTCTCTGGGGTGATGGGAAGAATCTGCTGAGCAATATGATGAGGAGATGAGATGAAATGGTAGCTCAGGTTGGCTCAGATTCAAAGTGAAAGTAGAAGGCCTGGCAGGGGCTGACTAGAGTCTGGGAGACAGTTTCTGGCCTGTTAACTGTCAAACTCTTTCCTCTGCTCCACAGGCCCACAGCCTGGACCACAGCCTCCCCGTGAAAAGAGCAAGGATTAAGACAGTTAGAGATAAAGACAAAGAGGACACATCGCCTCTCTTCCCCTGAGAGCACCCCCCCACCCCCAGCCACACAATGATAGCACACAATGGGATGATGTGATCTTTTGGCCTGCGCCGGATGTGTCATCTAGCGCTGCTGTGCAGAACTTCCCAGCATTGTGTGCGGGCCTCTGCCATTGTGGACGGGCAATACTAATACTCTGCAGATATTTCACAGTGGGTGAGTGCTTTCTTTCCATCCAGGCAGCCTGGAGTCCCGTAGCTGCCCGGGTCAGGAAACAGGGCCCGACTAGCCTACAGAACTACAACTGGGGGAGGAGGAAGGCAATGACCTGTGGACGCTCTCTTACCATCTCTGTCTCTCTGCCTTGTTTGGAAAACGTTGTGAACACCTTCTTAATACTCAGGTTGCACAGCAGTTCGTGAAATAGTCCCAAAATTGAATGTATTCATTTTGTACATGGACTCTCCACGTAATTGTGAACTGAGACAGAAAAGAGCGGTGTACATCACATAGAGAAGAGGTTGGGATGGATGGGTGGCCTGAAGCGATGGACTGTCAGTTTTGTCGACATGGTGTCTTCCTCTCTTAATTTAAGGACTTTTGGAGAGCTGCTAGCTTCTTTCATTGGAAAAGAGCTGGCAACACTGGGCTGGGCTTTTAGGTTACATACTTTTTAAAATCTAGCGTACTCCTGCTAGTTTCTCAGCATTACCATCCATAGCTTTAAGGTCAGAGGTCCTGAGAGTTCAAAGTTATCACTTCTTGTTTTCTGCTGGTTTCATCAGCTAGTTTTGTATGAGGGTACGATGGGGTTTCCCAGTTACACTGCTGATTGTATGCCTGGATGACTCTTTAAATGAGATGAGTGGAAAAAGTGTATTCTGCAAATGTTACAGTCCAGCGCCCATCTTTAGAGCACACAGTGAAAGAAGCTGAACCAGCAACCATGTATATGTAGATGTGATATTTGTCATGACCACCTAGTGTTGTCTGCTCAGACAAGACCAGACAGGAAGCGAAAGGGTGGACAGAGGAACTGAGTGTGTGAGAGCAGTCAAAAGGAACACTGGCCTTGGGCCTATGAAAGAACATTTTTCTCCAATGTCATGGAGATTTCTTTCGCTAATGAGCTGTAACCATGGGCTAGCAAGTACTGCCAAATGCACGGAGAGTTGCTCCTTTGCTTAAATCACGGACAGTTAGGTGGCCTCAATGCTTGGCATGTGAGCCTTTCTGTAACTGTTAGTGGGAACCTAGACCCACTTATTTTATTTGTGTAAAACAGGGCAATGAGTGAGTCTTTGTCAGCATGAACACAGAATTACTTGGTTTGTTCATATATCAGCACTATTTCACATTACATGCAGATATTGTTTTATCACTAATAAGGTAAGTTTCACTTCTAGGAGTGAAGATGAACTGGACCTTACCTTACATAACGCAACAAACACAAACGCATAAAGTAATTTGTCATAAAAGCCCAGCCCAGTGTTTGACGAACACAATGGTTGTAGCATAGTGATGCCTTCAGGGTCTGGAGGTTTGGTGGGAGATTGGACTTTCATGTAGGAGATTAAAATATGCATCCCATCACAGGCCTTTGCCTTTTTATTAATATGATTCTACCCTAATCTTAAACCTTAAAGTGTTTTAGTTGGGGGGACAAAAATAGGGCGACATATTCCTCCAACTAAAACACTTTACAACAAAACACATTTTACCGTTTCAGCTTTATTTTCTTACTGAAATTCCTCAATATTGTTCTCCACTAACTTAGGTTCCGGCAAGAAAACCATTTAGTTAGGATAAAGGAAAATATCATGGTTGGGCTTAAAATAAGTCCAGAAACTAAGTAAAATACAGAAACAATGCAACTTAACTATGGAAAACATGTCACAAATGTAAATTTTTAATTGACAAACGTTAGCGGATTCATACACACATACCGGATACGTGGCGTACAACTGACATGCAAAAATCAACAAAGGTGTACTTACTGCACGTTAAAGGCCTTGTGCATTTTTGTCGCATTTATACACCTTTTTGTGCGAAATATGCTAATTGCATATGTACTGCATGCATTTATCTCCTAAACCTAAACAAGTAGTTTTGTTGTCTAAACACAGATGCAACTAAAAAAATGAAAATCATAATAATAAAAACACACTGAAAATAATATGTCAACAACAGGCATCTCATAGGACTCTAAGCCTGGCTCTCTGGGTAGAAGTCCTGAGTTTGACCCATCCACGACAATCACTCGGTACACATACTTTGTTGCTCTGTATATTACTACTACTATTACTACAACTACCAAATCTTTCATTTGACTGGCTTATTAAATTAAGATGCATGTCTGGGTGTAAATGGCTGAATAGCTGCCATGTGACTATTCTCACCCGGGTCTAATTAGACCCTCCATTTTTTTGATTACATTTTTTTGCTGAAAATAGTAAAATGATCATTAAAATAGGCTGCTTATATATCATCCTCTGATTTTGGGGACTATATGATGATAAGAGTTTATTGAGATATGAGTTTTTTTTTAAGAAGACACAAAGTGAGGCAGCAAAACTAGAACTGCTGAGAAGGTATTGTATGTAACAGTACACCCGAGCGGGTGAAGCCAAACAGACTTAAGCCCACGGCACAAAACGTGATACATGATCCATGAACAATGGCTTGGTAAATGTATACACCTCAAAGAGCCTAACTATGCCCTGTGGGTCAAAGCTTTGGTAAGTAGAAAGGAATCCAGGGAGGAACTGCAGATACAGATACAGTAGGTATGGAGGGAGGGAGTAATCTCCCACTGACGTTACTGACAAGTGACAACTGGGAGAACTAAATGATCCTGCTTTTCATTCATTTGCCTGATTCTATAAATCTACACTGGAGTGATAATAAGCAGTACAGAGCTTATAAGCTTGGACTTGCTGCTGTTAACAGACTGACAAACAGAAGAAAAGGATTCAGCGGTTTTGCATGAGAGCTTTGAGACGATAAAAAGAGGCTCTTCTCATAAGCATAACTTAACAGCTGTTTTAGCGATTTACAGAAGTGTGAATGAAACTTTTTCATGTTCAAGACGGGCCCTGCAGATGAAAGGCTCCTTTCATGATCCTTGTGTGCAATAAAAATGGCCACTTCCAGCAGACTGGAGCTCAGGGGAGGTACATCCAGGTGGCCTTGGTTGGCCCACAATGTCGGGGAAAAACTCGTTTCTTTGGTGGTGTGAATCTCACGAGTGAAATGCCAAGATAGAGATTTATAACTGCAGTATCTTAAAAGCACAAGAAGTTTGGCCTCAGTTAAAACAACTTCGAGAAGTGCTTGCATCACTACAAACACACTTGTCAATGAAGAGTATTTTCTTACATGTGGTTTCAAGCATTTGAAGCTAAATAAAAGGCGCGACTACGCCGGCGAAGGCGGCATTCTGTTGTCACACTGCAGCTCTGCTTGACTCTGGCTCTCTCAAGTTCAAAGTGGAGTGCTCCCAGACTTATCTCCCTCTTGTCACAAGGGACCTCATTTATGACATTCAAAAGCCTAGTGGGGCTGATTTCAACCAAAGAACACCCCATCAACATTTCAAATCAAAGAGCCAAAAAAACCCTTCCTGCATTTTCAGACTACAGCAAAGCACAAATGCCCCAACTACTGTATATTACTTGGCACAAATTTCAATCTCAGCCACATCTGTTGCCGTCCTGCTCTGAAAGAACACACACACACACACACACACACACACACACACACACACACACACACACACACACACACATTTACCCCTCTGATGGGATGGAAACATGTGAAGTGGTGTGGAGGTGGTGCTTAATGAATTGATAAGTGTAACAGCATGGACGGGGCTGGCTGGGCGGGCAGGCTGTTTGATGTACAGCTCTGGTTCTGGCCACTGCCAACAAGCTGAATAAGCTGAATGGAGGAGGCAGCCTTTGCTAACACAGAGGTTATTAACTGCTGTGTGTGTTGCTGTGGCTGCAGAGCTTTATGTTGAATTTCTCTGGAAATGGAAAGGACCTACAGGAGGCATTAAATACTGTTCAGAAATGACATTTTCAATGATTTTTTTAACTATACTAATATTATACATTACTTTTCATCGCTCTTCATTTTTCTTTCACCTGATGTTATCTACTGGTAGATCTCTGATGATGTTATCTACTGGTGATGTTATCTGCTGGCTGACAGCAATTTTATAATATCTGTCATTGTTTTGTGCTGTTAACTGATTTCTAATAATAAATATATACATAGTACATTTGCATAAAGCAGCAGATTTGTCCACTCCCATGTTGATAAGAGTATTTAATACTTGACAAATCTCTCTTTAAGGTACATTGATTTGAACAGATAAAAAATGTGATATTAATTTGTGATTAATCTAAATTAAACTATGGACAATCATGCGATTTATTGCGATTAAATATTTGAATCAGTTGACAGCCCTAAAATAAATACATAGGTTTATTTCCATATTTATAACAGACTGATTTATTTTCTCGTTCTATATTTCCTCTACCTATTTTTCTGCTTTTATACTACTCACAGGTGATAATGCTGCAGGCCAAGAAACTGGGCCATTGTATCCAGATACATGGTCCACGATCAGATATAAAAACCATGAGATAAAGACTTGTTCAGATGTGTCAGTGCAATTCAGCAACAATTTCACATCACTTCAGGGATTTTATATCTTTCAAGTATATTAGTTTAAGTAACTAAAACAAAAAAGTAGTCAAATACCAAATAGATGTTTACTGCTGCAACGGCATCAGTATACAGAGGCAAAGAGTGACAGAGGTTTTTAGTTGATCCTCCAGGAGGCAGAATGGTTCAGATGCTCAGATGCTCTTTACCGCAGGTCCTGGGTCAGTGACATACATCTACAACTTGTATGCTTTTAATTAAAACAGCTCAGGGTTTCAGTAATTCCCTTCGACCAAGTTCGTGACCAGTGTTCCTCTGAAGTAGCATTAGGTGCTAACGCTGATGTACTGACTGATCTGTTGTTTCTGTTGTATCTTTACCCGCTCCGCCTTCGTAAATGAGTCCGATTGTTCTAACACACTAGTACCTAGAAAACTACAGCCCATTCACACAAAAAGATGTATGAATGCTACAATAATGTGCAAGGCATTTAGCGTGCAATAAGTGTGCCTTTCTAGATTTTTGTACTGTACTGAGTGCAACGTAAACACATGGGCGTATAAATACTACGGTAAGAGTTAGTGACGGAGAATAAAAGTGAGAAAACCACTTATGGGGAGGTGGATGAATCCAATAATCACTGGACTGGTTTCCAGGAGACCCATGTTCGAGACTGTTGTTGACTGGTGTTTGTGTTGTTTCTTAGTTTACTTTCTTATTTTAAGCTCAGCCAGGACATTTTTGCTTTACTCTAACTAAATGGTTTAACCTCAGTCCGGATATTTGCGTGGCATACAAATGACATGCAAAAATGCTAAAATACGTACTCATGACACGCTGAATGTCCTGTAGTGTCATTGTATTTATACGCCTTCCTGTGAGACTGGGATGGGAAGGTAATGCACTAATATTCATATGTAACCCATGGCATGAATTAGTATGTAATCCACATAATTGAGAGCCAGGACAGGAAGAGGTCCGGATAAACGGGTAGGTCTAAACACAACAGACTTAAATTTCATTTCTGTGGTTATTTTTGTAACACCCGTCAAGTTATAAGTTGTTAGTGTTGCATGTTCTGTGTTTCTCACCTCCTGTTTTATTTTGTAGTTTACTTCCCTTTTCAGTTTAGAACACGTCACGTCCGGTTTGCATGTTTCCCGCCCGCACATTTGAGCACCTCCTCCTGACCTAGTTTCAAACACCATTCACGTGGTTCTGATCGTCTTTTCCCCGCCCTGATTGTGTCCACCTGTGTATAGTCAATCACCCCCTTCACTAGTATTTAATGTGTGCTTCCCCGTCCTCTTGTGCCAGTTCGTTGCTTATTGTAAGTACGTACCCGCAATCCTCTCTAGTGCTCTCGTGTAGTTTTCTTGTGTTCTGAACCTCTGCTCGTTTTTTGACTTAGCCCCTAGCCTGCCGATTTGGATTTGTACTGTATTCTGCTCTACCGTGTACCGACCTGTTTTGTATTAAAGACGCTGATTTTTTGAAACTGATCCCTGCCTGGAGTCTTGCTATTGAGTCCACTCCTGCCTTGTACCCAGTCGTGACAATTTTAACCCAAAGTACAATCTTTTCCCAAACAAAAATAAGTAGTTTTTTTTGGATGAAGAGAATGGAACAAAACAAAACTTGTCATAAGATAATAATACCTAATAATAAACCTTCGTATGAAGATACACTGAAAGTAGTAAGGTGTGTGTTGCCACCGACATATTCGATGATACTGTTTTAAAAAGTTTAAGCACTGTTGGATAAGGTAGAGTCTTTCATTTCAAAATGGATATATGGAGAATATGTTGAGAATATCTAGCTAGCAGGGGGAGAGCAGGGCTCACAGACTGAAACATACTGTACTTTCATACCCACACAGAAAAGAACAGCATGAACAGAAAAACAATATCTTGTAAAGTTTGGTTGGTGCCAGCCATATTAATTGGACAAAGCAAAATTGGCATTGAATGTATGGTTGGCATGGCAGTGTAGCTGAATCTCTCCAATGCTGTTTGAAAGTGGTTACATGTTTTATCAAAACAAACCAAAAAAATGGTCAAAAAAATGACATACATTAAAAACCCAGCCCAGTTAGATATAGCAAAGTTGTCATGAATCCTCAAAAAAGGCTCAATTGCAAACTGTGTCTTTCTCATTATGAATCAAATAAAAATGTCGGCAATCAGCACATTTTAAGTATTTTCTTTTCATTTCCTGCCTATAAAGAAAGATACAACATCTGGAAAAGATATCACCCACTTCCTTTGCTTGGTCACGTAGTTACTGTGACCATGGCAACAGGGGTCTTGGTGAAGGCAGCGTTCAACAGGAGGAGTTGAGCCACATCTCTGCTGAGAGACACTGAAATAAAAGTCCACTGCAGATGAAAAGAAGCCGCATCCATCAACAGATCTTTGACTAAAAAAGCAACTGTGTGCACAGAGCTGCACATGAAATGAAGTTATAATCCTTCTGCAGTGTGTCTCCTCATGTTGGCATCACAGCAAATGAAAGCCCAGTTAGATCTCGCTCTGACAGCCATCTTAAATCCAGTCAGAGATCTCAGGGGACCAGTTTTCTGCATACTCAATATGGTCGCAGCCCACAGTCGCCATGGCAACCGTGGACCACCTCTGGCTTCTAGTGCATCTGTCAGCCCATAACACCCCCCCAACACACACACACACACACACACACACACACAGCCATCTTGCTTCTTTGTAGCATGACGGTGTGTTTCCACATCGACACTGGGAATCCAGTCCACATGTTTTGATATGAATGTTAAATATTTAAAGGGTAAACATACATGGCAGATTGAGCACACCTTAGAGTACATTTTTACTCCACTATTTCGTCTCCTCTCCGGCACCACATACAGCGGAGTAGAGGCTCGAAGACAGCTAAGATGGCAATGCAGAACTCCCATTTGTTTCCCCCCATTTTTATCTGAAGAGGGCAGCCTTGAGCCTTTTCTTGTGCAGCCCCGGTGACACTTCCTCACAAAAAATCCACGCAAACCTGCTGTGTCACAACCCACACTACTATGTAGGACCACCCATCCGGCACTAAAAGTCCCTGGCTAGGATTTAAACCTTACTGACCCCCGCCCCCACCCGCCAAATCACCAACAGAAAAAAAAATGTATTTAGTGTGTATGTGCTGGTATGCACGCGTGAATGCGTGTGTGCAGCAGCAAGAAGTGGAAGGAAAGCAAATGAGGAGGAGGAGGAGGAGGAAGGAGAGCAGCTGAGAGGAGCAGCTCTCTCTCATCACTGAGTAATGTTTCGCACCAGCTTTTTTTTCTGCTTCAAAAAAGAGTGAAACAGCATTGTGCATTCGGCTGCTCCGAATGTGTCTATTCTCTCCTCGCCCTCCTCTCTTTCACTGGATATCTTTCTCTTTTGTCACCCTAAACCCCTCCTGCCTGTCTAAAGTCCCCATTCGCCCTCCATCCCCACCCCTCTAAACCCCTCTGAAGTCCCCACACTTCATCTAAAAAGGCAGAACACAGGATGGGGGTTTGGAGGAGGAGGCCATGTTGGGGGAGGGGCGTAGTACTGTTGTAATCTGCAATTGTTACAGTCTGGAGCCTTGCTACGCTGTCACCATCCCGAATTGATTTAACCATCAATGGCAGCATCCATTTAAGGGCTGCTAGCGCTCCGGCCCCGGCTGCCCAAATTCAGCTGAATGTGCAATGAGCCCCCTTTTGCTCTCTTTCCCACCATCGGGTATCAAAGGCTATTGTGTCCAGAGAAAGTAGAGGGGTCACCCATTTACCCCCTGCAGGTCAATCACGAGCCGGGACAGAGGGGAAAGTGAAATAGCAGAGGAAGGAAAGCAGCGAGGAGGAGGAGGAGGTCTGAAGTCCTGAAGTGCAACATCAGGACAGAGCGCTTCCAGTTGTCGGTGCGGGAGGAGATAAGCATGAATGTGTGGCCCTGACGTCAATGCAGCCATTTAATACGACACACTGAAAATATTTGGATTGTGAGGCATCTCACACGGGATGGATGTTTGGGCCCAGCTTTCCCTCCACAGTTAGCTCCCTCCCCAAGGCTGTGTTAACATGGCTGGAGATGACCCAAAGAAGTGGATTCCTTTCTTCACAACTCAATACCTGCACTTGTTTTTAGTTGCTTTGCTTCACTACAATCTTCATGAGCAGTCAAAAAAAGGGAAATTATTTGTGTTTTTGTACACCATTCAAACCATTCAATTTTGTGACTGTTTCCCCATCTGCTGTGCAACTGGGTTGCTAAGAAATTAAATAAGCAAAAGAAATTAAGACCCTGCATTGGTGAACTGTGGTGCTTTGCAACACATGACCACATGACCAGCCTCCAGATCTGGGCAATTGGCTTCAAGTGGCTCCTATTGCAGGCTGTTGATTGGCTGTTGACTTATTACGTTACCATATCTGCACAACTCTGATCACTTTTGTTTGGCTAGAGTGCACTGAGACCAGGGGAGGAATGTGAAAATGTATATTTTGTCTACAGTAGTCTCAGTAGAGCTTGGTTTTGTATAGTAAATAGGAGACCAGTCTGCACTCCTTTATGTTGTGAGAAAGGAGGAGTAATTTGAATAATGCGATTAGGGATGAGGTAATACTACGCTGCCCTTCCTGTGGAGGGTCCACCGATGCACAGTCCAGGATTAACACAGATGTGTTTTTCTACTCATGAGTAGCTGTGGATAGAGAACGCTACCAGGCTCTCTGTGTTAAGAGCAGATATGTTAAAATGCTACTTATGCTTTAACGGCCCTTTTACCTAGCTTTGCAGATAGTTCTGGGTTTAACTACCAAGGTTCTTAGATATCTGTCTCTGGGATTTCTGTTGTGGTGCTCACAGCTTTGGAAAACCACACTGAAAAATCTCTGTCCAGTAGCAGTGTCCCGTTCACTCCGGATAATCCTCAGACCTCACTGAGGGTAGGTCTAGCTCCAGTGATAACTGTTGACACTGAGGTCTGTGGATTTTCCAGAATAATGGTGTTCATGTCTTATTGCTCAGGTCTATTGGGAAAACTGTTCATGTCGTCCTCCTAGTTGCAATTCAATGTCAGAGGTATCTTCCACTAACCGAAAAGAACCATCTAAATGCCTGAAAAACAATCATCACTGATATCAAAATAAAATCCAATACTAAAGCTAAAGTAGGCAAGATTGGAACAAATAGGATTAAAAAAGTTCAAATCAAATATGAATCAATATTCTCTTACTGTAATGCTTATTTCTAAAGTGCTAGCATGACTGACCTTGTCCTCACTATATCACAAAGCTTCAAGCACCAAAAGCAACATGGTTTTTTAGGGCTGTGAGCACTAGAAATTGTATTTCATTCGCCTCAGTTGTGTTGGCGGAGGCAGAAATCTCATTAAGGCAGCCTGAAAAACGCTTTCTTATGCTAATGAAATGAAGTTCATCTTCACAATTTCAGCAATTTGCCATCTGCATACTTAACAATGTTTTATTATTGTCACGGCAATGTTAATTACATCAAGCAGGGCTTCCTGGCAAGGCAAGATGCTTTAACAGTGAAACCCAAATGATGCAACTCCTCGTCCAATCAGATCACTCCCATACGGCGCTGACGAAGGTGACTCAAATCCAGCTAACAAACGTGCTGTCTGAGTCCATGACAATGGTCCAATTAGCTGCACAGGCACCATTCAGCTGCTCTGGAGAAGCTGTTTTCAGCTCTGTGACGAGTTTCAGTTTGACGTACAGGGCTGTTCTCTATCTGCTAATGTCCAGGAAGAGCGCTATTGGAAATATTACTCGTGATGGACTGTTGAAAGTTTTAAATGGAGCAGAGGGAAAGCGGATAATCCCTCTAACCTCTAAAGGAGCCTCAGGCAACTGCAATTGTGCATAGGATATCTTTGGGTTGGTTCCTGCACCAGAATACAGACAAGGCTGCCTTTCACATTCCTCTCCTCCCTACAAAGAGACTATCACTCCCCTGTCACCCAGTAAAGGGCCGACGCACTAACTCCTTTTATTTCAGTTTTGCTCCAGAAGTTTCCATGGTAACTTAAATACTATTCAGTCCTTGCAAGCAAAGCAGTCTTTGCAGGTGGCTGTTCTTTAAAGCAAAGAATACTACAAATGCAGCTCCTTCAAAACAAGTGCTGAGTGAGGGATGCTTACAATTAGTCAGTCTCTGATGCCAAATTTTTTCCTGTTGATTCAAAGCTGCGAAAAAAAGATTAACAAACTGGATCATTTTGGTTAAAGCTGGGGTCCTTGTGTGTGATGAGGCTGTAGTCTTCTAGAAAGACATCAGGTTTGTTTAAGGATTAAAGGCATTAACGACCTATTTGATTCTTCCTTCCTAAAACAGCTCTCTGATATGATGGGGGAGGGGAACGGTGGACTAATAAGACTGATGTAACATGAGTGTATTTCTACGGTGAGCTTGTCGCTGAGTAACCAGTTGCCTTGGCAACCCTCTCCTTCCCACTTACTCTCCACCAGTATTCCCCAGCTAGTCTCTCTCTCCTTCAGCCCTCTCTGATCTCCATTATCGGAGGAGGATATTAAAGTGTTCTTATCAAGACTTCAGATAACAACAAGGCCAGCGTAATACACGCTCCCGTACAGGTCCAGATAAACGACGGGGCCCAGTGTCATGTGCCATATGGTCCTGAGTGGCTCTCAGGGGAGTCACTGCTGTGTTGTATCACCGACTGAATTAATGGTTCTGCTCAGACAAATGAGACCTGGTGCCACGTGCCACAGGAAGCTTCTTAATATTGAATATATAATTTAAACCAGTGATTATCACAGTGGGATCCCTGAAAAGGTTTCATATTCGTTCATTTAAATTATCATATCATTTATTTTACAAAAGGCTTCACAGTTTAACAAATAATATTTTAAGTTTTAAATCTACAGTATAATCAACCCAGTCAGGATAAAATGTTGGCATAGTACGTTTCTATAAAACATGTTTTGAATGTGGATGTTTTTGCATTCGGTCAGAGCTATCGATGTAGTATATTGAGCGCCCGTTATTGAAAGTATCGTAGGATGATAACAAGTACAACAAGCAAGCAAGTTTATACAGAGGGCAGGGAGGAGATGTGATAGATGTCTCAGACAAACACAGGATTTTCATCCAGGAGGCTGCTGTTCATCCATCCATCCATCTTCAACAGCTTATCCCGCTGGGGGTCGTGGGGGGCTGGAGCCGATCCCAGCTGGCATTGTACGAAGGTGGGTACACCCTGGACAGGTCGCCAGTCCATCGCAGGGCACATAGAGACAGACAACATAGAGACAGACAGCCATTCACACTCACATCCAAACCTACGGGCAATTTAGAGTCATCAATTAACCTAAACAGCATGTCTTTGGACTGTGGGAGGAAGCCGGAGTACCCGGAGAAAACCCACGCTGACACGGGGAGAGCGTGCAAACTCCACACAGAAAAGCCCCAATCCGGATTCGAGAGACCAGAGTGCTAACCACTGCACCACCATGCAGCCCTGCTGCTGTTCATATGAAACACCCCCACGAACCAACACCAGCACAGCAGAAAGAGCCCCCCCACCCACAATCACTGCAGCTCAGGTGAGCGAACAGCTGAGGAAACTTTGTCCCAGCAAAGCAACGGGTCCAGATGGAGTACCTCCTCGACTGCAAAAGGCCTGTTCGCTGGAGCTGGGAACCGCCCTACAGTGAATCTTTAACCTGAGCTTGGAACAGGAGAGGGTCCCTCAGCTGTGGAAAACATCCTGTATCATCCCAGTCCCAAAGAAACCACACCCTGGTGAGCTGAATGACTTCAGACCGGTCGCTCTGACGTGATGACGACCTGGGAGCGGCTGCTGCTTCACCACCTGAGACCACAGGAGCAGCGGTGCTGTGAGACTCACATTCTTGGACTTCTCCAGCACCTTTAACACCATCCAGGTCCTGCTCCTCAGAGACAAACTGACAGAGATGGGTGTAGACTCACACATGGTGGCATGGATTATAGACTACCTGACAGTCAGACCTCATTATGTGCGACTGGGGGACTGCAGGTCCGACACTGTGGTCAGCAGCATGGGAACGCCTCAGGGGACTGTGTTCTGTCCGGTTCTGTTCACCTTGTACACATCGGACTTCAGGTACAACTGGGAGTCCTGCCACCTGCAGAAATTCCCAGATACTGCTATCGTGGATTGTATCAGGACTGGACAGGAGGAGTACAGAAAACTGATCCAGGACTTCGTCACGTGGTGTGACTCCAACCACCTGCGACTCAACACCACCAAGACCAGGGAGATGGTGGTGGATTTCAGACGGCCCAGGCCGCACCCGGAGTTGGTAACCCTCAATGGATGCGGAGCTAGTACAGACCTACAAATACCTGGGAGTGGAACTGGATGACAGATTGGTCTGGACTGCTAATACAGACGCTCTGTGTGGGAGAGGGCAGAGCCGTCTGTACTTCATCAGAAGGCTGGCATCCTTTAACATCTGCACAGAACTGCTGCAGATGTTCTATCGGACTGTTGTGGCGAGCGCCCTCTTCCATGCAGTGGTGTGCTACGGGAGCAGCATCAAGAAGAGGGACGCCTCCCGTCTGGACAAACTGGTGAGGACGGCGGGCTCTGTGGTGGGCAGCCTGACATCTGTGGCAGAGCGATGGGCCCTGAGCAGGCTCCTGTCAATAAGGGACAATCCTCTGCATCCACCACACAGCACCATCTCCAGGCAGAGGAGCAGCTCCAGTGATGGGCTGCTGTCAGACTGAGGAGGTCCTTCCTCCCCATGCATTGTGGCTCTTCAACTCCACCCAGGGGGGTCGAGGGTGAACGTTAATGTAATGGGAGGGGGGGGATGTGAATGTAACGTCCTCACCGCTTCTGCTCTGTACTTTTTTACTGCGATGCACACTGCACACGTACCTTAATCTAGCTCTGCTTTTGTACTGGACTTTGCTAAACCCTTTTTACTAATATCGATCTTATGCTAGTAGTGTTGATGCTAATGTATCCTGGAGCCTCTAGCCTGCAGCAGAGCACCCTGCAGCTGCAGCCCAAACACACTACCTCCATACAAAATTAATGGAAAAACTTATTTGCTGCACCGCCCGATCCTGTGTGAATGCAGCCTCACTCCACACCTCCAGCTTTGGTTCATTTTCAGACTTGGCTGGCCCACACTAAAAGATTTTTCAAATCTTAAAAGATTTTGAAAATGTGAGAGACTTCACACATAACGACATGTTATGTTAAATTTAACATTTTTTTTTCCTGGCGTGTGTGGAGAACAGAAAAACAAAACAGCATCACACACATCAACAGATTCATTCATGAACAATGAGTCCCAACTAAAAACATGGAAATCTTGCACAATCTCTCTCTATCAAATGTGACTTTAGTGTAAACAAACATGGCGGACAATGGGCAGGAAGAATTAGCAGTATTGGTTGTTGCACTACTTTGTACTGAAAATTCATACAGGATGGATGGATGAAGTCATGGAGACACCTTAAATAAACATGTGTTGTTGCCACAAATCAACAGGTCTGTCCTTCACTTCTGAGCTCCATCATACCACTGCTTTATGATTCACATTTGGATTAGCCCATGCATTATCTGCCACCGCCATAGTGCTGGTTGTCCTTCATTCTTCAGTCAGCGTGCTTCTCTATTAGCCGTTGTTCTTTACCATGGGACTACATGATTGTCTGTCCACAAGGTTCCCCACACACAACAGGATATCCCATCATAAATATTGAATATGTTTAATATTTACGATTTGAAATTGGAGCGGCCAGGATGAGCTTCTGAGTTGATCGGGATATAAAATCACCACAGGAATATCTGGAAAGATCATCTTTAGAACCATCAAACAATCAGGACTTTGCTGACGACTGTCAGGAGGAGAATCGGGCGGGAGTGTGTTCCCCGCATAGAGTATGGCTATCATAAATATTTTCTACCATAACAGGCTGCATAATCTAAAGCTTTTACATCATAATGGTTCTCGCCCAGACATCTATGGAAACAATCCCCCTTCCCTATAAACCAGATATGGCTGCTCATGGAGGGGGATAGTAGATTAGTTCATGCATCAATATCTGACAATCTCAATAAATGATGAGGAGGATGAAATATAGATATATATATATATATATATATATATATATATATATATATATATATATATATATATATATAATACATATATATACAGATAATGTTTCCAGTATTTGAGACATTTAGATCTTACTTTTTACGACACAGACAGACATACCAACAGCAACATGTGATGGTTTGGTGTGATGGTAAACGTCAGTCCTCTGGAAAGCCTGAGTGCGTCTCTGTGCTTGGGACAGCAGTGCTGAACAGCGCCACACACATCACTGTGTGACACTGTGGTTACGTCTGAGAATGCTCCACTTGTTGTTCAAACACAGTGATACATCTCCTTTATGCTGTGGTGTAATTAAGGGCTTGGATTACAAGGATATGCTTCATCACTGCAGACAAACATGTCTGTGCCATAAAATAGCTTTCTTGTTCCTGGACTGAAAAGAGCCTTTGGCTCTGTGTGATTCCTGCATCATTATCTGTTTCCACTAATTGGGGGTGGGGAGCTGAGGACATGCTAGAATAATGGCACAAATCACATGAATCACAGCAGACTTCAACCAAGGTCAATGGCAGTCCCGTCAACATGATATATACAGAGTCCATTATATAATATTACACCTTCATATTAATGTGAATAATGTAAATGACAGATTTGAATTATGCCCTTATGAACTACTTTACATTTACCAGGTTAAAATACCTGGTTAAATGAACAGTTTTAATTTTACTGCTTGAGTGAGATGAGATGATCAATCTCAATCTCATGTCTGCATGCTAAGTATGAAGCTGGAGTCAGGACATGCTTAGTTTAGTTTAGCATAAAAACTAGAAGCAAGAGGAGTCAGTTAGCCTGGATCTGTTTAAAGTGAGTATACCTTCCAACACGTCTAAACCTGTCCTATATATGATGCACTTTTGTACATGTACAAGTACATGAACAGAAATTAAAAATGGGGGCTATCAATTGAATATTTTGATCACAAATTAATCACATATTTTTAAAACCATTCAAAATGTACCTTAAAGGGAGATTTGTCAAGTATTTAATACTCTTAACATGGGAGTGGGCAAATATGCTGCTTTATACAAAAATATGTACAGTACATACTGTACTGTATGTAGTTGTTATTGGAAATAAATAAATAACATAAACCAGTGACAGATATTGTCCAGAAACGCTCACAGGTTCTGACTTTAGCATCAACAATCTGCTCCAATCAGAACATGACAAACTGCAGCCCAACAGGCAACAACAGCTGTCAGTGTGTCAGAGTGCTGACTTGACTATGACTTGATCCAGACTGACTGGGACTATCATAAAGTGGGCATGTCTGTAAAGGGGAGACTGGTGGAGACCCAGAGAACCCATTTACATTCACACATCTGGAGGTATAGGTGGAGTATTATTTAACCTCCTTGGTTGATACTAGATTATTCTTGGTGGATGGTTTTCTAGTTTCATATGATGCCGGATCTTCACTTTAGTTTCTGTATGAGATCTGCCTTTCAGCTAAGTCTGATATAAACACAGCCTTGTCATAATCGGATGGTCAGAGCAGCAGATGTAGTATGAAGAACGAGAGAGTTTGTGTAGGGTGGGTTTGTGTATTGGGATGGGTTGGACAGGAGACCGCTGTTTGTGTCCCGTGTGAAACCACAGTTTTACTTCTCTTCTCTACTTAACTAGCAGTTACATAAAGGGACTTATTTCACATAACAAACATTGGATACTTTGGACAGAGCCAGCTAGCTGTTCACCCATATCTAGTTTTTATGCGAAGCTAGGCCAAAAATGTACTGATTCAAGCTCTTTACTCATCTATGTGATTGAAACTGAACTGACACAGAATAATTATCTTGTTCTTCCAGCTCATGTTGACTTTTTTGATATTTAACCAAGAACATGTGACTGGTGTGATAAGTGAAGCCGCTGATTTCTTCCTGATGATCCCGTGACAGCGCACGCCTCTGAACCCTGTTTTCATTATAGCACTGGCTGCTCCTCATGGGCCAGGCAGCAACGTGAGGTTCTGCTTCATTTATTCTGGTTCTGGAATGACTCCCAACACAACTCCCACTAAACAGGCAAAGAATTACCCTCCAGGCTTTCAGATCAATGGGGGAACTCCATGAAAAACAAGTGTGTCGGCTACTTTCTGTCCATTTGCTTTTCATTCTTCCATCAGAAAATGAAAGCAGGGCTTCTTTACAGCTCGGTGTGATTGTAGATTTGATTAAAACATAACTTGTTTTCATCTCCTAACAGGTTGAAGATATTAGGATTTTATTCAGAAACATATCACAGATGAGTCAATACTCTGTTGGTCTAATAAGGCCTGGGTTGCTTGCTTGATGTTACAATACTATTTAATACACCACTGGGTAACTAAACATGTTTTCTCTGAATGATGGCAGTTTTATCAAGACTAAGAGTCTCGACAAGTCCTGCAAATTAAATAAACTATAGTTTGTCCACCCATTTCTTTGCGTTTAGGGGATCAACAGCATTGACTGTTGGCAGGCAACAGTGAACAAACCACAGCCTCCCATGTAAAAGTCCATTATTTAGTTATTTAGTTGACCTATACATCCACCCCAACCTTCTCCCAGTCAGTGTCTAGAAGGGAACCCGCAAGCTGGGGTAAAAGTTAGACATTGACCTTGAATAGTTACGATTAGGACAGGTCACTGAGCAGCAAGTCTTCCAAGAGTTTCTGCAAGTTTTTCCTCAGATCAGATTTTGCAATTTGAGAATTACCTTCTAGACACAACCCTTCATCGGTGGCTCTATAAGGAGTCATAATTTCTCATTTTTAGGCATTTGCTAAAATGATGATGCTCATGGCAGCACAGTCTCAAGAGTCTACAGCCATGCTATAGCAGCTCTCTGACGCTGTACTTAGGTACAACAGTGCTTTGAGCTAATGTTAATGTGAGCACATGCTCACAATATCAATGTTAACATGATTATGTTTACCAGGTAATGTTTACCATGCTAACATTTGTTCATTGGCACCAAGCTATCATAACTAGTATTTCTTCAACTGAAGGGTCTGTTTTGGGCCTTCAAGTAGTTTTGCTTTCTTTTGTTTGATTGACAGATAATACAATCACCTGCCAAGTATCTTTTGAAAGTTTCTGCCCTTTTCCAAACAGTTTTCAGTGACACCTTCTCAGATGGTAAGTGAAATGATTCACAACAGGTGTCCAAGAGAATCCCAAACTCTCTCTTTGCTGGTACGGTATCTTTTGTGTGTGACTCCATACAAGTTGGAGAAAATCGCTGCAGTTTGAGCATGCACCAGAGAAGAGGTTAACCAGTGTGTTCGTATCCCTGGAGAATCAGTTAGAGACACTCTACAAAAGCCTGCTTGTCCTCCAGTTGATCCAAGAGTGCAGCTGGGATCGATGATTTACAGCGGCTGCACCCACAGGTCCTCGCGGTGCTCATCTCATGGCAGTGGAAAAACCTGAGGGTCACGGCTCAGACCAGGGCTGGGGGGATTACTGAGGAATGACGCACCCCCACATGAGGCTCCTACCATGAAACTCAGAGAACAACTGGCAAAGGGGACTGTGGACTCTGAGGGTCCATCTGCCTCGAGCAGATCAGGGAACTGATAAATTCAAATATGGCAACAACAGTAAGAATTGCACAATGTTTCACTATAGTGAAATTTCAAGGCAGTCAAGTTAATTGTTAACCTTAACACTGTCCTCTTCAAAGCCTACAGTCTAATTCCTTTGCAGTTTTCATGTCACACTTCTGTTAGGGCTGTCTGGTGGTAAATCAAAAAACACACATAAGGTCCTATGCTGCCTCAGATCAGAACTGTAGACTCGAAACTTAAAGAGGACCACTGTGAGACTTCACTAACTACACTTGAATTTTCTGGTTTGATTTGAAAGTAAGAACCTTGAAATCTCATTTAAAAAAACGTAAATAACACAACTTTAAACTGAAACTGTTCAAATGCATTGGCATTTCATTGGTCAGTATTGCAGTGGAGACTTGCATTGTGACTTGCAATTTGCTTATAAGAACTTGAGGCTTTGATTCAATCAATCAAATAAAAATACTTCATTATTGAGGGGTTACAGTCTGACTATGTATGTAGACCACAGGCTGAGCTGTACTTGATATCCACTTTGTCATTTGCTAAGCGATACTTATACAGTGTTCATACATACATGCAATTGCCTTACATGCAAAGTGGAAAAATTTGTCATCCTTAGTGGAAATAAGAGTCCAAACTGAAGCAGTAGTTGATCACCTGCTGCCCCCACTGGCCAATAAAGTGTGGTGAGGAGTCAGCAGTCAATGACGGTATAAACTGGAGTCACACCAGAGATTGCCACTACCACAATAATTGTGCTTGTCCTTGCAAAATGTAGCAGCTGGAAGCTTGGTTATGTTCAGTAGTGACTACTTGCAGGACTAACTGTAAAGCTACTGCGCCTGATGAGCTAACAGCTAATGTGTTAGCCAGCCCAACACGTTTTCATCCCAACTCATCGCATACTGACGCTATGTCAGACTCCTCAGCGTCATTTTTTCCATTGCAATAAAGAGATGCTTAATGTTATGAATTAAACAAAAACACTTGCAGAGAACTAGGCAACAGAACCACTTAGGTTTAGGAAAAAACACGGTTGGGATTAAAATTACTGTGTTTTTACTGTTAAAATGAAACCGAACTTTGTGAACACAGGACACGAAAGCACAGCTGATTGTAACGTGACTTGTTGCCCACCCAGTCATCTCTATTGCTTTTTAATCTACATCGTCAAAGCATTTTCCCTGAGCACCTTCTATTGCCACGGATGGGTTTACATTGTATTTAATGGAGCACCTGGTTTGTCTCCTATCGCGGCGAAAGGGTGCCTTGTGTGGCGGTATCATGAAAGCATTGGTATTTGACGCTCTGGGAATGAGAACGGGCAGGCCAGCCACAATAGCCTGCATACCAATCTGCAAGTTAGCAAGCTGGCTAGCTTCACTGACTCCTGACTGACCTCTTTCATTAAAGTTGAACTCATTACTTAAGATCTGCACAAATTTACTTAATGATGGTGGTGAGTCTGTTGACCATGATACATTTAATTTCCAACATCCTGTTTTAAATTCTCATCTGGGCCTTGACCTGTTAGTCTGTCTCAAACATGCAGCCTAGTGTATGTGATATCTACGGCAGTTATAAAGGGAAACTAATGTAAAATCAAATAAAAGTAGTGACAAACACTTTTGTACATCTTTCACAAACAGCATTGTCCTGTTTTGACTTGGACTCTCGGCCTCATTAAATAGCCATCCACTGATGCCTGCACCTTATATTCCTCACATACTGCTGATTGGTCAGCGTTCCTCTGCCGAGACACATGGATGTGTGCTTTGGCGACAGCATGTGATGAACCAGGCTTTCAACTAACTCCAATGTAAACCCACCTGTGACGTCGTATTAATATCGTCAGAATCCACTAAGAGTGGGCAGAACGGGTGACAGATGAGTCAAACAAACAAGACGTTCAACCAGGAGGCCAGTGTTCATGTCCCATGAGAAACCGAAAGTAATGTTGACTTATTTTGTCATGTCAGTCTTTGGTCAGGTGACTCGTTGGTATCGTCAGTCTCATCAGTCTTGTGAGTTAAATGAGTCACTAGTCGGCAGAGTTAAAGTCAACCACAACCACTTCCTAACCCTAACCAAGTGGTTCTGTTGCCAAAACCAAGATTTTAGTTTACAGAGTGTGTTTGTCTGACATGGTGTCTCCAAAGTAACCCAAGAGGGGTAACCTATGTGGCGGTCTCCAGTGCCGAGGGACACTGACCAAGCGGTGGTATCTGACATTTTATTATTACTTCCTTCCCCTTCACCAAGGCTTCAGTTCTTTTGTTTATCTATTATTGGGACAGATTTAATTAGCTTCCCGCTGAGTCACTGAGGTTAATGTCAACTCGAAGACCTTCTGACCCACTGAGCACAGGTTTGGATTAATTTCAGAGGACTATCCTTCCACCATGATTCAATACGTAGAACATAAATCCCATCCCTATGGATGCATGTTGGTTGAGTGACAAGGACACGTCGTATGTTGAACTGTGATCTTCCAGCATTACTGGAGGAAAAGAAGCAAGATTAATTGGCTTACATATCTTTGAGAGATGAACCGAGTCTCTCCTTTGCTTTGCATATGATCAGCTCCCCTAGGAATCAGCTTGTAACAGAGCCCATGAATGGCACCGACTGGAAGTGTATTGATAGTAGCTATGATTCCCTTGGTGGGTGTCTACACATGAATGCAAGGCAGGTCTAAATATATCCTGCTCCTTTCCCTATACAGATGGCTGGCAGCGAACACCAACTCACAGGGCTTCAAAGCTCATGCCCAGGAAGAGAACGGAGACCTAGAGGGTGTTGTTGCATACAGAGTACATTTTTTACATCAATATTTCATGAGGCGATACGGCACCAAGCGTTGACTTCCATTTCAATTTTGACCAGAAATAGTGAACAAGGGAAGCATGCTGTAGTGCCAAGGTTCAGACCTATAATCCCCAGTAACAGGTCCTCTAACCCAGAGTAAAAATTATTATTCTAATTTGTTTGGCGACTAATAAAATCCCAGCCCATTCGCAAGAAAAGGTGTATAAATGCCAAGATATTGCACAAGGCGGGCAATGAGTATGCCTGTCTTGATCTTTGCATGTCATTTGTACGCCTTGTATCCCTGACTGCAATGTAAACACATCTGTGTATAAATACTACGGAAAGCGCTAGTAATGTAAAGTACAAAGTGAGAAAGGCAACTGGGGAGGTGGATGGGTCCAGGAAACACCAGGCCTTTAACCAGGAGACCTGTGTACGACACCGTTGTTGACCATTGTTTAGTTTTTTAAGTTACGTTAGTAACATTAGTCAGGTGATGATTTTTTTTAGTTGACGATTGTCAGGTTTTTTTTTTACTGTACTTTTGTTATGTTGTTTCTGTATATATTTTACTTAGTTTACTTATTTATTTTAAGTCCAATCATGACATTTTCCCTTTCCCTAACTAAGTGGTTTTCTTGCCTGAACTCAACTGCGGACGTTTGTGTGGCGTTCAAACAACATGCAAAAAGGCTAAAATGTGATCTCATGACATGAAATATCGTGGCATTTATACACCTTCCTGTACAAATCGCAAATTTCTCACCCATTTTTTTTTCCTGTTCAAAATGTACCTTAAACTCTTAACAACATGGGAGTGAGAAATATGCTGCTTTACGCAAATGTATGTATCACTCTGACATCTCTCCATTGTTGCATGTTTGTGCATGTGTGTGTTCGGGTCTGCATGTACCGTGTATAAGTTAACAACAGAGTGAAAAAAATGAATTTCCCCTCGTGGGACTAATAAAGGACTATCTTCTTCTTCTATATATTTATTATTGAGAATCAATTAACAACATAAATCAATGACAGATATTGTCCATAAACCCTCCCAGGTTCTGACTTTAGCATCAACAATCTGCTCCAATCAGAACAGGAAACTGCAGCCCAACAGGCAACAACAGCTGTCAGTGTGTCAGAGTGCTGACTTGACTATGACTTGATCCAGAGTGACTGGGATTATCATAAAGTGGGCATGTCTGTAAAGGAGACTGGTGGGGACCCAGAGAACCCATTTACATTCACACATCTGGAGGTCAGACGGTCAAGGGACCCCTTTGGAAATGACCATGGCAGCTTTTCCTCATCAATATGTAATGCAAGAATGCATGTTTGGAGCATTAATGTGTTATTATCAGGTTAACTTTGACAGCCTTCACTAGAGGTTATATTACTATTAGTCCATTTACTTTACTGTACTACTCTATCCTATTCTTATCCACTCCACCACTACTTCTTCTCTTTCTTCTTTTTCTTCTTTCACTTTTTACTTACTATTATTTACTTTACTATTTACTACTGTTAGTCCTATTACTATTAGTCATTTACTATACTACCTGTTAGTCCTATTACTATTAGTCCATTTACTATACTATACAACTACTGTTAGTCCTATTACTATTAGTCCATTTACTATACTACTACTCCCCCCCCTTACCTTTCCCTTTACTTACTCTCTTAGTCCTATTACTATTAGTTCATTTACTTTACTTACTACTACTGTTAGTCCTATTACTATTAGTCCATTTACTATACTACTACTGTTAGTCCTATTACTATTAGTCCATTTACTATACTATACTACTACTGTTAGTCCTATTACTATTAGTCCATTTACTGTACTATACTACTACTGTTAGTCCTATTACTATTAGTCCATTTACTATACTACTACTGTTAGTCCTATTACTATTAGTCCATTTACTATACTACTACTGTTAGTCCTAATTACTATTAGTCCATTTACTATACTACTACTGTTAGTCCTATTACTATTAGTCCATTTACTGTACTGTACTACTACTGTTAGTCCTATTACTATTAGTCCATTTACTATACTACTACTGTTAGTCCTATTACTATTAGTCCATTTACTGTACTGTACTACTACTGTTAGTCCATTTACTTTTTACTTCCCGTAGTCCTATTACTAATAGTCCATTTACTGTACTATACTACTACTGTTAGTCCTAATTACTATTAGTCCATTTACTGTACTGATACTACTACTGTTAGTCCTAATTACTATTAGTCCATTTACTGTACTATACTACTACTGTCAGTCCTATTACTATTAGTCCATTTACTATACTACTACTGTTAGTCCTAATTACTATTAGTCCATTTACTATACTACTACTGTTAGTCCTATTACTATTAGTCCATTTACTGTACTGTACTACTACTGTTAGTCGTAATTACTAATAGGCCATTTACTGTACTGTACTACTACTGTTAGTCCTAATTACTAATAGGCCATTTACTGTACTGTACTACTACTGTTAGTCCTAATTACTAATAGGCCATTTACTGTACTATACTACTACTGTCAGTCCTATTACTTAGTCCAGTGCCAATACCCCTAGAGATACGGATTTCCTTTAAAACTCCAAGTTCAGGCAGTCTGTTTCTAAATGTCTACGATGGATGACATCGTAGCAGGTCATCCAGACTGCTGGAGGGACACAGCTCCATTGTTTCATGTCTGTCCCTTTCACTTCCTCCAGTGTATTTATTCATAGTTGAAAGCAGCAAGCTGTATCATGTTGTCTTGTTCTCTAACTCAATCTGGGAGATGTAGGAAGTCACTGATACAGTCATTACAAATTAGCATGAAATAACTCGTAATTTCTCCTGGAATCCATTAACTTCCCCCAGTGATCACATTACAGTAATGAAGGGCTGACTCTCACTTTGATTAACAGAGTGAAGAAGCTACAGAGGCATTTTCCTCCGTGGTAAATAATAAGCATTATCCTCTGAAAACCACAATGTTCCTCAACATAATGGCATCTATTAGATAGTTTAACAAATACTAGAAATTTAAAGCACCTTTTTTTTTTTTTTTTTTTCAAAGTCATGTTTTTTGTTTGGTATAGTGATTGGTTCTGAATACTACTGAATACTACTGGATACTATGGTAGCCTTGCTGCCTCTATATCAACAAAGCAGCTAATCAGAGGTGCAGATGAGAGCTATGATAAAATTCAGTACCAGTCTGAAACTGAGCAAACTCTCACTGTAACATCACAAGCTGTAATAAACTTTCAAAAATAGGTTTTAGGGGCCAAGAGTTACAGTAGGCCTATATTAAACTTAACTGTTAAAGTTGAGTATGACTTTTTATTTACATATTCATACATAGAGAAATAAGTGTGAGTCCTAGTTTGTAGCATATTTAGAAAGCATGGGAAACATGATTATGTGACCTAACCAACTTTATTTGCTCATTTAGTACATTTCAGTATAAGGTATATTCTGTTATGTTTGTGAAATCTTATTCGAAATCTTCCCAATACACATTACAACTAGGGCTGTCAAAGTTAATGTAAATTTGTTTTAATGCCACTAGCTGAAAGGGTTAAACACATCAACACAGGTTGTGATTTTTGGGATTGTAGCGGTTCAGTTTTAAAGCTCGACCGAAGATACTGGTATCATATGAAACTAGAAAACCTTAAGAATCTATTGGTTTCAGTCACGTCATACTAGCTTGTCGTGAAGGAGGCTAAGTAACACTGTTAAGTTAAACTGTGGCGAGGAAAAACTGCCATGGCCATTTTCAAAGGGGTCCCTTGACCTCTGACCTCCAGATATGACAGCGAAAATGTGCATATATTTGCATAGAGCGGCATATTTGTCCATTCCCATGTTGATAAGAGTATTAAATACTTGACAAATTTCCTTTTAAGGTACATTTTCAACAGATATAAAATGTGCAATTGATTTGCAATTAATCACAATTAACTATGGACAATCATGTAATTAATTATTTTCATTGACAGCTGTAATTCCAACAGTATGAGATCAGATTTCAGATCTGTTAACATTGTCCCATCAGCTATTTTACTTTTCAAACTAAAGATTGCGTTAGCTTGCTTATGTTTTAACAAGCTAATGTCACGTCTGTCACTTGGTTCAGTTTGCTGTGCGACAGTTACACATGGTGGATACTGACTATAAATATTTAGGCAGTTTTCATACACTGCTTGCAGCTACACCTATGAAAAGTAATGCACTATATTCTGTATATACAGCCCATGTAATCATGAGCCAGGATAGGTGACGTAGTATAACGAAGATAGGCTAAAGTCCACGTATTGTAAAAGGTGGATCTAAAAACACTGGACTTACATCCATTAACGCCAGATCCTACACACTGTTCTTTTGAGTTACGACGCCACTTCCATACTTTGTGGCGTCCATACTTTCAAACATAATTTGAACCCAAACCACGATCTTCTCATAAAAGTAAAGTCAGAAGGGGCTTATGCATTTGCATTGATCACTTGTGTTGCTTGGCATTTGTAGAAAAATGCACAAAAAACAACAAAATAATTAAGATATACAAACTCTTGTATGAGGATACATTAAAATATTTAGTAACAACTAACCTCTTTGTAAGAATGAGTAACGATTAAAAGCGATTTCACAGAGCTGATCTGGAGTCTGCCATCCAGTCAATCACTCGTAAACAGCCAAACTAGGCAGCGCTGATCAAATATGAATCAATATTCTGTTACTGTAATGACTATTTCTCTCATCAAATGTTTTCAGAAACATCTTGTAGTTTATGACCCAAGAGTCAGAAATACCAAGCACCGCCCAGCAGCCAGAGCACAGCCAATAGGAACGCTCTCTCTCTGAAATAACCTGTGATTGGTCAAAGTCTTCTGTTTTTAAAGCCTGAAAACAGCCATGAGGAGGTGCAGAAGTCTAGTTACAATATGCTGAAAGGTTATTATGTTTATTATTTTTGCCCAGTGGTGCCAAAAGCAAAAAAAGCTTTAAGTTTGAACTTTGACCAGCTGGTGCAACCGGCTGCAGGATCTTCATTTCTGAAACATGCATATCTGAAATAACTTTCTACATCTTGTTGACTTTCCCCAATCGCAGCATAGAACATTCTGCCACATTCGATGGCCTAGGCTGAACAGCTGAGAGTAACTTAATTTATAAACCATAATCAGCAGTCTATCCTCCTGGTGGTTCCCCACAGACAGTACCACTCTCACAGCAAGAGAAGCCAAAAGTCAAGTGAAACAGAAAGAAACTTC
Organism: Pterois miles; assembly: GCA_947000775.1. Taxonomy (NCBI): domain Eukaryota; kingdom Metazoa; phylum Chordata; class Actinopteri; order Perciformes; family Scorpaenidae; genus Pterois; species Pterois miles. The sequence goes on along the minus strand of CAMQGK010000199.1, from coordinate 419,355 downwards.
AACGCAGCAGAGAGCAACTGCACAGAGCTGATGATGAAATATTCAGCATGTAATATACAAGACATAAGAATATAATTTTAAAGAGCTTCTGGGATCAGGGTTATTTTTAGTAACCACTGAATATTTTACTTCATTTTGCCCTCTAGTAAGCATGTGACCTCCCTCACACACTGACTACGATGGGAAACCTCTGGTGCTTCCTCATTCCCTCTGGTCTTGTGTTTGTTGAAAGCACCTCATGTATGGAAGTGTGTTAGGTATGAGGTCGTCCTCCTGGTCCTGTAAAATCACCTTTAGTATCCTTAAGTTACACTCCTTAAAGCTAGGGTTGGTAATAAGGAACCAGAAAGAGTACATTTTAATCATACATACATTTTTAATCTTCCAATCAAAACACCCTGCTCAGTGTTGCATCTTTTCCAATGAAGGTAACTAGCAGTGCTAGCTCCAAAAGTCCTTCAGTCTGGAGAGAAAGTCACCAAGTTGGCAACACTGAAAGCCTCCCCCAAAATGATCATTATGAACGTTAAGACTGAACATGGCTGCTGCTGCCCCTCACAGCTGTGAAGCCAGCAACCGGACGACACTGCGCTTAATTAGCTTGGACTGTACTAATAACATGACTGGACGGGTTTGTTACAGTCCTGTGACCGATACAGATACCTGATCTCTACCAACACATTACCACAGCAGTTTGTGAAATAGTCACAAAGTTTTAGCTATTTGATTCCTGTATTGTACAGATTTCCCATTTTTTTCATTATGCTCAGAATGGCTTAACAACATATTTTGCAGCCATTTTCCTACGAATGTTCAGCAACATGTGATGCACATGTCAATTTATGCTCCAGTCTTTTCAAAATAAAACTACTTAGATTCAGGAAAAGATCGACTTGGTTAGGGTAGGCAACAAACTAGTTAGGTTTAGGAAAAGATCAACGTTGCTAGGTTTAGGCAACAAAGCTACTTAATTAAGTTTAGGAAAAGATTGACTTAGGCTTAGGCAACAAACTAGTTAAGTTTAGGAAAATATTGACTTGGTTAGGTTTAGGCAACAAAGCTACTTAGTTAAGTTTAGGAAAAGACTGACTTAGGCAGGCAACAAACTAGTTAAGTTTAGGAAAATATTGACTTGGTTAGGTTTAGGCAACAAAGCTACTTTGTTAAGTTTAGGAAAAGACTGACTTAGTCTTAGGCAACAAAGTAAGTTTAGGAAGATATTGACTTGGTTAGGTTTAGGCAACAAAGCTACTTAGTTAAGTTTAGGAAAAGATTGACTTAGGCTGGACCAAACTAGTTAAGTTTAGGAAAACATTAACTTGGTGAGGTTTAGGCAACAAAGCCACTTAGTTAAGTTTAGGAAAAGACTGACTTAGGCTTAGGCAACAAAGCTATTAGTTAAGTTTGGGAAAACACTAACTTTAGGCTTAGGCAACAAAGCTACTTAGTTAAGTTTAGGAAAAGACTGACTTGGTTAGGCTTAGGCAACAAACCCACTTAGTTAAGTTTAGGAAAAGACTGATTTAGGCTTAGGCAACAAACTAGTTAAGTTTAGGAAAATATTGACTTGGTTAGGTTTAGGCAACAATGCTATTTTAGTTAGGTTTAGGAAAAGATCAACTAGCTTTAAGACAACAATGCGGTTTGGGTTAAAGTAACTCAAGAAGTGCTGTAACTTTGACTTGTGGTTTCACGTGTGACACAAACAAAGTCCTGTGTTTTTTGTGTGTTTTTTTACGCACACCTCCACCCAACCTCCTCCCTACGCAGCGTTCACGGCTCTTTATACTTTCAGGTTCACAATTACGTGAACTACATACGAAGTGATGCGGAACATGACAAATACAGTATGTACATAAATCAATACAGTAAATTTCGTGACTACTTCACAAACTGCTGTGTGACTGGGCTGTTTATTGATTGCCATCGGGGTGTAATGAGAATTTCAACTCTAGCGCTAAGATTTCAGTCCCGGATGATTCGGTCACAATAATAACAAATATAATAAAATCTGCTGATAACAGGAAATATGTTTTTAAAATTCAGTGAAGTGACGGGTATCATTCAACCACTGACTGGCTACTCTGTTGGATATATAACACTAAAAGGGCTTCTTTATATGTAACAGCAACAGTTTTCCAGGGCTAACAGGATTAATTGTGTTTTATTTACAAAGAAGACTTAAGGGTCAGTATGACTTAAACAAAAAGCTTTTCAGATCTTTTGAAAATTTAAAGGATTGTAACTCTAAAGGAGTGCTTGTTTCATTCAGGCACATTATCAAAAGAGATATACTAATAATAAACACTGACTGAGTAGGACAGTGTAGTTGTGAAAGAGCTTTAGGTGCTTATTACCGTCCTATCAGGGCTATGATGGCCTGTTTGTATCTGCTCTTTTACTGTACGTCCACCACATTGACGGCATGAATCAGTCTCATCAACACAGTTTAGAGTCACATTTTTGTAGCGTGAATAACACATGACTTGACACACACACACACACACACACACACACCACACACACACACACTCATGTAATAGGTAGCTATTACACCCACATTACCTGCTGGATTATGGTTCTTATCTGCTCATAGTTCAGGCTCTCTGCATACCTTTTGTTGGAGACTTTTATATCCCACCAGGATGTGCTGCACATGAACTAAAGACAGATAAATGATTTTTAAAACCCTGTGAAGGAAAGATTTGCCGCTGCAGGATCGGTTGTGATAGGAACCTGATAAATCGTTTACTAGTAAACATAAGCTACAGTTTATGTTCCTTATTCTTTCTGTTTTCAATCAATAAAAAATACAAGATTTTCTGATTTCTGAAAGTTCAGTTAAATATTAAAAAGCAGTGAAAATAGTTGTCAGGAGTTATTGTTACTAGCCGTGAAAGAAACACTGGTATTGTTTTCACACTGTGAGCCTTTGTGTGATTCGCCATTTGTTTAAATTTCTGTAGACAAATTTTGTCATGTGATGGCGTCGCGATCGATGGTCGATCGTCGCAAGATGAACGATCATGAAACTTACTACAGCTGTGTAGATGAGATTAAAATGAAGGTTGAGTTTGAAGATAGGCGTGGTCTCCGCTACTTTACACACCCATCACAAGATGGTCTCTGGTTCTTTGTTGTTAATGTTTTTCCTCAGTGCTGTATCACATGAATTCACCTAAAATATCATGGTTGTACTTCTGAAATCCAAATTGTATTTATGAGACACAATAATAAGTCAGAGTCCACTGACCAGCTGTGAAGTGCTACTGCTTTAAAATGGAAATGTTCAATCAAGTTAAGCTGGTTTATGAAATGGATTTCCACTCTAATGAACAATTGTATAACAAACATGACAAATGTCAGCATTGAAAAGAAAAAAACAAGATATGTTTGGGAAGAGCGCCACCATGTTGCAGTACTCTAGTCTGTGGTGTCATGAGGTTGGTTTCTCAGTTTCACAGACACAGGACGGAAGACGCTATTGTATAGCTACTCTATGTAAAGATGAGTTTTGCAATGTTTAAAACAAGGACAAAACAGCCCATTTTCTTAAACTGACACTGAAACAGAGGTCAGTAACATTATTGCAGTGCTGGCTCTCTGAATTTAAGCAGTATCAACATCAACATAGCAGTTGTGCTTGTAACATGTGCTTGTTCTATTGCTTTAAACCACTAATTGTTTTTTTATGAAACATATTGTGATACTTGGTACCTTTCTATAATTTTTGCCATTACTCTCCACTGTGTGTTAGTGTTTATCTTCCAAATTATTAATGCACAAGTCCAACGAACGGACCGGACCAACAGCCAGGTTCCACTGCAAACACATTAACATCATGGGCGCACCAAGCCACACATGGTCAAGGAGCTTGATTGGATTTGCAGGAACCCAGTGTTATCATTGGTTGCTCAGTAATACAATAATGAGGATACTGAGCTCTTTTTCCTGCTCTCTGCCCGGCAAGTATGACATCATAGTCTGGATGGGCGAAAGGATCATAACCTGATTATCTGATAAGGAAATGGAGATCTACCAGGGGCTGACACAGCTCTGCTGCTATGGCTAATAGGTGCTCCAGTCTTTGTCTTCCAAGAAAGCTATAAGAAGAAGAAGAAGAAGAAGAAGAAGATATTCCTTTCTTAGTCCCACGAGGGGAAATTCATATATTATTATTATATAGTGAATATTTTCACTCTGTTGTTAACTTATACACGGTACATACAGACCCGAACACACACATGCACAAACATGCAACAATGGAGAGGTGTCAGAGTGAGGGGGCTGCTCCTGACAAGCGCCCCGAGCAGTTGGGGGTTTGGTGCCTTGCTCAGGGGCACCTCGGCAGTGCCCAAGAGGTAAACTGGCACCTCTCCAGCTACCAGTTCACACTCAGTTCTTGGTCCGTGGCGGGACTTGAACCGGTGACCCTCCGGTTCCCAAGCCAACTCCCTACAGACTGAGCGACTGCCGCCCCATATTTAAAGGTATAATATGCAGGAATTTTCTACAAACAATGTATAGACTATAGGGCTGTCAAATTTGATGTAGCAATACAAATTTGTTTTAATGCCACTATTTTCTTTAACACATTAAATCCTCTGTCTCCCCTGTGCTGCTGTTGCCACAGAGGACAGGATGAAGCCTGCTTTCGGCTGCATTCATTCAATATCCAGCTACCTGGCACCTTCCCGCAGGGTTGTGGGTGTGTTTATAAGATAAGATAAGATAAGATACAGAACATAACCACCATGAAACCATCAGAAAATATTTTTTTCTCCTTTGATTTACTGTTTTGTTGTTTGTTAACACCCATAACCTCCAGTTTTTTGATACGCTCTCCAATGACTTAGCACACGTTCACCCTGATTAAGGTTTTATAGGCTTTAATTACTCCGTGCTCGGTCACAAAGAGAGCCCTGGCTTCTCATATTCCAATCCTTTTGAATGACTCCTCTTTATTTTCCCCCCAAAGGAGGAACTGACCTTTCTGAAAGCCACCACACCTCTTTCCAAAGATTAAATAGGTCACCTCCTGTTTTCTTGCAGACACAATGAATTCATGCTAAAGCAGCACAGTCTAGGGTTGCAAAATGAATGAGGTCTAAAGGAGGTATTTAATTTTCAACCCCTCACTATGCAGCCCATTCTCTCGCCCAATTCATCAAATACGACAGCTTGGTCAGTGGCCCTACATGTCAAACTAAAATGCTCTATGTGGCCGTAGTTATGGCAGGAATAAAGAGGGAAGTTACATAGAATAAAGAGTGATAAAGACTACGGGAGGAGGTCGGGGTGATGGGTGATGGGTGATGTGAAATCAAAAGTCTATGTAACATACTTATTTTAACCCAAACCATAATGTTTTCCGAAACCTAATCAAGCATCATAGTTGGAAGCGTAAAACCAAGTCGCTGTTAGAAGTATGAACATGTTTAACTTTGTATTTAAACCATCTAATAGATAATTTACAGTATTGTGATAAACAGATTATTTCCCACTGGGAACCATTGTTGTGGCATTGCTAACTAGGGGTGGGAAAAAAATGGATTCACCTCGGTATTGCATTTTTTGTTACGATTTTGAAACATTTTTTTTTAATGCCTGAATGAATATATTTTCTTCATTTGAGTCTATGCTGAAGAAAGTTACTGCCTTTATTGTTGTTATCAGAGTAAAGTGACGTGATATTCGTTCTGTATCTATCCCCAAAACAAACTGCAAGAAGCCAAAATGACAGAGTAGAAAATGTTGGAGGGTCCACATGGATCCGACCTCCACCCTCCCATGTCACATCCAGCGTGGTAAACACTACACATCCAGTAAAGGAGGGAAACACTTTGAGTTTCACACATTGCAGGAAAAGCAGAGCTAGACATCACGGCTAAAGCTGCATGCTAACTCCGTCACAGACGTTATCGTACGGCGGTAATGTCTGGTCCTGCCGGCCGTCGCTCTCGTCTCCGTGGTCCAACGGGCCGACGCTACGACTGTAGAGCGCCATATACTGACATTTATGTTAAAAGCATTCAAACGGCCCTGATGGAGCTGAACATGGATGGATAAAGAGAACGGAGCTGACGGAGAACTAGCGACCACCTTGGAGAAGTTAGAGGAAGGACACCTTTGACTATGTCTGCTTTTCAAAATAAGGCGTTAACAAAGGGAACTGGATCTACAAAATACATACATGGAAATAAGACTGATTGGATTGTATTCACAAGAAGTATGAAACATTACATTTCCCTTATAAACTGAGAAAACACCACTAATTTGTGAGGTAAATTCTTTGATTTTTGGGTTGATGGGAAATAAAATATAATAAATAATTCCTGACAATAATTGATATATTTGATTTCAAGACATCTCAGACTACATACATGCTGAAAAGTAAACATTTTTAAACATTTTTACTGCATCAATTTAGATATTTTCCAAAAGCCCCTAGAAATGTATAATTCAACTTTTCCCCATGATCTAGGGTTAAAAAAGTTAACAGAAATTATAATATCAAATCATAATACTTAAAAGTCACAGTACAAATCCAATCGGCTCCCAAGTATAGTATATTAGTATACTGATAGTATATTATTGTTTCAGCCCTATTATTAACGTCAAGCTAATGTCGTGATGCCACGGAAATGAGCTGATCTAGTTGAGAGTCATTCTTCACACATTTCCTGCTGGACTGTAGGTATTTAATTTCCTGCTCACAAGCACTTAAAACTGCATTCAGTGCTCTCGGACATGATCAATATAATTAAACAATGTAATGTTGTATCTCAGTAAATGACTAAGCGGTGCTTAAAATGTGTTGCACTGCCTTGATCGCAGTGTCAGATCCAATAATGCTGTTCACAAACACTGGACAAGAGGCACGGCCTGTTTTCACCGAGATTTATACGTGACACGTACCATTCAAACCCCTCCATGCTTGGTTCACTCTCGTCCCATCTGTCTTTCTTGTGTGTGGAATTAGACATCTGTAACACATCTCTCCTGGCAGATTTATTGCTTGTTGCGCCTGGCTTAATGGTGCACTTGACAGCTTTCTCTGGCTCAGTGAGCAGGCCAGCTCCTGGAGAAACCCTCTCTGGATCCCTCAAAGTGACTTACTGTGTTACCCCGTCAGCCTGGATAGGCCTGTTGATCCTGGCCTGCACTGATCATTGGAAATAGAGGCTGGAGTGTTCAATGGAAGAAAATAAGGAGTGGAATTGTAATAGACCAGGAGTGTAGCCACACAAAGTCCTGGATAGATCCAGGTCTAGTAAGATGGACAGGCCTTAACAGTGAAATGGACGTGAATGTTTTTCAGATTGTCGATTTAAAGCCACTCTGTGTAGATTTTTTTTTAATGGCAGTCCATTGTTGACCTTTGGGAACAGTATATGTTTCCACCTGCCACCATGAAATTATTCTGATAGCATATGTTCTCAAAAAAATGAGACAATCCAGGTGAAAATCGGTGTATGTGATCATTTTAAGCCCAGTTAGGTCACATCTGGGGGCAACGCTGCCCCTCGGTCAGTTGACCTGACTTAGAGGGATCAACTGTCCAAGTTAGTTGGAGATCTGAGAATGTAGAAACATGGCTGAATATAGTCCATGGGGCAAGAAACACAAGTAGTCAGGCAGTCACAGAGGTAGGAAACCAGCCTCCAGGTTAGTCAAACTTAAATGAAAAAGAAAAACAGCAAAAGGTCTTCCCACCCTGGTCGCTCGCCAAAGTCATACTCCAATCAGCTTGCTGTGCTAACCGCAGCAAATGCTGCTAATGGCTTTGGGGAATGGCTACCATGTGATCGAGAGGTCGCTACCACAGCGTGGTCCATGTTTTCATCTTGGAACTTTTAACCCTTTTCACAGGTTTTTTTCAGTTCGTGAAAGTTAATTGTAACATATTGGTCAACTAAAAAATGTCTTGTTCCGCATTCAGTTGTACTTTGCTCCACCCTCTTGTGTCACTTCTGGTTTCAACAAACAAGGTAGCGATGGGCAAAAACCAAGATGGTGACAAACTCAAGGCTTCAAAACCGCAGTCCACAAACCAGTAGGGATGTTACGGTGACTACGTGTGTCCGCTGCGTACCCTGACCCCGTGTCACACACTGCACAGCGACGAGGTCGGGGTCAGTGCATTTTTTAGACAAGCTAAGAGAGAGGGTTATAGCAGAATTTGAGGGTGTAATTACCCTTTAATAAAGAGTATAATGAACCATCATCATAAGACGGACTGTGATGTACTGCTTAACGACTGCAGAAATTCACAGGAACATTGACTTATTAGGAAAAGCAAATGACCTACGATGACCTCCTACAAATACAATAAAACTGAACACAAGGTTTCGATAAATGTGCGTCCTAATGTGAGCAGTGGCTTCCTCAACAGTTTTCATTGAGTGGGTAAAACACAGATGTACAGGTGGCATTTAACAGTTCCACCTACAATGAGATATTCTCCTTAGTTTATATTCACTGCCAGGGATTATTGCCACAACTGCAGTGATGTCTTCAGTGTAGAGAGACAAAAAGGTTTAAAACATCTCATTAATGAAATACTGACGTTTAGATGATGACTTCACTGTAAATAATGCAAGCTGTTAAAAATAAAATAAACCTTGGCCTGTCCATTCAACAGGCTAGTGCTATAACTGATTTATTTAGAATATATTTAATCCTATAACAGTAGGCTCATTGTTATTGTGACTGCTTCAGTGAACTGCCTGCTCATTTTTCAAGTCCTGGCTATTATTCCTCTGTCTTCACCGCCATCCACATGGCCAAATCGCTGCTCCTACAAGTTAAAAAGGGCCGTGAGTCCCCCCCGACCGAGAGGACAACAGATGCAGCACACCGCCTGCTTGAAGCGGAGCCATTAATCACAGCAGTGCCGTTAATGAAAGGGACTTACTTAGCGGAGCAAGAAAAGGGAAAAAACAGGAGGACCTCTTATTTAATTAAGAGGGAAAGCACAGACTGACAATGATTGGCAGCACTGAGGGACCAAATGGAAGCAGATTGTACTATTCATTTGGAGCTTTACGGGGAAACGGTTGGAAATACGACATTGTTAATGTTTAAATGGAAGACAGATTGTGTATTCTTCCCTTGACAAAAGTATCTCCTGCCCATATTAGCACAGTGTTGCTATTTCTACCCTGCAGAGGGAACACAGGGTCATTAACTAATTGCCTGCAATGAAACAAGCTGTAAATGTTGACTACTCAGCACATTATCAACCTCCAAATTCTTGTGACTTTTTCAAACTTTTCTTAGACTCAGTTTAAACACTGACCTATAAAAGTGAAACTGAATCTGTTGATGTTTTGTCCAACATTAACCTGAGAAGTGTGGGCCATGTGTTACGGGTCAGAGGCCACTGGGGGGAGGGGGTGTTGGTACAGTATTAGTTTGCACATAGACTCTAGAAAGAGCTCCTTGGTTAACCAACAGATGCCCGGTGTCAAAAGTCACCGTTTGCCCCCCGTCAGACAGAAGGGAGGTAGGGAGGGACAGAAGGCCTCTGGGCCCCTTTCAGGGCTGAAACAAAACCACGCTCCAGGCTTTCTCCTCTCTGAAAACCTACCGCCTGGACCCCCACTGAAACTAAGGGTGCACTATAAGATAGTTACTGGATGGAGGTAGTTCCATTCAAATGAAACAAAATTAATAACCACGTTGTTATGACAAATTATATTTAGCCAGTAAGCATTCATTAGGTGAGTTGAGTCCAGGAACCCATTTCCACCTGCTATTCGCTGTTATTTGGATGAATTATGTCAGCTGGAAAATGATGTGATCATATTAATTCACTATTTACATCAGGTATGAATAAGCATTGCATGCAGTTTTCTATAAATGTCCAGCAACACGTGACACGTGTCAATTTCCACTCCACTCTTTTCAAAATAAAACTGCCTAGTTCAGCTTGGGAATACATCGACCTGCTTAGGCTTGTACAACAAGACTACTTAGTCAGCTTTAGAGAGAGATTGTGGTTTAGGTTAAAATAAGTGCTGTAGCTTAAATGTAAACATAAGTTACGTGACAAATAAATCAACTTTGACTTGTGGTTTCACATAGGACATGAACACCGGTCTCCTGGTTCTCTGCTGTTTTTTGTTTTTTAACCACCCAGCCACTCAACCTCCTGCCTATGCAGCGTTTGTCACTCTAGATTGCCCTTGGTTCACCATTAACATGGATAATAATCTGGAAATGGATGTGAAATTTGTGTCTATGCACACAATTCAATGCATTAAAATGTGTGACTATTGCACAAACTGCTGCACGACTGGGCTGGGGCCACAGGTGTCAAAGTGTCCTTGCATGTTTAACAACTCAGCCCAGGTTTAGACTAGACCTTCAGACTACTTTTGACCTACAAATAACCAAATCAAAACTTACTGGTTTACAGAAAACAGATAGTGAATTTCAAAGCAGTTCCCAGCAGTCTCTGTCTGTGTTATATAGATGCAGGTAGTTCAGGCAGTTTCAGCCTGCACATTAACCTCTGTGTACAAGTTGGAGAAAGTCCAATGAGGCAGATGGTGTTCATTTAAACTTTTACAACTCATTACATCCGCAGAGAGTATGTCAGCTGATTCAAACACAGCGTTTAAGTCTCTGGGGCTGGGTTGTAAACATATAAGCTGGTTTTAAAAGTCCTGCTGGTCCTGCCAAAGACCAGGACTTCCATAAAACATGTTGGGTAGTGAAGCTGATTACAGTTAGAGGAAAATCAACAGTGTGATGACTAAAAATATCTTACGAAGCGTCCTCTCTAGTTCGACACAATGTCAGCTTGTTGAAGTCTCTAGCACTTTCATGATTACTGTGAATTCAAAACCAACTTTTGTTTCCGCAGCATGAAGAGGACTCAAATTATAGCCAAGCTTTCCTTCCAGGTCCCACAAAACCCTCTGATTTGCGTCAGCTGTAATTTTGCATAGACACTTTTTCTGTTGCCACAATGACGTTCTGTTACACTGCGCGCAATCTGGAAACTGATTGAGCATCTTCTGTTGCTGGAAGCTGAGGAGGTTGACTTATTTTGATGGGCAGAGGAAGCACTGAGGGGAAGTGTGTGTCAAACAGCTCAAAGAGAAACTGAATTTGACCCCCTCAGATGGACCTTTGCCACCGTACTGCACCGGCGGTCTGGAACTTATTTAATTTGCGTGGCACGAAGAACGGCAGCATGAGTCGTTTTAGCAAAAGCCCCAAAATGACATGTTTGGTCAGGTGACAGCACCCTCTAGTGGAAGGGAAACCCTTAGCATCGATATGAGACACACCTGGCTTTCCATTAAGTACATTGTAAACCCATCAGCATCTATCTTCAACACTCTGAAAGTGTGCTAAGTGAACACATTCACCCTTCCAACTCGACAAATACTATTCAGTTCCACTCAACATCGACTTCTTGCATTATTTTTGGATGGACCGGGGACGGCGTGTCAAGATATGCATGCATAGTGTCCTTTCAAAATAAACTTCTGTTTTCACCACTTAAGCAGGTTTAGGAAACTGTCCTGTTTGACTTGACTTACGTGACTGAAGACTCATGGGACGACACAAACAGCTGTCTCCTGGTTGAAAGTCTTGTGTTGCGTTGAACCATCCACCACCCCTCTTGTCCTTAGCGGCTTTTCATGCTATTAATACTACGTCACTTGCTCCAAATAATGCTGTGGGTGGGTTTACATTGGAGATAGCTGAAAGCCCAGTTTGTCACATACTGTTACTAAATGGTACCTCTGTGCGTCGGTTCTGATGCCGGGGTGCTGCCTAATCGGTGGTGATGGTTTGGGATTGAAAACATGTTGGCCGGGGAGTGTGGTGACAGGAGAGGTGGATGGGTCCAACAAACACAAGGCTTTCATCCATTAGACCGCTGCTCATGACACGTGTTCAGTGTCATTTTCTCTGTGCAAACCCAGCCATGTTGTTTTTCCTAAACCTAACTATAGTGGTTTTGTTGTCTAAACCTAAGCAAGTGTTTTCGTTTGCTTGACAACAGTAAGCACGTGTTTACTGCTACACAAAAGCGTGACGCCGAGGGGTCTGACGAAGCATCAGTATATGACGATTTGGGATGAGAATGTGTTGGTTATTATAGATGTAGAGCTCTAAGCAGTGGAGCTGCTCACTGGTGACTGAGAGCACCGTGGTCAGATCAGCTGATACACAATATGTTACTTCCTCATTAAAAGCCTATTAGAAATCAGCTAAAGCCACAGAAACATGGATGGATGGGTCAACAAGAAACCCGACTTTAACACAAGAGGCTGCTGCTTCCCCTTTCTAACAACAAGATCTCTTTTGGTCTCGACTCTGATTGTTCCCAACCATAGTGTTTCCTTATAGACAAAGCATGTTTAAACTGAAACACTTGTTGGTGTTTTGATTATTTATTAGGGCTGTCAAAGTTAAAGCTGCAGTGGAAAGAAATGAAGTGAAATGAAAACTAACCTGGAGTCAGCCATCCAGCTGCCATCTATGAGCCGACTGTCAGTCAATCTGAAATGACCAGTGATTGGCCAAAGTCTCCCATCACGGGTTGGATTTTTCTGAAACAGACATGAGGAGGTGCAGAAGTCTAGTTGTCTCTCAGAATGCTGAAAGGTTGTCATGGATTTTTTGCCAAATGATGCCAGAAATCTGTGTAATGATGCTTTAACGCGATAATGACATGTTAACGCAAGTTTGTTTTAACGCCACTGATTTCTTTAACGCATTAATGCAACTTGTGATTTTTAGGTTGCAGTAGGCTCAGTGTTAAAGCCAGAATGAAGATATCATCATATGAAACTAGGACACATATCTATCCATATCCAACCAACCATGTCATACTAGCTGGTCAAGAGGCGCCAAACTTGCACTAAATTTTGGGGAGGAACAAACTGGCATGACCATTTTCAAAGGGGTCCGTTGACCTCTGACCTCCAGATATGTGAATGAAAATGGGATCTATGGGTCCCCACGAGTCACAACTCAGATGCAGTCTGGATCAAGTCCTAGTCAAGTCAGCACTCTGACACACTGACAGCTGTTGTTACCTGTTGGGCTGCAGTTTGCCATGTTATGCTAGGAGCAGATTGTTGTGCTAAATGGAGTACCACAACAACAACAACAACAACAAAACTGAAGGAGACGTTTCATAGGAAAGAATAAACTTATGGCTGACTCGCATACGTTCACACAGCTATGTGGAAACAAGGCGTTAATATCTGGTCCAACTGTTGCAGACATTCACATTCTCACATACAGCTCCACCGGGTGATGTCTAGATACGTTTATGACTGCAGTGCATTTGTGAAAGGGCTTAAGACGGCTTGTCTAAATACTACGTCAACATTATACAAGTTGTATTTAATGAACAATCTGTTCTGACTGTCTGTTAGCCTTGTTGTTAATGGAACTCTTTGAACTAAACACCTAAACACTGGGACAAATATAGTCGGTACTATTGTATGTTACACTGCAGTACTTTCAGTATAATTGAAGTATTTTCAGTAGTTAATGTACTGTACATGCTTCAATTTATGATGTGCATAACACTGGCACAGCGGTAGACTACATCACATAGTCAACAGAGAATGTCAAGTGGTTCAGAAATCCAAAGACTAAACAGGCACTGTTGAAAGTGTAGAGGAGCCAGAAGGTTTGAGTAACCACACCATGTTAGAGAGCTTTCAGTTCTTAACACAAAACCAACGGCGGCCTAGCATTCCCTCGAGTGCAGACGTAAAGCTGCACTTTATTTTCCTATTTTGAACTTGTGAGACTAAAGGTGAGAGACCATCCTGCCAAACCCATTTCAGGTCACCAGTGAACAAACCAGGAAATTCCTGTCTGCATGAGACCAGGAAACCATTTAAACAAGTCACATTTTGAGACTAGGTCTATAACAAAGCGTTATATACTGTCTAGAAAAGTGGCACGTTTTACAGACTCTCACAGATGTATTTCCTCTATTGCTTCAAAGTCAATTAAGCACCCAAACACGTCACAACAAAGTCTTCTCCTCCTTTCGGCTTTTCCCTTCAGGGGTCGCCACAGCGAATCAGTTGCCTCCATCTGATCCTGTCTCCTGTATCCTCTTCTCTCACACCAGCTACCTTCATGTCCTCTTTCACTACATCCATAAACCTCCTCTTTGGTCTTCCTCTAGGCCTCCTGCCTGGCAGTTCAAAACTCAGCATCCTTCTACCAATATATTGACTATCTCTCCTCTGGACATGTCCAAACCATCTCAGTCTGGCCTCTCTGACTTGATCTCCAACACGTCACAATATCAATATCTAACTTAAATAGTCCCAACACACAAGTATACTCCACACAGAGTTGCCTGTTGCAATGACAAAAACACTGAACTGGCACTGAGCTCAGTTTTACAGATCCAACCTCTGAACCCTCTCCTCTCAGTCAGGGTGGGTTGGACCCAGACAGGAAGTGGCTGTATTGTGTGAACTGCAGAACTCGTTGGGTTATCTCCCTGCAGGGTCAAGTAAACATCTCTGTGGCCAGCTCCAGCTAACCCTGCCTGGGACCAGTGACCCGCTGGGAAATAAAGAAACTGAAGAAATACAAGGTTGATGCTGTTTTGCAGATGAGATATTGCTGACAGAAATGAAAAGTGTTGGTACTTCTTTATGTTGCATATCAAATGATTTTGGTTCATTGTGTGAGTGCTGGGAAAAGGCATTGCTCTTCTTTTCAGTCATTTTGCTTGCTGTACATTTTTTGGACTGCAAATCTCAAGTAAACATCAAACTGCCCAGCTCATTCAGCAGATGTGTGCTATTAGTGGTTTTCCAGGCAGATTGTGGCAATTTTACATTACGAATTGAAAATCTTGATTTTATAATGGAAGTCTATGAGAGGAGCAATGAGATGTACTGTCCAACTTCCTTTCACTACCATATAAACTGCAGGCTGACTCCTTCCCTCCATTTTCTTACAATTTCTTCCTTACTTTTTAACACTATGTAAACCAACCCAGTCGCCAGAAAAAAAAAAAGTTGGCGATGATCCCAACTCATCAAACAGTGCCTACTGGGCAGCGTCTCGCCGCAAGGGCGGAGCAAGTGATGTTGTATTAATAGTGTGAAAGTCTGCTAAGGGTGAACCAGAGGGATGGATGGTTCAACCAGGTGACCGGTGTTCATGTCCTGTGTGAAACTGAAAGTAACCTTGATTTATTTTGTCATGTGCGTCATTACATCAACCATCAACCATTTCCTAATTAATAAACCTAACACCCTGTGAAAACAGAAGTTATTTTAAAAGGACACTATGCATGTAATGATGATATCTTGACACGCCGTCCGCGGGTACCCTGTGCATCGGTCTCTGATGTCGAGGGGCACTGACCAAGCGAATGTGTTGTCATTGTACGTCTCTGCAAACCACGACATGCAAGGAATGTTAACGTTTTTGAACCAATAATACATTTCATAAATATGTTTAATATCAGCCTTGTATCATTCTTGCAGAAATGCACAATGCCACGTGGTTAACATTGTGAAACAACTGGTTAGGTTTAGGCAACAGAACTACTTGGTAAAGGTTAGAAAAAACATAATGATTTGTGTTTAAATAATAACATAAGAACATAATGTAACAACCATAACAACATAACTAGCATAACCAGGTTAATAACTGCCCTACCCGTAACGTTACGTAACAAATGTAATGTTCCGTAACAAGCATCAAGTCAGCGTTTACGTGTGGTTTCACACAGGACACGAACAGAAAGTCCTGTGTTTGCTTGACCTGTCCATCACACCTCACAGCCTTTGTGCACTTTCTGCCTTATTGTACTCATAATTATACCACAGAACTTTCAGTAACGATTACTTGATTCTACGTGACTTTGCTCTGACCGAATGCAAAAACGTTCACATTCAACATATTCGTGGTTTGTAGAAACGTACAAAGCCAACATTTTTTCTTGGCAACTGGGCAGCGTAAACACAATATCATGCTCAGCTTCTCCTGCTGCTGTTAACAGTGTAAACATCTTGGAGCTTCAAGCTTTAGTTTTGGGCCAAATTCATTTCTCCTCAAGAAAATGTCAACTT
Organism: Pterois miles; assembly: GCA_947000775.1. Taxonomy (NCBI): domain Eukaryota; kingdom Metazoa; phylum Chordata; class Actinopteri; order Perciformes; family Scorpaenidae; genus Pterois; species Pterois miles. The sequence continues at coordinate 403,261 of CAMQGK010000199.1, read as the reverse complement.
GTGCTGTTTTCATTGGATAGCTCAATGACTGGTGGTTAGCATGGTTCCCTGGTCAGGGTTCTGTGTGTTAGGTTGAAAGGTTCAGAGTTCGATCACTGTTACAGGTCATATGAACACACCAAATAAACAATAATTCCTTATTCTCATGTTACTGCTGCCAAGCCTTAGAGCTACAAGCTTTTACCCTTCAAAGCATGTAAATGTGAACCTTTTCCTGGGACTTCTGTTGGCTCAGTCCTTAGCACTGCTGTCTCGTTTTGGGGCGGCAGTAGCTCAGTCTGTAAGGACTTGGGTTAGGACGCGGACGTCACGGGTTCAAGACCCCCATGGACCAAGACCATGGACCAAGACCAACTGGTTGCTGGAGAGGTGCCAGTTTACCTCTTGGGCACTGCCAAGGTGCCCCTGAGCAAGGCACCAAACCCCCAACTGCTCTGGGCGCTTGTCAGGAGCAGCCCCCTCACTCTGACATCTCTCTCCATTGACGCATGTATATGTACTGTGTGTGAAAAACAGTGTAAAACTGAATTTCCCCACTGTGGGACTAATAAAGGAATATCTTTCTTTCTTTCTTTCTTTCGTAATCAGAGGTTCAATCCCTGCTATGGATCGCTGTGGACAGTCTCACTGTTGGTTGACAAACATGTTCTTGACAGCATTGTGATCATTTCATTGATTTTGCTCTCACAAGACTATCAGGGTTGTCAGCTCCTATGACATATGATGCCTATGATCACACCAGTGTGATTATTCTAGTAGTCCTGACAGTGTAGGAGATCATGTGTGTAATTTGAGTGTTAACTTATAAGAGTAAAATCAAAATCAACAACCAGGTAGGGGGAGGCCTCTTTTTGGGGGGTTGGCTTGGGGCCCGGGGGGCCCCCCCTCTCCTCCCCCCCACGCACCAAAAAATGTGTGTTGATTGTTTGGTGGGGGGGGGCCCTTTTCCCCTTTTCGCCCCCGCCGGCCCCCCCCGCGCCACGCCCCCCCCCCCCCCCCCCCCCGCCCCTGTCCCGACCACCCCCCCCCCCCCCCCCCCCCTCCCTTTTTTTTTTTTTTTTTGTTTTTGATCTCCATTTTCCATTTTTATGTTTTTTTAAAAGTAAATTTTTTTTCCCCATTTTGGGACTAATAAAGGTAGATCTTCTTCTTCTTCTTCAATTTAACAAAAGTCTTAATTTATGCAAGCAAGACAACGACACATAGCATATCTATTATTAGCTGCTGTTAAATCTAAATAAATGATGGCAAATTAACATTGCAAATACACATCTCAAGTACTTAATATTTTCTCAGTATTTTTAATGACATTACTCATTATGTGCAAAACCAACAAAAGGTATTTGAACACGTTTGTCTGTGTGCAAATGTTTCTCTACAGGTTTTGTGACAGGGACATCGCCTGTTGACCATTTCTATCTTAAGGGATGCTCTGTAGCATGTCACAATGTTCCCACAGGGGCTAAATACCCTTTCAAATGGGGAACTGATGTCAGGTACACAGAGATACTTTTTTTCCCAAATTATGCAGTTTTCTTTCTTTGCCACTGTGTATCACATATTCAAGAACCACTAATATGTGCAATATATGCTCATTTATTTTGTGATGGAAGTTTTTCTGAACCTGGGATCCACGAGGGACACCATGTCCAACAGGTTGTTGGTGACAGGGTCAGCAAACTTATCATCCAGGTAATCCAGAATAAGTTTTTAATGGACTGGGTGAGCGCAGTGTCTCTGTCTGATGCTGGAGTTGACCTGCTACTTTTCGCAGCAATCGTTTTGCAGTGATTGATGATAAACTGGTATTGTGGCTGATCAGTTTTGGTTGTCTGTGTGGGTGCCATAACCATTGTTCCTAGGACCCACAACCAAAACCCCAACAGTCTGAAAATGTCCCATTGAATGGAATGTCCATTCTTTATCCTGAAAACAAGTCCCATTGTTCCGAATTGATTGGACCTGCTCCTTGGTGATATTTTTTCCTACCATGGTGAAGGCATGACCAGCCCTAGTTTGTTTGCTTCCCATCAATATCGATTTTCTTATTCTAACCCTAATTAATCTCACTCCCTGTGCCTAAAGAAGAAGAAGAAGAATAGTCCTTTATTAGTCCCAGTGGGGAAATTCAGTTTTACACTCTGTTGTTCACACAGTACATATACATGCGTCAATGGAGAGAGATGTCAGAGTGATGGGGCTGCTCCTGACAAGCGCCCAGAGCAGTTGGGGGTTCGGTGCCTTCGGAGTAATGGTCCATCGGAACAGTGGGAAATCCCCATCTGTGTGTGAGAGAAAGAGTCTCCTGTATGTAAACATGCTCTTAATTCAGAAATTAAGTAAGTAAGTACCAAACTGTGCAAGGAATATCTTGAATATCTTGACAATGATATTGTCATTTGGTGCCCAAGAGGTAAACTGGCACCTCACCTCAGCAACCAGTTGGTCTTGGTCCATGGGGGTCTTGAACCTGTGACGTCCACGTCCTAACCCAAGTCCTTACAGACTGAGCTACTGCCGCCCCCTAACCAACCTAACCTAAACCTAACCAACCTAACCAACAAAGCCAACAGGTAATAGGAGGTGCCGGATCATGCCTTGGCCAGTAGAAAAAAACCCTTAAAGGTCCGATGATATCATTCTGCATAATAATTATGTTTCTGTTTGTTGCAGGGACAGTGTGTATTTTTGGAGCAATGGGACTTCAGAACAAAGGCAGTTTGTTTTTCGCGATAACAGGCTGTCGCCCAAATGGGCTTTTAGTCAAGTGGGACTTTTTTCTAGATTACTGGGGTTTCGGAGTAATGGTCCATCGGAACAGTGGGAAATCCCCATCTGTGTGTGAGAGAAAGAGTCTCCTGTATGTAAACATGGCCTGCTCTCAATTCAGAAATTAAGTACCAAACTGTGCAAGGAATATCTTGATACAATGATATTGTCATCTGCCATATCACACAGAAAATTATATTTAAATATGTTAGATATATTCAGTATATTGCCCATTCCTATGGCGTAGCTGATGTGCAGCTCCTCAACAGTGCGTCTGTATTGAGAGCCCTCGAGGTTGAAGGTGCTGACCATGAGCTGTGGTGTCCACAGTTGAAATCTCACCAGGAACCTCTCTCTCTACCACCATCATTTCTCTGCTGTCTACTCTTTATTAAAGGCAGAATATACTGTACAGTACTTGGGAAAAAATCATCTCCATGTCAGGGTTACAATAGTACCACTCGGTGTCTGCAAGAACTGTGAATATAACATAAAACAATGGTATAACACACTTAAGGATGTCAATGAGTAATGAATAAAAAAGACAGACGAACCTCTGATGCTGTTGTTGCTAACAAAGTTGATTGATAGTAATAAATGGCATGAGCCAGACAAATCCTTCAGGTCTGCTGTCTGATAGTTTAGCAAAACATCCCAATATAGTGCAGCTCTGCTCTGGAGAACTGGAGAAAGGAGGGAATCATTCCAGTTAAATTAAGTGTTGCATTACATGAAATATCCATACATATCATGTCCAAATGTCATATTAATCTTTGGCAAACCTCCTCAAACTGAAATAAATCTAATTTCAGCCCTGATAAGAAGAAGTGTAATGTACTTGCTGAAATCATTTAATGAACACTGCCTGTTTCCAGTCCTTAGTCATTAGACGGAGAAATGTATTTGAAGCATGTTTGGCTCAAAGGCTCCATCGGTGCATAAATAAAAAAGAAAAACACCCAAAGAGAAAGTCCACATATGTTTTTTTCTTTTGATCTTGGACACTTAGTCAAGATTTATGCAAACAAACCAGCCTGCTACAAAAGTAAAATGATTGAATATATAATATTAATTCATACTCCTTTGACAATAAGAGTCATAACAAAGAGGAGACTGATAAATTTGTCAGTGGCAGTGCTAAAATGAAACACTAAGGTTGTTTTGATGTTAAAACTTAAAGAATGATTCTGGTTTATGGCTATTTTTGTAGTTTTTCCTTTCTATTAGTTATGATAACATTGTTTTGACTAAAGTAATTGCTGATATCTGGGAAAGTTCAGATGATCAAACCAACAGTTTAGCCACATTATCTGAACCCCTTTCTTCAGAAGAAAACTGAAAGTAAGTGGTAGGGACAGGTCATATGGCCTTAAAATAATATTACAACATCACTGGGTATTTTAGTGATAATACTGTTTATGATTATATGACACAAATCTACATTCTCTTCTTCTCTTTTACTTTTTATTTTTTACTTATTGTATTCATCTGTACTGTTGTTGCTGCTGCTATGACGCCCGAATTTCCCTCCGGGGATTAATAAAGGTTCATCTTATCTTATCTTGTCTTATCTTACATATCATTATTATATAATTGTACAGAAGTCAGTTTTTCTGTTTCAACTGCCAAGTGAATTTTAAACAAACATTTGAAAATTTGCAAAACAGAAATGAGAATTATGCATGTTTCAATCAACTGGTTTGCAGCGAATAAAGTCGGCTACAGCTTAGTTTGGCAAGAAGTTGCCACTACAGGCTACATGTGGCTGCAGTCCTCCAGTATACAGAGTAGAAGAAGAAGTAGATGTGAAAATGAAGAAAAAAAAATAGTTGGCTTGGCCATCTAACCATCAGCAAAAAAACAAAAACATGAATTTGTTTCAATTTTGGGCAAGTTTTAATAGTCCTTTCATGTCAGCTAGTATTGGCCATGTTTCATGCTGTATAAATATTTACTACGTCACAGTTTATTCAGCAAAGATGTTTCCTTTATCCATTTAGCGGCCCACCTACATTAGCATAAAAGCTTTTTGTTTTTGCAATTGAGGAAGTTTTATCAAAATTTTGCCATTGCCATACAGCTTTTGCAGCAACACTGCAAAGACTGAGCCATCATAAACTTTGTTCACATTTTATTAATTTTACCATTCACTTTAGTTTTTTCTCCCTGATGGGTTAGACCAGTGTAACTGTCAGACTTGTGTCTCTAGCTCTCTGGTGTTTTTTCTTTTGTAATGTTGCCACATTCCCAGATCCCAGATAATGCAGCGTAAACTCTACTGTGGTATACTGAAACTGAGATTAATCTGAGCATGCATCCAAGGAGATACACTGAAATAATTTTATTGCAGATGATGAAGATGATTTACAAAACTTTCAGGACTGTGTCATCATACAGTATCTGAGCAAGCAAACCGAGCAGGGGAGGAAAAGTGAACCAACACAAGATAAGAACTAAAAGAAAACCAAGAGCGGAGTGTCGAAGATGAAAAGACTACAGCCCAAGAGGATGTTTTGTTGTCAGGTTCAAAGCAAAGCCCAGTCATGGATTGTAGGTGGCTGCTCCTTCAGGCTGTGCACAGAGCAGCTTCCTCATTAGCATCGCAGCTGACAAAAGCCATGCTTTTAATTAATCTTTTCATTTCTGTCACTGCATTAAATGCCAGAAGAGTATGCAATACAGAGATCCACTTGTCTTTGATGTATGGAGACTGGCTGCTCCACCATGTACCCTACCCATCTGGCCTGAACTGACAATGGCAGTCCTACATCAAATCTCATTAGTGGTGACTAATATTCTTTTCATCTTTCACAAAAGGCTTCCATTGTGCCAGCGCTAAAGTGCATTCCTCAGCTCCCACTTGTCTTCTCTGTGTCTCAGAGGGAGGGGGGGCATGGAGGGAGGTGAAGACTGTGTAGGAAGAGGAGATTACTGCCAGAGTTGACTAAGTTCAACTTTACCTTCCCCATGAATAAAAAGATTTCAGCAGTCCCGTTGTACGTTTGATAAAGTTTGAAAAATGAACATGCAGCCCCGACAAGAAACTTAAACGCCTTTTTCAAAATGAACTGAAAACACCAGAAAAAATGGGAGCTTGACAAAATGTTTTTAAGAATCAGTGTAACAACATCTAGACCAGTTAAAAAGAATGAAGCTCTGAAGTCAAATACAGCCGCACTCCATGAACACCTAGCAGTACAGATGAACCAGCTGCTGAGGAATGGGACTCACCCAGAGTGGTTAACCCAGGGCAGGACAGTCCTAATCCTGAAGGACCCTCAGAAGGGACCCATCCCATCCAGCTACCGACCAATAACCTGTCTTTGCACAACATGGAAACTCCTGTCAGGCATCATGGCGGCTAAGATTGGTAGGCATATGGTTCAATACAAAGCGCAGCAAGGAATTGGCAATAACACCAGAGGAGCCAAGCACCAGCTACTGGTTGACAGAGCAGTCCACAGAGACTGTAAGAGCAGACAGACCAACCTGTACACTGTCTGGATTGAAGCCTACGAATCAATGCCACACACATGGATACTGGAATGAACTATACAAGATCAACAGGACACTGAGAGCCTTCATCAAGAACTCGATGGGAATGTGGAAGACAACCCTAGAGGCCAACTCCAAGCCAATCGCCCAAGTTAACATCAAGCGCGGCATATAACAAGGGGATGCACTATCACCACTGCTGTTCTGCATAGGCCTGAACACCCTCAGCCAGATCATCACAAAGAGTGGTTACGGATACGAAGTGGGGCAACAATCAGCCACCTGCTCTACATGGATGACATCAAGCTGTACGCTAGGAATGAGCGAGAAATCGACTAACTGATCCACACCACCAGGATCTACAGCGACGACATAGGGATGTCATTCGGGTTGGACAAATGTGACCGGATGGTATCAAAGAGAGACAAGATGATCAGAACTGAAGGGGTGGACCTACCAGAGGGCAGGATAGGAGACATCCAAGACAGCTACAAGTACCTTGGTATCCCACAGGCGAATGGAAATCATGAGGAGGCTGCAAGGAAGTCAACCACAGCCAAATACCTCCAGAGAGTAAGGCAGGTCCTGAGAAGTCAGCTGAATGGGAAGAACAAGGTCCGAGCCATCAACAAGTCCGCACTACCACTCATCAGATACCCTGCTGGGATCATCAGCTGGCCAAAGGAGGAGATACAGTAGAAGCCACAGATATCAGGACAAGAAAGCTCCTCACCATGCACGGAGGGTTTCACCCCAAGTCCAGCACCCTGAGACTGTACAATAAGTGGAACGAGGGAGGCCGAGGACTAGTGAGCGTCAAGGCCACGGTCCAGGATGAAACATCGAAACCCCAAGAGTACATCAGGAAGATGGCCCCCAAAGACGAATTGCTCAGTAATGCCTCAGACAGCAGAAACCTGAAGAGAGTGAGGAAGATGAGGAGACCACAGACCACATGGAGGAACAAGCCCCTACACGGCATGTACCACTGCCAGATAGAGCAAGTGGCTGATATCACAAAGATATATATATATATATATATGATTAAAAACTGGAGTTTTGAGAATTCACAGCTGCCTTGTAGATGTCCATTTTGTCCAGAACAATTGTCTTAAAACTACAATTAAAATTTAATTTCAAATGAAATGTAATGTTTGCAGTTTTCATGCAATGCAGTCAAATTAAATGATATTTAGAACAGCAGCTCTGTGGACACACACCCTGATCCCAGCCCCAGACGGTCCTTGTTTACTCCTAGAAACATCCCCGGGTCAGAAGGTCATCAAATTGAACGCAGAGCAACCTCTGAGGACCATGAATATCCACTTTCCAGTTTCATGGACATCCAGTCATTACTTGTTGAGATATGTTGGACTGAAGTGTTGGATGGATATCCTGTCACTAACAAAACATCGCTCTCAGAATACCACTCAGTGGACAACCACTGGCACCACAGACATGTTAAAAATGTCAGGCAGTTGGTCAGGACAGTGTGTGGGCTGAGGCCGAGCAGCAGTCCAAACAGGCAAATGGAGCCTGCTGAACGTCATTACACTACACATGTTTGTTTTGGAAACTCCTTCCAAAGTCAGCTGACAACAAACAAGCATATAAATGAGGGTCATTCAGTTTCTGCCACGAGATCCTACTGTACACCAAAAATTCTCCCCAATCAACAAACAGCCTCTGCTAATATCACATTAACGGTGATACATTTATCTCTGAAAACATGATTAATGCAGTTACTCCAGGACGTGTCTCCTCTGTAACAGAGTAGTTAACAACCCCGAAGATGAAGTGGGCCATGTGGGTTCTGTCTCTTAAATTGCCTCCAATGGGCCTATTGTTCCGAATTTAAAAAATGACCATTTAACTGTTACAGTTTATGACCTCGCTTATAACAAATTCTTAATTGTAGATCAATGTAGTTCTGAGACGAATTTCACACAATCAACTACTTTATTGAGACAGCCGGTTACGCAGGGAATTGAAGAAGAAGTTCAAATGCACGATAGAGAGCTACAGGGAATGAGTCCTAAAGCCAGGAGCACTTCTGGTTCCCTCTCCTGTCAGTCAGGGGGTTTAACGGCTTTTTAGTGAGATACCTGAAATAAGTGAAGCCGGGGTAAGTAACACACAAATACAATTTTTGTGGGTCTTTATTGTGTTTCCCATTTCTTAGGTAGTATTTAGAAAATAATATAAAATTATAAACAGATTTCCACTGAAACCATATTGTGAATTCACAACAACCATATATACATTATTACCCTGTAAAGCCATGACACAGTATTTCATTTTACAATTGAAACTTTGAAACTAAACATGTCCATATGGCTAAATATGTTTAACAAACAGGCATACAGAGCATGAACTCAGAAATCGTTATCAGTTTCTTATCGAGCTTAAACACACAGAGTTTCAGTAGCACATGTAATCGGCAATCCTCGGCTCAGGAACTACACAAAAAGTTTTCCTGTAAGGTCATTGTACAACACTCAACCAACAGAGTAATGTATTGTGTCTGTCTCACCGTCGGCCTCGGCATTACAGCTCCGTGACATAGCGCGACCTGTTTTCTTCCGGCATTTTCCCAGAGTCCTTGGCTTCCTCAAAATGCGCATTACTCATAGAAATGGTCAATTCCTGCCCCCTGCTGTCCGAACTTTATGTCCACAGTAGGACTACTTCAGCTGAAAATCTGTTATTTACAGTGGTTTGGTTTCCTGAGTATTTTTAAAGGTGAAGGTTTTTACCACCTGGTTACATTAGGTCTGCGGTTAACACAAGCTGAAGACATTTTATTAATTTGATTCAGAGGGGAAGTTGTTGTTGCCTCTCCTGACTCAGTGCTGTGCTGAGCCAAAGAACGTATACTGGTTAGAGGTAAGATCTTTAGTCCGAACCCGACCCGGCCCGAATTGCTCAGACTCGATGTCAATTATTACGTTCGGGTCGGGCTCGGGCTTCTCTCGCTAACTATTTAAAAAAAAATTTAATAAATATATATGCATACTAAAACGATGTATGGATATTACACTAAGGAATACTTGTTATAAAATAAATAATTTGGATAAAACATAGAAGGCGCTGTATGGTAATTGCTATTTAACTACTAAATAGGAGCCGCAGAGCCAGAGCATGTCCTGCGCACGTGAACGCCGTGGCCCTGCCCTCTTTTCAATCTTCCCCTCCGTATCCATTACATATTTTTGACCTGGTATTCCCATATGGAGCAGCAAGAAGTTAAGAATAAACTAAAGACAGGGGAATTGAAAAGACAAACAAGCACCGGTAAGGTGAGGTGGGAAAGGCTTCAAATTGATTGTTGAAGATGCTACAGAAACCTGTGTCGGCTTCGCTGAATGTAACCAATGTGGCGCTTTGCTCTCATACGAGAGCAGAAAGACTGGCACCTCGACACTGAGCAGGCATTTAAAAAACTGTACTGGCAGAAATGATGATCGTCAAACATCTATATTATTATTTGTCCCAATGACCGCACCTCTTCGTGCTAAGCAGGCCATCACAGACAAGTGCGTTGACTTTTGCTGTCAGGACCTTAGACCATTTTCAGTAGTTACTGGCGATGGTTTCAAAAGTCTGGCCCAAGAACTGATCAATGTTGGGTCAACTTTTGGCCGCGTACCTGTCGACTCGGTCCTGCCCCACTACTCCACAGTGTCAAAGGCGTGCATCGAGAAGGCCGAGGTAAAAAGGAGCTTGTTAATTGAGCGGGTAAAGAAAGCTCTAGCAAGTGGCTGTGACGTCGCCATGAGTACCGATATGTGGACGGATGATTACAGAAAGATGAGTTATATTGCAGTAACTTGTCACTTTACTGAAACGGACTTCAACTTGGTCGGCAAAACCCTCACCACTGCTGTATTTCCAGCAGAAGACACCAAAACAGGGAAGAATATAAGAAGAGAACTGGTGCGGCTTCTGGTGAATAGATTTGGTTTGGAACCTTCATCTTTATTCAGAATAGTGTGGGTGACAGATCAGAGGAGTAACATCGTGAAAGCTTTGGAGCCTTACAAGCGCCTCTCGTGCCTTGACCATGTGATTAACACTGTACTTCGCCATGGGCTGGACAAGGACGCACTGTCTGTAAACGCCCCAGACATTGGAGAAACCATCAGTGCAGCCAAGAGTGTTGTCCGTTTCATCAAACAATCTGGTTTGGCAGCACAACTATCCAAAACAGTGCTCCAAATGGGTGAGACCAGATTCAGCACTGTTTACTTGACGCTCAAGTCTGTGCACGAGATGTATAATGAGTTGTGTGAGAAGCTGCAGGCACGCGGAGAGGAAGAGCGTATGGACAACATTGCGCCAGATCTGTTAGATTTTTTGATCTCCTTTCTAGAGCCTTTCTGTGCAGCACAACGGGAACTGGAAGGAGATAAATATACCACACTGAATCTAGTTTGCCTCTGGAATGAGAAGTTAAAAAAGCACTGCCAGCCCAGTTCTACGGATAATCCACAGCACTGTGCGCCACAGTCATTCTGAACTTTTGGATCAAAAAATCAAAATACATATGTTGCACAAAGTTGCACTGTTCCTGTGGCCTACCTTCAACAAACTCAAAATGATGACACCGACAGAGGTGTCAGAGGTGCACGCACATGTCCGCACACTTGGAAGAAGAAGCTGAAGGAGGAGAAGCCACCACTACAACTTTTAGCAAGATCTGTGTTGTGCATCCCCGCAAGCAACAGCAGCAGTGAGCGAGTTTTTAGCACAGCTGGCCGCACAATAGATCAACGGAGAACTTCACTGAAACCTGGCACAGTGGAGGTGATCTTATTCCTGCACGACGACCACAAAATATAAACAACGTAAGTAAGCCATATCCTGCTGTTCAAATCGCCATTTTAATTATTGTCTGAGGGTTTATTTATTTCCCTTATTTCACAGGAATAAAGAGCAGGACACGAGGCCGCAAGTTGCAGACTATAGGCAAGGCCAGGCAGCAGCTTAAACGCTTTTATTCCATTTTTGTTTTGCACAATTTGTAATGTATATTTGTTTGTTCATATTTGACAGTTATTGTATTATATATTCACTAAGCTTTTGCTTTTTATTTTAAAATGATAGTTTTTTTTTTTTGTTTTTTTTTCTTGTTTGAGTTATTTGTAATTATTAGTCGGCCTATTTTTAACCCGCATGTTTAACTTTATTTGGCTCTTTATTTATTTTTTATAATGGTCTTAACACCTTATTTTTTTGTTCTTATTTTTTTAAATTAGTAACATTGTATTTAATCTAGCTTGCTTATTTATATATTATGTTATATTGCTCTTTACAGCAGGCTGTTCTTTCGTTAGTGTGATTTTTTTAAATTATTAGTATATTCTAAAAGTGTGTTCCTTAAAATGTTCTTATTTATTTTGTTTCAGTGCTCCTTAAAGCAGGTTGTTCTTTTGTGTGTTCCGATGCGAGTCATTAAAATAAAGAATGTTATTTAAAAGTGTTTTAGTTTATTTATGTATATTAATTTATTGTATTTCTGTGTTCTTGCTCTTCAATCATTTCATTAGATTTTCCATTTTCAGACCAAATCAAAAATAGAGAAAGTTAAAGCTTTTATTTTAAATATTGTTTAAAAAAACTATAGAAATAACAATTTCATCAATCTTTTCCCATTTATTTGATTTGCATTATTCTATTAAAAGTCTAGTGGACTGCAGTATTTCTCTGCGTAATTAGGCAAGTGCGCATCAAGATCTCTCTTTCGCTCTCTTTGTCTGGCCTCTTATTCTGTGTTCCCGCCTTCAGTAACAGTTAAAGGAAGTGGTTATCAAACTGGATCTAGCTAGCACATTTTATAGTTTGTAAAATACGTGGAGCGACCAGGCCTTGCCCGTCACTCTCCAGCTTTGAGAAACATCCATCTACAACACCTAAATGCATTTATAATGATCATAAAAATATGTAGATTATTTTAACATTAAGAAAACTTGCTTTTTTTAATGCCAACTCGAAGAAATTAAAATAAATGTCAAATGGGCAGCTGCATTTTGCCAACGAAATGAAGCATGAACTATCACACCTGATAGAACAGACACACAAATATAAAAGATATAAATGTTTATTGAATATGCATCTTACAGTCTTGTTTAACTGGGAGAATTCGTTACAAAAGACAGGCTTTAATTTTTTATCATTATGCTCAGGCATCGTCACAAATGTGATCACACAAATCGCAACCAGTCCCTTTTCCTGGAGCAGAGCTCTGTCCGGGTCTGACTGATGCATCCCCTCCCTTTCCTCCTCCTCCTGAGTCCTCACAAGTAAAATATAAAATTTCGGGTTTGTTTCGGGCTCGGGCCTGCAAATCAAGTTAATTGATCGGGCTCGGGCCGAGTCGGGCTTTAATACCTGTGGGCCTGGGTCGGGTCGGGCTGGATTTTTTAGGCCCGATCTTACCTCTAATACTGGTACGATGTGAAAAGTCAGTTGTTAGTTCCAGTACAACATCAGCGTTCAGTAGCAAAGCTATGCTGGCGCCATTTTGGACTGAAAGCGACTACTGGACAGCAGTAAAACATCCACCTGAAAAGTGTCTTAGAGGAGTAAAACTAAATGATTTCTATTCTATTGTCTTCTTCTGAGCAATAAAATATTGGAAATATAAAAGTGTTTTCAGTCCATAATGACTGCAGCGCCCATCTACCACACATCGATGCTCTGCATATTCTCCGTTCACATGGCTCGGAGGGAGAGCGGGTCGCACACCATTCAGAAGGTTGGCGGTTTGATCCCCAACATGGGACAGGTCAGCATCAAGATAAGTCTCCTGAAGGCTGAGCCATCAGTGTGTCAATGAGTCATTAGATTAGATCTTCATGGGCAGGTTGGCTTCTTGCATAGCAGCCTCTGCCATCAGTGTATGAATGTGTGTGAATGGGTGAATGCTGACATGTATTCAGGAGACAAGAAACAATTCAACTTGATTTGGCTGCCTGCAAAAAAAAAAAAAAAGAATTTCTGAAATCCCTAATCATGATTACCACGTTTCTTGTATTTATGATGTTATTATTGCAGATTATAATCTGGTTATCTTGTGCATGTAAACACCCTGAGTGAGCACTAAAAACAACTAAGCTGTCTGCAGTGTGAGAATCAGCAGCAGCCTGTAAACACATTCCCAGGCTGAGGTGAATCTATTTTGTTTCCTTTTCCCTCCCATAATCGGACGTAAAGCCTCCAGCTGAAATGTGCTGACCTGTAAAATCCCAGCTGTGGGCCCTGCGGTGCCCAACACAAACTGGGTCTTTCCCATTCGAACGCAGCGCCCGGGGTAACATGCCATGTTTTGCTGCCGGAAACCGAAGAATGTGTGACCGCTGAGCCTGGCGTTGGACGGCAGACTGCGTCCGTTTGAAGCATTCCCCTTCCAAGGCTGCGGCCAAAGTAAATAAAAGCAGACCGCTCGCTCGACCTCCATCAAACACATCACTCCCAAACAGCTGTTACCATTTAGCTGGAAAACCCAGACCCAGACATTCCTCGCCTCACAATGTATATGGGACATGTGAGATAGCAATCAACACACACATTCTTTGACTGCGGTTACACTTGCAGTTTCTTCCTCTTCCAAACGTAAACAGACGGGGCGGCCGCACTGACCAGGTTGGAGTTATGACCTCAGATATTGTTTTGTTGTTTCAAACATTTCTACACTGTGATTATGCCGTCTGGTTTATTTTGCTTTTGTCCAAAAATCTGTGAAATTCTCTGAATGGCTGTTCACAGTTTTATCTCAGACAATGTTTGCTTTACAGTATGGTTAGTGCTGTACAGTACACACAGAGCAATTCAACGTAGCTATTTCATTACAGAAAACCCCTCAAGGAATAAGAGATGTTGTGGTAGTACTGTATATCTGTATCAGCATGCTGTATTATTGTCAGATATGCAGAATGAATGGCTTGTATATGTAAGTTACATGAGATACGTTTTTGCTCTTGTGTTTCTGTTACTGTCAACTGTCATCATGTTTGTTGCTTAAATGTAAAAATATTGCAATCTTTCTAATAATGACTATATTCTATTATGTGAATGTGAAAATTTATACTGGGTACTATATTCATTTTGCCTTGCTTGGGCTCAGCAAATTACCCTCATCCTTAACAAATAATCTCATTCTGACGGGCTGTAACAAGCTCAGGTCAAATAAGGTCAAGCCAAGTTCAGTGGCTAAAAATAGCATTGCTTTTTCCCAGATACGTAACTGCAAATATTAACGGGACAAGAACCGTGAAGTCTGTATTAAACTCGCCTGTGTTCATTGTTTGCACAAATACAACCAGCTGCGCTAATATATCAGCCTCCTGTTCGTTCTACCACTGGCAATGCATATCAGTATTTGTCAAGTGAAACTTTAGTTATATAGCACATTTAAAAACGACCGTCGTTGACCAAAGTGCTGAACATGTACATAATGTATATGAACAGAGGGCATTCAAATGCCAGTAAGAAGAGGTGAGTCTTCAGCAGCTGCTTAAATGATTTTCTGGTCTGAGTGTTTTTAAGAGGAAGAGGTGAACTGTTGTAGCAGCCACCACAGTGCTCAGTCATGTCTCTGTTTTTGAGTCCAGTGGGGACATCCAGGAGCTGGTCGACCTCAGTGCTCTAACTGGAGTATGAAGGCGAAATAGTTCTGCTAGATAAGAGACCTTAAATACAATCAATAACATCTTAAAATCAATCCAAAAATGAACAGGAAGCCAGTGGACGGAGGCCCAAACTGGGCATATGTGAATTTGTATTTTGGAACTTCAGGTGCCTCAAACTTGTCTTCCCGCCTTCAGAGACCTCGTCCTCTGTTCACCTGTCGCTGCTATTAAAGAGGATGAGAGGAGCTTATGTGATTGGTCAATACTGAAGCTCTCCCAGTGTTTTTTAGTGTCTGTGGTTGCCAAAAGTTCATAAATTTGACAGTCACACCCGTTTGTGTCTGTGCCTGGAGATTTAGCTTGTGTTTGCACCCTATTTCAGGAAAGCAGAACATGCTAGCAGCTCTGTGAGGCTGGATAGTAATACTTTGAGCTAAATGGTAGCATCAGCATGCAGGTTTATTATTATTTATTTATATTTATTTATTCAGTTGTTTTCTTGGGGCCATTTGGGGCATTTTATTTTGTTAATTTAATGCTTCCAAAGTGGGAAGAGAGAGGACGGGAAAACAACATGTAGAACAAAAACAGTTTTGGTTTCATTTTATTTCTGTTGAGTTTGAATGAAGCATGTTTTATGATGAGTTAGCGAGGCAGTTAAAGGGATCGTCTGGCTGTATCAGGTACTTTTCCATAGTCAGTGTATTACCTACAGTAGAAGACGGTCGGGAGCAAAGCAACGTACTGCTGAGGACGGAGGCAGCAGATTTTAGACGCCTAAAAGAAAGGCTCACCTAAAACAATCAATACCCATATACAGTAAGTGTATGCTATACATGAATATTTTCTGATGGGGAACTGAACTGAAAGTAAAATATATGTGTACTGTTTATGTCAATAGAGACAATTTGAAAGAGAGCATAGAAAGTTTCCTTGAAAAGCTCTGTGTACTTGTAAATTTCTCCACTGTGGGACAATAAAGGAATATCTTATCTTATCTTATCTTAAAGCATAAAGAAAAACATGATGGGTGCTCTTGGAAAACAGGGAAAACAAAATCAGGATAGGCAATCCAGGCACTCCAAAATATTAAAACAAGCAGCAAATAAGGAAGAAAATATATTACAAAGCCTGTATGTGGCTAAATTATTAAAAAAGCAAACATGTCCACACATGAAGGTCCAGTGTCTGAGATGTAGCAGTATCTAACATGGAGGTGAGGACGATGGAGCGCTATGGTGGCCGACGGGAAAACGTCAGTGTGTCTCTGGAGCAGAGCCAGTGTGTAGAGTGTTTGTGTATGGGGGAAGTGAGTGGTGAAGCGAGAGGGAGAGAGCAGCAGCGACAGCAGAGAGTAACGTTATCAACTCCGACCCAAACTGGAAAAGTTAACAGAGTTTAGTTTGTTTGCTCTGGGCGACTGTAGACACATGGTGGTACGACATGGAGGACTCTGTGAAGAGGATCTGCTCCCTATGAAGATATAAACGGCTCATTCCAAGGCAACGAAAACACAACTGTTCTTATTATCAGGTGATTATACACTCAAGAAAACATGCTTATTATCCCCAAAATAGTTACACACTGGTCCTTAAAGTAACCTAAATTCACAGTCACAACAGAAATCATCCAAGGCGTTTCAATACTGCAAGCATTCTTAAAATGATCTACTTCCAAATGTATGGCTTAAAAACCTTTTTTGATTCAAATGAAAGCTTTGTCTCTGCCAGAGACAAGTTTTTTTTTTTTTTTAATCAAAAAGCTAAGGAGGAAGTGGCCCCTCACAGAGTCCTCACTTCCCATTCTGCTTTACTGTCCCTGGCTATTCAAATGTCAAACCAATCTCAGCCGAGCATATTGGTCTTTCAGCGTCTATTGTGTGTGCATTTACTGAACATGGGGGTAAAAAAAGTCTGAGGAAAAAATCCCTTCGCTGGGGAGGTACGACTAAACTGAATCCTCACTAATGCAACTTTAATGAGGAGCGTTTGAGGAGAGAGGATGTGTGGCCCAGCCAGCTGACGGCTGGATAGACATGCTGCTGCCGCCGCCGCCGCCGCCGCCGCTGGGCTTCGACTGGTTAGAGGCAACCACAAAGAAATGCTCCAAACGCTCCAACTGCCATGAAAGATTTTACATTTGAAAATTTCAGAGCTGCCGAGACATATCAGGCTTAAAGCTGCTCTGATTCATGTTTTTATATTAGCAGATGATGTAATGAAAGCTGTTTCTTGTAGTGAGCAACTCATTATCACCAACTCTGCAATACTCCTCAGCTCTACTGAGCTCAATATTTGGGTTTTATGGCTTGCAACTTTACTGTTTGGGTTCGCTCTTGTCATTGTCTTCAACCTTGTTTCAGTAGCAGCAGCTGTTTTCAGTCACTGATAAACCCATGGTACACTACCTGTTCAGCAGCAAACAGACGATTAGCGACTAGCTGCTGAACACAGTGATGCATTTAGCAGCTAAAGAAACAGATATTTCCCTCAGGAGTTGATGATCAAGACAGGACTAACATTTAAGAGAACACTGGACTTACATTCAGCAGGTGGCCAGAAACACAATAGCTGCTCTGTGTCTGGATGTGTAGAAACTGATATTATTTATATTTTATACTGATAGTATTTCAGCTTTATGGGGTGATTATAATGTCATGTAACTTCCACACTTCAGTTAAGCTTCTTCTCTGGATGTTAATTGTTTAACCATTAATTGACATTAAGAATATTTACTGATTAATATGCTTAAATGGTTAAAAAATATTAAAAATTAAACAAAAAGGACAGCCAACATTAAGTGAGTCTGAGCCATTGTTGTTGCTAGCTTCAGGGCTAAATCTCCTCACTTAAATCAGCAGGTGGCCGACAAGATACAGGAGCCTGGCTTAGGTCTTGAGGAATTGTAGCATTTCTTACAGCTATATTCAGCTATCATATCAAACATCTAAAAACTGGATTTGCAATCATCATATAGTTCATAAAATTCACTGTGGACACTGTCTCTGTTGGTTTATATAAGGAAGCTTGGGTCTGTTGCTCTGCCTTCACAAAACAAGCTCAACTACCTGATGAGACTCTATTTGGTATATGTATTAATTACAATATATCAACTCTCTTCTAGGAAACTGCTTTTACTGGGCTATATATTAGTCTATTTATAATTCCCAAATACATTCAATAAGGTGAAATGTACCAAATTATCACAATTATTTAAGTACACAATACTGACATCTGGATGTCAACAACTTAGATTACAAACATAATTATCTCCATCCATCCATCTATCGTCAACTGCTTATCCCGTTAGGGGTCCCAGGGGGGCTGGAGCCGATCCCAGCGGGCATGGGGCAAAGGCAGGGTTCACCCTGGACAGTTCGCCAGTCCATCACAGGGCACATAGAGACAGACAACATATAGACAGATAACCATTCATGCTCACATCCACACCTACGGGCAATTTAGAGTAATCAATTAACCTAAACTGCATGTCTTTGTACTGTGGGAGGAAGCCGGAGTACCCGGAGAAAACCCGGTGAAATTTGCTTTGACACCATCGGGGTCCATCAGGATGGATCCAAGACAACAGAGAGCAGCTGAACAAACAGTCTCTCATGTCACAACTGAAGCCTAAACTCTTGATTCACAAGCATTGATAAAAGGCTGGTGTGATTTAATGCAGGCTGGACTTCTGCCAGAGACCAAACAACGGTCAGCTCATTAAAAAGCAACACTATATGACACTCAGATGGTGATTTGGCTCATTTGGGTGGACTGAGCAGTGTGCGCAGCTTCAGATCAATATGCAGGTCCAACAGTGGGCTGCTTGTGGACACAGTTGAGCGCTCCCTGGCTGGAGGGGAAGGGTGAGTCGGCACTAGATGGCCTGAAATGGCCAAATGGCCTGTCTGTGACCCGCAGCACATTCCCTCCCATGGTCTACTGGTCAGGGCATTGGTGTTTTACTGGGCAGGCACAGATACAGAGTGACATGCCTGCACAATGCTGCTCAGACTCATTATGCTGGACGGCGAGGGACAGACTGACCTGGGTGACAGCCTGCGAGCTGCAGCGCTGCAGTAAATTCCCTCACAGTGGGACAGGACAAACATGTCCTGCAGTAATCGACTTACTGACCTTGATACCCAATGAGGGTGGACTCTGGGAGGAAATCAATGGAAATGTTTCTATGGACACTATTTGAAGGATGGGAATTGTCTGTAAATCAATAAACCACAAGATAGACAGTCCTCAAAAGAGTATTGTCGTAGGCAGGCTTGGGGAGTAACGGACTACACTGAACAACATATTCTCACTCCCAACTTGTCAAATACTGACACACGAGGGACCCGTCGTGTTATTTTTGTCAATATATGCCTGTTACATTCATAGTGCCCTTTCAAAATAAACTTCTATTTTCACAGGAAGTCTGATTTAGGCAACACAACCACTTAGTTAGGGTTAATAAACAGCATGTTTTTTATTTCAGGATAGAGCAGCCGGACAGCCTGCGAGGTCGTGCAGCTCGGCTGTTGTTTGTCAGCTGCGTCTCTTCTGGAGATTTGAGGTCAACAAACGTGCTCAGCAAAATTGTTAGTATGGTGACATTATACCAGCAACATTACTATAGTTTCAACTGTAGAATATGTCACACGCTGAAAGTGAACTTTTGACAGTATTTTGACATCATATCACAATTCCTTCATTTGTTAACACAAGGTTTTTATTCTGAAACATTTGCAGGACAGAGCTGAAGAGCATGCAGTGACTTGCACGGCTTCACAAATTAATAAAGTATGGGTTTCAGTTGTGGAATATTACTATTATTTACAAGTGAGCAGACACGTCTTAACATTTCTCTGTCTGGCCGTTATGAAAGATGAACCCTGTGTAGAAAGGAAGGCCTGGCAGCATCAGCACTGCGGCAGAAACACTGCCAGCGTGGACACCACACATGTGAAACACACAACAGTTAAGCGAGGCAGCTGCCACACTGCTGATGTTCCCTGTGTGGCTCAGTGTTTGTTTGACCCATCCACCACCCCTCCCACCCGCACTTAGTGGACTCATGCTATTAATACAACGTCACCTGCTTTAACCGTCAAATAACGCCGCGGGTGGGTTTAAATTGGAGTGAGTTGAAAGCCTGGATCGTCACATACTGTTGCTAAAGGGTACCTCCGTGTGTCGGTTTAGGATGCTGAGCGACACTTACCAAATGGTGGTATTTGATGAGTTGGAACGGTGTTACTTACAACAGCAGCGACTGCATTATCGACTCTGGCCCAAACAGGAAAAGTTAACAGTGATCGTTTTGTTCATTCTGGGCGACTCCATGAAGAGGACCTATTCCCTATGTAGATATACATGACTCACTCTAAGCTAATAACAACACAATGATTCTTATTATCAGGTGATTATACACTAAAGAAAACATACTTATTAATATTATGGTCCATTTTTGCAAATAGATCCCCTTAATTGTTACATACTGGTCCTTTAAGTTTAAATAAAAGTCTTCTTATTGATATTTCTTTTCTCATCTTTATCACATATTTGGTATTGAGATAATCCAAATGTAACAGAAAGTAATCTATTTACATTACTTTGAAATTGTTGATACTAGGATTAGATTGCTGACTTCATTTTTTAACAGATCAGATTAGATTAGTGTATATTCGATTAGTAATTTTGACTGAATACATTTTTAAAGTAACCCTCCCAACAATGTTGGGATGAGTGAGCAGGAACACCTCTCTCTTACTACTACATTTAAAGTATACTTTTATCCAGTTGGATGGTCTGTCATAGCCAGACCTAAACTATCACTACAGCACCTATGTCAGCTCTAACACATCATCTTTCTGCTATAGTGGAAAAAAAAAACTCTCTGCCGTTTGGATTTCTTTAAACCAATCACAATCGTAGTGCAGGATGCAGTGACAGTGACCTTGCAAAACAAAGAGGAGAACGCTGCTTTAACCCATAGTCTACAGCTGGTGAGTCAGACCAGGAGGATGACGTTTCCATAAGACCACCTACTATTAGAGAGTCTGTCTTACAAACTGGAGGTGTGGAGTTTGGGAGACATGGACATTTATCAGGCCTAGTGCAAAACTACATCACTGGAGTAATCCTGTTGATCCTACAGTATATCAAGATTTTACCATCATGTCCTGTTTTCTGTGGGCTGTGCATAAGATAAGATAAGATATTCCTTTATTTGTACCACAGTGGAGAAATTTCCAGATGTCATGTCTAAAAACGCACTGAAAACGCCAGCTTTTTTTTTTTTCATTCTAGTGTGCTCGGGAGGTTTCGCTCTTCATGAGCCTGCCGTTACTAAGCAACCAAAACCTGCATGCTACAATGACAATGATGATGAAGTTGCATTAATTATGCAGGAAGCCTCACTGACTAAACTAAACACATTCAAAGTAAAGATAAATGCATTTCCCTCACAGTTACATAACTGCGTCATATGTGGGCTGCAGCATTCCACAAGTTGAACTACAACACCTGTCGCGTGTCTACAGTCACGTGATAAGAGTGAAATATAACATGAATGTAACTTTCTGAGCATCGTTTTCAATAAACCTGGACAATTAGGTCAAACTCAAGGCCCGTGGGCCAAATCAGGCCTGGCACCGGCACGAGGGCTTGCAAAGAATATATTATGTTTATCATACAATTCTGTCACTTTACAGAAGTACAGTGTCCTTAAACTATATGTCCCACAATGCATCTCGATTTTGTCACATGTAGTGTCACATGAAGTATCTCAACATCACCGTTTCCAGCAACAGCGCTCTAGTCGAGCGATGGGGTCGTAAAAAAAATATGAATTGTGCCAAACTGTCCAAGAAAAGAAGCTGATGCAGAGGGAAGGAAATTTACTGAGAGCCAGAAAGAGAATCCATGTTAACGGAGACGAGGCGGTAAAACACTGTCACCTACCACATGATCTCAGCAGATCAGCTGCTGAACACGTTGGACTGTAGTTCTGCAAAATTAAACAGTTAACGTGATAAATTGTTTGATAATATTGATGATGGATGGTAAAAAATAGACCTTTATTGTTCACTTGAGAATTATTTTGATGTTCGATGGATGAGTATTGATGAGGACGAGGAAAAGCAAAGGAAAACTGTGCAATATTTCTGCTTGCAATTATTTTTCCTAGACTTCTGTTTTCAGAGCGAGTTATTAAATGAATTATTACTAAAACTGATAATGATCAAATGGAGAGGCAATTTCATAATATGATCAAGAGTAGATATATTTATATAGCCGTACAATTACAACCGGCCCTTTGAGGGCGACCATAATGCTGATCTAAATGCTGCTCTCCCTAATTAGATACTGAGTCACATGGTCAGAACTAGTGGTATCAGAAGACCTCTGTGCTTGGTGTCATTTAGAAAGCTGACAGAAGAGCTCATCAAGGACAACATTTCTACCTTAAATCCTGGTGAAACACATGAATGCAGGAGCAGAAAAAGGAGATTAACAGTTTCTTTGACAGAGTTCAGCTACAGCTCCACTAGATGAATCATCACCAGCATGCTGTGAGTTAAATTAGTTTTTGATGCACCAGGCTGTTCCTCCAACCAGTTTTAATGGACAGGCAAGTCAAAATCCCTGCAGTGGCTGGATGACTGTATGGTGTGTTTCAGGCTATCCCTGGGTAATGCAACCCTGGCACTGGGGCCTCATGTAGGAATCTGGGGATCTGGACACAGCTGATACGAATCAACGACGCATCAGACGGGACTGCTGAGATCAGACCACACTTCTCAGAAACTGGCTGAGGAATAATTCGGAGAGCTGGGCATCAGCGACATGCTCCGTTTGTCTCCAGCTTGCTCTGTCTTGCACGGTTGCGTTTGGAATGTAGTATTTTTTCATGTCGGGTTAGAATAACAGTGATTTCAGCCTCAGAGTGATTACAGCTCTGGTCCCCACAAGCCTGCTGCATCTCAGTCCAGTGGAGCAGGCCTAACGCCTGACTGAGAGACTGCAGGACAGAGACAGGAGACAACAGCCAAGTATATCCTTATCAACAGCACTGATGTCTATCACTATCTGAACCACATCCAAACATACAGCAAAGCTACGACAGTCCACAAAACTGAGGAACAAAACTAGAAATGAAAACACAAGCATGTTGGTATTGGAATTAAACAAAACCATCACATTCAGTATGAATACACATAGACAATGTTTCTTTTGAAGAGGTTGGGAAGCACTGCTGTAAGTTCTCAAAAGTTGGCCAGCGTATATCTTGTTAGTGCTTTCGCCTCACAGCAAGAGGGTCACAGGTTTGAATCCGGCTTGGGGCTCTTCTGTGTGGAGTTTGCATGTTCTCCCTGTGTTTGCGTGGGTTTTCTCCGGGTACTCCGGCTTCCTCCCACAGTCTGCAGACACGACATGACAAAACATGCAGATTGGGTTAATTGATGACTCTAAAATGTGAGTGCGAATGGTTGTCTGTCTGCCAAACGGCAAGCAGAAAAGCAGGAACCAATCAGGTGCATTCAATGACAGGATATGTCACCACTTGGACGGCCAGTCGAGTGGAGCAGCATATCCCCCAGTGTCCTCGCTGGACCTGGCAGACATGTAGCTGGATTTAACATTATAGCCACAAATTCACTGACTGACCAGCCCAGACACGGTCCAGACACACAGTATACTCTGTTTTGACCGAGTCTTATTTTTAGCCACGGTAGCGGCTTGGCACTAGGGATGGCAATGTCAATCTGCCAGTGGGTCAGAGTTTGACATGCCTTACACATTGCTGTGGCATTTATACGCCATTTGTGCCAACAGGCTTGACTCAGATATTATTTCTGTCTCCTGTGAGCCGCTCTGTCTCTGAGTGTCTTATTAAACACTCATTATCAAACGTACAGTGTGGTTGGAGACAGTGTGAGACAACACCCATCTTGTTGCCATCCTAACCTGGTGTTCGTGTCAAAAAAGAGACAATGCAGTGCATTAAGCTGAGCCAATCTTTTCCATTTCATTTTAAGTGTTCTACTGGGTTTTCTCACAAGGTACTGAAGGTTTCTGTTTTACTGTGTGATTTAGCTGAGTATTGTGTGGGCTATGTGAAAGCTTGATGGGACGTAGTGGGAGGAGGCTGCAGAGCAGTGAATTAACCCCCAGCCACTGAGGAGCATCCTTTGTGCTCTTGTCTCCAAGGACACCTGACTTATATTTGCAAACACATAGCCTCTCAGGCAATAATGGAAAATAAATCCCCCAATGAGAGAAAAAAGATTTCCCTTTTGGGGACACAGAAACACAAAGAGTTGCCAAATGAATGGCGGCTTTGTGTTCTGCTGAGGACATGATGAACCTTTTGGTGTAAAAGAGAAAATGCTAAAATGACTACCGTGTATATCAAATTTGTCATTCTGCTAGGACTTCTGCAAATTGTGCCCACCACATCACTTTCAATTTTTAGATTTATTATTTCAGACTACTATGACAACAAACTATAGGAGCGACACCATGCTTGAGACTGGCCAGCATCAAGAAATGAGGCTATCATCTCAGAGATGATTTGCTAACAGTATTTATCATGTCACAAAATGTTTATTAAGCTCTAAATGCTTGCTTTAAAAAAAAAAAAAAAAAAAAAAAAAAAAACTGGTTTACCACAGAAAAACACATAACCAGGAAATGTGTGATCAACAGCTTGAGCCAGAATTATCGGCTACAAAATCCTATTTAATTCATATAAGATACATTATCTTAGACATATACCACATTTTGTTATTGAATACACTACAGAAATACGATTTTTTAAGAATTTATGAAATCATATGGATGAAAAACAGTGTGAGGAAAAACCTGCCTTTCATCAGGACTTGAACTGGACTGGAAATACATCCATAAATACAAAACCAAAGTCATTAACTGTAGTTCACATTTCAGCCTGGTCTCCAAAAAATTACATTCCCATATAATGAAACTGCTTGGACAATTACTGGGGCTGTAAATCCATTCAAATATTTAATCACACATTTTGTATCTGTTCAAAATTAACCTTAAAGGGAGATCTGTCAAGTATTTAATGCTCTTATTTCAATATCATATTTAATGTCTGATGCTGCTTTATGCAAATGTATGTATATATAAATTACTGGAAATCAATGAACAACACAAATCAATGACAGATATTGTCCAGAAACCCTCCCAGGTTCTGACTTTAGCATCAACAATCTGCTCCAATCAGAACATGACAAACTGCAGCCCAACAGACAACAACAGCTGTCAGTGTGTCAGAGAGCTGACTTGACTATGACTTGATCCAGACTGACTGGGACTATCATAAAGTGGGCATGTCTGTAAAGGGGAGACTGGTGGGGACCCAGAGAACCCATTTACATT
Organism: Pterois miles; assembly: GCA_947000775.1. NCBI lineage: Eukaryota > Metazoa > Chordata > Actinopteri > Perciformes > Scorpaenidae > Pterois > Pterois miles. Next base: position 377,967 of record CAMQGK010000199.1, on the reverse strand, counting down.
CACATATCTGGAGGTCAGAGGTCAAGGGACCCCTTTGAATATGGCCATGACAGTGTGGAGCGTTATTTAACCTCCTACTTCACAAGCTAGTATGACATGGTTGGTACCAACGGATTCCTTAGATTGATCGATTGCAATTAATGAGTCAAAGAAATTAGTGCTGTTTAAACAAATTTGCATCAACGTGTTTTCATCACAGTTAACTTTGACAACCCTGGTTAAAATCTGAACACGGCGTGAGCCAGGCTGCCTCCGGATGTGGTCAGGACACGCATATACACATATACACATTGCATTAACATGCATTTATTCCTTGTCTGGATACAGATCACATCTTAATACCAAAGGCACCAGAAAACAGACAACTCCCAGACCGGACAGCGCCATGGTCGCGACCTGTCAATCACAAGGTAGCCCCGCCCTAAAGGGACTCTAAATGGGACCATAATTTACTAAATGAACATCCTGCTGTATTGAAGAAGACTTGAAACTAGTGATTGAGACCATAAATGTTTACAATGTTTACTGAGGTAATAAATCAGAGAGAAGTAGGCTCATTCTCTCATTGACTACTATACAACCAGACCTCTTTAACCAACCAGAGGAGTCGCCCCCTGCTGGATATTAGAGGGAATGTAAGTTTAAGGCACTTCAGCATTGGCTTCACTTTTCTGAGAGCAAAGTTGCCACCTGGCAGCCACTGGCTGTGTCAAGGATGAGGAAAATGGTCACCAAAATATACACGACTTCTAGTGAATTGGTTAAAACATGCAAAACCACTTCCTGTTCTCTGTATGACATGATCACAGACCACCCAGACTGGTAAACATGCTGCTGTGTGCTTCATAATGCTGTTAGGTTAATGGTGTCAAAGACATAAAAGGGGGAGCTGGAGAGCAAAGTGGGAGTTAGGGGGCGTGCACATGCTGCTCAGCTGTCCAACACCAAACAACAAACTTTCTAAACTCAGAGACCAGCTGGGAACAATGGTAACGTCTGCCTGTGTACAGGCTTATTATCTGTTACCCCACCAAACCCCTGACACACACATATATGCACACACACCTCTGTTTGACCCATGCTAATGTCCGGCATGACTGGCCAGGCTGAGAGAGGGTAGTTAGCCACTGATGGGCGGCTGTGGTTCAGAGGGTAGAGCAGGTCGTCAACCAATAGGTCGGTGGTTCGATCCCTGGCTGCTCCGGTCTCTGGTCGATGTGTCCTTGAGCAAAACACTTAACCCAAAATTGCTCCCGAAGGCATAGCCATTAGTGTGTGAATGTGTATTTAAGTTGGCACCTCAGCAGCCTCTGAATGGGCTGTGAAAGGGTGAATGCTGACATGTAGTGTAACGTGCTTTGAGTGGTCGGAAGAAGTCCATTTACTGTTTACCCTAATAACAACACGTTAATGCAAATTTGTTTTAATGCCACTAATTTCTTTAATGTATTAATGTAACTTGGGATCTTCAGGTTGTAGTGGGCTCAATTTTAAAGACAGTGAAGATACTGGTATCGTATGAAACTAGAAAACCTAAAGAATCCCTCAGTACCAACCATGTTGGGAACCAAAAGCTAAATAACACTGAATTTACGCTAAATTTTGGCAAGGAAAAACTGGCAAAAGTCAGAACCTGTGAGGGTTTCTGGACAATATCTGGCATTGTTTTGTATTGTTCATTGATTTCCATAGTAATAATATATGATAATATATATAATAATACATTTACTGTACAATATTTGCATAAAGCAGAGTATTTGTTCATCCCATGTTGATATGAGTATTAAATACTTGATAAATCTGCCTTTAAGGTTTATTTTAACAGATAAAAAAATGTGTGATTAATTTACCATTAATGACTAACTATGGACAATCATGCAAATAATTGCGATTAAATATTTTAATTGACTGCTAGCCCTACTCAAAACATCTGTAATGAATGAGCAGCGAATGAGTAACAAACCTTCCCTTTTATATTTTATATATCACTCAATGAGATCTGGCTACATCAATATCTTTACATGTGTATTTTATACTCATGATTGCTGATAACCTCATCCCTTCATTTGAGAACATTTACACTATATTGATATCCATACGCCGGTCTGTGTTATGTTTCTATACCTACATGTTTTGATAACAAGGTTTATCTGTGTAATTGTTTTATTCATTTTAATTCAGTTTGCCAAGTGCTATTCAGTGGTTGATGTTTGAGTTTGTATTTGAAACAGATGGAGCCCAGATTTCAAATATAGAAGAATTAATCACGTGAAACAAATGAATTAGTTTTAATTTAACAAAGGAAGTTTAATTAAAATAATCAGTATAGTTGTCAGATGGGAGAATGCTGTTTTCCCACCAACTTAAACGCCGCACCCCTTTCTCAGCTGATAATAAGAAGCTGCACAGAGCTAGTCTGGTGGTTTTGGGGGTTCTTCAGCTCCTGGAGCTGTGGCCCACTGTCTTTTCCTCCCTCCTCAGGCCCACAAACCAGGGGTGGGGGGGAGGACAAAGAGCACTACCAGGGACACAGGCTCGCCGTCCTGAGGACCGAGGTCCAACACCTCATACCCAGCTGATATTGGCACTCAGCCTAACCTGAAAGGAAATCCTGAACCTTTGGACTCGCACCAATCTGGCTAAAGAACCGAATACTGTTCTGCCAAACTCTCTCTCTGCTGATCTGTAGCCCTGTTACTCTGTTGTCCTGCTGCTCTGCCCTGATGGCTGAACCAGCTGCCTAAACCTGAAGCAGCTCTGCCGTATCTCTGTGGTGGTGAATCCCAGCCATTGTGAAAAAAAGAGACTTTAGGTCCAGAATCTTTTGAACCGAGTGACCCCTCCAGCTCAGAGATGAGGGGGTCTGAAGAAATGGCTCGGAGATGCTGCTCCAGAAGAGGGAGACCGAGATGGACGAATGCACCGAGGTAACATGCCAGCCAGCCAAAAACGAGGGTGTCCGAGGAACCAAAGAGAGCCACTGAGGGAGAGAAACGACCCAAGCCGGGTCGCATCGTTGGATCCAGAAGATCCAGACTGGTCCAGACAGAAGCTGCTGCCACTCTGCTCCAGACAGCACAACCTCCATCTACCATCTACTCAGAGAGGCTGATGTATAGATGTATCTTCAGAGGAGAAAGAGTCTGATGACGAGACTAATCAACCAATTCATAGTCAATTAATAAACAAGATCAGTTACAAAATTTACAATTAATATTAGACACAGGAAGAATTAGGAAATCTCTCCATAATCTCTAAACCTGAATTAGACCACGTCTAAATTTATAACCTGAAGCTGATTCTCAGTCTTCCCTGGTGCTTTTTAAGCTCTTTATTAAATCCAATCAGACAGATATCAGTCACTGAATTGACCTGGTCATCTTTAATTTGTTTGATCCATGAATGTTCATCATTTGTATTTGCTGTATTCCTTTAATTATCATTTATTCGATTTTATCATTGTTTCATCATTCATTCAATTATATTGTTAGCAGTGTCGTCCAGTAGTTAGTCCAATAAACACGTCATTTATAAAGAACTTGGTTACTTGATTTTGTGTGTATATAAACTATTTAAATCACTGTTCACCAGGCCAAGAACTCTGTAGCAACCCTGAGATTATGAGACTCAAATGATTAATATCACATTTGATAAGTTTTCCCTGTTTTTATAAAACTGGGTGGCGCCCGGGTAAATCCTGCTATTAAAGCTAACTGTGGGTAATATCTGAAGTTCAGTGTCACCACTTTTCCTTCTTTTCCTTCCATTTTACAATAATTCTTGGTTTATAATTAATAATTTGAGATTATTCATTGTAAATACAATTTAATTAATGATTAATTGTTAATCTGCTCTATGAAATCATGCTGAGCTGTGTAAATAAACATGGATGCGTGAACACACACACACACACACACACTTGTTTTTCAGTTTGGTTTGCCTGTTGGTTGCTTATTGCTTGGCCTGTTTGAGCGTGTACATGTGTATTCACGCTCATGTGGAGGCTCAGGTAGCGTATCACACATGAGCTTGTGTGGAAGGTTGAGAGACGGACACAACGCTGATGATGAAGTGGAGGATTTAAAAAGAGAGAGAGGAGGCTGTAGCTCACTGACAACCAGGACTAACACTGAAAAACCAAACAGAGTCGCTGACTCTGCTCTGATACACCGAGAGAGAGAGAGAGAGAGAGAGAGAGAGAGAGGAGAGGAGAGGGAGGGAGGGGGGAGAGAAAGAGGGAGGGAGAGAGAGAGAGGGAGAGAGAGGGAGAGAGAGAGAGAGAGAGGGAGGGAGGGAGGGAAAGAGAGAGAGAGAGAGAGGGAGGGAGAGAGAGAGAGGGCGAGAGGGAGAGGGAGGGAGGGAGAGAGAGAGAGGGCGAGAGGGAGGGAGAGAGAGAGAGGGCGAGAGGGAGAGGGAGGGAGAGAGAGAGAGAGAGAGGAGAGGGAGAGAGAGAGAGAGAGAGAGGGAGAGAGAGAGAGTGCAGGGGTGTTCTGAAAGGCATTAAAGGGATAGTCTGGGTGATTTGAAGTGGGGCTGTATGAGGAACTGATCCATAGTCAGTGTACAGGATTACCTACAACTGTTCTAAATACAGCATACACTTAAACTGAGCTTTTTTTAGGTGTCTAAAATCTGGCTCCAGAGAGAGAGCACACTGTGTTGAAGATCATATCACGGCAGGTTCACACAGCGTTGCTAAAACGGCGATCAGCTAATAATCCAGCCTACTGGGGCCACCTTACCTGTTACCTCTTACCTGCGTTGTCGTCTCCCCCCTCTTTTCCTGTCATTCTCGAGCTACACTTACAAGGGTGATAAAAGCCCTAAAACATAATCTCAAAGAAATGTTCCCGCCTACACTGATGGGTTCTGCTGTAGAAAATGAAATCAAGAAAAGTAGCTGCCACCAAAAGTGAGTCAGGTCGAGTTGAGCCTTATCATGCAGTTAAAATTCATCACATGCAAGGTACAGTGCTCATTAAAGACAGTAAAAAGTACCATGTGCATAATAATCAGTCATTTCAATCTGTTACTTCACACGTGTTCCCACTTTGGGAGTAAAAGCTAGAACTCTGTTGGACATTTCGTAACGGTAGCGGAGTAGCTGTGGAGTGATGTGGAAGGATGCCACGTATTTAAATCAAGTAGACATTTGACAGACGCCTCTACTAGAAAGTTGTGACAGTGCTGAGCTCATGCTGCTGGTTTTAATGTGTGAAAATACAAACATGGTGTGAAGCTCATCTCTGCCATCACTCTGGCGCTGTTCTGACCAGCCAGTCAGCATTTCCCTCATAGTGAACAGCAGGTGAGCAACATGTATGTTAATTAGTTTATCGGTTAAAACAACGGTCTGGCATCATTGCTGCTTTACCTCCTCTGCTCCTCAGGCTTCTACCTGTCAACGGGTTTCATTTCTTCTTCCTCAGTACCTTCTGTCTTCTACATGGCACAAAGCAATACCCATTTGTACTCCAAAGTAAGCAAGTAGATCTGCAAAAATCACCAACTGTTCTCCAACATCCTTTTCCGACCCTTTTCTGGACCCTGTGTGGGGTCGCCTGAATGCAGTTGAGCTCAAAAGAAAGTTACTAAAAATAGAAAGAGATTTGAAGACATTCAGTGAAATTGAATTAGTTTTGAAAAAGTTGAAGTTTAACCCAACAAAATCCCATTCCCACACAGAACAAAACACAAACTAGAAAAACACTACTTCCTTACATTTAGGCAGCAAAACTACTGGTTAGGAAACAAGCAGTGGTTGGGTGTCCTGTGTTTGGTAGACCCATCCATCAATACTGCGCTACCTATCTCTCTGCTACCGCTCGCCCTCTAAGCTCGCTCGCATCATCTCTCTCTCTTCTCCTCTGTCTTTTTTAATTGAGTCTGGAAGGAGACAACAGAGCCTAACTTTACTTCTAATTTTATCACACAAAGAGAAATGCTCTCCCCTCATCCTGAAATGGTCCTAATAAGATCAGATAAGATAAGATGAACCTTTATTAATACCTAGTACTAGAGTACTTTTTTGTTTTATGAAGGAAGCTGTACAGTTGAAGCAACCATGCAGTGTGTGTTTCACCAATCAGCATCGGCCAGTACTTCCGGTACTTTCAGAGAGCCAGTACTTCCGGTAGTTTCAGAAAGTACTACCCTCGGACCAGGTAGACCCTGGTCCCTGCAATCAAAACGCAGTGAGTTTCTCAAAAATGGCATTTCAAATATTTATTACCCAAAATAATTTGACATGTTCTATCATTTCAACTTGTAAATTCATGGTAAGCTTGTTCACAGCAATCAGATGTGAAATTGGTGGCGATTGGTTCCGTGTCTGTGCCAGCTGGGTTTGGGTCTGACATTTCTCGGTTCTACATGGGTCCATGTTCAGGCTTCCCAATAATAGACAGGTCTGGTTCAGTTCTGGATAGTACATTTCCAGGTCTTGTTGGGTTTGGGTGGCCCCTTGAAGACCTCTACACTGATAATCTAATTTGAAACAAATGTTTTCTATGAAATTTGGACATTCATTGTCACCAGGGGATTAACTCTAATAGCTAAAATGAGCCTAAAACCGTTCCCCTACCACCAAAATCAGATCAGGTCAAAATATAAAGTTGCACACAACATCTCTCATAATGTCGCCATTTGACCAATACGTTCATAGTCCTACAGGGAGAACCTTAATTATAATGACCACATGGCCTCTCCTGGAAATCCCCTTAGATGTAATGGACTCTGCGGCCTCTAGGGGACACCAGCAACACATTTGATCAAATTACTATTATTATTTACTGTACTGTTTGCATGTCTGGATTACAGTTTGCAGACTCAGTGCCAGCAGTGCTGAATGCCTTTAATGTTTTCAAATAAACTGAGGCGACTGAGCTATTTCATATGAAGGGAAAATGAGACTTCATCAGGCACTCTGAGGAATGTTCGCTGCTTACTTTGAATAATTCAGCTGCATTTACAAATGGGCCATGTTTCTCTGTCACAGCGGGGTATTTGCCCTTAAACGAGTCAGGACGTTATTGTGACAGCGCACAAAGGGCCTCCTGCTGAGAGCAGCAGCCATTAGATGAACCATACACAATCATTATTCAAGGCCTAAAAATCTTGCTCTTTGCCGGGGCATAATTTGAAGAACCTTAAGCTGCTGGATGCTTCCACAGTGAAACGTTCTCCATTGTGGTGAGGAGGGTCCTGATGCTTAGCCAACATTCCAGCTCTTGAGCTGTCTGAGGGTGATGGGAGAAGCCCTGAGGGCTGGTTGAAGCACAGGACAGTTCATGGGACTTCACCCTGTTCCCGCCTCACAGACCCTGATATTTGGACAAAGAGCAGATGTGATGTTAGACAGTCAGCCAGTGTGCCAAAGACAAGTACAACTTCAGCTATAGTTACACTGAGCACTGTCATGTGGCGTTCAGGGAACCTTTAGGACATCCCAGGAATTCAGGAAAAGTTTTTTTTTTTTTTTTTTTTTTTTCAGGGTGCATTAGTTTAAGGCTGGGATGGAGTTCTGTCCCCAACAAAGTACCAGGTTTTCGGTGAAGTCTGGGTCTCCTGGGGAAATCTCTGCCACTTCTCTATGTCCATATGTGTTGTGTGTTGCTACACAAACAGATACACAATGCCCAGTGATAACAGAAAAAGAGACAAGCTAATGGTCCTAAATGGATGAAATAAAACAAGGAGATAGCTTTGGGTCTCAGATTTGGGGTTGGTGTCAGTTTTAAGCCTGCATATAAGTCTAGCTTCATGTACCTGATGAACTGGGCGTAAACACCAGGAGGTAATTCAGTTCAGACCGTATTAATCTGATGGCTATTTTGATGAATTACTTAACTGAAACCTGCCTTGATTGATTTTATTGGACACTCTCTTTGATAAGAAGCTACAAACAGCACTGACCTTCATTTCATGTGACCTTTTTTTGTACACAACAGCTTATTTTTTCACATCAAGCCGACAGAGAAATGTCACTATTCATTTAGAGTTATGTTTGTGTCAATCTGACAAACTGACCCTTTGCTAAGCCCCGCCCCTGACACACAGACTGGCCTATCATGGCGCAGCATCGGCCAGGGTCTGACTATCTGGCTCTGCTCCATAGACTCTGAATGAATGAAATCGTTTCAGGCTGGTTTTGTGGGTTTGCAGCTAGTCATGGTTAAACGTTGTGTAATAGTGATACTCGTTACTGTTGGAAGGAGACATTCTTTTCTAAAACATTACGTTTCTACATTAAAAAAACTGTGGAGGTAACATTAGCAGGTGCGTGAGCATAACATTAACTAACATTATCACTATGCTACGCTGAATGTCTACACATGCTGCTTTTGCTTTGTAATGATTGTAACAGTGAATAACAACCTACCCGGCTTTACAGGAACAGGGTTGCTCCTTAATTTAGGACCACAGGATCATTTTGTTTTGTATTAGATAATGAAAGTTATATATAGCAGTATATAGTATATATATATAGCCATAACTAAGTATTAACTTAGCTTAAAAGTGGCGCTTGCATTAGGACCGGTGAGGTTTTCCCTTATTCCTCTTCATTCACAATACTCCACCAACAAATTCTTCTTCTTCTTCTTCTTCTTGTTATTGTTATTATTATGAGTGTAACTCTAAAATGCCTATTGTAGTCCTGTCTGCCTACTTCTCTCTGATATTTCAGAACAATTATTCCAGAAATCTGCTATTATTTCCATTGTAAGATCTCTCACTGACATTGTGGAAAACATCCTATTGGCGTGCAGGGTGCAAAAGCTCGACAGGCCTAGCAACAGTAACCAAGTGGGTTACCGTTAGCAAAGGGTCAATTTACTCTTCTTTTCGCTTTGTTTTGGTCTCCACCACCTCCTGGGAAAGATATCTCTTTGTCTCTTTAGCTGTTAAATGTGCCTCTATTTGCACTAGCTTGTTGCTAACTTTTGATTACTAGCAACATCTGCATGCTGCTGCTTGAAACAAAGCTGATGAGAGACTCAACCAAAACAGCAAAGTTCTAAGGTGCAAAACCAAAATAAGAGCTAAAAGATGCTAAAATGCTAAGAGCTGAGGGGAATTACAGACTTGAGTGATAGTCTTTTGTGGGTTTGTAACCATAAGCAAACCTCTTTCACATTATACAGAGTATACTCATTTGATCCATTGCTATTATAAAAATATTTAGAAGAGAGTTTAAGTAAGCTTCAACAATTTGTATACAAATTAAATACATTTTAATTAATTAAAAATACAAATACACACAAATCTGAGTGGAAAGCAGTGGCTGCCTGGAATGGTAATAAATACATTAAAATATCTATCTGTAACTGTACTATAGCAAAGATGTTAGTACAGTGATAGTTAAAACATCCAAACATACTGGTATGCTGCTTAACATGACATTTTCATATTGTCTTGAAATTATACAGTACATCCAATGTACAGCATATGATGAGCTGTAATACTTTTGGTTCAAATTATTTGAGAAAAAAAAATGCCTGCTGGCGTGCAGATAAAATGAATTTTAAGTTGCTATGTTTGATTGTTGAGACGATAACAGAGCACAGAAATAGTGTTTTGGGAGATACTTGTATAAATACTAACAAGTAAAATCATCTGTAATAATACACTTCTGAATCAAACCATGTTTGAGTTCATGTTTGAAATGGATACACACTTGTTTTGATCCTACTGTGATTTTTCCACAAAGCAGAGTGATTCGGATACATGAACTGTGACCACTACAGGCTTTTGTTTGTGGAATAGTTGCCATGGAGATGACACACTAGCTTATTCAGCCTCATGATACTGAGTAAACAGTGACAGGCATTTTGGGATATTGGTAATGAAGTGGATTTCAATTTCACAGTTAAAATAAATGATAATACAAATAAAGAACATCACTCAGTTTGAGCTATTTACAGGCAGGTTTGCATAATGACTTCAGGGTTCGGTGCACTTTCAATGCAAAATTGCCCGTGCTGGGATTATGTTGTTGATCCCTTGAATTATTAGTTGGTGGGTATTGGTGTTGGATTAAGTGAGGGCAGAGCAGCTAAAGAATTAGCAGCTAAAGGCTTATTGATATCAGCCAGAGCTAGAAAAGCTGTCACCCTGATCTACTGCAGGGCAGATTCACAGTGGATGGTGCTGCTGCAAAACGTCTAAGGATTTGGATTAGCAACGAGGCAAAATGAGCAACTACACTGAAAAAACAACTTGTAGGTTTTACTTGATAAAATCCTCATAACAATTTGTACTCACATTTTTTAAAGTAAACATTACTGCTGTAAAGTACAACTCACTCGCCAGCATCAAGTAAAAGGTTCTTATCACTAAACTTAACATTTGTGACGATATTAAGTAAATGTTACTTAATTATATTTAAGTTGTAAGTTATTTATTTATTAGTTATTTATTAAACTAATTAAGTAAATTCAATGTATTTTTTCATAGACAGGGTCGTCTGTCATGAAAATATTAAGTAAATCTTATATATCTGTAAGATTTACTGTTATGTCGTGATAAGTGGATTTTATTATATTTCTTTGTTTGATATTTCCAGTTATTTAGCTGTATGAAGTTATATTACTCACTATAATTGTGTACATGTTGCTAATTTTCCTTTGATAATGGCTACCAACTGCATTTAAAACACATCACAAATTGCAACTAAAATCCAATGAAACTGTTTATTCTGTCAACGTTAAACACCAGTTCCCAGCTCTGGAAAATAATTCCCTCTCCACTTATCAAATATATAAAACAAACATTTCAGACAACTTCCTAAACCTAGTTATCCAGGGTGAAGTTGAACTCAGAGGCAAGCTGCTGTAGGTTGGCCACTGCTAGTCTGAGTCTGGACAGCAGAAGGTCAGAGAGAAGCTGCTGTATGTGAGCGAGCTGACTGTGTCTTTACAAGCTGTCCTCACAGTCACTGAAGTGAGCTGGGGTGAACCAGCAGCCATGGTTGTTTAGTACTTGCCACGCCGATAGCATTTCAGACAGCAGTTTCAACTTTAAAGCTTGTACTTTTGGGGACAGCTTAATCCCATCCTCTTCTAGGAAAGGTTTCTGAAACACCTCAACGTGTGACGCAGTGTTGGGGGCATACATCAGCTCCATAAGCAGTGTGTAAGCTTTAGCAGTACTGCCGCATCCTGGCAACATCTCCTTGCCTTCAGGAAGGAAGGATCCATCCGCTGGACCTGGATCTCCATCAGCTCCATGGACAACCAGGATCCTGAGGATGTGTTGAGCAGCATCACTGCAGCTGTGCTCCTGCATACAATTTACGAGAAAATATTAAGACAATTAAAACACAAAAAATTGAATTCCTTCCGTGACTTCATTATCAGGGCAGAATGAACGCATATGTGAAATTAATTTTAAACCATGTCATTGAAAGAAAAATGATGCTTTACCTGGCAGTCTTCGAAAGGTCCTCTTCTTTTTCACCAAGGTACAGTAGGCCGTGGACACCACCTTCTCATCTCATCTCAATGCTTTGATTATGTGAATAGATGAATTTGGTGTCAACACTAAACCATTATTCATAGACAATAAACCGCAAAGTGAGAACACAAGAGTTTACGCATGCAAGGAGCAGTGATTTGAGCACATGGAGCGAGCACACCTGAGGAGGATCAACCTCAGCTTGGTCCCCATGACACCTCCCTGCCTTCATCAGGACAATAGCTTTTGTTGTATGGTGGTCAAGTTCGTACATGTAGCTCTGTTACAGGGGAAATTGTGGTTATTCTCCTGAAATCCTCCTTGATCTGAACTGACAACAGATTCACAAGTACAGCATCGGGAATTGGTCCAAACAGTCTCATGCAAAATGAAGGAGGACCCAGATTCAGTTTGTTTGGGGTAATTTTATTAACTGCATTATTGTGGGAATAGGCAAAACAAAAGCCAAATATCAAATGAAGACTCAGTCCAAACCGGGTACATGTCTGGACCATCTGTGAATTTGTGGCTAAATTGTTACACTAATAGTCAGCGGCCAGGTCTATGATGTTAAATCCAGCGAGACATGTCCACCAGGTCTGAGGACACAAGGGAGTCCCTCTGCAGACTGGATGTTTTCAAGACAAGCTACAGAAAGCAACAGACAGTGACCAAAGTTTGGGATCATTTCAAGCTGAAACAAAATGTAAAAACTGCACCGTGTGTCTATTGTAAAAGTGAACTAGCTCACCACAATAGCACAACGCCAATGCTTGATCATATCCACAGAAAGCATCCAGTCTACGCACGGCCGCATTTAATGTCAATCAATAAGACTACCAGTTGAGATGAAGGCTAATAAAGATTATACATTAAATATGGCTATAATGTAATGGCTAGTTATGAACGTAAATCAATACTGTGGCTAGTTATGATGAACGTGACCTAATTAAGTAAGTTTTGCCACAAAAGGCCATAAAGCGCTCTGAAAACACAGTACAGGCCGACGCTAAACTTGAGCTGTAGTTGGTTGAAACTTGTAGATCTGGAAGTTAAACTTTACAACTGATGTTTATGAATTTTTATTATTATTTTAATGAATTAATTTTAGGCTGCATGTAAACTTTTTTTGAAAGTAATTATTTCTCATCCAATTGCTTGATTTATCGATGGGATAAGCCCCAGTCTGGGACCATTATGGGTTCCCAGTGAGTTCAAGTGACAATGGACAAAGAGAGGTGGATCGGACAAAAACTGTGTGCTGACATTGTTCAACCTTTGAGTGTCATCACCAATAATCAGTCAGTACTGATGGTTGGACATTTCAGCAACAGCAATCTACTTTATACTGTAGAATTTGCTGCAATGAAAACATGAATGATGGTGCAGTGCTACGTCCTCCTGGGTCACTGTGGTCCAGCTTAACGTTACGATGACTTTATTGTCTGTGGAGAACATTGTCTTGAGATACGGAAATTGCTCCATCAAGACAACTCAGTAAAAATCACTAAGCATCATCAATCTGAGATAAAACAACATTAATGTTAAGACAATATTAATGTTCAGTACCCTGAACAAACCTCAAAGCTGCTTCAAGTCTCCAAATGTTGCTTATAAATGTATGAACTTACACTTCTTAACTCATAGTCATGTAAACGCTGGCCCACACTATCACATTTTTCAAATCTTAACAGGACTTGTTATGTTAAATTTAATGGTTTCCTTCATATAGTGCGTGGAGAGCAACTATTTGGCCAAAACAGCACAACACACTGATAGATTCAGTCATGAACAACAAGAGCCCCGACTCAAAAAAATGGAAATCTCACAAAATATCTTGCAATCAAACGTGACTTAAGTGTAAGCAAACATGGCGGGTGATGGGCAGGAAGAATTAGTGATGTTAGTTTTGCACTACTTTATACTGAAAATTCACAAAAGATAGATGGATGTTAGATAGAGGGAGCTCCATCGTTGTACTACTTTATGCTCCTTGTTTTACATTAGCTTCGTCACATTCTGCCCCTCTGCTGCAATGCGGCTTTTTTTTTTTTTAGTAGTGAAAACATCAATGAACCAAATGGAAGTCATATCTGTCAGTCACGTCACCACAGAAGCCCACAGAAACGTCATGGGAAATGTGTCTTCAAAGCTTTCTGTGTGTAATGTAAAGTCATCAGATGGGAGTCCTGGAAGGGTTCTTGAGTCAAGAGTTTAAAGATCTGCCTGTGTCATGGTTTTCAGTAGCCACGTCCACCGGTGACCTGCCAAACTGGAAAACCAGCGAACAGCAGATGCCAAGTGGAGCCTCTGAGCGCAGCAGTTTTGAGACGTTTTCGGAGAGGGAAATAAGAATAGTGAACTCTGTTTTACCCTCATCTGGTCATCTGAGGACAACGAGATTATGCTTGGCAGAACTGTACTGAAGACATTTTGTAAAAGAAGTCTTTCATGCCTCATGGCCTCTGGAGAACGTCTCCAAATCATGGACTGACATTCCTAGTCACGAAATGATTAATTTGGCATCCATCTATTACAATTACAGGGGGGGGGGGTAGCAGCCATGCCAGTTACTGTACACTACAGAGTACTGAAAGATGTATAAACACTAATTGTTAAAAGCAAAGGAGTAAAAAATGCTACTGAGCAGGCCGAATGAGAACTTAATGTGCCGAGTGTCTTCTTACAACATATGGTATGTCATTTTAGAAAGCACCAGAAATAGAAATCACTGCTCAGTTCAGTTGTTGATGACTATCTTCTACAAAAAGACCAGATTAAGAGGAAATGAGCTCTAATAGCTGCAAGGCCTGCTGGTGATTTTCTTTAGTTTTCTTCTGAATCCACATTAGTCAGAGAACTGTACCAAAGTCAACGACAGTTTCCAGGCTCGTGGGCGCTCCAGAGCCATTTCCATGACTCCAGATCTGCTTTCTCTCCTCAGTATCTCAGAGCCTGTAGATACCACAGTGAGGACACACACACACACACACACACACACACACACACACACACACACACACACATTTCTTTTGGAGGCCCAGCAGAGCAAGTAGTTTTACATATTTGCTCTGAGTTTTACGACTAGACAGTAGCTCACGTCTACATCCATACTGCTCTCCTCAGTGAGAACTACTCAGCCTGTCAGTTGTTCAGTATCTGCTCTCCAAATATTTCATTTTAAGGCATCTTTAGCCCGTCCAAACTGGCTGAACACTAACTGCCTGCACGTGAAGCTGTCATGAGGCACTGCTTTCACATTTTACTGTATTTGTACATGTGGGAAAACTATGTTCCTATCAAAGTGTCTAGCACGCAACACTGATAGAAGATTTTGGTTGCTGAGGCATTATACAGAGGGCTGCACCTCAGGCCATTGTACGATAGCTGAGGTAAAGAGGGAGGGAAATCTAACGTCCTCAGCCACCTGCCAGTGGAATCTGGTTGAGGTAGATAAGAGCTGCTGTAATCTACCTCCCCAGCACTGACAGCCATACCAGCCAATGCACTTTGTTCCTAGTAAAGCAATTGTCCAAGCAAGCATTTGTTCCCTCGTCAGTAACGGTGACAACAAGTTCAACCTGTGTGAACATGCATACAAACAGATGATGTGTGTTATCTTTGGACATACAATATTCGGTATGTACGAGAGATCAACAACCTTTGTTTACTTAACTGTGAAGCTTATAGTGCCATCACGTAAATGGTTTGTTTTCTTAGGTCTAAACTCAACCCAACTCGTCAAATACCTGTCACAGTCACTAGATCCCAGGTCATGTTTTATTTTCTCTCTTCTTTTCAGTCATTGTTTCACTTCCTGTTTTATTTTGTCATCAATAACATCCCTCTCGTTTCAGATCACTGCACTTCCTGCCCTCGTGTCTCCACGCCTCCTGACCTACTTTCCATCAGCTCACCTGTCTGATTGTCAGCTCCGCCCCTGATTGTGTCCACCTGTGTCCCGTTGATCGCTCCCCCTCTAGTATATAATGTGTCCTCCCTTCCTCATGTCGCCAGTTCGTAGTTGATCGTCTTTGTGATTCTCGTTCCAGCCTTTCCTCATGTCTGCCTTTTTGTTAATGATTCTCTGCCTTTGCCTGTTGTTTTTTGGATCTGCTTGCCTGTGCACCTTTTGATAAGTAAAGACTTTTCCTTTTTTACAACGCCAGTGAGTACGAGTCGTGCATTTGAGTCCAATCCCTTTCTGACCTGAGTCGTAACAATGCCATCGTAGTAAGTGCCCCTTGGCATCCGAAACTGATGCACGGAGGTAACCTTTAGCAATACGTGACGAATCAGACTGTCAACTAATTCCATTGTCAGTCGAAGCAAGTGATGCACTACTGAGTCCACTGAGGACGGGTGGGAGGGGAGGTCGAGGGGTCAAATAAACCCAAGACTTTCAATCAGAAGACCGCCGTTCGTGTCCCGTGTGAGACTAAAAGAAACACTGACTTTTTTTTGTCATGTCAGTTGTCACATGACTCGTCGGTTTTGTCAGCCCTGTGAGTTGCTAGTCAGTGAAGTTGATGTCAACCGTGACCATTTCCTACCTAAGAGGTTCTGTTGCCTAAACCTAACTTCCTGTGAAAATGAAAGTTTATTTTGAAAGGACACTGTGCAGGTAACAAGTGTATATTGACACATCGTCCCTGGTCCGTCCAAAAGTAACCCAACGAGGGCACCCTGGGTGTCGGTGTCTGATGCCAAGGGGCACTGACCAAGCGGCAGCATTGCAGGAGTTGGGAGTGAGAATGTGTTGACAAACCACGGTGAAAATTTTAGTCAAAACAAATTTGATGTTTAACCTTGGCAAAGCATGATGGATTTGTCTTCACTTGCACTGAATTGGTCCTTGTTTTATTGGTTGTGCCAGGAAAAGTCTAAACATTAATAAACAGTGAATATGAGCTTGCATCCTGACTCCAAGTTCGCTCTCAGTTTATTTTGTTCCTTCTGATCTTGCTCTCCAGGTTATCAAATGCTGACATCTATCTCCTTATGCCAATATAATTACATGCTTTAGGATCAGTACATATGTGGTTCGAACTGCAGTCTCACTAACTGAATCTGCTGTGCTGCTGCTGGGGAGCAGGCATAAAGACCTTGGCGTGGGCTCCTGAGTTCTGATTGCATTGGACCCACCTGTCCAAAGAAAACAAAATACAGAAACAAATGCTCCAGATTTTGAAGAAACCACTCACCTAGTATTCTTGGTGTGAGCTTGTCCTTAGCAGGATATTGTATTATGCCTCTAGTGGAAGTTTCATAAGACATTTGAGCATCATAGAACTGCTTTTGCTTTTGTGAATTTGCATTTCAAATCTATGTCACGGTCTAAAATGACATCTGGCTTTAGTCAGGCTTCAAATGAGGTTTTCAGCTTTGACGCTATTTTTCTGCTGTGATGGCAGTGTTTTAATCACAATAAGAGCCTTTTAAATGTATGTGATTCAATTGTGGGCTTTCACGCCAGTGTGCCAAAGCAGCCAGTATCCATGAAACTGTGTTCATATTGGACGATTCCACATCTCATGAATACAGTCCACTGGCATCGATCAGTGCCAATGAAGGAAGTAATGTACCCTTTATTATCAACTCTATAACCTCCTCACATTACTGTCCATAATGTTTGTCCATATTTTGAATGTTCTGAACAAAAGAAGGAGGGAGTCATGAGTCCATTTGTTTAAATGGGGAATATTTCTGCACAAAATTAAAGTTAATTTGTTGTGGTGAAATTAGGGCTGCCAATGGATTAAATATTTAATTGTGATTAATTGCTACTTGTGGCTCTTTTGAAGGTTATTCTCTGTTATTTCCTTACATTTTATCGACAAAACAAAACAACAAATGAATCATTAATGAGAATAATCATTAGTTGCAGCACTAGTGTTCTGCCATTATGGTAACTGACTGCACGAGAAAGACAATGAGGGAAAAGCGACAGCCCTGGCCGAATTGAAAGGCTCCAATCAGATGTATCCTCTCTGCAGGGCTGGTCATCGGCCGCCCTGCCCAGGATGCAGAGTGCCAGCCAGACAATGACTCACACTTTGGCTCTGGTCATTAGCTTGTCACCAGGGTCTCAGAGTGTTGTCAGTAATGACAGGGCAGGGCAGAGCATGCATGATGGCTGTCTCCCCAACAACAAGACCCTCTCAACAGGCCTGTAATTCAGTCAACCTTTTATTTAGGTGCTGTGTGATTTGCAGAGTTTAGAGTAGATATGGTACAAGTAGCACAAGGCCCAAATGCCAGTAGACTTGGCCACTAAACTAAACCACAAATCATGAAAGTGCTGCTCTGTTCATCACCATGTAAAGATAAATGAGGCCAGCACTTTGCTAAAGGGTTACACATCACAAAATACAACATTTTCAGTGACGTCCGCTGCCACATTGATATAATGGAGATGGGTTCAATCCATTTATGTTTCTCAAGGTATCACACCTCAACAGCAACATGTCTTCCCAGAAACACAGGGTAATCCACAAAACCTCACCGTGAACAGTTGTTTTCACTGGAACTAGTTTTACTGAAGAAGCAGTCCTAAATAAAACAGAAACTATCAACATGATTAAATGTCAATGGAGGCCAAGGCAGCGACGGGTCTTTGGTTTATTCGACTATCTTCTTGTTTTAAAAAAGTTTCAGCTGCGAGATCAGCTGGTCACATGGCAGAGCTACATAAAACACACTTCTTTCCAACTCGACAGAAACAAAATGTCTGATCTTTGAAGAATGATCGAATAGTTCCCAGTGATTATTCAACAGTATTTTTGCTTGAAACATCAGTCCCTATTGGTCAATCCCCACTTTGGTCCAGATTGAAATATCTCAACAAACAGTGGATGGATTGCCATAAAACCTGTTACAGGCATTAATGGTCCCCAGAGGATGCATCCTACTTATGGTGATCCCATGACCTTTCTTCTAGCAATGCTATGAGGTTGATGTTTGTGGTTCAGTGTGAAATCTCTCAACTTAGATGGACAGCCATAAAAGTTGTACAGACATTACTGTCATGGATGTATAAAGAGAACTGGATACAGCGTTGGAGGCGGGACCCCATTCATTCCTATGATAGTTGCTCAGTGCTGCGTGAAGCCAAAAAAATGAAGACTCTTTTCCAATGCAAGTCTATGAGATAAAGTCTTTTTTGGCCCAATAGCATCTCGTGACGGACACGGACGTTTCAACTCCGCCACTATGAAAATTGGCTTCAAAGCTCCTCCTGGGGTCTTGGTTAATGTCTCATGCAGGATGAATTGTAATAATTTGTTGGTTTCCCTACTTGAATTAATACCACCATTATGGGGTCAGATTTCTAGTCTGTCCTGTTCTTTTGTCCAAATAACTTCCAAACTAAAACCCATGGGCCTCCTTCATGTTTAGCACTAATTAACATTGCCATGCTGAGCCAATTAGCCATGCTGACATGACCATTCACCCAAAGAGTACAGACGCAAACAAACTTTTTTTTTTGGTCAGCATTTTTTTGAGAGCAGCCGATGCTGCTGTTTTGGACTGAAAAAGCTTGTTATACTTACACTATTTTATTGTTCAACACAAGCCTCTTCAGTTGAATATGACAACAGAAAGACTTTTCTTCTACTTTCAAATTTTCAGTTCCTCCAATTCTTTGGTTTATGACCAACTACCTGCAAAACTAATGTCATTCCTATCAGCCTCAGCTGTACTTTGTGTTTAGGGCGAATAAGAAATGATAGCATACAAACACAGAACTAAAATGGTCAACATGATGGTTCTATCTACCCATCCAGATTTGGTTTGCTTTAGCCAGGTTTAGACTGTAGCCATCTCTGAGATATCTGTCTCCATCCCATTATTCTGGATAATCTGCTGAAGAACATTTCCAAAGGGTTTTGTGGAGAATACAATCTGAAATCATTCCAGCTTCCAACAAAGACATGGAAATGGAAAGATACGCTGCATTATCTCAAAACCTGGATATATAAACTACTATAGTCATGGCTGGATACAAGCAGAGGTAGGTGAGAAAATATATATATTTGGGGTGAACTCTCCCTTTAAATTCACATTAGAAGAATACATTTTTGAGATTTAATTGTCACATTCACAAAAACATTACCGCTTGTTGTCGGATATATTCTCTAATTTTGAGTCCTCGGTTCATACAAGGAGACGTATTACATGGAGGCGAGCAGCAGGTCTAGAAGCAGCTCCACATATAGTTGTCATGGAGATGATGCGAGTCAGAAACCGTTTGCTTCCACGAGCCCCAGTCGGCAGACTGTACGGCTACTCTGCACCACTGTCAACATTGACATACTTTTGTATGTGGCCATATTTGGATCGAACTGTAGTATGGGACCAAATGTCCTGCAAAATGTTGGTTATATTTTATTTTTGAGAAAAATGAGTACAGCCAAAGAACTCAAAACGGTGAGTTAATCATTAACACATTGACAAAATGAACTAGAGTTCTCAAATGGTTCATTAAAGGACTTTTAAAGTCTTGAAATACAGAAAACTTTCATCAAGTCCAAGCTTTTCTTGGCAGTTACATGGATAAAATTCCTTCCAGTGGCTTTATGGCAAAAACAGCTTTTGTGAATGTGCTTCCAGTTTTCTATTACTTTGAATATCTCTAACATGTGTTAAGGTCTGTTTTCCCCTACAGCGTGGCCTGCCAAAGCCTACATCAGTTGTTCCTAAACAGTCCTGGACGGTCAGGTGAGACACTCAGCGACGAAGCTGCAGAGAAATCCAAGCCAGCGGCGAGATGTTTCCACCACCTCATCTCTGTAATCAAGTAATTAATGCATCCTCCAACTATGTGGAAAACATTAGCGTTGTGATGGAGGAGTCTGACTCAGAGCCGTTGTAATATGCAGTTAATTAAAGATATATTCTCTTCTCCGTGTGCTCCTGTGCGTTTGTGGCTGTGGAAGAGGTCGTCTAATGCTCAGATTCTGTTTCACTGAAGTTCATGCAAAGTTTGCATTGAGTAACTCAATTTATGCACAGTGTATTTTGAGAATCCCAGGAGATGCTACTGTAACAACAAACTTCTCTCATTTTAATATGCAAAGATTAAAACATTTGCAGAAAACAAAGATGTAAAGTTGTGTGATTGTGTTTGCATTAGGGCTGTCAATCCATTCAAATATTAATAGCAAATAATCACATGATTGTTCGTAGCTAATGTGATTAATCACACATTAATCACACATTTTATCTGTTCAAATGTACCTTAAAGGGAGATTTGTCAAGTATTTAATACAGTAATCAACATGGAAGTGGACAAGTATGCTGCTTTATGCAAATATACAGTATGTAAACTGTATTATTGGAACTCAATTCTAGTTTCATATATGATATGATATATTATGATCACTTTGACAGGTCGAAAAAATATTGATTACTGTGGCTTTAATATGTTTCTCCCCATTTTTATTCCACAATGAGGGACTCTGGATCAACAGGGTTTTTATTTACAGCATGTGTGAGCTTATGACCAGTTGTCCTCTTTACCCTGATGGACCTGCTGTTCACTTTTCACATCTCAGCTGTTAATAGCACTCTTGCACTTTGGTCCGTCAACAGTTACTGTCTCAAGCATATTCTGCTCCTATTTTCATGTTAAAGCATATGACAATAACTTACCTCTGATTTATGTGGAGGCAGTCAGCTAAACCCAACCCTCGTCTGACAAGTCTGCACAGAGGAACTAACCAGAGGGCTGTCTTAGTACACACATCTCATTCTACATCATAACATTAAAGCCAAAGTAACACATTTTCTTCCTAAAAAAATCCCCCGAAGGAAGCTCTATACAATGACTTCAAAATTAAGGCTTTTCCTTTTAAAAACATTAGAAACCTTCTCTGGTCAGTGAGGAAAATCCCCAGAGTCAGGGGCTTTTCTAAAGTAGCTCCTGACTTTCATTTCTCCTTCCCTGGGTCTGTTTTTAGTGGGCAGAAAGTTGAGCAGTGAGCAGAAACTTGGCAAAAGGTTCACTTTCAATTGAAGAGTAAAAACAGGAACCCGATTCAGCGCTGTCACACCGTCCCCATTCAGTGGTGCATGAGAGAAAGCCCTGATCCACAGGAAGTGAGCTGGCCTCAGCTGGGCCGGGGCATTGACATTCTGATGGGATGCAGTCATGGTGTCATCCTGGGTGCTGTTTCAGTCCCTGGTGTCAAGCGGCCCTAACAAGTCATGTCATCTGAATGGTTAACAATGATGGTGTGCATGTTAGAGGACTGCCGAGACAGCTCGCATATAAAGAAGCACTCGGTGTGTTAACTGACAGCGACCTTCAGAGGATATTTCAGAGCTGATAAGGAGAGTAAAAATAATTCCTCAGAGACAGGACGGTGATTTGTGTACAGGAAAATCTAGCAGATGAGTTTTGCACACTTCCTGCAGCAACCCAAGGTACAAGGCAGCAGATCCTTCACTCGACAGACCGCAGACACCGTCTATCAGCTCCAGACGGGCTACAGAATGGTATTTCCAGTCCGACAGTCACCTAAGCTTCCTGGAAGTGTTATCAAAGACTGATTGTACAGCTCCACAGAGCACAGCATTTGTCACTGGATTCCTTGGTTCATTAATAGAAATATACGTACACATTATAATCAGGTTGATGAATAATTACAGCATTATATTACAGATATATATATCTGTTTCTAATAGAAGCTTTCCTTTATTATTCCTCTTTCCGTGCTGCAGAGAGACAGATTGATAAAAGGTTGAGGATGCCATCTACATTAGGTTAAAATATCAAATTCCCACCAGCACTCAGTGTTATCTGTATGTGTCAGTAGCACAATAAATGGGAGCTTGAAGCTGTTCTTTTTACAGTGGGTTCAACATAGCAGAGCATGTACAAACAAAATCCAAGAAACCAACCCCATTACTGCCCTTTAAATGTGTTACTGCATATTCGATTGTACTATGTCAGGGTCTAAAGCTGTATTTACTTTATACTTCCATGTTAATGGGTTACGTTTACAGTTGTTCTGGTACTGATACCAGTACCAGTATCAGTATACTACCCAAAATTAATGATCAGGTATCAATGAGCACGCCAGTCTATGATCATTTTTTGCCGCTCCACAACAGTAGCATTCACTGTGCTGTAGCTCTGGATGTCTGGATGGCAACCGCTGTTTTAGAGCAGAGAAGAAGAAGTGATTACAGGTAGATTGTCACATGATGACAGCAAACAACAATAGCGAGGTGTTAGTGGAGTGTAACGGTAGTCAGAGTGAGCAAAATGTCAATCATTCGTCGATAATTCACAGCAGAAAATCCAACAGGTAAAACAGTGAGATGTACAGTATGTAAAACTTCCATTTCATGGGGTGGCAACACCCTGGTGGGGTGTGTGACATGACACCCTGCAGGACAAATTAGCACCCAGGCTGTCCAATGACAAGACACTTAAGAGAACATTATTATTATTATAATTATTATGTAATCCTAGCTTCATTTAATTATGTTCTTTGAAACTAACAAAGTGAGTAATAAAAGAAAGTTGTACTACTTTCATATCTTATTCTGTATGTATTTGTTCATGTTCTACAAAGAGTTTAACCTGAGCCTGGCCAGACAGCAAGACAGTAATCGTATCACATCCATACATGGTCAATAGTAAACTGATCAGGTATCAGAATCAGTACTGGGAAGGAAAAGTGGAATTGTAATATCTCTAGTTACGCTATACGTACAGTGGTTGTGTTCGTGGGCTCTGTCGCTACACTGTACAGTGAAAACTGTGACCGGGGAGAGTGAGAGTAAGTACAACAAGACGCAATGTGAAGAAAGACTCTTCACCTTTTAAGTCACAAACATTTAACACAACCATGTCCGCTACAAACCTTCTGCTCTCTGAGAATGAAACAACACAACAGTACAGAATAGTCTTTTATTAAGTGATGAAACACGGTGGCAAGGTTCTTCCTACCCACATACCCCCCCACACACCTGAGTGGTGTATCATACTATAAATCAAAACCTACGCCATAGGTTTCCACAGCAGGACTTCCATTAACTCTCTGCTTCAGCTAGAAATCCGGTTACTGCAGGGTTCAGACTGCACAACATTTTTGTCTGATACGATGTTCACCGTCTCAGATTAGGTGATTACAGAATCATGAATTTCGACCAATCATAGCTTGTCGCCTGTGTGATGTCATCAGGAAGGTGAATTCCAGGAACAAGACTGTAAACAAACAATGGTGTCCGAAGCGGTCAGTTCTGTCTCGCTGCACCGACATCATCCTTCCTCTTTCCCTTCCCCCATGTTTACAGCTGAAGAGCTCCTATTGGTCAGTGTCATGGAAGACATCATGGAAGTCATCATAGTTTTCATCAGGACAATGTGTCGCATCCACTATGGTACACAGCACAAAACGGCCGTTTGTCTCACTGGAGCAAATGTAGTAATAGTCAGGTGGAGCTCAGAATCTAACATCCAAAGGAAATGTTGCAGTTCAGTCTATAGACACCTGAACAAGGACTTTATGCCAAACTGCATTACGACTGTATTGCTGGTGTGTATGTAAATGTAGCCATGTTGAAATATAATTTGATAATGAAATATAAGCACAGCTTTTTTTGCGGCTCTTTCCGGTGGCCGGTGAGCTTTGCCACGGTGCCTGGCCTCTGACGGGGAAGGGGAACTCAGAGCAGGACATCCTGCCATTCAGAGCTGCTGTCACTGTTGGGAAGGTGGTACAGCTGCAAAGAGCTTCCTGAGCTCTGGGGTCACATCTGAGAACAGGAAGAAGAGCATTTCTGACCCAGACCAGAAATGTGACCCCAACCAGCTCCATCTTTGTGTGACGAAGATTAGTGTCAGACTGAAAGCAGACTGATGATTTTTTCTGAGGGTAGTGCTGACCTGCAGGAGTGCAGGAAAAATAAAGTTAACAGAGAAGTCAATAATCAATTCATTTAGGGGCCTCGGGGCCCAGCTCATGTTTATTCATGGAAGTGGTTTTATTGTTTTGGATCCATTTTCTGAATGTATGTCAATGACCAATAGAAGTTCATGAGCAATCCCACAATTGGTTTCATTCCCTCGGGCCTATAAGCAGCTTCCCTCACAGACTTCATTAAACCAGCAGTAGGCAGAAGGTTTTTGGCATAATTTGGCAAAAATCCCATAATAACCTTTCAGAAATATTGTAATTCAAGTGTTCTGAGAGAAAACTAGACTTCTGCTCCTTCTCAGGGCTCTTTTCAGGATTTCAAAAAAATCTAGTCAATGACAGGAGACTTGGACTTATCACAGGTAATTTCAGAGAGAGAGCATGTTCCTTTTAAACATTCCCATTGGCTGTGCTCCAGCTGGTGGGCGGTGCTTGGCAGTTCCTCAGCAGATCTCAACATGGCTGCCGGGTCACAAACTCTCTCATTTTGCAGCTAAACAGTAACTACAAGATGTATCTGAGTACATCTGCGGAGAAAAATAGACATTACAGTAACAGAATACTGATTCACACTTGATCGGTGCTGCCTAGTTTGACCCTGTGGTCTGGAGTTCGCGAGTGATTGACGACAGCTAGACGGCTGATTCCAGATCAGCTCTGACCGGTTGTTTTCCTCTGGTCTGTGAGATCCTGCAGATGCCATTAGGAGCACCGGAGGACACTGGAGGACACTGGAGGACACCCAAGCACATGATTTTCTTTAAGATTACATGCCTCATGCACTACTGTCAGGATATAGTGACTGTTTTATAAAAATAACTTTTAGTAATCATATTTGCTCCAATTCTACACACTGCAGCTTTAATACTCTGTAAGATCAATGAATAACTTTGGAAAGACTTTAATGTGGATCTGTATCAGCTGTGCATTTGATTACAGGAAGACGCAAGACTTGAAGAAAGAGTAGTTTGCTTCTTTATCTTTTATCTAAGTGTTCAAGTAACAAGAGAACTAAGTGTGAAAGGTAAAAGGGAAACACTACTGCCACATGTCCACTGCATAGTGCATTTCTCCACCCAACCTGACTCCCTCTTTTTAGGATTTCCATTGGAAAAAGTTGAGGACAGTACCTGGTACCTGGTATTTTTTAGTACCACCTCAGTTTAGGTTCCAAGCCAACTAAGGATTGGCCTCCAAAAATAAGTCATTCATGGAGCACTGTGCAGCAATCATCATTTTATATTCACTAGACCCAGATTTTAAAAATGTCAGCCCGCAAAACTGTCATCCACTACATCGTGCACTAAGGTGACTGACTCTGACCTCTGTTTGGATGCTGAGAGGATCCAGTAAGTATCACTCTGAAGATGATATCATGGCAGTCTCCGATGACAGTCAGCTGAGAATCCCACCGACACTGCAGTGGAAAACAAGACCTGGTACCAAAAGTGAGTTGAGTCAAGCCAAATCTGGCATCTTGGAAATAAGGCGTAACTGACTTATTGGTAAGATCTATGCTTTCAGAGTGTATCCTTCATCAAGGTGTTGGACAGAAGGGCTAAAACCAGAGCCGATATGCACACAAAAATCATCCAATGAGGACTAGATAAATCAATGACCAACCTTTAAAGGTTGCTGCACCTCCAACACGGGAATTTCAAAATCATCAACAGTAAAAACTACCATGAAACCAGTCAGTGAATACCATCAGAGACAAAACTTTCTTATTGCATAAGTATAAAAACACTCGGGTGCTATAATGCTTGGAATCCTCTGAAATCATAAATTGAAACGTGATGTCTGGGAAGCACTACAGCTGTACTTTACACCCAATATGGAACCAAATAAAGGAAGGCCGAAGCAGTGACTCATCAACTATGTTGCCAGATTTAAATGAAGAACCTTGTGCATTGTCAGGGACTGCCATTAAAACAGCATGAACCAAGACGATTCGTTAGAAGTGTAGCTCAGTGCCACGGCTGCTGTATAGGCTACTGACTACAGGTGTCTCAGTTCCTCTGTGAGCGATGGCGAAAGAGGCGTGAGATCATGAGAGCCTCCGATCGTGGAGCACTCTGTCAGGTTGTCATGGCGATGATGAGCCCCAGAAGTGATTTGCCCTCGAGAGTCCAGGCCTCACACTGTTTGATGAGATGAGCTACAACAAAGCCGTCCTCTACTTCTGAGAGACTAAGAGGGTTTAAAAGGACACACACACTTGTAAATGTGCACAAACAGAGGCACACTACACAGTGCATACAGGCACACAGAGGCAGCAGAGTAGAAGATATGACACTCTTTAATGAAGCCTGTTTAAGATAAAAGTCAATGATGTGGCACAAGAGGCTGTCAAAACAACCATTAGTCAGCACTGTGGGCAGTAAGCAACTTCTCACAATAATGATACCAAATACTAATGTATATGATAAAGAACCTCATCAGTAAATAGTAATGTGTATCAGTTTTCATTCATTCTGGGTCCAACATGATCCCCTGTGTTATAGTTAGATAGTTATAGTTATAGCTGATAACGCCACGTCACAGCACCCACCCTCCAGTTCACTCTCAGGTTAACACTGTCTGTCAGCACTGTTGCCATTGTTAGCACTGTTAGCACTGTTAGCACCATCAGCTGCTAGCTGCTGGCTCAGATGCCATGTTGAGAGCCTCGTGGAGACAATAGAAATGCTGTGAATTTCAAATTTTCTCATGGTTCTGACAGATATTTATCTGTAATTAATCTAATTAAAATATCAAAGTGGTCAAATTTAAATTTAATAGTTCAATCATAAAAAACAAATGATGAAAGATAAAATTAATGCTATGTAGATCCA
Source organism: Pterois miles (assembly GCA_947000775.1). Lineage (NCBI taxonomy): Eukaryota > Metazoa > Chordata > Actinopteri > Perciformes > Scorpaenidae > Pterois > Pterois miles. Next base: position 350,747 of record CAMQGK010000199.1, on the reverse strand, counting down.
GCCTTGTCTCCTAAAAATTACATTCCCATTACATTCTCAGTTTTTGAAGGAAACATATTTTGTTTGTCCATCCATCCATCGTCAACCGCTTTTCCCGTTAGGGGTCGCGGGGGGGCTGGAGCCGATCCCAGCTGGCATAGGGCGAAGGCGGGGTTCACCCTGGACAGGTCTCCAGTCCGTCGCAGGGCACATAGAGACAGACAACATAGAGACAGACAACCTTTCACGCTCACATCCACACCTACGGGCAATTTAGAGTCATCTATTAACCTAAACTGCATGTCTTTGGACTGTGGGAGGAAGCCGGAGTACCCGGAGAAAACCCACACTTGTATGGGGAGAACATGCAAACTCCACACACACACACACACACACACACACACACACACACACACATATATATATACTGTATATACAAGCAACTTGGTACAACGAGTGGCGAACCGCTGACGTAGTATATCGAGTGACTGTGACTGAAAGTTGAATAAAACCGTTACTGAATAATAAAAATAGATATAACAAGGTTATAAGAGCTCCCTTCTGGGAGGTCAGAGGGGTTGTAGATGGATCCAACAGACACATGACTTTCCCCCAGGAGACTGCTGTTCATGTCCTGTGTGAAACATTAATTTGCTGTGTTTTTGTTTTGTTTTTGTCATTTTAAGCCAAACCACGATGTTTTTTTTTTTTTTTTTTTTTTTTTACGAAAACTAACCCTGTAGTTTTGTTCCCTAAACCTGACTAAGTTTTGTCATATTTTTGTTTTGTTTAGTTTTGATTTACAACATTAATCACATGTTTAAAAATGTTGGAAACTGCGAACGCAGTCTGGGAGAAAATATGTTTCCCTCAAAACATATTTTAATCATGCTATTTAGTTGTATGGGAATTAGGGCTGTCAATCGATAGCATTAAATCACAATCACTTTGTTCAAAATGTACCTTAAAGGTACTTTATTTGTCAAGTGGGCAACATGGGGGTGGGCACATATGCTGCTTTATGTAAATATATGTATATATTTATTATTCAGAATCAATTAATTACACAAAACAATGACAAATATTGTCCAGAAACTCTCACAGGTACTGAATTTAGGATAAAAATATGCTCAACTTATAACACTACTATTTGACTGTTAATTTCAGCAATGACTGGGACATTCCATAATATTCACTCTCATCTGCAGCAAATTAGCCCATATTTCACAGGAGACACTCGATGCCTTCCACTATCCAACGCTAAAATCCTAAATGATTTGATCATAAGTTTCCCTCAACAACAGCACACTTAACTGCCTTTGCAAGATTTATTTATTGGAAGAAGGGGGATAATGACAAGTGAAGGGAACACGCCCAGTTTGATGATCTATCCCGTGGCAACAACTTAACACATAAAACTTGCCATTGCTGTGCTTTTGTTGGCAAGTTTGTCATTTACCACTGAAGCGGAGTGACGCGCACACAGACCTGGGGTCCGCTGGGCTGAGCGCCGCAGGTTGGATTTGATATCCTGGGGCGGTGGCATGTAGCTGAGGAGCGGTTATTATTCTAGCTTCCTGTTTGGCACTGATCCAACAGAGCTGAGTACCAGCCGGCTGCACTGTCACATCTGGGCCTGATAACAACCACAACAATACTGCAGCTCAGCCTGGATCTACTGTATAGCTAAGTCTATTAAGGCCTGATGTCTTCCTGTCATGTCACTGGTGGAACGACACTTAAATATCAGCTGTCGTCGAGGGTTGGAGGCACTCTGCTAATTTGCACGTGTGCTTGTCTTGCATTGCAAACATTCCAGCTGTTTACTTTTAGCCTCCTGCAACTTCCCTTAAACTTCGCTGCTGCTTCGCAGGGAGAGGCGACTCATCTCTATATCTGGCACTGCCTAGATATCTGTGTCTGTGTGTGCTATCATTGTATTTTCATGTGTGCCATCATCCCGATGGGTACCGACCACATCAATCTGCCCTCATCCTCAATGACAGTCACGCAACATCAAACAATGAGTCTCTGCCTCAAAACTATCTCTGAATCCAGATGGTACGAGTCTATACATCACAGCATAATGCTCTGTCATTGTCCACAGCCTTGCTTGACGTGATGTGTGGCTCTTTTGTGAAGAGCCGTCACAAAAGTACATTCACTGAGTGAAAAACCTCTGGCTGTCCCGCAGACACCGCTGCCTGTGTCCCATCTTAAAACTGGAGGACATAACAGTGTCATTGTCCTTTGGCTGTGGCTATAGAGGGACACTGGCTGTTAAAAAGGCATTTCATTAACTTTACACCCTCCATTTTGTATTACAGATAGTTGTGCAATGACATGTCCAACCCGGAGGCAGTGTGTATGCACAAAGAACAAAAGGCCCATAACTGATAAGAAGGGAGGAACTGTGGAAAGGCCTCTTCTCAGAATCCCCATACACACACTGCTACTTCAGGCATTTTCCCTTCATGATTTTAAAAATGACAAGAATGTGATTGTTCATTCATTGCAGCCAAAAGGAATCACAGCGGACGGGAACACCAGGAATTCGGGTCTGGGTAGCAGTGGCAGCAGGCCATCCTCTGGGTCCTCCCAGTTGGCCTCGCATTTGAAAACCTCTTCAGCAACATGTCCAGGAGCGTTAAAGAGGAGCTCCACCCATTTTAAAGTGTGTTTCAGGTGTGGGGAGTTCCACTGCATATATTTTATGAGTGATATAAAGTCATAGAGGGAGCCGTATGAAATCTGATAAATGTCGTTAAGTGATGTCACTTGAGTCAGCGTCAGTTGGGGATGAAAAATACAAGTGTGAAAATGTGCAATATCTGGCGGTGTTGAGTTAAACCCCTGTAGCCCACTGTTCATCTCTGCTGTAGGCTACGTTAGCCCCTACTAGCATATGGGACTGTTCCATGGATGTATAAGGAGAACTGGATACAGTGTTGGAGGCCTCCTATGAGGGGTGCTCAGCGGTGCATGAAGCCAAAATGGCTCCACTGCTGAGTGATAAAGTACCTGGATCATCTGGGCATCTTCTGCATCCATTGGGCCCATATAGCAGGCACAGTAGCGTTTCCTCCAACCCCACCTCCCAGTCCTCGGTCCAACCTCGGTCTGGGTCTCATTCATATGAATGGAGGAAGGGAAATAACTCTGGATTCACTTTTAGGACCTAATGATTTAAATAAAGGTTCTTCAAGGGTTCATACTTTGGAGTTGATTGACACGTTACAGACGTCTTTTTCCCAATGTAAGGCTATAGGAAAAGGTCTTTTTGGGCCCAATGGCATCATGTGACAGACATGCAAGTTGTAGCACCACTGTTTGGACACTACAAAAATATGCTTCAAAACCCAGTGCTCTTCCTGGGTTCTTGGCTTGTTTACATGGAAAACTTCATCGTTTTATCCAATTACCATTACTAAGCAATCAAAACCTGCATGCTATGATGATGATGATGATGATGATGATGATGATGTCACGGTAATTTAGCAAGAAGCCTCACTGACTAAACTTAACAAAGTCCAAACAAAGACAAAAGGATTTCCATCACCATAAATCCCTCACAGTAGCTTTATTACTCCATTAGTCTTGGAAAAAGCCTGGTTGACCTTTCAACCGGGTGTTGTGATGTCCTTGGACGGAAAGTGTCAAGGAGCTGATTACTTATTTTTTTTGTCACATGACCTGCGGTGCGCTTAAAGCATTTTTAAAAAGTTAAGATTTATCCATCGGTGTGCTGCAGACATGGAAAAATAGCCATGTTGCAACAAACGTGCACTGCTGCAGCGTCAGTCTCACTGTTGAAAGCCGGCGTCATGGTTTCGTTCACTAGCACCTGAATATACATGACAGATTTTGGTCTACCGTTGCCGTTGTCAGTAATGCCAAGCTCTGTATAACTGACAGGCATCATATTTTCTCAGTGTAGATAGTTTGGGCTTAGCATCACTTGACGATGTGGACTGACTCAAATATTTCTCTATGCTCACCAGCTAGCTAGCTGGCTAATAAGATAAACAGCAGCGGGAATGGTTCATTGTGAGTGAAATAAGTGATTCGTGACAGGTTGACGGGATATGTCACAGTCATATCAGAGTTTCTATTGGATTGAAATTCAGCCAGACATTCAGCCATGCCTTTTCTCTCTTTTTACTCATATAGTTAATCTTTTATTGTCTGTCTGAAGCAGAGGGTTGTTAGTATACATTCTTGTTCTTATTACATCATTTATCTTGTACTTCTTATCAATGTCTTGCATGATTTTTATTCATATTTTAAACTGTTGCTGCTGTAACACTGTAAATTTCCCCATTGTGGGACGAGTAAAGGATTGTCTTATCTTATTAAATTACACACATTGCTGACATACATTGTTTCAGTTGGTGTTAGTGATGATGTTTAAAACCTATCAAGCATTACTCCCACACTGAATGTATGAATGGATCGCAACCCTTCAACATTCAGTCTAATCACTTTTCTTGCTTGGAACAAAGGTAAAGTTGATTAGGATGCCTTTTAAAGGTATTTGAAGTCATGCTGAAGTCAACATCAACAATTTGCCATTGCCCCTCCCTCCTCCCCCCCTTCCCCTTTAGGGTCGCGGGGGGGGTGGGGCCACCCCCCCCTGGATGGGGGGAAGGGAGGGTACCCCCTGGATAGGTCCCAATTTCCATTCGTGATATAAAATTCCTTCACATTTTTACATTAGTCACATAAACAGGGCTAAAGTCTGTGGTGGTCTTTGGTATCAGGTTGAAAATGCTGTGTCCAGTGGCCTCACAGGAACAGCCTGCACTGATGAGCGGCACCTTTGGAACAGACGGACCCAGAAGAACCTTGCTCCAAAGTTGTTGGCTGACATCAGTTTTAGCCATCACAAAGCCACAGATACCTAGAAGATCAAACCACCTACCTCTACCTCCCACCCCTGTTTTCCAGACCCAGGATGCACTGAGAAAAGGCCTATGTAAGTCACCTAAAGCTGCCTTTATCCAGCCTCCTGTATAAGTGCTTAAATGCCACCCCTCAGCACCACAGTCACAGGAGTGTGCTGCCCATACTGACCATGATGGCACCAACAGCTACTGATGCTGGGATTTTTATGACACATTTGGGGCCATTATTGCAGAAAAATGGCAAACTGGAGCGGGCCACACTGGAGCAGACTCTCACCTGTGATTCTTGGAAGGTGAAAAGCCCATCAGGTCCCATCAGAGCCAACCCTCAAAATGTGTTGAAGGATCATCTCTACACCTGATTTCATGGGGATATAACGATGGCGCGTGGTGTACGTGGCGAGGCGGTGGCTGTGCAGTGGCTGGAGGGCTGTGGGTATACAGTCACCCACAGAGGAACAGTGTTGTGTGTGAATGAGCTCTGGCTCTCTGCGAGCCCTGATGGGATTTTGAGCACAGAAATCAGTTGCCCTTTGCTCAGAAATGAATCTCTGGATCTCTGGACCTGATGGAAAGCCAGAGGTCTGATGTGAAGGTGGTGGAAGGGAAGCCACAGCTACAGCCGAATGGCCCACGTGGCTTCTACACACTGGTGCAGCTGTTTGTGTTCTGCACAGGGCTGAAAATGTACAAGCTGCTTCTGTGGTCTTCATTACAGCAGGTGTTGGTGGACGTGCCCCTCAATGAGGAATTCTGCGCCAAGACTGGCTAGACTAAAGGAGATTTATTTTCAAGTACATGTTACCTCATTTATTTGATCAGTTTAACGCAGGTCGTTTGATACTGTGCATGTAACGGTGCTTGAAAAGAACATGTACAGTTCAGCTCTTTCACTGTAAGACTCAAACTACACATGCATGAAAAGACAGCTGTATAACTATGTTAGTTATGTTGTTGCTTATTTGTGTTTTCTTTTTCCAGGCATGTCATATCAATAGCATAACATCAGTCCTAATGTCAATGACACCCTCATCAATACTTTCACATTATTATTGTTGTTATCATTATTGTTATTAACACAGTGTTACTTAAACAGGATTCGCACAAAGTGATCTGAGCAGACGTTAAGGTCTCTTAGGAGACCGCTTACAGTTTAGCGCCTGAACCAGAGGTGCAGGTCCTCTTCTTTGAAAGGGAAAAATTCATATGTGTGAAAAATTTATCAATTAAATGGTGGCCCACAACAGTCCGATCTCCTTTTTTGAATTTGTAATACACTTGTTCAGGAATGAGATGCCTCTTCAAACTATGGATTTTTTGCACTATAAGGCGCGCTGGATTATAAGGCGCACTGTCAATTTTTTTTTTTTAGAAGATATAGAAGAAGAAGAGAAGAAGAAGAAGAAGAAGATATTCCTTTATTAGTCCCGCTAAGGGGAAATTCAATTTTTACACTCTGTTAACTTATACACACACATCACAAACAGGTCCATATACATGCAACAATTGGAAGTGTCAGAGTGATGGGGCTGCTCCAGACAAGCGCCCCGAGCAGTTGGGGGTTTGGTGCCTTGCTCAGGGGCACCTCGGCAGTGCCCAAAGGTAAACTGGCACCTCTCCAGCTACCAGTTCACACTCAGTTCTTGTCCATGTCGGGACTTGAACCGGTGACCCTTCGGTTCCCAAGCCAACTCCCTACAGACTAGCACTCCGCCCCCAATTTTAGAAATTTAAATTTTGAGAAAATTAAAGGATTTTAAGTGCGCCTTATAGTGCGGAAAATACGGTAGTCGTTTTTTGTAGTTGGAGTAAGTGGCGACAGGTTAACAGTACACTTTATGCTGTCAAACCGGAAGTTCCAACACAAAGCCAACAACAAAGGCCCGTCCCATGTTGCCATGGGGAATAAGGTGAATATCAACTTTGATCCAACAATGTAATAGCAGCACAGTGGTAAACATGTCTAATGGCAAAAGCTGAACCTCTGCACTCGAAGGTGAGGTAAAAAAACCTGCTGTCATAGAGGGGCCGTAAAGCGGTAAGACACAAGCACTTCAGTTAAAGCGCTCTGATGCCTTTCTCCAACACTCTAACCACCTTTTGGCATGAAAGAGTAGTGGTTTTACTACAAGCTTTGTGGTAGCCAGGCCTATTTCCATAGGGTCCAGTCAGACTCAGCCCTAATAAGCAACACTGAACCTCCATGGTGTGGGCCGACCTCTTACGGGTATAGAGTTCGGGTGCCCTGGTAGTCAGGCAGCAGGTAAAGGGACCGGCCTTTGCATTCAGAACCCCGGCTGCGAAAACAAGTTCTTGGGATGTGATGTCAAATTATAGAGTATATTTTTATGACTAGAGTTTGAAGGATTTATGTTCAGGAGAAAACGCAAGCTGGAGAGAAAAGGACTTATGAGTAATGTGGTTCCAGCCTCAGGGCCCCAGAAAGGGACCAAGTCTTCTTCCCAAACATTGCCAAGAGTGTGAAAGTGAGAATAAAAGAGAAAACATACACTACAATACTACATGATGACAGAGGTATGCTTATTTCTGAAAAGATGGAGTAGGATGCATTGTGGTTGAAAGTTTGAAGTAGCTGCAACTTCTATGCGTGGGAGCCATGTGATCAGACACTTTCCACTCACCTTGCCCCCCAGGCCAGAACTTGATCTTGTATTTAGAGTTACAGAGCATTATGCAACTTTTTACCTGGGGACAGGAAGTGTTAGACGGCAGTTATCCCTCCCCCACTTGGTCAGGTTTCCACCCCAACATGTCCCATTCATGTTGATGAGCTGTCACCTTGGAGGCAACAAGCATTCACAGGGTTTGGAGAAGCAGACTGCAAATACAATTTAAGAGCTTTTTGTTTTTTACCACCTGCTAGCTATAATCTAAATCACTGCAGCAAATGGCACATATGGTAGACCAAACGTCTCAGAAATGGACAGTTAGGCATGTACACAATCTCAATACATGTACCAGGTCAGACCAGAAGGTGACAGATAAATTCAGTTCTGCAATCCTTTCTCATCCCCAACTAATCATATACCGACACTTGATCGGTGCCCCACTGCGTCTGATAGCGACACACCGAGCCACCCTTTAGCATCTGTACGAGACACAGCAGGCTTTCAGCTATCTCCAATGTAAATCCATCCGCATCACTATTGGAGCAGCTGATGCACTACAAACAGTGGACTACCTACAGGTCTGAAAAATGACGCCAATGCTGAAGTGCCTTAAACTTGTATTCTTTCTAATAGCCAGCAGGGGGCGACTCCTCTGGTTGCAAAAGGAGTCTGATTGTAAAGAAGTCAATGAGAAAATGAGCCTCCTTCTCACTTGAGTGAACATTAATTGTTCTTCAATACAGCGTGATGTTCATTTAGTAAATTATGGTCCCATTTAGAGTCAAATAGACCATAAAGCAGAGGATGCTTTAGGACGTGGGTACCTATTGACAGGTCACTACCACAGTGTTGTCCAGTCTGGGAGTCCGTGTTATCATCTTTAATCCTTTCACAGTGTTTTCAGTTCATGAAAGTTAATAACAACCTAAAAATGTCTTATTCAGTGTTTGGTTGTACTTAGCTCCACCCTCTCATGTCACTTCTGGTTGCAGAAAAACAACATGGCAACGGCCAAAAACCAAGAACCAACTCAAGGCTTCAAAACGGCAGTCGTCACGATGGGTGACGTCACGATGACTACGTCCACTTCTTATATATAGACCGTGAGTATGCAGAGCGAGAGCGTCCACTGTTCATGTCCAAAGATTTGTTTGCTACATAAATTTGGTGACATAATGGCCACTTGTACAGCTAAGTGGAGAGTTATGGGGCTGGCAAGCTAGCCAGTAACATGTCAGCGCTCGCCACGCACAATAGCTCATATAGCTGGTTGCCTTGCTAATCAGAAGACATACTGTGAAGCTGCACTAAGATACTCGATAGCTGTTTGAAAATTTGATGGTGTTGACTCTGACATAACTTCAGGTTCAATCTTTATGTGTGGAAATCATGAAATGTGGCATCAGATACTCCTGTCTGTCAGAACTTCATCATGTAAAAGAAAGGAAAACAGCTTCATGACTAGCTTGCTAACCGCCAACCACTAGTCATCAAGCTATTTTCCTCTTGAGGAAAACAACCAATCAGAGCTGAGCCGGAGCCTGCTGTCTCTGAGCAGCTGTCAATCACTCACAAACTCCAATCAAACAGTCAAACTAGGCAGCGCTGATCAAATATGAATCAGTATTCTGTCACTGTAATGACTGTTTCTCTCCTCAAATGTGTTCAGAAACATAGCTGTTGTAGTGCGTTTGTGAAAGACTGACAGCTGCCTCTGTTGAATGAACAGCCAATAGGAACAAGTCTCCCATCACAGACTAGATATTTTAAAGCCTGCAAACAGCCATGAGGAGGTGCAGAAGTCGAGTTTTCTCTCCGAACACTTGAATTACAACATGCTGAAATGTTGTTATGGAATTTTTACTCAGTGATGCCAAAAACATTCTGCCTACTGCCAATTTAATATGTTTGGATAGAGGCAACCAATAATAATTTGTTGGCTACCTCAATGAGTTATGATTTTCTATCAACGAAGTAAATGAATCAAAAAAGGTGTATCTTCCACTGTCTCACAGTGACAGCAAACCATGGGCAGGGCCAGACTATATAACACTGGATGGTGCAATATTCATAATAAGATAGCTTCCCCGTTTTGGACTCTCTGGTACTCTGGCATTCCCGTAAAGTTCATTTCTGTTCAAGACAGTTTGCAACTGACCAACAGTGTGAAACCTGTACCAGACTGACTAAAGTGGAACCACACGAAACCTCTATTATGATTTATGTTTCCTCCATGAGCCAATCTGCTGATCGATCCATTCTGTGGATATGGAACAATTCTGGTTTAAATTTCACTAATTTCAGCAATTAGACTAATTAGTAATTCAAGTACTTAGTTCTGTTAGAAAGAATCAGAGAGAGAAGTATGATTATTGTAGTAATAGAAGCTGAGAGACAGAAAGAGTGATGGATCCCGAGGCTGAGTGGAAATATGTGGCCGGTGAGGATTTATTCTCTGCTCTGAGGCTTTCTCATGTGGATGTAACCACAAATGTTTATAGTGACCACATATGAAATAATGTCAAACCCTGTTTTGCTTATGGATACAATTAAGTTAACTCCCCTGAGCGCATTTCATCTCATAAAACTTTATCTGATGTGATCAAGACCACTAACATGTAAATACTGGTGGACTTACTCTTGGGCATTAAATATTGGATCATGTGTGTTCTTTGGCATGTTAACGTGATCATAAAACGAAAACATGTTGACTCAATTACTGTTACAATAATGCAGAAAACAGCTTTCTCTGATTTATACAAACTATGAAAAACATTTTCAATGTCTCCCTGATGTTGTGAAGAAGGAGTGGTGCAGATAAAGAATCTGACAGGATGAGCAGCGATAGCCACTATCCCTGGACATAACCAACTTAAATCATTTCACTCCAGAACATAAAAATACTGCTATCAATTGATTAAAATATTTAATTGTTCATAGCAAATCAATCACATTTTATCTGTTTAAAATGAATTATGTAATACTCTATATTACTCTTATTACTACTCTATACTCTCTCTCTCTCTCTCTCTCTATATATATATATATATATATATATATATATATATATATATATATATATATCTTTTTTCATATCTTGTTATGTTGGAGGCAAGGAAAAATTGAAATATCACATTGTATTACGTCAATGTCAAATGTTTTTCCTTTTTAATAAATTAGCAAAAATTTTAGCATAAGGCTGCAACATAACAAAATGTGAAAAAAGTGAAGGGGTCTGAAAACTTTCTGAATACACTTTAGGCTACAAGTCTTGCAATAAAACAAAACTAACCGACTAAACTGCATGACAACATATGCATCAATCACTGTAGTGCTGTAGCACTCATATTTCCTTGCAGTAAAAAGGATAATGTCTGCGGTACATACTGAATGACATGCATGGCTACTGTATGGACGGTGGGAGGAAGCAGTGACTGAGGCTCTCTCCACATTCCAGAGGGATAAATGAGCCCATACAGTCCAGCTGGCATCATCACGGTAACAACATGAATTATACAGAAGTGTAGTGTACAGTGCAGCTCCTCACTCCATAATGAAGGCCTTCATTTTTCCAAGGCGACGTACAGTACCACAGACTGTACATACAGCGGACAAAGAGAGCCTCTGTATGACACCTGTCATTGAATTTGACCACTCCACTGACAGCAGCATCATTAACATGCTGACATGTTTCACTGTCAGCCTGGTGGAAACATGAAACAAGGACAGTGCTTCGTGTATACAGCTTATTCTGTACCAGGGTTGGGGAATATAACAATGCATACGAGACGATATATTTAGCTACCAGTTTGTGTTTAAATGAGACAAAGCAGTGTGCATGTAGCTGCTCAGCAGGGAGGAGCCCTGTTTATTGTGTACGTCCTCTTATTTCCCCTCAGAGCCTCAGAAAGTGAAGAAGGCATGCCCCTGTGTTAGCACAGTTAATGTGACCGGCTGGAGAAATAATACCCACTCTGTTAAAGTGTCACTCACCCATCCCATCCCTCCCATCCTGGGTGAGGATATTTATCGTTCAGGAACCAGTTCATGGCTCAGTCATCAATCACCCTGCGTGTATCTGACAGTGACTTTGATTTTCAACTGAACTAGGAATGCTGTCAGGTGGACCTTTCTTCATACAGAAACTGTGGATATTTACAGAAATTGCAGCTCACCTCCCAAAGTCTACAGTATGTGTGATCATAATAGAGTGCTCCAGGGATGACATGTTTGTGTCGGCCAACCAGGAAGTGAGCGTTGCCCTGGTTCCCTCCACTCAGCACCAATGGGATTGTTCCATTGGGTTTTGGGTTGTTGCAGAGAAGCAGCTCTGTGGCAAACACACAGTTATGATACTGACATGTTTCGTTCAGCAAGATAATCTCCACAAATAAACATCACTTTATGATTTTTGAAGTGTGAACGCAATCGCTAGAGGTAAAAAGCTAATGAACGACACCACGGACGCAGGAACGCCAGTATACAAGAGTCACCGTGATGATGTTTAGTAGCCTCATTTAGCCACTTGTTAGCAACCACCTTTTTTAATACACACAAAATCTTAAAAATTCACGAGTGTGACATTTATTGATGGGTTTTATGTCGTAGAACAATACGTTATAATCTCTTCAGCTTGTGTTAACTACAGACCTTATTTCAGGTATCTAACTAAAAACCCATTGACTTCCAGGAGAGGGAACCAGAAGTGTGAAATGCTAACTCATTTCCTGGTCTTAGGACCCATTCCTGTAGTGCTCTATGGGCCCAGACACATGAAACACTTTTTGCGCCCTCAGATCCATTGTTGGGGCACTCAGGAACGAGAGTGATGATTCTGCGACACACAAACAATCTCAAGCTATTTTTCAGCCGGCACGTGTCCTTTCTTCCATCAACAGAAAGACACAACAAACATCTGTATTCTTATGTGTAACACACACCTGCCAGATCACATACTGTGTATGGTTGGGGTTCAATACCATTTTACCCAATTCGTTATTGAACCAGTTTTAATGTAGCAAACGAAAACTATATCAAAGTATGTTCGTCAACGACCTATTTTTCATGACCTGAGATGAGACGATCACAAGACGACACTGAGGTCATTAAACATTAATGGTGACAATATGAAACATGCTATATTGTTGACGGCAAAAGGGAAAAGTAAAACGGGTTGGCGAACCCAGCTGGCTTTGGACGAAGGCGGGGTTCACCCTGGACAGGCGGCCAGTCCATCATAGGGCTGACACATATAGACAGACAGCCATTCACGCTCACATTCACACTTACAGGCAGTTTAGAGTCATCAATTAACCTAAACGGCATGTCTTTGGACTGTGGGAGGAAGCCGGAGAACCCGGAGAAAACCCACGCTAAACTCAAACTCCACACAGAAGAGCCCCAAGCCGGATTCAAACCTGCGACGGTGCTAACCACTGTACCACGGTGCAGACTATGAGAAAACATTTTGACCAAAATCAAATGAATTTTGGTGACTATGACTGGATTAAAACTATGAAGGATAAAAATGACTCAAATGTGACTAAAACTAATAATCATTTTCATCTTAAGAGTCAAACTAATGAAATGTAAATTACCTGCTAAAATGAACACTGTATTGCACCTGCTCAAGTCTGAAACCTTGTGAACCCCTTATCAAACCAAATTAGTTTTAGCTTTCAACATTTGAAGTTAACAACTAAAGCACAAAGATTCAATGTGAGTCTGTAATCACTTTATCTTGGAAGTGGCAGCCTGATTAATATTCATATAGTGTGAAATATGAAATGCCCATTAAACGCATCTGACACTTTGAAATAATCCATGCAACCTACTTCCTTCTACATCTCATTTTTCACAACTACTAAATATTAGAGATCCTGATGCAAAACTATAAAGTTCAGTAGCTTGAATTATTGATATAATATACCTAAACGTTTAACTGGGAGATTCTGAAACTGAAAGTCAAGCAATGTGATCAGCTGATTGCTTCAGGAGACAAAGCTGTTACTCTCGTCGTCTTGTTGAATTACAGAAATACAGTTTAGTTTTATTCATGAATGATGGTCGGCTGAGTGCAGACAGCGGCTTAGAGAGAGCAGCTTCCATTTCAGCTGTGATTCAATTAACGTTAATTAGCTACAGCTGACGGCAGTGAGGTTTATCATTTTAACCAGTTCTGATGATGGTCAGCGGCGGCTAAAAATGAGAAGCCTGCATGCGTGTTTTGTACAGTGCTCTTTACTATTACATAAGATCCAGGAGGTTTTAGGTTGTGGGCTCAGTTTTAAAGCTAGAGTGAAGATACTGATATGCTATAATTGTATGAAAACTAGAAAATCTACATTGGCACCAACCATGTCATACTAACTTGTCAGAAAGGAGGTTAAATAACACTCTAAACTTGTACTAAATTTTGGTGAGGAAAAACTGTCATGGCCATCTTCAAAGGGGTCTCTTGACCTCTGACCTCCAGATGTGTGAATGTAAATGGGTTCTCTGGGTCCCCACCAGTCTCCCCTTTACAGACTTGCCCACTTTATGATAGTCCCAGTCAGTCTGGATCAAGTCCTAGTCAAGTCAGCACTCTGACACACTGACAGCTGTTGTTGTCTGTTGGGCTGAAGTTTGTCATGTTCTGATTGGAGCAGATTTTGATGCTAAAGACAATACCCATCATTGTATATATACATTTGCATAAAGCAGCATATTTGTCCACTCCCATGTTGAGTATTAAATACTTGACAAATCTCTCTTTGTGGTACATTTAGAACAGTTAAAAAATCTGTGATTAATTTGCAATTAATTGCGATTAACTCTGAACAATGATGGCATCAATTCAATACGCATATATCGAACGACGACCTTCCGATTGGTGGACTAGCTGCTCTACCCTCTGAGCCACAACCGCCCCAATCGCATGATTGTCCATAGTTAACCACGCTTAAGCATAAATTAATGACACAATTTTTATCTGTCAAAAATGTACCACAGTGGGAGATTTGTCAAGTATTTAATATCAGTGTGGGAGTAGGGCAAATATGCTGTTTCATGCGAATGTATGTATATGACAAATATTGTCCATAAACCCTCTTGCATTTAGCATAAAAATCCGGAGGTCAGGTGAAAGTGGCCATGACAGTTTTTCTCACCAAAATTTAACGTCCTTCATGACATGACATGGCTGGTATAAATGGATTCCTTACTTTTTAGTTTCTTATCAACTATCGTCACTCTAGCTTTAAAACTGAACCGCTACAACCTCTGAAAGATCTGATCATCTGACTTTTAAGAGGTTAATTAAAAATCATGTCAAAGAATTTTGTGGCGTTAACCCGTTATCTTGTTATCTTTGACAGCCCTAGTTATTTTACCAAAATGCAACCGCTCTGACAATATTATATAAGCATTTGACAAAAAAATAACATGTTCCACAAAATAGAAACCTAACAATCTCCAGCTTGCAATGCTTGTTCACTTGACAACAGCCAACAGGCTCATTTTATAGCCTGGCTCGCTGTCTAACACAATTAATGTTAACGGACTATAGCTGATTCAATCTTTCATTCTGCCCTTGATTTTATGGGGGACAACTGAGAGCTGGGAGGTCACAATGACATTTTATGTTTAAAGGGGTCACTGTTACATTGGTACACTCTAGATCATAGCCCACACTGGATGAATTAACTGACGCCACAGCTCAGACATCCATTAAGCCACATTTACAAGAAAATGTAAATATATCAAGAAAGTGTCTGAAGAAAGTGTGTATGTCTGCTGGCCACCAGCCAGGAACATATTTACTGACAACATTAAAAGAAGGTATAAACATTACCAGCAGGCATTTTGGCAAGAGAATGACAAATCATCTCTCCATGTGTGGTGTGTACAAAGATGGATATTAATAAACACAATCCACTCATTGAGCATATGTGGCACACCGTTTTAATGCCAGGTGTAAAGGGCGTCTTTGTTTATTTCTAATTGCATCTCCACTGCTACAATAGTGTATGATGAAGGCTAGCCAGCAGCCTGTTTACTGCTGGTAATTGCTTCTTCTCTTCCCACAAACCCCTGCTGGTCTCCCAGGGATACGCACAGCATAGTAGGAATGATGAAGCCGTGGCAGATGGGCGCGCTCCCTCTCCATGCCCACTTGCCTTATTTGTGTCACAGGCTGGTGAGGCAAAGAGTCATTATCTGCTAAGTGGCTTCTTCTCCTGGTGTGTGCAGCCAGGTCTAGACTCGGAGAGGGAGATGAAGAGAGAGCGAAGGAAAACATGGGTAGAGTGAGAGGTAGAGAGAGACGGAGCGAGGGAGCGTGTTGTCTGCCTGTGGTTCAGGTAATCAGTTGGAGTGCAGCCCTGCCCTGCACACCGCTGAGCCTCGGGGGGCCGTCAGGCTGCACAAAGCTACCATCCACTTAAGGTGGCGCTGAATTAAAGGGCTGTGATTTATTTGAAGGGGTCCAACTTATGACTTCACACTGGGATCCTAAAGGTAGCTATTCATTTCCCGGAATCAATTATCTGAAATGGCTAATTAATAAATGTCTGAATTAATCAGAGGGGGAGTGCATCATCAGAGTCCACACATACGACCGCCATAATGGGCCTGGTTCATCAGGAGCTCCAACTGTGAGAGTCTGAGGAAATGGCCACCATTATCGCTGATGACAGCCCGGCCCGGCACTAATGGCCATGTCGCTTATCAGGACTGCAGGTGTGTGATTGTTCTGGAGGGATTCCACTAACAAACAGTGATAGGCAAAACACATCCTGGAACAAAAAGCCTGCTGCAGGACAAATGAGATGAGACAATGTGCTGCTGTATTTGTCACATGCTATCGGGAACTGGCTGGGCATCTTCCAGCATGTAACGTCTGAGCATAAAATGCACAGCTACTGAGGAGAGGACACACAATACACAGCAACGGTGATAAAAATACGCCATATTCTGAGGAAGGCTGTAGCCAGGCAACAACAGAGGAACGGCAGGGGACCGGAACCCAAGACCAAATAAGCCTCGCTTTATTTATTATTATTTATAAATGTCCAGTTTGGTCAGTTACAGCCTAAACCGCCTCAAGGCTCCATGTATTCTATTAGTCATTTGACATTTTGCACCTATGGTTGTTAAACACCGGTATTAAAGAAAGAAAGAAAGATATTCCTTTATTAGTCCACAGTTGGGACATTTTGTTCACACTCTGGTTGTTAATAGCAGATATCCTGGCTTTATGGGTTCAACCCCTTTTTTTTTTCTTTCCCCCCCCCAAAAATCCCCCCCCCCACTTTTTTTTTTTCGGGGGTTACCCTTTCCCCCCCCCTAACCCAAGTCTTTACAACTAGCTACTCCCCCCCCTTATACTGCAGCACTACAAAGTGACATTAGCCCCTTTCACACATGCACTGCATACCTGAACTTATATAGACGTTCGGAGATGTATGTGAGAACGCAAATCAAATAGCGAATCGTTCAGGCATTAAACAGCTCCCGACTACGTTGAGCCCATGTGAATAGATCCGGTCATTCTCCAGAGCATTCACAGCCAGCCAGCAGGCGTGTTGATGACATTTCTGTCATGTGACTGGACCGAAACCAGAAGAAACTCAACGTAGTGATGTTATTTGTATCTGTTAGCTAGCTAGTTTGTGTGGGTGGCGTTCCTGTGTTTTTGTAACAGCCTAAAACTAACTAGGAACATTTTTTTTTTTCTATGACTGCGCTCCAGACTCTTCTCCCTTTCCTTCTTCTCTGGACATCCATGAACCGGAGACACAAACAAAATCTTATGAACTAGGGCTGTCAGTCGATTGAAATATTTAAGCATGATTTATCGATTTATTTATAATGCTGCTTTATGCAATTACATTGTACGTATATGTATATTAACGACTGGAAATCGATCGATTAATAACACAGAACGATGACAAATATTGTCCAGAAACCCTCACAGGTACTGACTTTAGCAGAAAAATATAGCCAACACACAACAACAGCTGTCAGTGTGTCAGAGTGCTGACTTGACTATGACTTGATCCAGACTGACTGGGACTATCATAAAGTGGGCATGTCTGTAAAGGGGAGACTGGTGGGGACCCAGAGAACCCATTTACATTCACACATCTGGAGGTCAGAGGTCAAGGGACCCCTTTGAAAATGGCTAGGACAGTTTTTGCTCACCAAAATGTAGTGTTGGTCTGTAGCGTCATTTAACCACTGTCGTAACTAGCTAGTCACCAGTGGATTTCATATACCAGTAAGTTTACTCTAGTCCGCTACAACCTCCAAAAGATTGATTACAGTAATGCATTCAATGGCAATCAAATTAATTTGCATTAACACACTATTGCATTATCTTTGACAGCCTTACTAAGAACATGATATAATGTAATAGCAACCACAAAATCAGTGGAGATTTGTCCCATAATCAGATTTACATTCATTGGGTTCATGAGGAGCAAATACTTATGTATATAAATACACATCAGCCAGGACATTAGTATTTCACAGTATTTCGGGGTTAAAACTGATGGAGGATTGAGGGAGAGAAATACAAAGACATGCTAAATTTACTGTAACCACAGCAACGGCTGTCTGCCGATGAAACATCATCTCTTTTTAGTCCAGTCAACCTTTGTTAGTCATGCCATGTTCATAAGAACTGCAAATGCTTTCACTTGAATAAAAGCCTCAGTAACTTCTGTTCACTGAACCCCCCCTCATGCCTTAACTGCCTTCATTGTTTAAGTTATCCAAGCTGTTGAATTCACTTAGAATAAAGCAAATGTGTGCACTTCATTTGTCTGTAACTTATAATGTGATGAGTGATGTCCTTGCAAGCTTCCAAACCAAAACCTTGAGCCGACATGGAAATTTGGCCAGCAGGACAGAGAAATGGAGGAGTTTCACTGGACCAAAACCACTAAATGACCTGAGGGATGGAAGGAATTTTGGCATTTTTCTTACTTTCATACAGCGAACTTCGGCCCCCTCTCTCTGCTCCTCTTCCATGTGATCTACAGCACTCCTTCTCCCCTTTCTGCCCGATGTGAGCTGCTCACATCTGTTGATGTACTTCTGTCAGTTCATTGAGGGTGATGTCAACAATATCAGGCTCCAAGGCATTTCATCTGGAGGTTAGTCTTTTTTTTTTTTTTTCACAAAAATCACTTCAGCTTTTAAAGCAGCAGTGGGTAGAAATGGAGGAAATATGATTTAAAAAGTTATTTTTATAGACGGTCACTACATCCTGACAGCAGTGTATGAGAGGGGTAATCTGAAAAACATCACGTCTCTGTGTCCTCTGGGGCATCTGCCAGATTTCACAGATCGGAGGAAAACAACCAACCAGAGTCGAGCTATTTTCTGCCGTCTCTGATCAGCTGTCAATCACTCACAAACTCTGATCAAACAGTCAAACTAGGCAGCGCTGATCAAATATGAATCAATATCCTGTTACTGTAATGACTATTTCTCTCATATGTTTTTAGAAACATCTCGTAGTTACGGTTTAGCTTTAAAATATGAACGTTTATGACCCGTTTATGAGCCATGTTGAGATCAGTTGAAGAAATACCAAACACCGCCCACCAGTCGGAGCAGCCAATAGGAACGCTCTTTATGTGAAATGATCTGTGATCGGTCAAATTCTCCAGTCATGGGCTAGATTTTTTAAAGCCTGAAAACAGCCATGAGGAGGTGCAGAAGTCTAGTTTTATCTCTATCTCTTATCTCTAATACTTGAATTGTATTGAATTGACTTGTATGAGCATTTTGTAGTAGAAGTATCACATTAAGAAAGCTGTAAGGAAACGGCAATTACAGTATAAAGTTTTATGCAAAACGGATTCTGGAAACACCTTTGAGGAACAAGTTTTAACTTCGCAAACATTTAACTCACATGACTGATTTGTCGTCTTCGTCTCTAGAGAACATGAAACATGACCAGTACTAGCTGACATGACAGGACTACTCAAACAAATCCCTGAAGCCCTCCCTCCATTTTTCTCTTGCACATAGTGAGATAGTAAACCGGAAACAGATCAGTCATCGGAAACAAAACAGCATCATTGATTATTGATTTCTCTCTCCGTCCAACAGGACGCTGACGGTTGCTCTTAGCAGCTACAGGTGTTACTGTTAACAAGCAGTTTCTGATTGTACATAGAGCCCCTTCAAGAAAGAGGACTTCATCAAGAACTAGTTCAGGGTTTAAAGTGGACACCATATTTAAGTATTATTAAAGAAGCAATTTGTAGCACTGACTGATAGCAGCAATTTTTGCAGTTTGACCCTGTAGACATGTCAGCATTAGCCTCTGGCCAGCAGTGGTCACACTCACTTCACCATCTGTGTGTCTCCAGTACTCGCTGCCTTGATAACCAGCAGCACATGGACCACAGAGAGATGTTCCCAGGCTTTCTAACGTTAATGTCATCTCTGCTGATCCGGTTCGTTAGCTTGCTTCCATGGCTGTAGAAGGCTGTGTTTGCTTCATATGTAGCACTGGGTGCTGACAACGGTAGTGGATGGGATCACGCCGGACTGGAAATCTCAAAGGAGAACATACTGGCTGTAGCCTTGTTGCCAGTGTTTTTATTCCTTAGTCTCTGATCATCTTGTTTTATCATTTATTACAGTAACTATATTACATATTGGTCCTTTAACAGTAGATATTCCTGTTCTAACAGCATTGATATACTTTGCTAGCAGATGATAAACTGCTTCTAATCGCCACATGCTGTTCTTACATAATACCAGTGAAACAGCAAGTCTCTCATCAGCAGAGGTATAAGTGGCTTAACCTCAGGACAGGCCAAGTTTAATTTGAGTTGAGGGGTTAAGTGGCTGAAATTGGAGCTCAGGAGATAATCTGTTATAAACGTATTCCTGTGAAGGGATATGTTAGGCAGCGTACTCCTCAGCCTGACCTCTGACCTTTAAAAATCTGAGGGTCCTGCACTCTCTCTGCTGCAACGCCACCACGAGGTGCTTCAAACCTGATGAGAGAGGACTGAAAAACATGACTGGAAAGAAACTCCGGGGTGTTATCTGGATAAAAGAAAGTAGCTGGAGGCTGATTTAAGAAATGCCATTCCATCATTTTAATGGTGTCTTTGTGTCCTCGGAGCACGGACAACTGGTGGTGGAAACAAGATACACTGAACCACTTCAATTATAAGAAATGAAAAAATAAAGGATAATTTTACAAAGTGAGACTTCTCCAACCATGTGTCAGTGTCAATAACACCAGACCTTCACCAGGGAATTGCAACTCATCTAAAATTCCTCCTTAAATGCCTCCATTAGGCCCAGAGGTATCAGAGCTGTAATCCAGGCTTTATTGTGATTCCTTTATGGTGAAAGGTCAGCCATCAGAGGTCAACAGTCCCGCTGCAATCTGACTGCAAGCGTCACTTTCAAAGACAGCGGCTGAGATGAGGCGTGCACCTCAGAGTGACAGCAGCGGCACGCCCCGAGCATTCACCCGCCTGGTTCATTAGCTCAGTATCTGTGGACATCTGTTTAATGGGCAGGCTGTTACTACATCTTACCTAATCAGAGTGTTCCTCTGGGAAATCATCCTGAGGAGTTAGAGGCGCCATCAAACAGCAGCATCCCTGCCATCCACAGGCCCACTCCATCATCGCTGTAATTAGGATCTCAGTGAAAAGGAGCCACGCACTGACAGCTTTCTTACTTTTTCATTTTATGTGTGGGAGGAAGATACACAGCTAATATAATGATGTTTCATCTGAGGCTTTTAGCTGCTGCTCTTAAGGCCCTTAGATAAGTGAGAGGGCCATGTTTGTCTTCAAACTGTTCAACTAAAGTGTCACAACAAAATAAAAGGCCAACGAGACCCTTCCGACGCATGGAACCACAGAGATTTTAGCCATGATAGCAGCATGGCAATGTCCATAGATAGCTGGTTTTATATATATCATCTATCGTCAACCGCTTATCCCATTGCGGGGGGGCTGGAGCCGATCCCAGATGGTATTTGGCGGGGTTCACCCTGGACAGGTCGCCAGTCCATCACAGCGCACATAGAGACAGACAACATAGAGACAGACAACCAGTCACGCTCACATTCACACCTACAGGCAATTTAGAGTCATCAGTTAACCTAAACTGCATGTCATTGGACTGTGGGAGGAAGCCGGAGTACCCGGAGCACACCAACGCAATCATGGGAAGAACATGCAAACTCCCCACAGAAGAGTCCTGAGCTGGATTCGAACCTGTGACCCTCTTGCTGTGAGGTGACAGCACTAACCACTGCACCATGCAGCCCATATATAGATAATATATATACAGATATATAATATAGATATAATATACTGTATATACAGAGGCAATAAAGGTATGTGAACCCTTTGGGATTACTTGGATTTCTGCATCAGTTGGTCATAAAATGTGTTCTGATCTTCATCTAAGTCACAACAACAGACAAACAGTCTGCTTAAACTAATACGGCACAAAAAATGATATGTTTTCATGTTTTCATTGACCACAATGAACACAACTTCTCCAAGAGCTAATTGGAGCCAGGAGTCAGTCAACCTGGAGTCCAAACAATGTGATGAGATTGGTTGGTTACAGCTGCCCTGTCCTATAAAAAACACACACCAGTTTGGAGTTAGCTGCTCTCCAGAAGCATTGCGTTGTTGTTGTTTTTAAAGTCAGAACCAGATTAAAATTGAATATTTAAATCCAACCAGGACAATGCTAAATATCTCCTTTCTCTCTCTCTCTCCAAGAAAGTAGATTCCTGATGTGTGATGAAGTATCTTAATGACCTTTCCTCTAGAGCCACCATGAGGATGGCATTTATTGGTTTTGAGTAAAATTACTGGATGGATTACAATGATATTTGGTATCATATTCATGTCCATGTTATCTGTGTTCCCCACAGAATTAATTATTTTAACTCTGGGGAATTCCTGCATTTTCATAAAACCCCACCATCAAGTCAAAATTTCTATTTCATTATTAATTATTTGGTCAGTGATCAAATACTAGTTCCTTTCACTTTTTTGCCTTAAATCGAGCCCATAAGGTAACCGTTGTCCTTTCTTGTGATACCGTGTGGTGTTTATTGTGTTTTGCACAGTCTTACTCTTCAAATACTGCCGCTTGGTCAGTGGCCTCCCCTCCTTCTATCACCCCCCTAGGACCCCCCTTCTTCTCCTTTTTTGGACTACGTCAGTAGCTCTGCCAGTCTAATAATGATGCAGATGGGTTTGAAAGCCTGGTGCACGTCATACAGATGCTAAAGGGTTCCTTGGTGCGTGATGGACACTCTATGAAAACCCTCATCCTCGTCGATGAACAAACTGGAGATGTGGCTGGAGAACCTTGTCTACAACAGGGCTACACTATTTGGAAAAATAGGAAGAATGCTCTTTTTTCCAATTTTACCATTTTTTTGCAGGAAAATTACAAATATAATATAAAAATAATAGCAAGCTTTTGCAAAAAAAAAAAAAAAAAGCAGGGATTGGCTGGATTTGTATTAAATCTTGCCAGACTGAATTCTTGGAGAGGCAGACTAGTACTCAGTGTGACCACTAGTCACACCCTTGTTGATCTGAGTAATCACTAGTGATCGAACAGAACCAGATTTCATACACAAGGGATGTTTGGACGTGGTTTACCTCGCAAACTCAGTTTGTAAGCTCTTCAAATGAGGCAAAACAACTGATTTCTCTGCAAACACAGGTACCGTGTCCTGCAGTGTGAACACTTCTCGACCGACTGTGACGGTCTACTGCCGTCAAACTAGAGACCAAAGGGTCAAATAAAATTCAGTCAAAGGAAAGAGGCTGAGACATTTTGAGACTCTTAGGTGGACTGTAAAAAGAGGAATCATAATGGAAATCCACATCATGACAATTCCAGGTGCCTTTAAATCTCCATAGAGAGACTGCAAGTGTTAAATCCATTAGCAGTCCATGTAGAGCTGGACAAAAAACACAAAAGATATGTTTGCATCCAGGTTTGCTTTGGCTGTTGGCAGTGAGACGGTTCAGTCCAGATGAATGTGGAATGCAAAGAAAAGAGTATCTATAAAATACATGCTCCACGGCTTCCCCTTCTCAAGTTCTTGTAATAAACAAAACTGCAATGCACTAATGTCGGATGTTTCAATTTCAGTCTTTATAGGACACGTACTGTGTATGTTTTTCAAACATAAGGAACCTGAAGGTGGTTGAATTGAACGTTAGTGTGCCGTCAGCTGTGTTTTCTACATGTGCTGGGATGATTTCATTCCTGTTATCCCGTCGTACTCCAGCTCTGGAGAGGATTTAACAAGCCTCACACAGATTATAAATTCGACAGAGCTCGTCAGGGCCTCCATCCAAGGAAAACTCTCCCAGCACACATGACGTGACAACGGATCTCCTCCAGTTCATGTGAACTCATTGTACAGATCACATGGGGAGATAGATGAAGAACGTCTGAAGCCAAGAGGCAAATCATGAACTACTGACATGTTAAAAAAATGAAAGAAAATGAGTCTTAAATAAAACACTCACACTCCCTGTCCCTTAAAGTTAAACCACCACAGCAGTGATATGTTAGCAGCAATGATGTACCAAAATGAGGATCTCACCGATCACACTTCAGAGAAATAGTAGGTGGATAGCAGAGATGGGTTGGTGCTCTCTATGAAAAATAGTACTGGCATGGCTGTGCACTACTCTGGATGCTTACAGATGAATATTTTTAAAGATAGAGAGAGTTGTGTTGTTGTGTAGCGTAAGACAGGAAGGAGCCTGGTGGTTTCACACCAGCATTCCAGTCAAACATCTGCTCATGACTTAAGCTCACTCTGAATTAATGCTGTTCAAAAAATTCAATTATTCAGTCTAAACTGTATTTTTGTTTACTTATTGTTTAAAGTCAGATTCACAAAATTTCCTAAACCACACAAACCATATTCTTATAGTTATAATTTCACATTTCAGCCTGATGAATGTCAACCTATTAATATCAAGGACGGTTTGGTAAATAATAAAAACACCGACGACCACTTGTGAACACGAACACTGAGTGTGTTTGAGTGTCATCCAGCAGCACTGGAGGCAAGTCGTACTGACTCAGTCTCTGCTGACCCTGTTAACTGGTGACTTTCAGCCGACTGCCTCCATGGTTGCTTGTGCTAACTTGTGTAAACAATCAGAATAGATAATAAACACAGATGTGTTTTTAAAAAAACACCCCTCCCCCCCCTATCCCCTCCATCCTATCAATTCAATTTTTTGAAATCTTCCACCTCCTCCTTACTCTTCTTTTTCTTTTTTTTTTTTTTTTTTTGTTTTTTTTTATTTTATTTTTTTTTTTTTTTCATTTTCTTTTTGTATTGGAAATATAATTATAGTTTTATATTCTTCTTTTATAATTAATTTCCTTTCATTCCTTCTCTTTTTCTTTTTTTTTTTTTTTTTTTTTTTTATTTTTTTTTTTTTTTTTTTTTATTTATTTATTTTTACTTCTTTCTTCTTTTTTTTTTTTTTTTTTTTTTTTTTTTTTTTTCTCTCCTTCTCCTCTTCTTTTTATTTTCATTTATTTCAATTACTATATTTTTTTTTATATTTTTTTTTTTTTTTTTTTTTTTTTTTTTTTTTTTTTTTTTTCTTTCCCCTTTTTTTTTCCACTCCTTCTTTCTTTTTTTTTCTTTTTTTTCTTTTTTTCTTAAATCTATTTTTTTTTTTTTAAGAAAAATAAAAAATATATAATAATTTTTTTTTATTTTTTTTTTAAGTTACAAAGCTGCAACGCAGTCAGGGCATTACGGCACTCACCGGCACTGTCAAAACGAAAGTGAAGAAAACTACTTCGGAGCTCGCCATCATTCCGGGTGGATGAACTAAAGAACTCCGACCACTAGATATTGGTGTCAACAGGTCGTTCAAAGCTAATCTGCGAGCTGCGTGGGAGCGTTGGATGACAGAAGGCGAACACACATTCACCAAGACAGGGAGGCAACGCCGGGCGAGTTACTCCACTATCACGACACGAGAGAAAATAGACACGTTCATTGATAGTGCGCCTTATAATCCGGTGCGCCTTATAATCCAGTGCGCCTTATAGTACAAATACGGTAGATGAGTGGTGATGTGTCTTTGTCCACATATTGCCTGTTCTGCTTTATGATGGTGATTTGACAATGCCTGATGAAGATCTCTGTTAGATCGAAACCTTGCTTCATTAAAATTGCTGGGAGCTACCGATGCAGTGCGTGGATCCTGTTTTCTGATTTTTTGCCTTGTGTTGTTCCAGCATCTGATCAAAACCTTTCTGATGTGCATATCCCACAGCTTTTCTGCACAAGATTACATTTGAACACATCATGATAGCGTTAGAAATTTACCTTCACCCAACACAGTGTTTTACTGAATAGCGCCTGAACACATGATAATGTAATTCAATGGCAATCAATTAGCTGCCAGTAAGCCAGTAAGCAGTACAGGCCTGCACAGAGCTAACAGCTAACGTTAGCGAGCTGTCATCCTGATAATTTCATTGCAGATTTCTTGTTGACGTTGTAGCTCTATCTGGTAAAAAAAATAGGGTGCATCCCCTGGATGCATCATTTACTGTGTCCCAAACACATTTTCTATCAATGGCACACTGTTCGTCTCCAGCTCTGACGGACCCCGCGGTACTGGAGAAAAAGTTATACGAATTTTGGTATTGACTTGATCGAAAAGCATCACTTCTCATGACATCCCTGCTAGTTACAACAACTAATGTTATATTTCACAAAAACACCTCAATTAGTTGATTGAGCTGATTTATTCTGTCGGACCACCACGGACCCTGGACAGTGTCTGTAGCCCGCTAATGTTAGCGAGCTAAGCTAGCAAGCTTAGGTTTATTGCAGGACTGTTGTATCAGCTTTAACTAGGTAACTGTGTGTATTTCATAAGATTCTTACTGATATGAAATATAAAACTACATATGCATGTCTTAAATTTAGAGATCTATCAAATCTAACAATAATAACTAAATAGCCATTCTATAATCAAAACCAAGCAGAATGCTGTAACATTTTAATGTGTGTAATTATGCTGATTGATCATATTTCAGTGAAAATTGATTGTTTGAGACTCACATATAAAAATGATTCCAAGACA
Organism: Pterois miles; assembly: GCA_947000775.1. Taxonomy (NCBI): domain Eukaryota; kingdom Metazoa; phylum Chordata; class Actinopteri; order Perciformes; family Scorpaenidae; genus Pterois; species Pterois miles. Next base: position 324,083 of record CAMQGK010000199.1, on the reverse strand, counting down.
GCAAAAATAAAAAAACATAAGATCTTTGGTAAACCAAGCAGAATATACTCATCTTTTTTTGTTTTTTTAAATGGTGTGCAAAAGTTTAAATAAATGTAAGAGAATCTGTCTCCTTTTCACTGAGATTTTGCAGTATTGGGGGGGATCCAAAGCAATCCCCGGAGGAAATTAATGTTTTTGCAGGCTTTTTATTACAATGTCAAAAGTAAGTGGCTGATGGGAGTGAAACTGGAACGTGCCATTTAACAGCTGTCCAATTAAAGCTCATTGATCAGTTCATCGTTCCTCATTTTCACGAGTGCATATCCTCCACTGGTGCAAACAAGGAGCCAGTGGGTCATGTGAGACTTTACTCTTTTTTTCTTCTCGGGGCTGAAAACAGTGCCAGAGGAACCATCCACCGCAATACAGGAAGTGAGTGTTTTCTGTGGGGATACATGGAATGCCAGAAGAAAAGAGCATAAAAAGCCCTCACACCAAGACAACCCGGGGAAGAATCCAGAAAGCATCAGCAGAGCTCTACTTTTCCAGGAGGAGGGTGAGAGGACGGCTAACAGAGACCCCCCCCCCAGCTGGAAAGGAATGTGCCCTTTCACAAGCTGAATTGAGGGCATGCCTGGCATGGAAATAATAAGGGAAGAAGTCACAATTTCCCAGATTCTGGGGATGGGGGTGGGGGTGGGTAAGGTGGAGCTTAAACTGGAGCAGCTCAAGTCTTTTTACCTCTTTCCAGTGAGAGGAGAAGACATCTGTGCTCCACATACACATCCATGTCATGTTAGAAATGTTGGTTATACTCCAGCTCTGGATCTTTGGAGATGCATCAAAACTGCACTTAGTGTCACCAAGCCTGTTTGTACACGGTGAGTTTGTTCTCGTCAGGGCAGTGCGTATGTATGTTTTTAGGTTAACTGTGACCAGAAATTTTTAAAAAATTAGGGACACAGACAGTTTTATTAAATTAAGCTCTATTTAAACAAACAGTATACATAAGACGCAGATGCAGGGCCACGGCCAGGCCAGAGAGGCCAGAGAATGTTTATTCTTTGGTCACCTGCTTCAATAAAACCAATAATAAAGCCAGATATTAGCCTCAATGATAATTTTACACTGATATCAATACATGTAGGGTAGCAGCAGCATTGGATTATTTATTGTGCGATGTGACAGAAATGTGAGGCTCATTGATCACATTGCATTTTGGGGCTCAAAGCTCTTTAATATTGAATTCTACAGTCTATGAATTTACAGACTGAAATTAAGAAGCAGTGATTCTCATTTGTTTATTATTTTTTATTATTATTTGAATAGCTAATAAGTTGTCTCAAGACTTGATATCAATGAGTCGCTTAAAATGATGTTGCTAAGGCAAAAAAAATAGCTTTCACTCACAAAAAAAACCTCCAAAAAACAGCAGCCTGTGGTGAAATTAAGCCGGCTCCAGACCTCCGTGAGCACAGTGGGAGCTACTGGCTATGGCAGCACACCAACCTGGTCTCACAGGACGGCATAAAAGTACAGCGACATTACACACATTACATTTTAGCATTCACTCGTGTCATTTGTTTGCCACACAACTGTCCACAGTTAGATTTAGGCAAGAAAACCACCTATTTAGAGTAAGGGAAAATATCATGGTTTTGTCTTTGTTGAATAACTATTTCATTACCATTTATTTTTTGGGAAGTTTAATTAGCAGTGGTTTTCCAATATCAAAGTTTGATTAATGCCCATTGCTGAAAAAATTGCATCACTTCTTGTTTGTACAAAAAGGCTGTAAAAACACTACACTATGGCAACTAGTATATAGTACATGCTGTATAGAGTTATTTTACTATGTAGTGATCTGTCCTGCGGCACAACCATCAAAGCAGCATATCTAAATATTACTCAGTAGTGGTCATATTGCCAATATTACTGAAAATATTCATGCTCTTCAGAGGATGAACTGTTTGTATTTTCCCAGCACTGATAAGCAAAATTATCAAGTGTGTGGTTTGTTTCGTCCAACACAACTCATATACAGAGTTCATGGCGGCCTCGGCTGGCTGCACGCACGGAGAGCCTCACGCTATTTTAAATTAATGAATAAATAAATAATGAAGTATTTGTTGGACAATGTCCCCAGTCATCTGTCTTACTCAGCCTTTTGAACCCACATTTGCTTCTGCTGAATTTAAGAGTGCATTTTTGCACAGAACAAGCACCGTGTATTATTGTAGCCCACTGGAATGACATTAGCAGTGGGTGTCTTCAGGGCCAGTATGGACAGTAGGGAAAGTTACAGTGACCACTAACTCTGTCAGCGTACATACTGTATGGGCATGAGTGTTGTTTTAAGAGAAAATGTGTCACCACCCTTTAAACTTCAAGACGTGTCTGTCCCTGAGAGAGAAAGCGTATCCTGGGAAAACGAAACCTACGTCTGCATTTCTGCGGTTCTGTGAGGATTCAGCTCCGTCAGTGTGACGGTGCCACACATCCCGTCCTGTATGCCTCCTCCTGGATTCACTGTAGCTGCTCAGCATGCTTTCTGGCTGATTCCACACTACACTGGCGAGAAAAGTGACAACAGAACCAGATAATGTCTCTGAATAAAAAAACCTCTGCATTCAGTGAGGTGGAGCTTTACCAATGAGGTCATGCTGCCTATTCAAAGTATGAGCTCATCCACTTCTATTCTCGACCTTTCTTCAATCATAAGGCAACACGTGGGAGGAAACTTGAATATTACCTCTGTAATTACCAAGGAAGCTTTCCTCTGCAAATAGACAAAAAGTAGGTCTAATCATAGCATTATATCCTCTTTTCCAACCACTGTTTGGCTACTTCTTGTGCCACATAGACAGTTGGTGCACATTTTCCATTTGCAAGTCAGCAAACAATTGAATCTTACTTGAAAAACTATTCCAGGTTTGAAAAGGATCAGCTAATACCAAGTACCGATCCAGTACCAGAGTGATAAAATCATGTCGCCATTTGGCAACATTTTGCTGGTTCTGACTAAGAAGAAGAAGAAGCAAGGTGGCTCACTTGTTAGCTACTTCCATCATTGATTTTAGACGGAGCGATAGTGTTTTCTGGCGCTGATAATGGAACTAGCTAAGCAGTGAGCCATCTCACTTCTTTCTTTTCATCTCTGTTGAGAGCTGCACATGCTCAGTACTGATTTGGCAGGATGTACAGATCGGGTAGCGAGTGACATCTGCGTAGAGTAAATGAGGTGATAAATGATATGATGATGTGATATCGGACTTGTGTACTCGATTACCATTAAATGAAATGGTGTATGATAAAATATGTATCAAAAACTCACAGGCACATAGAAACAGGGCGTCCGACAACAGTTCAACTAATAAAATGGTGTCACTCTGTGCAGCCTGCGGCCAGTTAGGACATTCCAGAGGAAAATAATGCAATAAATGCATCACATTCAGTTAGGATGTGATATATACTGTAGGCGATACACAGCATCCTAATACACTAGACCTCACTGTGTTGTTACACATGAACTTCGCCCTAGATTTTTATTTTTTGTTAACCCCCAACCTTAAGGTTCAAACTATGACTATGGACAAACTGTGGCAGAAAAATTAAAAGCTGTGGAGTAGAAGAGTAGAGTAGTAACTTCACTCACAAACTTCAGAAACTAAATTAAAGCAAGTCCAAAGTCCAAACATTTCTACTTGTTTCACTTGATTTGTCACTTCAAAGTGTCCCATGGGAGAGACATCTCTGTCCTGAAACAAACTCACCCTGCACGAGGGTGACGGCAGCATGAGGTGCACCGAGAGCTGCGGTGGACATTTCCTGCACACTCAGCATCTTGGATGAATGGCTGTTCCTCCTGCTCTTTGCACAGCCTATTAAAAGCTCTTGGTGCATATCTGCTTCACATCAGGATGTGGGGATGTAATTACAGTTACCAAGTGAAGGCTGGGGAACAGCAGAGGAACACAACAGTTTCCTTTCCACTGCCACCCCCTCCATGCCAGCATGGAACCACTGTGTCGCCACAATTTGCCAAAGAAAGATTGAAAGATTAGGCACTTTATAAGCTGTACATACCACAAAGAAGTCCAGCTCATGCCCCTCCAGCGTTCACTGTTTTTTAGGATGGACAGGGCTGAAATATGCCAGGTGCATGAAGTCATTCATGTTTTAACCCAATAATTTGCTTTGTCAAATAGTCTTGAGAAAATATAATTATGTTTACTTCCCATCCAGAATATGGTTCTCACTACAAGAATGAATTAAAACTAATACGTAATCCAGTGTAATGTGTGAGTCTGAGACACAGCGAAGTGTGGCTGTTACACAAGTCCACACATTGTCACTCCCAACTCGTAACTACCACCACTTGGTCAGTGCCCCTTAGCATCAGAGACCTACGTACAGGGTATCCCTCTTCCATTGCTTTTGGATGAACCAGGCATGACGTGTCAATATACACGCATTAAATGCATAGTGTCCTTTCAAAATAAACTTCCATTTTCACAGGAAGTTAGGTTTAGGCAACACAACCACTTAAGTGGGGTTATGAAACAGTCTACCGACTTACATGCCAAGCAACTCAGGTGACTCACATGACTGACGATACCAACGAGTCACATGACGAAAGACTGATGGAACAAAATCAATCAATATTATTCTTCTCACACAGTTTCACACGGGACACGAACACCGGCCACTCATCAGTGGTCGGAGAGAGTGTCTTCTCTTTCACTACATGAAAATTAGATGTGTTATACGTCCATCTACCACCTCCACCTCTACACCCTCAATTTGCTCTTCTCTACATCAAGATCACCCTACTTCATACACTGGCACTGAATGCTGTCACTAGACACAATCCTGAGCTGTCCAATACAAAATGTAATGTCTGTCTTTCTTTGTGTCCTTCGCATTTCCAAGATCCGTTCATCCAATCTACTTCACACTTGGCGAGCATATTGCTGGGGACCCGGCGAAGTGCTTATCTGCATGGTATGTGGTGCAATTTAGATGTGAAAAGTCATAATATAATATAAAAGTAATAAAGGTTGAATAAAGAAGCATACAGCGCTCTGTGCAGCAACGGGGGCGGGGCTTCAGGCCTCTTCAGAGTCCGACATGTGGTCAGCAGCGGGCAGACCACGCCTCACTGCAGTTCACTTTTGCTGCTGGATCCTGGATATAACCCGGTATAACGCCACGTGGACAATTGATAACATTACAACCACAGTTTCCTTCACTTCCGCGGAGTCGAGTGGATAGCCTGCAGGAACAGCATCACTCTGCCACTGCAACTCAAATTGTGTCTGCTATACAAACATAACATAATATAGTTATAACATAACTTTACAGTCAGCAAAATACCTCACTGATGAAATCCATGCTCTGCTTTATAACTGCGCTGGTCATGTCAAGGCAAGTGACTAATATGCCTATTTGGAAATTACCTCTGTTTAAGTGTATTTCACTGATGTTTCTGACAGTAGCTGCAACCTGGGTGTGTTTTTCAGGGGTGGATTTAGTGATTCAGGGATTTAAGGGCAAACTTTCCCTTCACGCTCCCACTAACTGGGAATGTTGGTATTGGCAGTGAAAGAAGTATTCCTACTCAAAACTTTCTCTAGAGTAAAACTATTAACTATTAATAGTAAAACTATTAATATTGGAAAGTAAAAGTCATACATTCAAGCGTTTAATTTAAATGAAGAGACTGAGGCTTTATTAGGAGCTTCCAATTCTAATGTGATGCTGGATAGTTTCAATAATAATAATACAACATATTTCAATAGTTATATTGTGTGAGTCAAATCTGAACAGTAACATTTCTCTGTCAGGTAAATGTAGTACAACAATGTTTTCCTTTGAAGTAGAAGTATACAGTACATAGTATACAGTTGAGCTACATATTTTTAAAGTGCTTTGGGGTCCTTTGTAAGATATTTCAGGGTGCACTGAATTTGAATGTAACATGATTTTGTGTTTTTTTATATCTAAACATCATAATAAATCTTTAGCTGTTTTGGGACCCTTTTAGTTTGGGGGCCCCAGGCAGTTGCCTTCCTTTCCTAACAGTAAAGTCTGTCCCTTTTTCCTGTGAACCAGTGTGTATTTCACCAGTGTTTCTGACCATGAGAAGTTGCAACTTGGGCGGGTGAACAATGTCAAGGCAGGTGTATTGCTCAGGACCCAAGGAAGCACAGTGTTGTATGAGCGGTGCTCGAGACAGCTGCAGGCAGCAACACCACAGGCCAAGCCTACAGCCAGTGTCAGGCATGTTTTGAACAGGTACTGCACTATCCATCCATCCTTCTGCAACCATGTATCCCGTTCAGGGTCTTTGGGGGGCTGGAGCTGATCCCAGCTGACATTATGCATGGGTTGGGGTTCACCGTGGACAGGTCGCCAGTCCATCGCAGTGCTGACACAGAGACAGACAACCATTCATGCTCACATTCGCTCTCATTAACCTGCATGTCTTTGGACGGCGCCGCACTAGTATACAGTATATAAAAAGAACTGTCATAGCGATCTGGCTCTTGAAGTGTTACAGTCCAAGCCACCAACTGACTGATGTCAGCATCCAGCCCTCTTCACTAGGAGGTTAAAAGAAAAAACAAAGAAAAAACTTGACAGTGTCATGAACCAAAACACAGCAAGCCTACACGAGTGGGCATTCCTTTGTACATTGCTTGTGTGCATATGCATACCCTTGCAAACAATACCTCTAGTGTAATGAGCTGTACCAGCTGAAGGGGGGTGGTGGTCACACATGCACACTGATCTTATCTTATCTATGAGCTTAAGCTGTGACAGGGACACACAGATAGTCGAATCCACTGAGAGTTTGTGTGTCCAAGACTCCACTACTCCTGTTTCAGTTTACTGAATGATTCAGAAACATGTACATTGTGAATGAAAAATAACACATGCTTCCCCTTACAAATGAGAAGCTGAATTCATAATCAATGAAATGCTCCCTTGTTCAGCTCAATACACTCTGGGGATTTGCTGCTACAGCTTTTGACCAGTAGCTAATGGAGGCTAATGGTAGCCAACTTCAATCTAGAGAAATGCAGTACAAAAAAGGGATCTTGGAAATTGCAGTAGAGATGTTCTTCTCCACCAGCAATCTAACCAGTGACAACACATTAGTTAAGGTTGTAAGTTTTATGGCTGTTGGTAGTTGTTGGTTTTGTTTAAATATACTGACTAGTAACTTTATAATTAGCTGTCATATAAGACAGCTAATATGTGTAATGTCACTTGTTGCTATTTATTCTGCAGCCTGATGGAGATACCAGTGTGTCCAGGCATGGCAGAGGTAGCCTCCTCCTCACTCGGTGCCGGAGTGTCGCCAGGCGCTTACCATCAAATTCAGCCGTTTTTTCACAATAACTGGCAACTTGACCTCTGACGACACAGAGATACCGCTTGATACTAACATCGTTATATTATTGGCTCACAAGCCTTATTAGAAGCTGGAACACAACATCAGATATAAGATCGTACTTCATATCACGTCATCACATATCTTCCACAGAGATTAAAAAATCATCAATTTTGGACCCGTCAACATTTTTAAATGATTCATATTTTTGTTTTTGTTTTGGAAAAGCCATACTTTTATTCAGCTTCTTTCTATTAGCTATGTGGATATATTTTAAAAAAAATATTTGTCTACATTAAAATGTTAATGTTAACAGCTTTAAGCTACACATAGACAAAATATTCATACAAAAACAACAACACAAATAAAAGAGTGATAAATGCTTCATACCGATGAGCCAGTGTCTAGAGATGTAATGAGCTTCACCATCAAAGTCATTTTAATTTTATTCTCTTCACCGAAACAGCAATGAAACTTTTTCCTGTAAGCGGAGTGCTTTGGACAGAGTGCTTCTCACACTTTGGAGGCAACACGTGCTGACCTCCGACATAGAGCAACTCTTCCCCTGGCCTCCGAGGGGTCAACCTGCACCCTCGACACAATGTGACTGTCAACACTCATTCCCCGGCCTGACGAGAGAAGCGCCACCTAATCAGCGCCGCAGCCACTGAGCGGTATCATTAGGAACGGCTGGCTGAGCGTCTATGGTCGATCCGACACTGAACACATCGGTGCCTGGCTGCCGCTGCTGCTCTGTGACCTCTGTGAACGCCAGGCCCCTAAAGCGCTAAACGTGTTAGCGCTCCGCTGTGTGCTACCTCCCGGCTGGACCCATCTGTTCAGTAGCAGCGATATTGTGGCGAGCTATCTCACTAAACCTTTACATCACAGACTCAGACAGAAACATGTAGTCAGTGTGGCTGTAAGAAAACATAATAATACAAATAATAATAAAACAGTATTGATTTTTAATTAATAGTTTACATGCAAAGATGAACTCAATACTTTATTTCATTTGCAGTGTCAGTGAATGCACCCTCTCAGAGTAGTGACTGATAAATGCAGATGCAGAGCCAAGCGCTCTGATTGCAAAATTAAGTCAGCTTTTTTAACCCAGGTTTTATGCATATGCATTGTGGTGAGTTCTTTATACTGACAGTTTTCTTAAAATTACATTAAAAAGAAGCAATATATCACCTTACTTACAGTATCACAATATATTGAATCATAACCCTTATATCACAATATATATCGTGTTATCACATTCTTGGCAATACACAGCCCTAATCACACATATGTGATGTGAAGGGCTGTGAGCTAAACCATGAGCAACCTTTTCTCTCTCACACTATTGTAAAACTCTCTTGTTGACTGTCTTTTTTGGGTTGCAGGGAGCTGTTGCCAACGCTGGAGTAGCAACTTTTTTTCTGCATTATAGTTACAGGCATCCAAAGATTTATACGCCCACAGTTTCTCTTTACTGTGCATGCTTGGTTTCTCTAGCAAGAGTGTAAATATCTGGCCACTGAGTCACCGTGTAGGGGTCGGCCAATCTGGTCCCATTAATGTTAACCTTCTCAACTAACACTTGAGGTCCCAGAGAGTGAGGCCCGAACATATTCAGAAAAACTTCAGTTATTGTTGAAACAACAAAACTTGCTAGCCAGTGTGTTCAGAGAATTATTCTGGCTCCACATCATCATGTTTACGAAGAGAAAAGGGGTCTACGTGGTCTCCAGTGGGTGTGTGTCAGTATAAATATGTTCAGTCATTCCTTTGCTTGTCTATGATGCAAAATGCCAACTGACCATTATCAATGTCACAAGTAGTTTCAGACAGAAATGCTGACAAAAGACACAGTTAGGACCATCTTCTACACACAAACCACATATTATACACTGCTCAAAATTAAGGGAACACTTAAATCACAGATCAGATCTTGATGAACGTATTATACAAGTTGACAATCTTTACTGATGTACACTGCATAATTTGTTGAGAACAAAATGACGTAACAACGATCAATAGAAACCAAAATGATAAACCCACTGAGGGCTGAATTCAAAATCACCACTGTTTGCTCTCCTGACAACGTCTGGGCTCCTGATGAGTCGGGGGATGGTGTTCTGGGGGACCTCCTCCCAGATCTGGATCAGGGCATCAGTGAGCTCCTGGTCTGTCGTGATACTGTGTGGATGCACCGATACATAACATCCCAGAGGTGCTTAATTGGATTTAGATCAGGGGAACGTGAGGGCCAGTCAATGGCATCAAGGTCTTCGTCATACAGGAGCTGCCAACACACTCTGATCATATGAGGCCTGGCATTGTCCTGGACCAGGAGGAACCCAGGACCCACTGCACCAGGAGGAACCCAGGGTCCACTGCACCAGGAGGAACCCAGGACCCACTGCACCAGGAGGAACCCAGGGTCCACTGCACCAGGAGGAACCCAGGACCCACTGCACCAGGAGGAACCCAGGGTCCACTGCACCAGGAGGAACCCCAGGACCCACTGCACCAGGAGGAACCCAGGGTTCACTACACCAGGAGGAACCCAAGACCCACTGCGCCAGGAGGAACCCAGGACCCACTGCACCAGGAGGAACCCAGGATCCACTGCACCAGGAGGAACCCAGGGTCCACTATACCAGCGTAAGGTCTGACAATCACTCTGAGGATTTCACACTGTTACCTAACAGCAGTCAGGGTACTGTTGGTTATAACATGAGGTCTGTGCGACCCTCCAAGGATCTGCCTCCCCAGACCATCACTGACCCACCACCTAACCCGTCATGCTGGATGATGTTACAGGCAGCAGAACGTTCACCACGGCGTCTACAGACTCTTTCACACCTGTCATGTGCTCAGTGTGAACCTGCTCTCGTCTGTGAAGAGAACGGGGCGCCAATGGTGGACCTGGTGTTCTCTGGTGAATGCCATTCAAACTGCACGGTGCTGGGCTGTGAGCACTGGTCCTACTATATGGACATCAGGTCCTCATGGCACCCCCATGGAGCAGGCAGATATGCTGCTTTATGCAAATATATGTATATATTTATGTACTAGCCTAAACAAAACAACTTCCCCTTTTCAAACAAACATCAAACTGTTTTAAAACATCCCAAATACAAAATGATATCATACCAATGATATGAGCGATGATATGATGACATTACCAACCGTAATGTCAGACACTTATAATAAGAATCAGAGCCTGTGTGAAAAACAAGCACTTTTAGACACAAACAGCTGGGACAATAGCAGGCCATATGTGGACATAAATCTTTTCCCTGGTCGTGCTGGTCCACCTGACATTTTGGTGTATTTCTGTGTGTATTTTGTTATTATCGTCACTCTAACTTTAAAACTTAGCCTGTTACAATCTAAAAATAGTGGCTGTTGAACATGGGATTTATTCTTGTATTTTAGTTTTTTACCTGTGGTATTGACTTGGTATCGAGAATGATGGAAATTCACTAGTATTGGTACCAAGTACTTAATTTCTGGTATGGTGACATCCCTCGTGTAGGCCTATGAAAACTGAGAAAATGTTTAAAATGTATTAGTCGTGCCAAAAGGCATGGTGAAAAAATTTCAGTGCACCTAAATTATGTGCTGGTGCACCTAAAGGAAAAGGTTAGGTGCATCAGTGCAACCAATGTCCCAAGTTAGTCTGGAGCCCTGGACAAGGTCCAGGCTGAAAAACACCAAAGCTACGAACTTACCTTCACGACTTCACTTTAACTGACACTTAACACTGACACTTCAGCTCCTTTTGGCCCCTTCATTTCAACTGGTACTTCAAGTTCATTCAACATTAACACTTGAAACTGAGACTTCAACTGCTTGAGGACACATTTCTTAACAAAAGAGTCTTAACTCAAGGTCCACTCACTTGCTTCACTTTCTTTTTAAGTGTTCAACTGCATGTCGCAGCCTGAGGGGAAGCTGCAGTTGAAAGCTCTGGAATCTGGTAGTTAGTTGAGTTTTTTGTTTGTTTGTTAAGTTACTACAGTGTGTCCAAGGCCAAGAATAAACTTTCATCTTAAAGCTACATCATGTTTGGTAGAAACATATTATTTACTCAGTACTTCATAAAAGATGTACATTAAATTTCCAATAAAAGGTATCTTTACAATTGTGACTGGCTTTTAAGTTTCATGTTTAGCTGAATTGATTCTGACAGTACACAAATGAGCATTTAGAGGAAGTGCTTTCACTGCATTTAACTTCCTTTTTTGTGTGAAATGATGAGTTGTCAGGCAGTTTAGAGAGAACTCTCAACATAACTACTGAGCTCTCAGCCTCCCTTCCTTGGAAGCTTTACATAACCACAAGGACACATGCAAACAAACAAGAACACAAGCACTCGTTTCTGCTTTCCACACATCACTAGCAGAATCTGAAGTTCCTTGTAAAACATTAACAGCTGTTCACTGAAGTTAAGATGGGTGGAGATGGAGCTGGAGATGGAGTAGACGTCCCTGGTTTGCAGCTCAGAGAGCAGCAGCTAGACTCTCGGCGGATGGCCGGGCTGGTCTCCAGCTGTGTGCGGTGTAAAAAGCAGCAATTACTCTGTATGACAAGTTAACATGTAGTCCCAGTCGGTCGGTTTACCCTGAGAAAGCAGCATGTGAGCCAGGGCTCCCGACACACTGAGCTGAGCTTATCAGAGCCCAGTTAATCTGTGAACCCATCCTGTATCAACAGCTGTGCTGCTCAACCTCTCTGGCTCCTGGCCTTAAAACACACTGTTTGGTTCAGGGGGTTTATTTTCCGCATGCAAGCAACTTGCTTGTTCTCCTAGATTGCAAATATGTGTAATTTTGGTAACGTTTCTTTCCAGAACTATTCAGCAATTAGACAGTATTTGAGCTTTTTTTTTCCCAGAGAAGAGATTTTGGAGGAAGTCCAACTTCTCCTGTCACATCTGTTTAACTTGTGTCAGATGTCTTTATGCTGTTTGCAAGATAACACATTCAAATTGGGAAAACACAAAGCCCTACCTGACTGTGACAGAGAGCATCTGAAGGGTGTGATGAACCGACGGATTTCATCAGAAATCAATCACTGTCTGACCTCACCCCTTTCCACTAATAGTTCCTACATGTTAGCCTACAGTTAACGAACAGTTTTATTAACCAGACATTAGACCATTTTGTGACTCAGTACTCACTTGTCTTACTTGTCAACAAAGCATGGATGTATGCAGAGACCTGGATACAGCACTGGAGGCAGGGCCCCGTTCATTCCTATGAGAGTTGCTCAGCGGTGCATGAAGCCAAAATGGCTCGAATGCAGAGTGATAAAGTATCATCCACATCCATTGGACCCATAGAGCAAGTGCAGATGTGTTTCCTGCCTCCCAGCCTTCGGTCCAGCCTCAGTCCGGGTCTCATTCACATGAACGGAGGAAGGTCAATAACTCTGGATTCAGTTATCAGCGCATTTTACAACTTCTAGGACCTAAGATAAGTTAAGATAAGATATTCCTTTATTAGTCCCACAGTGGGGAAATTCACAAATTTCACTAATGAAATTCACTAATCATCTAAATAAGGGCTATTAGACTTTTCCTACTGGTGAGTTGATTTTCCCAAAAAAAAAAAAAAAATAAAATAAAAAGACATCTCTTTCTCAGTGTAGGTCTACAGGAAAGAGTCTTTCTGGCCCAATGGCATCACGATGGACACACAAGTTGTAATACCACCGTTTGGCCACCAGGAAACTTTGCTTTAAATCCTGGCACTCTTCCTGGAGTACTGTTTCTTCCTGGAGTAGCACTGTTTTTTTTATTTTCGTTTAACATTGTCTTTTTACCATTTTTCAATGTTACTGTTTCTGTCAATGATAATAATGACAGAGGCGCCTCTAACAGACCAATTTATAATCGCTGTTTAGCCTGAGCCCATTACAGAAGAAAAAAAAACTGGGGTACAAGAATTGTGCATGTGAATGGTAAATGGTAAATGGATTGCATTCATACAGCTCTTTTCTAGTTTTCTGATCGCTCAAAGCTCTTTACACTACATGTCACATTCACCCATTCACACACTGCTGGCTATGTCTTCGGGAGCAATTTGGGGTTAAGTGTCTTGCTCAAGGACACAACGACATGTGACCGGAGGATCGAACCACTGACCTTCTGATTGGTGGGCGACCTGCTCTGAGCCACAGATTTCCATATGCTGTACTTGTACATGTGACTTAGATTCATGTGACTTTGATTCATATATTAGTGTATATTTCCTTGTATTGTAGTTGCAATTGGGGTGGTATTTCACAGATGTTTATATTTTGAATATGATGATGCAGCTGGAGGCCTGTGTTTTATCTGTTCATGGAGGGACATTTTGTGTTTATATTGTGTGTAAATACTTATATGTTCCCCTTTATACCATTCTCTTTTTATGTACTAGCCTTGAGATACAATTAATATTTGATTATGTGAAACAGGTATTGTTACATGTGCATTTTGTATGCACTATGGTTATATAGTATACGATGGTGGCTATCTGAACTTATAAGAAGTCTGAGGAAGAGTCTGGTGCTCAAAACATTACAACATAATAAAATATTTTAAATAGGAGCTATTTGGTGTGTGGATCTATCAGTTTTATTCTGATTAACCAGATTAACCAGATTGACAGGGGCCCTCAAAGTTGGATGACCACCCCTCATACAGACACACACCTTCTTCACAAATAACAGAGAGGAATCAAAGAAATAAGTGTTATGATTGTAATATGTTATTGCTGAAGCCCAGAAACGTCCTGAACACAGCAAAATAAGCTGCAGGGTCTCTGTACAAAGTCCCTACATATTATACTTTCAAGCCCTTAAAAGTAAATTGAAGAGCACACAATATTTTGGACTTTTGTCAGATTTTGTACCTTCAGCCTTCAGCATGTAGTTAATGTGAACCTATAGTGCAGACCTTATATTACAGCGATGTTCGGAGCTGAGGCACCCTCACCCTAACCCTCTCTAAATCAAAAGCACAGGGATTCCTCTGCTGCTCCCACACCCTATTCTCTCTGTGGACAAACACCGCAGGAGAGTACGAGCTCTTTGTGCTGACATTTGCTGTTTGCTCAACCTGGAACAGCAGCTAGAGATGCCATAACTCAGTTTAACTACCATGTTGAGTTTAATGGAGTGGCCACACAGCGAAGTGTTGCTGGCGGTATGATAACATCCACTGTTATGGTTCAGTCAGCTGATTGCAACATCCCCATCCCAGCCTATAGTTTTATGGACTTCAGGGAGTCTCCACCTTTAGTAAAACATTACTTAAAAACACTATCAGCCTCATTTGCTCCAATTCCTGCATGAACGAGGGTGTAAACACTTTCATCTTCACTGCCATGTCCGAAAGAGGAAAACATCTGAGCCACAAAGCTCAAGAAAAATAAAACAGGGTGGTATACTGAGTGAAGCAACGCTGGAGCCAACAAGAAGTGAAAGTGATATGGTCACAGTTTACACGAAACTGGAGTCTGTTTCAGTGTGCCACAACTTTTTCTGTGTTAACGGCAGCCTTTTATATTTGTAGCTTTTAGTTAGCTTCTCCACACTAGCTGCCTTTTGATTTTAAATATTTCTATTGTCACTTCTAATGCTTTACTAAAAACTTTTTGGCCATTCTGTAGCTGAGGTCAGGCTTAGAGTTAGGGGGTTAGGACGATACGGTTAGGGTTAAGGGGTTAGGGTTAGGCGAAGGTGGCATCATAGACTGACCACCATTCACATCTACCTGCAATTTTTAGAGTCACCAATGAACCATATATATATATATATATATACATATATATATATATATATATATATATACACACACACACACACACATATATATATATACACACACACACACATATATATATATGTGTGTGTGTGTGTGTGTGTATATATATGTGTGTGTGTGTATATATATATATATATATATATATATATATATATATGATGTCTTTGTTCTGTGTGATGTAGCGTTTGAAAAACAATAAAAAGTGAATTTCAACATCGCTTTCTAAAATGGTAGTTAGCAGTTCAGCTGTGTTATGAATATTTTTTTGGTTTGGTTAGGGCTGTCAAAGTAAAACATTAACGCAAATTCGTATTAACGTTACTAAATTCTTTAATGTATTAGTACAACTTGTGATTTTTAGGTTGTAGCGGCTCAGTTTAAGAGCTAGAGTGAAGATACTGGTATCATATGAAACTATGAGGAATCCATCAGTACCAACCACGTCATACTAGCTTGTCAGGAAAGAGGCTAAATAACGCCTCATACTTTTGGTGAGGAAAAACTGTCATGGCCATGTTCAGAGGGGTCCCTTGACCTCCAGATGTGTGAATGTCATGGGTTCTCTGGGCCCCCCCCAGTCTCCCCTTTACAGACAGCCCACTTCATATAGTCCCAGTCAGTCTGGATCAAGTCATAGTCAAGTCAGCACACTGACACACTGACAGCTGTTGTTGCCTGTTGGGCTGCAGTTTGTCATGTTCTGATTGGAGCAGATTATTGATGCTAAAGTCAGAACCTGGGAGGGTTTCTGGACAATATCTGTCATTGATTTGTGTTGAACAGGCAAAAAAATGTGTGATTCATTTGTGATCACGATTAGCTATGGATAATCCTGCTAATAATCACAATTAAATACTTAAAAAAATTAACAGCTCTAATTTAAATGAACAAACAGCCTAAAAATCAGTCAATGAAAACCATACAATCGGTTCAACATGGCTTCGTCAGATATATAGACCTCCCTCCTGAATCAGAGAATCAGCTAGTAGAGACGTATTTCCTTCACCAGACTCAAACACTAGGGTATGTTTTATCTGTGACACCTTGCAAACCTCATTTTACTTTAAAGACTGAGAAAAATATGTTAAACCCTCCTCCTCAACACTGACAAACTAATTTCAGTTATTCTGTCATAATGAAATTATATATCACGCCGTCATCCTGTAATTGAAACATGTGGAAACAGCCACTTGATTACTGGAGGGCCCAACAAATGAATGTTCTAGTGACTACACTTAAATATTCAATACATGATGATAAATAATGTAAGTTTGTTAAAATATGGATACCTTTTTTGCATAACTAACCTACACTGACAATGTCAATGGATGATCTGGCAAAATGCTAAGAATGAGAAGATGACACAAAGCAAAATTTCAAAGCTAAGGATGGTTTTGTTTGCAGCGGTGATGTAAGCCTTTACAGGTGTTACAAAGGTGCTATTGTTTTGTGTTAACCCTTTGAAAAAAAGGTTTTGTCTGACAGTATTGGTCAGGTCTTTTGGGGGAACAGCAGTAAATGTGGACAACTCTCAGTGCTCTATGGGCTTCTATAGTATGTTGCTGGGTCAGGCTGTTTTCACAAAGGGGACCTCTGCTTGGCGGGTATAAAAGGGAAGGTTTTCCAACAGGGAGACAAGCAGTTCAGCTCCAAGTGCAGCACCATCAGCAGCAGCAGCAGCAGCATCGCCTCTAGCGAACAACATCTGGCAAAGATGACCTCCAGCAACATGAACATGACGAACAGGATCATTTTCTACGAGGACAGGAACTTCCAGGGCCGTTCCTACGAGTGCATGAGCGACTGCCCTGACATGTCCTCCTACCTGAGCCGCTGCCACTCCTGCAGGGTGGAGAGGGGCTGCTTCATGGTCTACGACCGCACCAACTTCATGGGAAACCAGTACTTCATGAGGAGGGGCGAGTACGCCGACTACATGAGCATGATGGGCATGAGCGACTGCATCAGGTCCTGCCGCATGATCCCCATGTACAGAGGGTCCTACAGAATGAGGATCTACGAGAGGGACAACTTCCAGGGTCAGATGTATGAGCTGATGGACGACTGCGACAACATCATGGACCGCCACGGCATGTCCAACTTCATGTCCTGCAACGTGATGGAGGGCCACTGGCTGATGTACGAGCAGCCTCACTTCAGAGGAAGGATGATGTACATGAGGCCCGGAGAGTACAGGAACTTCTCCAGCATGGGCATGAGCGGCATGAGGTTCATGAGCATGAGGCGCATCATGGACTCCTGCTACTAGACGACGACTCACCATGGTGCAACAATTCGGTCCTAAACTAATTCTACACAATTAGTGACTTTTCTGCAGCAACATACACTGGATGCTGACTGCAGCAAATGGATGAAAACAATTGACACTGAATTGCACAAACAGTTTTGGCTGAAATCCAATAAAGTCTGCTTTGTTATAAAAATTACGTTGGAGTCATTTCTTTTCTTTGTTGTTTAAATTTTAATTATTTTCTTTCTTCTTGCTACATTTTCTTAAAGGAACCTCATCAACCTTCCTACTTCTGATCCCCTCGACCCAAACAATTGTTTATCCAGGGCTGGGCAACAAATCCTGACACTTTAATGATGACAACTGATATGGCTGAGCTCAGTGAAGTGATGAAACATAGACTTTCATTCAATATCACACATCTATGCAGGTAATCTTGTCAGTGTTGGTTTGCCCCCTAAAACTGCCTCTAAATGTGGACTGGTTCTACATTTGTTTAAAACAACAACAACAACAGTATTTCAAGTTCAAGGAGGTTTTGGTGAAACTGGTAGTCTTGACTCTTTGTTTTCTGGCTGGACCACAGAGGGACCAGCCCTACAAATGAAAAAAGTCTGTCACTGAATGATGAAGTTACGCAATTGGTCAGCCAAGTGTTGGAGTGTCCTGATTGGCCATTGCTTTTTCAAAATGAAAAGACGAGAACAGTCCTTAATGCAAAAGAGCCCGTTCGGTGCGATACGTCCAGCTCACGAAACTTGGACTAAGCTGTCAAACTAGGCACCTTGGTTCTAAAATGAAACCAGATTCAGCAGTGGCATAGCCTGTTTCTCACTCAACATGGATTATTTAGACAGAATAACAGGAAGTTTATGAGCAGTCGTCATGTTGTTTTGTGTTTGAAACGGCAGGCAGAAAACCAGGGACCAATCAGGTGCATTCAATCAGAGGGTACGTCGCCACTTGAACCGCCAGTTGAGTGGAGCGGCGCGTCCCCGAGTGTCCTCGCCAGACCTGGTGGACACGTAGCTGGATTTAACATTATAGACATGAACACTATTTGTAGAATAATTTAGCCACAAATTCTGTACCCGGTCCAGACAAACACTCAGTTTTAACCGAGTCTCTCTGTCGGTGCATACGGACAGAGCTGGGATCTTCCACCCTACGCCGCTCTCTGCATTAATCCTGATAAAGTCCTTGTGCATGTGGGAAACCAGGCTCCCATGTTGCAGGTCAAGGTATGTCTGCTTTCTGTGACCTTGTCTGCTCTCTTTCTCACATTAGCAGGTGGAACAGCTCCCATCCCTCCCTGTCAGGCCTAATTAGAGTAGATCTGAACAAATAAATCATTAGAAGAAGAAGAAGAAGATAGTCCTTTATTAGTCCCACAAGGGGAAATTCAATTTTTACACTCTGTTGTTAACTTATACACGGTACATGCAGACCCGAACACACACATGCACAAACATGCAACAATGGAGAGATGTCAGAGTGATGGGGCTGCTCCTGACAAGCGCCCCGAGCAGTTGGGGGTTTGGTGCCTTGCTCAGGGGCACCTCGGCAGTGCCCAAGAGGTAAACTGGCACCTCTCCAGCTACCAGTTCACACTCAGTTCTTGGTCCATGGTGGGACTTGAACCGGTGACCCTTCGGTTCCCAAGCCAACTCCCTACAACTGAGCTACTGCCGCCCCCACAGTCAGCTTCATACAAGCAGGCAGCTCGGGTAAAATAAAGCCAATGGCTCCACTGGGGTACTGACCAGTTTTTCATAGCAGTACTATAATAATAACCTACATATTAGCAGCTATGACTAAGGGATTTGTAAATCTGTTCACCAGTAGCTTATTGGGACGCTAAAGTTGTCGAACACAAGGCCCTGCAGCCACCAGCAGTGGTGGTCGATGAGTAAAATAAGGTTACCAATAGCACTGGGATGATTCTTGTGTCTTGTAATCATCAACTGTCACCGTCCTTTGGGCTCAGACACCACAGCAGACAGTCAATCAGACATTAGGCACTGTTGATGTGCAAGTGTCCACATTTGTCCACCTGTAGTTCTTGCAGTTTGGCACCATACTCATCAGCCTGTACCAGTGAATCAGTATGTTGACTGGCAAAAGAGGCCGTCATTGACAGAAAGCTGCCTGATTGGCCATCCGTGTATTGCCTTGTCTTCTTCCAACAAAATAAATGCAAAAATGAAAGCTGGTCCAATCAGTATTTTTTAACACCAGATCGAGGTACTATGTGTAATAGGGGTCAGTCATAGTGATGAACCACAGATAATTATCACCAAGTCTGCTTTTCCACTACAGGCCAAATTTGATCAAGCTTGTACCTGCCAAGGCCAGTTTTGTTTCCGTTGTCACCTCCAGATCATGCCTTGAAGTTTATCTCTGAAGAAAATAGTAAAAAGGACAAATGGACATCAACTGACAGTATTGGTCAAACAAGGACATTAGGGGTTAAAAAATGTCTTAAAAAAATTAATCAGCAGTTAAGAAAAATGTGTGTCGTAACTGTGTCGTTATGGCCGACTAGCTTCACCTGGGAAACATCACGTTTATTCACTTTACGGGGAGCCAAAATTAATACCAAATTAAGTTAAACATGCTCACTGAATGAGTTTTGTTTGTTCATAAGTCATAAGAAATCATAAATGATCTTTTAGAAGCAGTAGATGTTTACTGGTAAGCTTATTAAAGTTAATAATTTAACAGAAGTTTTGATCTGACAGTAGGAGGCAGCTGAAGACTTTATTTACCTTGACAGTCATTTAAAGTGTACATTAACTGATCAAACAAACTTTTTACTATTTGCTCAGTTCTTGTGACTAATTTAACTCTGATTTAATGAAATCACGTTACAGAAATTGTGTGGACTTGCTGACTGGTGGTGTTTCGCAGTTTCAAACCGTGTTAATGTCACACATCTTACTTTAGTTTATTTAACTTGTTTCACAGAAGAGCTGTAAAAGTTGAATATCAGCCGGAAGCCCCACTGGACCCTCAGCTGGAGGAGTTTCTGGTGAACCTGTGGCACCAATGACGAGCATCTCACTGATGGTGAAATTTCCTTATGTAGGTCCCATAGAAGCATCAGCACTAAATAAGACTGTTTCATAACTAGTCAAAACTTCCTTATTGTAATTTTACTTTGAGAATGACCCAATGTGTTGCAGTTCACCAGTCCTTTGTAGCTGCACAATATTGTGCTTTTTAAAGCTGAGACACCTTCAGTAGCTAGTCCCAAACAGGGCGGACCAAAGACAACATAGTCCTCAGCCCACCGCAGGGCTTTAGAGGACTTCCTAATGCTGAGTGTCTCTGTCTCATGTGTCCCTTTTGTGCCTCTGACGCCATGTGGAAAGATCACAAGAAGAAAAAGGAAAGAGGCAAAATATCCCTCTTCACGTCCTTTCATGAATAGAAGGCACCCATCTGCCAAACGCCTCTTCACATTAACTTTGCACTATTGAAGGCGCTGATGGAGCAGGACTAAACTACACAATACTGGAGCCATTCAGGCTGGCACATCAGGTTCTTCAGCTGATTTATTTCCCCCTCTCACTTTTTCAAATACGTCTCTCAACAGAAGCTGAGACCTAGTCTGGCACGTCTGCCTGCTAGGAAAAGATTGTGTTCAGGGGTTAGCTACAAGCAGGCAACAGCAAATGTTTTGTCTGAGATGAAAGAAAGGAAGAAGTCGGACAGCTGCAGAAATAATTCATGGATTGTACTGAAAATAACTCTGTTCAATGTTTTAATACTGCCTTCTGTGATCTTGGGCGGTGATCCAATGTGACAAGCTCCTGTTTGGTCAAAATCATCCATTTGGAAAAAGATGTGAGCAGGCTAAACCCAAACCAAACAATGAGCTCATGCATATGGATCCACTGTCTATCTAAGCCGGTTAATTTGAACAGTGACACAGGTCAACAAATCAGTGAGACTTCCTCTAAAAGGGTACAAGGCCACTTTTTAGATTGTTTGGACGTCTGGGCGCCAGCAACAGTGGCACCGAGGTTAGTCAGAAACCTGTTAAAGAGGGAACAGAGCCTGGGAGGAGAGGAGCGCTACCCAAGCTGCTGTAGTGAGTCACATCAAGACAAGGCTCTAATGGAGGCCAGCCATTTCTTTTGCACAAACGGCACTACTAGGGAAACCAAAGCCAGAGTGGTTAACAAAACTATAGCAATAGCAACAAACATTGCAATCATATGAAAGATGCTTTTAATTTGTAGGAGTAAGTGGACAATGGTGGGAAAGGATTAGACACTTTAGAGGTTTCAGGGTGGTTCACTGTGTGAGGAAGCAGCATGTTTGGCCCCCAGCCTGTGCTCACATCCACTCACACATCAGTCTGTGATCATGGCTCAACTCGTACCCAACAGCTGGACTGCAACTGGCAAGTCGGGATTTATTGTAAGGCTCAGAGGTGCTGGGGGGGGGGGGATCAGTCTACCACCAAAAGTCCTCCCAAACATGCAGAGGAGATAATTACAGTAGAAAAGAGAGGGAAGGCTGTGTCAAAATAAGAGATTGTCGGGCCGTCAAAAAAACTCTGAAGGCCCCTCCCCCAGTAGATAATAGTCTTGGCAGTCATGCCTATTGGTAATAACAACAAAATACTCCCAAGTTATTTGCTGTGATCTCAAAATGTGGTGACAATGTGGGTCAGAAACATGAGCAGTCCTACAACCAGACGGATTTAGACAATCCAGCAAGACAGCCGGCCTGCTGTTTCATAACCAGTTACAAGTTCCTTGTAGTAACTTTAACATTGATAATGATGCACACAGATCCCATAGTCGGGTCTAAGAGATGAACATCTACTTCTGACTGATGTCTGGTTGGAGGAAAATAAGTTGGATGAAATAAGACTTCATGCCAGCCCGATGACAAGAGATCAGAGACTGTTGTGGCCACATCTTTACAGAGACCTGGACCGTCCGACCACAAGACAGAGAGCAGGACTCGGGTGGGACGAGAGGAGGTGGACTCTGTGTTGATGCTTGGTGCTCAAACATAGTCTCACTTGATGGACAATGTTTCCCTGATATAGAGTTCCTAAGTCGAATTGTCCTTTAGCAGTGAAAGTTGGGAAGCAGATGACAAAAATCTTACAAGACAATGCTTTGGGCCGTTGGCTGAAATTGAGTCTCAAGGATCGGTTTCAGAGATTGCACTGAAAATGGAGTGGGTACAACCTCTCTATAGGGACAACTAAAGGCATTTAGTTGCATTCACTGGAGGCTGATTTGTACTCAGTGTATTATGTTTTTAGAGTCTTTGTTTTGCAGACCTTTATTTCTCTGGTTGCCATGGAAAAAGGCCGACAGACTGGAAAAGCTTGTTTAGGGCAGAGAAAAGTGGCTCAGAAGATTGAATATCAGGCCAGTGACCCTCAGGCCAAGTATAGGGTGTGTGGGGGGTGTTGGGGAGGGGGATTGTTCATATTGCCTCATTGTGATTTCCCTAATAAATGTACATGGACAAAAACAGGTGTGAACTGTTACAGGGATGAAAGAAGCCAGTATTACAAGAGTGAGAAGAGTCTGATTTCACACAGTGACTGAAGCAAACAGCTGCTCTTCTGGTGTCAGCCGGTGCAAGCAGACTGTGTCAGATTATACAGCACATTAACAGCTCCTTATTGCTGCAATTTGTGGGTAAATATTTGACCATTCTGCTTACAGCCGCTTCATTTCTCTCAAGAATATAATCTGGAGTTCATTTAACCATAAAATTGAGATTAGCACAAAATGAGTTCCTGGATGAAAAACCATGTTTATATTTTGGGAATTTCTTGACAAGCCAAGACCAAGTGATTCTTACAAGAAGCGAAATTTAGCTGCAATCTCAATGGATCGTGATATGAAGAAGTGGAACATGGTGCATTATTAGTATCTAAGATGCATTTAGGATTTAAATAGACTTTCATTATCACTGGGCCTATCCTTGATACACTATTGTGCTGAGAACAAAAACTTCATCAAAATGTTATCTGGGAAAAGAAGGAAATAAATAATCCACAATTTATAATGCTTGTGATAGAAGTGAGCTGACAAATATGTTCTGCCCACATTTGACCCATTTATAAGAAAACTGGTTGCAGGAAAACATTATTGTTCACATGAGACGGGTTCACAGCTGTAGTTACACTACATCGTCCCTTAGCTTCAAGATCAACACCACAACACAAGCTGAGCACAGCAGGGATCGGGGAGTGGCACTAACCATATACTGCCATGGTGTAAAGAGTGCACTTCCTGTAGCCTATGTCCTAGCAGAGGTGTGGACTCGAGTCACATGACTTGGACTCCAGTCACAAATTTGATGACTTTAGACTTGACAAAATTTAAAAAAAGACAAAGAAGCAATTCAAATAAAAAAGCAATAAACAAGCAATTCAAATAAAAAAGCAATAAACAAGCAATTCAACCTGGACTTTAACACCAGTCACTCCAGACTTCACTTGGACTTTAGCCTTTTGACTTGAAAATACTTGATACCTTCCCTCAAACATTAAAAGTATGTTTTTTAAAAAGTGCACCAAGGTGATCAACTGCCCGGCACTGGAGGTAACTCTGGAGGCGTTGGGTTTATTTTCATGTGGAGAAATAACTGAACAACACAAACTGAACTGAGATCTGTTATTTGTTTGGAAGAGGATTTACTCCTGGGGAGAAAACTCAACTGAACACACTACATTTCTGTCTGGTTGTTTATTGCTGAACCCCCCAAAATTGTGTTTTTTAGTTGAACTCTGGACTATAAGTGGGATTTGCATTTGATTATCTTACATTTAATTCCCCATATCCAGTTTGTTTGAACCAGTCTGACAGCACCTAATCAAGTTGCAGAAGAAAATCATGACGAACTGATGCTAAGTTACCGAGCGGCCGTTGCCACCAGCTACTCTGTTGTTTAAATGATACTGCATTTGAGTGCATTATGACTTCTTTAGTATTTGGGACTTGATTTGAGACTTGTTAGTCTTGACTTAGGACTTGACTCTGGACTTGCCTGTCTTGACTGGGGACTTTATTTGGGACTGGAGTGCAAAGACTTGAGACTTGTGACTTGATCTCATTCTGTTGTATTTTGGCTGTTACCAAACAGCTTGAAGAGCATTACCAGCACCTCTGGACTGGCGTAGGGTTGATCCAGATGGTGCAGACAAAGAAAGAAAGTTGCAGCCATATTTTTGAACTGGCTAATGGAGACACATATAGACCCGTTTAGTGCCGACATCATGGTTATGTTGCTGTGTTAGCTGGAGGCAAATACAAATTATTTTTTAATTTGTATTTTTAAAGGGTCTCTTGACCTCTGACCTCCAGATGTGTGAATGGGTTCTCTGGGTCCCCACCAGTCTCCCCTTTACAGACATGCCCACTTTATGATAGTCCCAGTCAGTCTGCATCAAGTCATAGTCAAGTCTGCACTCTGACACACTGACAGCTGTTGTTGCCTGTTGGGCTGCAGTTTGCCATGTTCTGATTGGAGCAGACTGTTGATGCTAAAGTCAGAACCTGGGAGGGTTTCTGGACCATATCTGTCATTGATTTGTGTTGTTAATTGATTTCCAATAATAAATATATACATACATTTGCATAAAGCAGCGTATTTGCCGCTCCCATGTTGATAAGAGTATTAAATACTTCACAAATCTCAGTGTAAAGTACATTTTGAACACGTAAAAAATGTGCGATTAACTTGTGATTAATTGCAACTAACTATGGACAATCATGTGATATACTTTAGCGGACTGACAACAATTAATAATCATTCCTACTGCAGCTTGGTGAAAAAGCAGTGCTATAAATTAAAGGACAGTACATGATCTTGTCCATGTACTCCTGTGTGTTCTGGTTGGTCATGTTGGAGGGACTGATGTGCAGCTTGAAGTCAGGCCCAAAGTACTCAAAGTAGTCATTGTATGGCAGTTCTGAATTAATCAAGGTCATCTTGCTTCAGTTTGCTAGGTGATAGACCAGTTAAAGGAAGGTAAGATCCAACATGATTCCTGCACTTGTAGCATTTAGACTTTACTGTCAAAGCTATTATTTTTCAGGCACACACAGCCATTAGCTATCACTTTCTATGGTTTACTCAGTATCAGGGTGAAAATCAAGACGGGGTGGGATCCTCCTGTCCTGGGAGTCTGCATTGCGGCCACTGAGTGGCTATTAGCCATGTTACAAACTGCCCCAGCAGGTGCCCAGAGACAGACAGAGTGCTGATTGTCACCGGTGCTATCTGAGCCGAGTGGTGGCAGTTGGCAGGGTGGGTTTCACCCTGTGTAAATGTGAAGTGATGGTGTGTTATTGTGATAAACTCGAGCGGGGCCAGCCTTGTTCCAGGCGGTTCTGTTGGCAACAGACAAGGACACCGATATGGGCCAACTTTGTAATGCGAGCTGAACCCAAACTGAACGCTTCCCTTTGTTTGAGCGGTACAAAACTGCTGTAGCTATCAGCAAAACCTGTTACTCTCACTGTTCATTTCCAAGTCCTACCTCTGAATTAATATACAAATCACTTCCAGTGAAATATCAAACAAAGACTTGACCTGTTGTAGTATGTGATATTCCTGAGTGTGGTTTGGCTTGAATATCAACAATAGAATAATCAAGATGGAGAAAGGGCGCAGACCACTGACAGAGCAACTCAACACGTGGGGTGTGGCGGTGAATTATGGGAACATATGGCACACGACGGGAGGACCAACGGGAGTCAGCAGTGTGGCTTAAAGGAGACGCAGACAATACGAATCTATCACTCGCTATCACTGGCAACGATAAGATGAAACGTCTGCCTGAAGACACCATGGAGACACTGCATCTTCATGTGTGTATTTGGTAATCCCCTCATCAGCATGCAGGGCCGTGAAGGGGGTGAAGGGGGTGAAGGGGGTGAGGGGAGGTAAAACCAGTATGAGAGGGGGTGCAGCCCCACCATTCGCTCCTCTGCAGGTCAGGGAGCCCTACACTTCTCTCCCCTTTGCCAGCCGCCGCTGCCGCTGCATCGTCTGGGCTTTGTGGAGCTGTTGCCATGGAGATGTGGGTCATGTGGGCGCTGATGTGTGAGCGCAGCATGGATTTGGTGCTGGCAGCGGAGTGCAAACAGCCCAGCCTGGAGTCGGCAGTAAACTCTGGCTGAATCTAGGTCACCGGGATTCTCCAGGCTGAGGCACAAGTTACTGAGGGGGTCCGAGGTGGTGGTAGAGGGGAGGGGTGACTCCAAGGGCTGGGGAATACCGGCTCACACGACTGGATTTCTACAAACCCGGTGCATTAAAAAGTATGAATGGGGATCAGTATCAGGAATTTCCAGTTTGGGATTTGGGAATGTGTTTAGGTTTTTTATCTACTTCCCCTTCCAAAGGTGCATTCAAACACAGTGCAAAGCTAATTTTACTCTGGCTTCATTTGGCATGAATTTGAACAGGACAACAGCCAATGGACATTTCTGGATATCAGCTGTAACGCTGTCTTACTGGGACCTCTGTGTATCTGTGAGACATCTCATAACTCATTTTATCTGGTTTACCTGTGTCCAGGTGAAGACAAATGACTCCAATGACGTCTCAGCAGGCTACATAATTTATAATCTCCAGCTTCTCCTGGGAATCTCGGGCGATGCCACTTATAGTGTCCTGCAGATTTAGCATACAAGTTGAAATAGATTACACTCTGAGCGGACATGTCTTAACCTCAACATTATGGAAGTAAACAATGTGCAAACTAAAACAACATTTTCTAATAAATAATTGTATAAATACAGAAAAATATATACATGAAATGTATAAATTAAGCAATAAATTGTGAAATTGAGAAAAAAATATTTTTAAAATTAAGTAAATATTATTCAATTTTATTTCATGGCTAATAGATTGCTGCAGTGATGACATTTTTGTATGCTAACAGGAAGTCAGCATCGCCCTGCTAAAGTCAGTAGGACTGCAGGGTGTGCAATATTTCTTAAAGGTGAAATGAGTGTAAAATTACAATTTTAAATTAACTATCGTGCTGCAGAGATGTTCACATATCCTATTCTACAGAACAAGAAAACATCTTAGTTTGGTACAGATCCCTGCACAAATCACACCATGATCATTATAATGAATAATAATGATGTATGAATAATGATGTAAAAATTATCATTCAAAATAATCACAATTAGATATTGTGTCAAATTCATGCAGCGCTAATTAATATAGAGTTATATAGCTTCATAGGTTGTCAGTGATGTGTCTCTGTTTTGTTCTGATGCTCTGCACAGATCTAGATAGTCTTATGGCTTTAGGTTCATAAAATATATGTAGGTTATTACTACTGCTGTCTTCTGTTGGTTGAAAACAACAACGCATCTGGTCTTTGCAAACAGAAATGGTGAAGATTATGTGTTTATTTGCATATAGAGCAGGGAAGAGGGATCTGATCACGAGAGGTGACGCAGTGAAATGAGGAGGTGTCGGCACTTTCAAAGCAAGAGGCAGGAAAAAATAGAAACATGGCGTCTGACAGAAGTTCAGCTCAAAACATGACGCTGCAAAAAGCTGCAAAAACAAATATTCAAATAGTTCGAACCTGTGTGTTTTTTGGAACAAATATTGGTCAGTTTTGGCCAATTTTGCCAGCTCTAGTTGCCACAGTCATAAAAGCTTAGAAGCATAGACACAGTGTATTTCTCCATATTTTAGCACAACTGTGTTTGGAAGCATATTGAGTGGACTGTCTGTGGGTGATTTTCTATGTAACTTGTCTTAACTAACGTGTTTGAATCCAAGAAGACAGAGTTCATTCAAACGAAATTAAAAATCCTCCATAAAATCAAAAGGTCAGTTTCTTCTCTGGCAGAACAATGAAAGTGAGCGTCATGTTCAAATACTGAAGCCCTGTGGTCTGTCTGCCAGTGAAGACTTCCCAAACACTCTGAGACACAACACAGATCTTCATCTCCCACATTAGCAAAACCTAAAAACACCCCTGGTGAATTGTTGACAATGCAGTAAACAATTCCTCCCATTCTCCCTCCAGCACCACAGAGAAGAGATGGATTGCCTTCCCTTCCTTTAAAGCATTACCCCGTCAAAGGAAAATGTTAATGAGGTGCTGGAAGCAAACGGGGAGGCAGCAGAACTGGCATGGTGTAGCAGTTGTCATTTTCATTCACAATGTTGGCAGGTGAAATAACTGACTAACTTCTTTAGTAATAAGCAGGAGATGAGTCACTGAGCCGGTTTAATAGAAGTGCATCACTGCTGCCACATCAGACGCCTTAATATCTTTGTTTTCCATAAACACGGGGAACAAGATGGACAGCTTCCCATTTCTGTCAAATTAATTTGTTTCAAGACTTTCTCAAAATTAACTCTGTATTAATTGATATTTTAGCCAGCAGAGATTTCTGCAAGAATTGCATTTTTCTGTATTTACATATTGAGCACTTAAACTGCTCAGAAACCCCCTTATTATCAATCTAGCTGTGAAAGCCATCCATCCTCTGATGCTCCAGGTCTCTAGTTTGTGGCTGTAAAGTTTCACGAGGCTGTGATTAACCTAGAGGTCACCACAGGTCATTTATACAGAGGTCACGTTTAAAAAAGTGGTCTCACTACAATCAAATGGCTCCTATGGGGATTAACATCATCACATATAAATACAGTTGGACTCATTGGATCCACGAGAGTCTCAGCTTTACATTGATACCAAATTTTGTAATTCAAGGCTGTTTATGGACCCCAGCATGCAGAAATATTCAGATACACCATTTTGGTATAGGTGAAATTAATAAAATGAAATAAAATGTTGATACTGCATTCAGAAATTACATGGTTTTTGCCCAAACTGCATGTGATGCAACTGCATCTGTACAGGGGAGACTCGTGGGTACCCCCAGACCACATTTTCATATCACATATCTTGAGGTCAGAGGTCAAGGGACCCCTTTGAAACAACCAAGAAAGTTGGTCCTCACCAAAACTTTGGAGTGTTATTTAGCCTCCTTCCCTTAAAGAAAGTAAAGTCAGTTGGTATTGTGGAAATCAGAGGGATAATTTATTGTTTATATATATATATATATATATATATATATATATATATATATATATATATATATATATATATATATATATATGTGTAACTTATTGTGTGATATATAAATATATATATATCACACAATAAGTAACACAGACAAGAGTGAAAGCAGACATGAGGGACTGTTTGTGTCAAACCAGTTTAAATTCTGTGCATCGTGGTTTATATACCACAGTGGGAAACTAAAACACTAGTAAACCAATAGCAACATTTGGCAAAGCTAAAGATACACTCTGCTTTGAACAGGGGTCATCGTGATGTATGAGGTGCTTGTGATTTGCAGTAAATAGACAAAACATGCAAAATCACTGATATGTCATCACTCACTAGAGGAGGGTGATTTGCATAACGTACAAAGCAACAGGTGATGAAGTTCAATATTTGAATATGTTAAGCCCATACAAAAGGCTGACTGCTGTTGCCACGGTTACCACAAACACACATAGTCATGCTACAGTACATAACAGTATCTAGTGCTATAGATATGTCAGTTAAAATACATGAAGACCAAAATGTCGGCTGGATTTTGTATTTCATGGGGATGGATGAGCAGCTGTGACGGCCTCAGGCACATTCTACTGGTTTAAATTGCCTTTTCTCCTCCAAAGACACTGCTGACGCACAAGCCAGAGACTCTCAGCCAACACTGTTGTCTCTTGTAACTGAATTCCCCATTTACACAAGATGACTGAGTAACCAGTGAAGGCCCGATCACTAAGGAAACCTGGACACCTTTTATCCTCAACAAGAAAAGACAGCAAAACAAAATTAGTCAAGATAAGGCATCTATTGTCCTCACATACAGCCCGTCATCAAAATGTCCTTGAGATACAGATACATTGGTTAAGAGGTAACTACTATGTCTTGCTTTTAAAGGCCAGAGTCTGTGAGAGCTTGGATAATAGAAAGAAGGGGGATGTGTGAAAATGGGTAATAAGTCATTTTGGAGTTTTTAAGTCATTGTCCATTATGTCCATTTTGTTATTGAAACAAGCCTCAAGACGTTCAAAGTAATTCAAGAAATGCTGCATCATAGATTTCAGGAGATGCATTAAATATCTTTTATAAAGTATGTTTTATAAAATGGGTAAAGAAAAGGTTGAAATATGCC
Source organism: Pterois miles (assembly GCA_947000775.1). Classification (NCBI taxonomy): domain Eukaryota; kingdom Metazoa; phylum Chordata; class Actinopteri; order Perciformes; family Scorpaenidae; genus Pterois; species Pterois miles. Next base: position 293,421 of record CAMQGK010000199.1, on the reverse strand, counting down.
AAACATCCAAGAATTACTGCTAAGCCCCTTCATCAAGCTACTGAGCTAACCCTGGGATGCTCAGCTCGCTTTGTCATATACCAACTAACTGTAACAACCACAGAAGAAAGATGGACGACATGACAGCTCTCCAAAAGTGAAGCCAAAACATCTGGATCGCCACCTGGTGGCTGGCTGCAGTATAGCTCATAAATGCTCCAATCATAACAACCTGCAGCCCAACAGCAACAACAGCTGTCAGTGTGTCAGAGTGCTGACTTGACTATGACTTGATCCAGACTGACTGGGACTATCATAAAGTGGGCATGTCTGTAAAGGGGAGACTGGTGGGGACCCAGAGAACCCATTTACATTCACACATCTGGAGGTCAGAGGTCAAGGGGCCCCTTTGAACATGACCAGGACAGTTTTTCAAGCTTTCTTCCCTACAAGCTAGTATGACGTGGATGGTACCAATCGATTCCTTAGGTGTTCTAGTTTCATGTGATACCAGCATCTTCACCAGAAAATTGAAGCTAAAACTGACTGGCTACAATCTTAAATTTTGTTAAAAAGTTAGCTCCTTTAAAACAAATTTGCATGAATGCATTATTATCGCGTTAACCTTGACAGTAACATTACGTTGCAATGACACCAGTGTCATTACAATATAACCTATATTGAGATCGAAGACTTTGGCCATATCACCCAGCCCAAATATGTGCTGTCCAACTTTAATCAACAAGTTACTGTCAGTATTACATTGTCAAATATCATAAGACAGTTTGGTTTTGTGATATTTGGTGTTGTGCTCGGCACAGTAAAACTACAACACTTACCACAAAGTCTAATAACTGATACATTCAGGTGAACAGCTTTTACAGCTCTATCTGTGGGAGTGACTGTGAGGACTTTCCTGAACAAACTGAATGACTCTCAGCTCAGCGGCCACGGCATTTAGTAATGGTCACTAATTCATAGCTGCTCCTTTTGTATCCCTCTCCAATATTGTTCACGTGCCCACTGATGCCTTTATCCCTCCAGACAAATCCCAAGCAACTGTGACCACATCCTCGCATTCTTTCTATGAAAACTCCCAACTCCAGCAATTAGTGGACTGTGAGTTACACTACACAGAGGGCTTGGGAACATAACATTCGTAGACCTCGGAAGACCTTTCAAAAGAAGACAACGAAGCCTTTCCGGCATTCCACAGAGAATATGTACATATGCCCTAGAGCCAGAAGGGGCGAGCTCACATTCCCGGTCTACAGGGATCACAATTAGCCCCTGAACAAAGAGGTCCAAGAGGTCTCGTCAAGGATGAAAAAGCCCAATTGAGATTAGCTGTTTAATTCCGGTCAATTCACTGAGTTCTGATGATCTGTAACACACGGGGCACATGTTCAACTTGTTTCCCATAAACCCGACGCAGAAAAAAAACAGCTCCAGACGTGGGATTAAATCCAGGCATGGCCAGCAGTGCATGTGTGTCACATAACCAAGAATTTCCTTCCATCCGTCAAAGGGAATTACAGGCGTGACGGGACATAATGTGCTCATTGTGCTCTCCAGCATCACATCTTATCTACAGCGAGGGGAATGCCATGGGGGGTTTAGGAAGCCACCTCAGGTTAGCAGTTGCTTGAGCTAAACAAACCGAAAAATTATACAGTGCACTGTTTGGGTTTGGGGTGTCACTGCAAGTCAAACACGCCTCAGGTGGTACAGCAACACCTTTAATCGCTGTTGTCTTCTCAATCCACATATCCATGAAAATACACCAACTGACCGAAAACAGGCTCTAAAATTAAAAAGCAAATGTTTAAATCATACCTGAAATTTCAGTCTAGAGCTGAAACATGAAGTGTATTTGTACGTGGAATTAATTAATTAATTAATATTAACTAGGGCTGTCAATCAATTAACATCACATGCTTGTCTAGAGTGAATCATGATTAATCATGACAAATATGCTGCTATATATGTAATATATATATATATATATATATATATATATATATATATATATATATATATATATATATATATATATATCAATTAACAACATAAAACGCACATTTTTTATGTGTTCAAAATGTACTTTAAACTGAGATTATTTAATACTCTCATCAACAGGGAGAGGACAAATATGCTGCTTTATGCAAATGTATTTCTATATTTATTCTTGGAAATCAATTCACAACACAAATCAATGACAGATATTGACCAGAAACCCTCCCAGGTTCTGACTTTAGCATCAACAATCTGCTCCAATCATAACAAACTGCAGCCCAACAGGCAACAACAGCTGTCAGTGTGTCAGAGTGCTGACTTGACTAGGACTTGATCCAGACTGACTGGGACTATCATAAAGTGGGCATGTCTGTAAAGGGGAGACTGGTGGGGACCCAGAGAACCCATTTACATTCACACATCTGGAGGTCAGAGGTCAAGGGACCCCTTTGAAAATGACCATGACAGTTTTTCCTCACCAAAATTTAGAGTAAGTTTGGAGTGTTATTTAACCTCCTTACCAACAAGCTAGTCTGACCTGGTTGGTCTTTATGTTTTCTAGTTTCATATGATGTCTGTGATGATTTATAGGATGTGTATTTTCACTCTAGTTTTAACACTGAGCACGCTACAACCCCAAAAAAAATCACTAAAATTCGCATAAAGCATTAAAGAAATTAGCAGCGAACAAATTTTTGTTCACACATTTATTATCACATTAACCTTTGAAAAAAAAAAAACACTTAAATCAGGAAACACAGTGGATCATGAGGCATTCTGGTGTTTTTGTTTTAGAGAAACTGACATGTGGCTTTCAGTGTGTTAACACTCGCATCAATGCGAGTACAAGCCAGTGGAGAATAAAACCATTTGTCTCAAAGCAATATATCACATCCTTTCAAACATTTTTAACAAAAGAACGTGTAGATAAGTGGCACAGCACGAGATGTTGAGAGAAATCGTTTCCATTCCCACTGACTTGCATTAGCATTGTTAACAGGAAGCTGCTGCCAATTTAAAGCATTCTTTGATCTCGGTGTGCATGAAGGAGCAGCTCGGCCCTGCAGTTCAGTAATGCTAGGAATATAAATTGGGGTTCAGCTCTACATGTTAAAAATATGCTCTCATGCTGCTGAAAAGGGATTCAGGCATCCACTGAATGGTATATACTCTATAAGGGGGGGGGGGGGGTTCCTATGTCAGACATGAACTGCCTGGCAGACTGGTGGATCACACATGGACTGTCCCCCAGTTTCACCTTTCTTGTTGAAGCAGCACCAAAACAGTAAAGTGTAAAAGGACCAGATCTAATTTAGCTAGAGGACTTACACCTGGAATCACCATGCATATCACTTCTGGTACACACATTAAAATTAGGTATGTCTCACCCTTCAAAATAAAAGGATATGGGCCCATTTTGTCTTCGCGTCCTTCCTTTGAAACTGACAATCAATACCTCATCTCACACATGTACTGTGACAGTCCATTCTGGGCTGCATGTGGGTTGGCTGACTGGATGTTCATTGCATCTTTGGTGTCTTCTGCCGTTCTGGCAGCTGTGGGAGGCAACCATGGAGATTCATTCATTCATTCATTCATCTATTTTTGTTCATTGCCCTTTCTTGAGAGCTACATTTGCATTGCTATCATTCTTTAAGCTACACATACAGAAAGGTGTTGCTTATGCCTTGCAGCGGACTGGCTTGACTTCACCCCTTTTAGTTTCTATGGTGACACAAAGAATGAGAAGGTCAGACAAAAAAGGGAAGCTGAGCGGTACCACTGGCTATAGACGACGTCCCTGTTTCCACTTTTCACTGTAACCTGCTCCATCCAACTCAACTCATTAGCGGTTAACTTTAAAGACTTTTGTTGTGTAGAATCTCCTTGAACACATCTGGCAGTAACAGCTTAAAGGTCTATGAGATCCTTGCTATTGCATAATTTCACTGTCACATATTTAGCTAAAATAACAGGACTAGCAGTGCTGGGGCCGAGGGCAGAAATCAGGAACTGCTGCCTTCAACACCCGAAACAACCCCTCCAAGGTTAGCATGCTGCCAGCTGGCCGGCAGCCACAGAGCCTCTCCTTCTCTCTCACATCCGTCAGCTGGCCTCTGTGATTATCAGCGACTGATGAAAAAACACCGAGTACACGGACCTGCCCCGTGGTGCTGACACCCCCTGCTCTGGCCTACCTGGATCAGATGGATCCACTCAGCTGTCGTCTCCCCCAAGTCCAGGTCACTGGATATACCCCAAAGTCACAGTCGGGCTGGCCTAGATGAGGTAAAAGGCCTTCTGTTCACAGTGGTTTGGTTTCTCCCAGCTAAACTGACGGAACGAAAAAGGCAGAATTGTGTTGCATGAAAGTTTCATTCAACTATCACCGTCTTGGACGACGGCAAGCTTTGGGAATATTTTGAATTTTATAATCTCCAGGAGAAATAGCACCTTGACATGACTCATAGAAACTTTGTTGGATGAGAGTATTTTAAGGACACTATCAATATAAGGGCTTATATTGTCAGCCATTACCCAGAAGCTAACGTTGGTGAAACAGCACCAAACACTACACTACAAACGAGCCAGCCAACTCGAATCTGCATTTCAAAATACCTGTGCTCGTGCAGTGTCATTGATAACTATGGCTATCATTTCATGAGCTGCACAACTGACAGGTATACCATACCATCCCACATCTTTTTGCCAAGAGAGAGGTGCCCCAGCTACACTGGGTCAGGGAAGCTTTAAGGTAAGGCTGTGATGCATGGACATAAAGAGCAACTCCGTCATTTCTTTAATATTAGAGATGAGTCTTGTGCTCTACAAACTAGAGTGATGTGTCAAAGCCACACAAGCTTAGGGGTCAAACTCAGACCCAAGGTAATTATATTTGGCCCATGAGATATATGAAAGAGCTGGCCCGCCAATATATAGCACATGAACCACCTCTCCCCAAAAATGGCCAGACGAAAGATGGACAACAGGAACTCTGAAGACAGGTGGGAGGCAGGATATTTGTTAGGTATCAGGTATCAGGTTTGATCAATGGGCATCAGAGTAAATCAGAGTCCAGCATCTGAGCCTGGATGAATGTTTTCTTTATGCACTTTTTCCTGCTGCTCCAAGGCACCGACTGTTATTAGTTAAATGGTTGTTTTTTCACTGAAGGAAATTATAGGACTGTCGCCTCATAGCAAGAGAGTCACAGGTTCGAATCCGGCTTGGGGCTCTTCTGTGTGGAGTTTGCATGTTCTTCCCATGTTGGTGTGGGTTTTCTCTGGGTTTTCTCTGGGTTTTCTCAGGCTTCCTCCCACAGTCCAAAGACATGCTGTTTAGGTTAATTGATGACTCTAAATTGCCCGTAGGTGTGGATGTGAGCGTGAATGGTTGTTTGTCTCTATGTGCCCTGTGATGGACTGGAGACCTGTCCAGGGTGAACCCCGCCTTCGCCCAATGCCAGCTGGGATCAGCTCCACAGCAGCTTCTTTCCTTAGGCTGTGTAGACTACAACTCATCCTCCGTACCCATCGTTGTTTGTTTTTTTCTTGTGTAGCATAAAGGGACTACAACTTGTAGAATGACAAATGAACCTTGAAACTTCTTAAACAAACCAAACAGCCATTTTTGCTGCTCTCCCTCTTCCCCAGGTGAGAAAAATGGCAAACAACATTTGCATGTGAACCAAAATTTGATGTGAAGAAGGTTCTCAAGCCAATGAAAGTAGCAACCAACTTAAAGGCAGAACCACAGACTATAAACACCCCTTAAGATTTTAAGGAGGTTTTTCAAATACTGAGCTGAGAAGACAAAAACAAAGGTTTCCAACCTGGAAGGGTTTTACAGCAGACGCAGTTCCCATCACCACAATAAAGACTGTGAACATGCACCAGATGATATTAATACCTCTAAAATCAAATTAGCCTTCATCTATCCTGGGTTGAACCTTGAAAAACATGTCTCAGTTTGTTCAGGCTGAAACAAACTTGCTACTTGCTCATCTTCACCTCCATTCAGAGCTAGAAATGGAAAATTCAGATGGCCTCAATCATTTTTATCCTCGGTGTCCGTGTAGGAGGATGTGAAACACAAAACTATGAGACTGAACATTTCCATGTTGGTGGTGAAATAAAAATCTAGGGTCACTTCCTGTTACATGATGAAAGATCTGCTCTCTGTTTTTATTACTGTGTCCACACAGAAACAACAGAGTGACCGGGCCACTGGTCCCCTCTGTCCACATCATGATGAAGACATCCATCTGAGATCATCATCATCATCATCATCATCATATTTGCTGTTCTTTGCCATGGGGGAAAAATACATTCACTTTTCAGCTCCAATGTTGTATGTGCACCATTGCTTCAAATGATTTTTAACAAGAAAGAGACTCTTTCTAAGGACCATTTGGACAGTGTTTGCAGCTTAGCAGTGGACCGGTGCTGACTCCAGCTGTGCTTTTACTGTAAACAGCTGCAGGCATGGGTAATCTAACTACAGCATTCATCTGGCTTTAATGGTAGAGACAGAGAAATGTTTGTCTTCCCTTTCAGGTAAAGTGCTGGGATGTAGACTAAAAAACAAATAAGTATCTATTCACACTTCAACTTTAAGCTAATGATGGACCACACAGTAAGGACCAAAGCCAGACTCTAATTAAGTGCTTTCTGGTGGCCTGCTGGTTGGGAACTACACCATATAACATTTCTTTTCTTGCATTTTATATCCTCTTTCTTTTGTGATGTTCCTTGTCTGCATTTTTACTGTCAGTCTACCCAATAAAGGTCCAATCAAAAATATCAATTACAAAGTTTGATAAATGTGATTCTCCCAATGCATAAAATGTACCACCATCTCCATCTCTTTCAGGGTCTCACTCAAGGGAATTGGTTATCAGAGGTTGTAAGCACTTTGTTATTTTGTTGTGTTTCTTTCTACAGTAGTGAAGGTGCTCTTTCTTTCAGGGGAGGCAGGATGCCTCCACTGTGAACTGCAGGACAGCCTGCCTTCTGTCAGTAATATGGAAATAAGGCTTACAGGAAGGGGTTGATTTTAGTGGCATTGTAAATACAGTAGCCAATGCGGACCAGTTATGTAATATCACAGACTGCATATAAAGATGACATGACAGATCCCCAAAAGTATGGATGGGCGGATCACTACTGTGATATCGATACACTGATTCTCACAAGCTACTAATCTGGTTTGTTTCCTTTTTCAAAAATATCAATAAAATTATATAAACAAAACATAGGTGACTGTATTACTATGAGGTTTGTGCCAGAACAGCTGCTCCATGTCACATGACTGTGGAAACCTACATGAGATCAGAACCGAGTGTACAGCCGAGCACAGTCGTGCACCTCCGCGTCTAACATGTGAGCGAATCGACTGCAGGGAGCCTACTGAGAGCAAGCTTCCCCGTTATAAAATTACAGCAAGATGCAGTATTTAATATAAATATATTTATAATTAGGGATGGGAACGGTTCAGATAAAAAAAACTGAACCGTTAGGTTCGCTAGTCACGGTTCAGGTCACGTATGTATCGTCCGGTTCATTTGAAACAGGTTATGAGGCCGATTGTGGTTTTTTTCATGGCATTTATTGTCACACTAGAAATCAAGGCCTACGGAAAGAGGCTGGGACACGGTGGACACGAATATGAGGTATAACATGCAGCGACGACGTGAAGCTGCGGTCGTGCGTTGTTGTCGGCTCAGTTTCGGCGAGGGCGGACCAGATTTTACTGTGCATGCGTTGATAACAACAACAACAACGATAAAGTTCAGCTCGAGGATCCACCAGCGTTGTTTCGCTCTGCTGTGTGGGAGCGTTACAGATTTGGTGTTACGTATGACAGTGGTGGATAAAACATCAGCTGTGTGGCTTATGGCTTATGTTAGCGGCAACACTTCCAATATGATAAATCATTTACGGAGAAATCACTCCAGTGTGTCCGTTGATAGCACAAGGAGGAGAGAGTCAGGGTGGAAAGAGCATTAGTGAACATCCTCACAAGGTCTATACACTACTGGTACTGAATTTAAAAATGTGGCTTTTCCAATCACAAAGCACACAATACGATATGTATCTGACTGAGTCATGTAACGGACACACTATGTACCGAGTTGTTCATACACAGAAATCAGGAATGTGGTAAAATACAGGACAGTGTTGAGAGTTAGTTCAGTGTCAATAGGAAAACATTCAGAACTCAGTAAAATGTTCATGACAACAAAGAAACTACATATTTGTGGTATAAATCACTGATTGTGTCCCTACGCTTCACCTGCTGTGTATTTACTGACATTCCAGTCCTACATGGATAAACCTCACCAGTGATTTAAGTCTGAGACCAGAAGCACCAAAACACCACACAGCTAAGCTAAGAGCCCATTTTGATGTTTGACTTGAATCACGTTCACACTGAAAGTCAAAGTGTCTCTATCAAGATTTCTCCACCATGTGATCACAGATGTGATGGAACTGGTTCATGTGAACTGGGAAGAGCTTGCAGTCTCAGTTAACACTGTTTGGTATCAAAAATATATTTTTTTATATGATTATGACGCATAACATGGGTCCCCTTAGATCCAATTTGGGTGTTAGACATATTGCCATTATCCAATTACAAGAGGACCCTGCTCAACTTGATTCAACCAAATCAAGGGCTACACAATATTGGAAAAATCTAACATAGTAATATTTCTATGGGATATAGAGTATATTGCAATATGAAAAAAATGCAGGAATATTCACCCACATTTTGTTAAGTTGAATGCATCCATCTGGTGCACTTTGAGAACAAAAGGAGGCCATAATCATTTTTGCGCTAGTAAACAATTTAATCATAAACATATTGGTTGCATAAATATGAATGATGACAACACCAAAAAAAGCCACACCCACAACTAATGGTTACCGAGACCTGTGCCAGGATCCCCGCTCCCTTCAGTTTCAAGTAGCACGACATTTGTAGCATGTTTGAGTTGATATGCCGACATTGCGCGTCCGGCTGAAACGATTCATTAAGCAGCCCTAGTCTTTGAAGTATCACAGGAACTCGTAATGACCTCTTTCCCGGAGTACAACCATTGCGTCTTCACACTGAGGATCCAATGAGGTGGTTTGGTCATCTAATTGGGATGCCCCTAAGACACCGCCCTCTGGCAAGCACACCCAACTGAGAAGAGGCCTGGGGGTAGACCCAGAACATACTAGAGGGATTACATAACCCATCTGGCCTCCCCCAGAAAGAGCTGAACGTTGTCGGGAGATAACGGCAGTCTTTGCTACCAACACAACCCGGACCTGGGGCACAGCAGAAACTGAAAGGATGGATGTTGGTTCAAACTGGAAACAACTGCCGGTGAATACCCCAAAACACACATGAAGGATGCTCACACAAGAACTTACCTAAAACCAGCAATTAGGAGCTTCAATTATACTTTAGGAGCAACAGAATCAGACGGCGGCTGGCGGTACCACGTTTTAGCACTCTGTGGCTCACGATACAGCATTTTCACAAATGTCCTGAAAGTCTCTCTAGACCCAGAGTTTGGTTTGTCCTTTCTGGGCTACTGTAGAAACATGGAGGGGCAACATGGAGGACTCAGTGAAGAGGACCTGCTCCCTATGAGATATGAGGAGATCGTTCTAAACTACGAAAAGACGATTTGTGTTTTCATGTGATTATACACTAATGAAGACATAGTTATGAATATTATATTCCATTTCTGTCAATAGATCAGCAGAAATGTTAAACACTGGTCCGGAGGTTCCAGTGCTGAAGTGGTTTGTCATCCAGTTGTGAGAGAGACGAGGTGGGCAATGATGTCGTCCCTGACTCCATCAAGGGTCTCATGGTTTCATGCATTCATTGCTAAGAACTTCACCGCATACCACACGCTGCGACCTTCCTCCATCCCGCTGCATCTGAATCCTAATTTGAGGTAACTCAAGTCATATTTCCTTGATTCACACCGTTTGGAGCTAGCAGGTGCTGTAGAGACTTCACTGGCGCTGCTAAAGTAGCTGCTTGCACTTGTGCTCGGTTCACCGTTGTCCACTTCAGTTTCCACGGTGCTGCTCCAAATATTCTCCTCCTGATCCACACTTCTGTTCCTAATAGTTCCTGTTTGGAGACAGAGCTGCAGTGTTTTTGAAGCCTTCATCTTTATCTAGCTACCTCCGCTACACTCTAGCAACCTACTACGTAGCTGCAGCTACGCGACCAAGGCCATGGACAGGAGGTGTGGACGAGTGGACATGAGACTTGACCACAGCTCCAGTTACACTGCACACGTTACTGTCTGTTTTTACTAACCGGAGCTGTGGTCTAGTCCCATGTCCACCGTGACTCCACCTCCTTAGGCTTAATACGTGGCAGGGTTTCAAAATAAAAGTTATTCAGTGATTCCTCCACGTACCCCCTGAGGGAGCTCGCATACCATATGCCACAGTTTGAGAACCAGTGTTATAAGATATCCCTTCACAGGCCAATGGGGTCCAATCACCCCGAGACCAATGTAGTTCATTAGTAAGACTAATGTGATGCTGAACCGTGATGGATGTGGCACATTCAGATATTAATCAAATGCGTCAAGGGCAGCAGGCTCATAACAGCTCTAACTGATGGGCTGACTGTAGGAATGCCTTGTAGATGAATGACCACCGCTTCGGGGGCTTCACAGTTGTGAACTTGGTCCAGTTCCTGTTGCCCCTTAAATTCCTGCTTTAAATGCTGCTGATCTGAAGCAGCACGCACAGCGGCAGTCCTGTTTACTGAAGCTAGGGGGTCAGAGATTCTGCTTGTCATTAATCGAGAGCAACTGGCCGAAAGGACGATCAAAGGAAAGGCTGCACACATGTAATCACAGGCCAGATCTCTGAGGAGGGACCTGTGTGACTGGATCAGCACCTTGACACCTCCAGGACCTCATATCCAATCAAGGATTTCACACCCTCGAAAACTGACAGCTAATGCTGATTTCCATCAGCCTTATGCTGTTTTAACTCCAATTCTATGTTATTGAAGCTATATGATAGTACTGAATACAAAATGCTATCTGTGTTCATTCTTGACCTTACCGACCTGACCCAACTGAGCTATCTCCATCATCTGAAGAAGACCACAAGAGGTGACTGAAAATGGACCTCGAGTTAATCTCTTAAGCCCGACGGACCCGTTACTTTAAACGGGCCACACCCTGTGGTGTAGTTACAGTAGATTACAGTTACAGAAAAGTCACAACAGAAGATGATCTATGTATAGTAGTAATGTATGTTATACCATTTTGAAAACCTGAAGTCTTCAACTTTCAGAATCTGTAAACCAACTGTATGCTGCCCATACTATGTCTTATTACATAAGTATTTTAACAATAAAGTCATTCAGAAATGAACTTCATAAATACATACATACATAGAGCCGGTGGAGGCTCGGGCATTACCTGACGAGGGCACTTTCCCCATCACAATATCAATTTGCATGCAGCCTCAGCCTCAGGCGTCCAGCCAGAAAGCAGGTGGTCTGCGACACGAAGTAGAAAAAGAGAGTAGAAGCAAAACAAAAGGACTAATGTAGTTTTTCCATATGTTAGCATGTATGAAAAGACCCCACGTGAAGTAGGGACGACTTGATTCCTATAACCGAATTATTTAACCTGCGTATATCAAGCATTTTGATCACTGTAACTGATCATTGAGTGATTTACACTGTATTCTGTGGCAGCCCTGTTGGGTTAGAATAATGGCTGAAAAGATGAGTTTGTAGAGATGGACGCGCTGCTGCTTGTGTGTCCTTCAGATTTTAACAGGTTAAGAAAGCTGTGGTTCATTTTACAATTGGATTAAAAGGACACCTTCACGTAAGTAACAATATAACAATATAAGTCAAACTGTGTATTTCCCGTAGAAAATGGATCCACTGATACAGTTTGTGAGTTTGTCTCTGCTGACGACGTGATAGCTCTCTTCAATAAAACATCATCAACATCATATCATGAGTCAGCAGCAAAGGTGATTTAGAATGACTGGTTCATTTAACCAAGCGGCCCGATCACACTGACAGCAGCATTAAAGTGACGGGTGTGGGATGGCTTCTCCACATAAAGGTCAACATGAGAATTGAGGACTGACAGACTTTCATTTATTATTCTGAAGATAGAGGCCTGACAGACTTGTTGTGGATTTATTTTTGCGGTGGATGAGCTCAGCGGGCGTGCGGTGCACCGGCAGACTAAACATCCACTCTGTGAGACACATGCTGCCGCTGCTGCATCTGTCAGCCGGTGGCATCCCTGTGGCTGCAGCCTGTGCTGAGGCAGCAATCTGCACAGACAAAAGTCTTATCAACATGCACAAACAGTCTGACCCCCCCCGCTACCCAACAGAGCAGACACACTGCCATTCACCCTCTGTCTCTGCCCGCAGGCCTGCTTTAAATCAAACCCTTAAAAAGGATGAATCATTGAGCAAAATTATCAAAACACAACTCTGCATCTGTCAGATCAGGGTTCGCTCTCTCTAACTGCAGGCCTGCTTTTAATCAGCTCTTCCAAACCAAAACACCTTCAATAGCTGAGCGACAACATGCAGCTTTTCACAGGCCACACTGACACAATCTGCAGTGTGGACGAATGTGGATGAATGTGGAGTAGGTGTTCAGCCTGAGGACGGGCTGAAGGAATGAACGTCAGGGACTTTTTCCTTCACTAATGAGAAACACTTAACAACAGTGTTGGAATGTGGCGCTACTATTACTTCCAGGTGACAGTCAGTCCCTGGTGTACAAGCTCTCACACACACACACACACACACAGTCACAGAGCAGATGTGTATCTGTGGTAAATGGATGTAGTGTATCCTTCGGATGTGGGTGCTCTTGGTACGGGGTTTTGTATGATGAGACTGCTTGTTAAAGGAAAACTGCAGCTTATTATAACTTGCTGATCTTATTTTTGTAATTTTAGTGTTCACCTTTGTTTTCTCTCCCAAATAAATTTGATCAATCTGAGATTTGTTTTCATTTAAAGTAGAGCTGTCAACAGAATAAAATATGTAATTGCAAATTAATCGCATCCATAGTTAAGCGCAATTAAATGCAAAGTAATCACACATTGCTTCATGCAAATATATGTATATATTTATTATTGCAAATCAGTTAAAAACACAAATCAATGACAGATATTGTCCAGAAACCCTCCCAGGTTCTGACTTTAGCATCAACAATCTGCTCCAATCAGAACATGGCAAACTGCAGCCCAACAGGCAACAACGGCTGTCAGTGCGTCAGAGTGCTGACTTGACTATGACTTGGGGAGGGGGAACCCATTTTCATTCACATATCTGGAGGTCAGAGGTCAATGGACCCCTGTGAAAGTGGCCATGACAGTTTGATTGACCTCCTTCACTACAAGCTAATATAACACGGTTGGTACTGATGGATTCTTTGGGTTTTCTTGTTTCATTTGATACAAGTATCTTTACGCTAACTTTAAGCCTGCTGCAACCTAATATCAATCAATAAATTAGTGGCATTAAAACAAACAACAAACATGTTATCGTGTTAACTATGACAATCCTAATTTACTATTGGTAGTGTTCTTATTTATTCTCATATTTGTTGAAATTTCGTACATCCCAGCAGCAATCAATGACTCAAATGCTCTGACAAAAACATCATAATGATAATTTTGGGGAAGAGGGAGGCCTGAAGGGACGGACTGCCAGTGTAGGTGACTTGGTAACACTGGGCCAGGTTTTTCAGTTTGGTGATTTTTAAATCGAGCATACTCTTACTGGTTTCTCAACATTACTCACCGTAGCTTCAATGTTTAATGGTTTTATAATAATGACTGGCTAGGACTGAGCAATAAAATTTTTCATGATAAAATCTTCCACTATAATAATGGCACATTCATTTTCCATGGAGCTATGTAGTTTTTAATGCGTTTTCCTCTTCCTCTACTCTGTCACTACTACTGCAGAAGTAAAATGGTGAATAAGTAGTTTAGAGTATCACAACCCAAACAAAATGACTCGTTTCACTATCAGTGTTTGATCAGTTCTGTCTGAAAACATTTAGAAAGTCTAGAAGAGCTGTACAACTGAATTATTTTATCCTGATTCAAGTTAGCATTCTGCAAAAGCAGCAGGCAGCAGTGAGACGGCCAAACAGAAGTGTCTGATATACATAATCAACCCTCAGAGACCTGACCGTTCTGATGATAAATGACTTTATATTAGAAACCATAATTAACCTGCTGGTTTCTTTAGGGTGCCGTCCTAAGAGAACATAATATCATGATAATTACAGACATCAATCAATATAAACAAGAAGGTCCAAACCGAGTGTCGGTCTGGACTCTGTATGGTCAGCCTGTGAATTTATGGCTAAACAGACAGTCAGTGGTCATGACTATAATGTTAAATCCAGCTACATGTCCACCAGGTCCGACGAGGACACTAGGGGACACGGTGCTCAACTCAACTGGTCGTTCAAGTGGTGGCATACTTGATCATAGAATGCACCTGATTGGTCCCTGGTTCTCTGCTCGCCGTTTCAAACAGGAAACAAGATGACGGCCTGCTCATGAACTTCCTGTTGTTCTGTCTAAACAATCCATCATAATCAAGCCTTGAAAAGTGACAAACAGGTGAATCTGCCACTGCTGGTTTGAGCTAGCCTAGTTTGACAGCTTGGTCAAAGTTTTGTGAGCCGGATGCGTTGCATTGGATGGGCTCACTTGCATAAAGGACTGTTCCCGCCTCTTCATTTTGAAAGAACAATGGCGAATGAGGAAACCCCAACACTCGGCCAACCACTTGTGTAACTTCATCACTCAGTCATTCAGTGACTTTTGGGATTTTAGGGCTGGCCCTCTCCAGCCAAAAAGCATACTGTGATAACATTTTTGGCCATATCGTCCAGCCGTATGACCGGCAGAGAGCGGATATGAATACTTCAGATCAGTCTTTATACACACCACATGATTTTTTCTGCTGACTGTCAACATCAACTGACCCTGGAACAGAGCCAAGTCAACTTGGTCCTATCAGTCCTCAGGCCAGAATCAGTAGTTCAAATGTGTGTCCCCTGCCTTTGTTTATATTTATATTTATATAATGTGTGTCCCCTGCCTTTATAACTCATGATTTTAGGTGATGAAAGAATTCTGAATGTGAGAAGTAAACAAGTTAAGTTGACTGACTTTTTACAGTGTACAGATGTGGTTGCTTTCACCGACAGATGTGGGTCGATCCGGCTTGGTTTGGCTCAGTGTTCAGAGGCTGCGTGTTGAGAACTAACCCTTCTGTTTCTTATCAGATTCTCTTTGCAAAGCAGTCCGTTTTGTTCAAACATGTGGTGCATGCAAACAAAAGCCCGCCGGTTGGAGCATGAAGTCACTGACAGTGAAGTCACCGCTAGTGATAAGCCCAGCGTGGCGTTTGACACGTGGGGTGTCTGAATGACCATCTGTGTGGGTACGGAGGCACACCCAAAACAGACGGAGATATTCCCTGAACGCTTCCAGCCAGGGCGGGAGACCTGAGCCTGGGAAGAAACAAAGCGACGGGACCGGGAACTGGGGCCAGATTCACAGTGGGGACTCGAGACCTGCAATTATACAAGCCAGCGGAAGCGCCTACCTCTCCTCTCACACAAAACTCAGCCTTATGAAAAAGACGATCACGTTTCGGCAGCCTTTGTGCGGGCCTGAGTGTTTGGTTCCTATACCTTTTGTATAGGAAGCACGTAGACAAATCTCCCATCTTAGCTGCCAGGTTAGATCAGGCTATTCCCACAAGGCACAATAGGCCCAGCTAATAGCATTCCTGTAATGGCAGCAGAAAAGCTGTGGACAAACATTTACGGTTGGCCAGATTGAGTTTTAAAGAGCCTCCTTTCTCCTGCTGTCCTTGTTGCATTTAGACAGGTCAGTGGGCTCCTCCCTGGTGTTTTGTTCGATGCCATTCACAGCGCTCCATCACTCAGTGCCTCCAACTCTCTCGCCTGCCCTCTGTTCACTCAGACAACACTGACCCTGAGCAAATGAACTCTGGCATTCCTCAGCAAGGGAAAAGTGTTCAGAGCGAGGCTTTGGAGCTGTAAAACAATGAACTAAACACTCCTAAGTAGAAAGAGAAGGATAAACTTCATCTATGTCAACACAACTTGGGTTTTGTCTTCGTCGCTCTGGTCATTGGTTGCAGTGTTGCCAGATTGGGCTAGTTTTCCCCCATTTGGGCTAATTGTGATTAAGTTGGGCAGGGAAAAATTGTGTTTGGCTGGTAGATGAAACCCTGGCTGCTTTCGTCAAAATTTGGCAGGTTTTTGAAAATACTGTATGTATTGTAATAATATGTTCAAAAACACAGATAAAAAATTCAGTAAACTCCATTGTGTCCACTCACTCATAACAAGGAAAATGGATCAGTTACTTGTGTATTTGATTGTCTATTAATCTAAAATTTTTGGATATTTGATGCAGATATGAAGCTTGTTATGCTTATGGTGTATTTTCTTTTGCACATGTTTTAAAGTTTTACACAGGTTTCTAGCAAGGTTATGATTTAGGCTATTTTTTATTGAATTGGTTGGGTTTAAAGTTGTGAATGGGCTGGAAACCGATCTGGCAACACGACATTTGGTTTGTCCGTTCTGGGCTACTGGAGAAACATGGCAGTGAAACATGGCAGACTGTGAAGAGGACCAAGTCCCTATGTAGATATAAATAGTTCATTCTAAGGTTACAAAAACACACCAACTTTTACCTTCAGCTGATTATACATTAACGAAAACATAGTTATAAATTTTATATCCCATTTCTACCTACAGATGCTACAGACTGTCCTTTAAATGCTGCAGCTGGTGGAGACTGGGGACTTTTGAACTGTTTCACAGAATATATTAATCTGTACAAATGCAACATATTTTATGAGGTTTATATTCTTAATCTACATAAAATAAATGTAGTGAGTGAGTAAAAAGCACACTCTTTATAACAAAAAGCGATTCTTTCATTATGAATTTTTATTTAGCAATAGTGAATAAAATATCTGAAATATCCTCTGCAATGTAGTGGAATGTAGAAAGTAGCATAAAGTCAAAGCAGTCATTTAAGTCCAAGTAACCTGCCTGTTAAAGAGAGAAAGTTTGGATCATCATCTGTCTTCATCTCAGTATCGTCCCTGTCCAGTGACAGCCAGGCGTCTCGGCATCACAGAGCTTGATCAGCAGCTCACCCTTCCATCTGAATCTGAATATCCTGTAATTAGCACAACAATTAATCATTATCCACATGTTCTCTTTGAAAACTGCACCGCCTCATTTGTGTAGCAAGTTCTGGTTGTGAGAACGTTCAAACTGCCCGAAACTCACAGTCACATCAGTTCTGAGTGCAGATCACGGCGAGGAAAACTGCCAACACTGCCAACTGCCAACACAACCTCGCATTCATCTAGTATAATTCCCATACTAGTTCTTATTCTGTATATTTGCACATATTTGTACATACTCCATTCGCAATACTCTTATTTTTATATTGTACATTTGCACACACTCTGCACTTTACTGCTGTCTTTTTGCACTTCTGGATGGATGCTAACTGCATTTCGTTGTCTCTGTACTTGTACTCTGCACAATGACAATAAAGTTGAATCTCAATCTCAATCTCAACCTCAACAACTCGACAAACACACACCGGTCGGCTTTCTGCCCTCCGGGTCTATGCTGTATGGAAGAAGTTACATGTGAGAAAACAACAGCAGCAACACTGCGACAAAAATCATTCCAATACACAAAACAGCTACAAAGCTAATTTCAAGGTTTAGAAGTTTAGGATGCTTCACTCCTACTCTTTAGTGTGCCTCTGAACTGAAGGCCCACACACTAGCCAATAGGTTACTAGCCAACAGATTACTAGCCAATAGGTTACTAGCCAACAGATTACTAGCCAATAGGTTACTAGCCAACAGGTCGCAAGGCAAATAGAGTTGAAACAATTAGTCAATTAATTGTACACCAAACTCCATCACTGCTTTGGGCATGTAGTGCATTGTCCCTCACCACTGAGCAACTTTGCCGTCTGTTTCACACACTTTGAAAACCTTCACACCACAGACATACTTGGTTTTGTCCACAACGTCACATATGCATCATCTTAACAGCCTTAACAGTCAACAGGAAATGTTCATATCTTTCGTAAAATGTTAATATTTCTACAGAAAGACAGCTTGATAGTCCTTTAACTACTGGCTGAGAGGAAACTAATGAAAAATGTCCCGCAGAGATGTCTTCACACTAAATATATTCAGCTTAGTGTTGTACAAAAGAATAAGAAATCCAGCAAATATTCACATCGACAAAAAGAAAGAAAGAAAAGAAAAAGAAAGATATTCCTTTATTAGTCCCACAGTGGGGAAATTCAGTTTTACACTCTGTTGTTCACACAGTACATATACATGTCAATGGAGAGATGTCAGAGTGAGGGGGCTGCTCCTGACAAGCGCCCAGAGCAGTTGGGGGTTCGGTGCCTTGCTCAGGGGCACCTCGGCAGTGCCCAAGAGGTAAACTGGCACCTCTCCAGCAACCAGTTGGTCTTGGTCCATGGGGGACTTGAACCGGTGACCTCCGCGTCCTAACCCAAGTCCTTACGGACTGAGCTACTGAATGACTCGTTTTGCTCAAAAATGACGTGGTCATTGATGATTTACCAAAATCTTTATTTATCATACAACCAGTTTTATGAGATGGTGTACGATGTCAGACATGTTGTGTACATGGGCTTTCATTCTTAACCTTGGAATCAATAGTTTGACTAAAAAATCCAACTCAAGGTCCATTTACAGTTTGCCAGTGCTTTCAACCACATCTCAGTCTTCCTCAGCAAGACTGTGAGATGTAGATGAAGGCACCACTCTCCTCCCCACTCTGGAGCTCTGTACTCCGCTGCCAGTGGCGTGGAGGTCCTGCCGGTCCAATAACTTTATATTTGATGTTATAAAAATGTTAATAAAATGTACCCAAATTCACAATATTACTGCTGACATTTCTATAGTATTACATCACAACGTCTGCTGTATTAGCCGTGTGTTTGCTACCTGTTTATTTGCATACAGAGCGGGAAAGTGAGATCAGATCACAAGTGACCACTCAAGATGCATGTGGAGACGCATTCTAACGCCAGGTGTGTACAGATGCAGTTAGAGCTGTCCACTTGTGATCCGATCACGGAGGACGCATCTTAAAACCAGGTCTGAACAGGGCCTATGTGAACGTGTCCTGAGCCACATTAAGGACCACCTACTCAACTGTGGGTCTCTGCACTCCTCAGGTGAATAGACCAGCAGACACGAGTGCTAGTCGGCCTCCCAGCATGTTCTGTGGGCTACTGTACTCTGTTGGTACGACTGTATTTTATTAAAACATGTCTCATCTATAGGCTACATATCAGATCAGGCACAGGAAGTGCATTATTATCATACTGTCAGTGACGTGTCTGTGTTTTTGTTCAAGCACTCTGCACAGAGCTGACAAACATCCTCTCTCTCTCCTAATAATTAAATAAAATAAAATGTACCCAAACTCACAATTATGGAAGATATTACCACTGACTGTGCTGTACTATTCTGTTGCAGCTTCTGCTGTATTAGCCATGTGTTTACTAGGCTATGTGTGTGTTTCATACAGAGAGGCAGTGACATGCGCAATCACGGATGCGCATCCTAGTGCCGTGTGTGAACTGAAAGGTTAGAACGGTCCATTTGTGATCAGATCACCTAAGAGGCATGTTAATCCCCAGTCTGAACAGGGCCATATAAAGGTCACAGACACTGAATCAAGTACTGTAGTTTGTATCCCAGGTGAGTGTGGCCTCGCAGTGCTGTTTTGCATTGATTCGATAACATGGACTCAGCAGAGTGAAACTACTCCAGGAAGCCCACCTCAGTCTGTGCTGTTTGTCTCAGAGCTGCAGAGGACAGTTGACTCTGCCTGTACTGTGTGATGGATTTGCATTGCAAATGTGGGCTGAGGGACATGTTTGAACACTCAACCTTCCCCATGCGGCACATCACATGGTCGTTAACACAACGGCAACGGCACCCTCCCACCACCACCCAACCCCTCTACTGCCTCCACACACACACACACACACACAGAAGGTGTTTGTTCATCTGAAGAGCTGAGAAAGTGGTTGTGATCATTTTATGTTAATAACTTTAACTGTCTCCAGTGTTTTATCTTTCCTCTCTCTGCCTGTCTGTTTAGTGAAGTTTTAATGATCAGATTAAAGTGAAGTGATACTAAACCAACATGTTCATGATGAAAACATGCCCAGGTGAATGATTTGAACAGTGTTATCACAGGTAATTGTGTCATCATCAGTCAGTCCAGGTAATCCTATAACGTTTATTCTGTTCAACCCCAAGAGAACATAAAAACGCTCTGAAAAATACTGCTATTTCTTTCAAATATATGGTTCATGAAGCAGAAAATTTGTGGCCACAACAAGTTGATGCTGCAATCTACAGTGCTGCATTCAAGGCACACTAGAAAAAATTGAATATCCAAGTTCCCATCTAGGAATAAGGATCATGATGAATTTCAGATGCTGAATGACTGTTATTTAGTCTTGACTAAAGTAGTACTGCAGCATCAAGGGGGGTACAAGCCAGTGTCTCCCTTGTGCCAGTCCCAAGTCCGGATAAAGGCAGAGGGTTGCGTCAGGAAGGGCATTCAGCGTAAAACACATGCCAAAAACCAAACATGCCAATCATCTCTGTGATGATTCGCTGTGGCGTCCCCTGAGGGGAGCAGCCGAAAGGAGAGGAAGAAGAAGTCCTGACTAAAGCAGTGGTTTGGTTTCTAAGGTTTTCCACATCAAGGACCCCTCACTGGACAATATTAGACCACAGTATTAAACGCGTATTAAACCCATCCCCAAAATAGCTGCATATGGATGGACTTATTGTGAAAATAGATTCCCTAGACCCCACTTTGATAACTACTGATCTAGAGATGTATATGGGTTCACGTTTCTAAGTACCACCTTCAACCCAAGACTCAAGTCAGGCAAGGTCACTGTATCACTGTATATTCAGTCTAATCTGGATCAGGCAGGGTACTAGTGTGTTGGCTCGGGTCTAAGCTTGCTATCAGGTCGGACCATGTGATACATTAGGGGTCTGATTGAATCCACTGTATTCTGGATCTGGTCTAACTATTAGTCTGATCTGGCTGTCCTGGGGTCTCTTTTGGTCTTTTGGACCGATTATGTTAGGGTTCCGGTCTAACTATTAGTCTGATCTGGTGTCCTGGGGTCTCTTTTGGTCTTTTGGACCGATTATGTTAGGGTTCCGGTCTAACTATTAGTCTGATCTGGTGTCCTGGGGTCTCTTTTGGTCTTTGGGACTGATTATCTTAGGGTTCTGGTCTAACTATTAGTCTGATCTGGTGTCCTGGGGTCTCTTTTGGTCTTTTGGACTGATTATCTTAGGGTTCCGGTCTAACTATTAGTCTGATCTGGTGTCCTGGGGTCTCTTTTGGTCTTTTGGACCGATTATGTTAGGGTTCTGGTCTAATTATTAGTCTGATCTGGTGTCCTGGGGTCTCTTTTGGTCTTTTGGACCGATTATGTTAGGGTTCTGGAAGGATTTCCACAGGTCACTTTGGGAATTGGGTGCAAAAACTTCACAGACATAAAACAGCCATAAAAAAATGATCATTGTCTTAAGAATGAAATGATGTTTAAGTCAGGCTATGAATGACTCTATGACGCTATGACTGGCTATGAACGACACAGTTCCCTCAGAATACAGACAGGAATATTACTGGGAAGTTGGACCGGATGGATCTGGATAGAAGTTCTGCTGAAGAGCAAATTTCTGGTTCAGAGTCTGACAGCAAACATTCATTAGAGATATGGATTGTAAAATCCATCCAAGACACTACAGGTGAATAGGGTACAACATTTTAATTTTACATGTTTTCTGAAATGTTATGTTTAAATATGTAAATCAGGAATTATCTAATGTTAATTTTTGGTAAAGTTATGAGAAATCTACTGATGTAAATAGACACAGTAGTAAAATAAACACCTCAGTGTGTAGTTTGGAGGTTTTCTATCCACTAGTCTGAAAGAAAACAGGAAATACAGCAAAACAGCCTAAAATATCAAAAGTGACCAGTGCATGAAAAACAATATCTTGCCTTAAACTGATGTATTTTCATTCTTGAGCCCCCAAATACACAAAAAATATTTTTTTCAATGTTGATTTTAGCTTGTGTCATACATAGGTCCATATCTTGTATGCATTATTATATCTTTGATATTTAGCAGATAGCTCAGATCAGAAAACTAGTAAGTGGACCTTGAGTTAACTTTGATAGCATGACAAAATGCTGCTCGTGTGTGTTATTATCGCTGATATTTGATCACTGTGGTTGGGTACTTTTCATTTACATGCGAAACAAATGATCACGTGGTTTGGTAAGTTGTTTGTGATTCAGTAATGTGTTGATATTTTAAAACTTGAAATATCCCAACGCACCTTGAACGCATCGCTACGATCTATTGTTCACTCCCTTTCCCAAACCCCGCCCACGCGGTGAGCGGCGGCTGTGATTGGCTGAATCGGAGTGCGGTGCCGTCATCGCTCGCAGCGCCCATTCATCTCCTCACTTGGGCGTTGGACTCCGCATCTTATTAGCGACAAGGGAAATTTCTCCATTTTGCAGCCTGTCTACAGCGACACGGCACCGATCTGGGATTTTATTACTTCTCCTCACCTGTCAGCTTTTTCCTGCTATTTTGAAAACCCCTCGTCGCTCTAACTGGACTTTGCTTTACATTTTCCCCTGTGAACTTTTTTCTTGGTGCAGAGAGAGAGAGGGGAGACAGCAGCGAAGAGCTTTGCGTTTCAACAAAGAGGCTTGTGGGTCTTTGTTCGTTTTTTGGATCGGTTGAGTTTCTTTGTTGGAGCGAAAAGCATGGGAGCGCAATTGTCCAAGACAGCTGGAAAGGCTGAAACCGCAGCTGAAAAACCAGGAGAGGCTGCTGCTTCACCCACCAAGACCAATGGACAGGTAAATGACATTTTATCACTCAGCTCTTTGCATCCATCACGGGAGAATCCGCTCGTTCTGGAGGCGGCTGCGCTCTCAGGGCGCAATCCGTGCGTAATTGTGGATAGATTGAATGGAAACCTGCGGTGGGAGTTTAAACGACACGGAACGACTAGTTTTTAATTTTGAATAGATTATTGTTCATGAGCAACAGTTGAGCATTTGATATTTATAGTAGTTTCATGGGAAAAGGTATATTGAGCGGATATTTAAAGGGGCTTTGGCAAAATAAGCGTTTATTTTCTAGGAGGAAAACAATTTGTTTGTGGATGGAATCATTCTGAATTGTAGGATTTGAATGAAATCATGTGTTGAATGGTTTATTGGGAATTGCACACCAGGATAATAATGAACCGCTTTGAATGAGGTCGCCGCTTGAGTGTAATTTGGAAATTGCTGAATAAGACAAGATGCCCGACAGCAACAAAGGCTGAGTGCGCTGCGAGCACCGCTCCTTTTGTTACAGATGCTCGACTGGAAAGTGGAGATGGCAGCCTGCTATCACACAGCAGGGTGGCGGGGGGCTCGGAGCCAGCGGTGCGCCCCGGGGAGAGGGAGGTGGGAGGGACAGCGACAGAGTTTGGATTTGGGAAAATATACAATTCAGAACCCCATTTAAATTTTCTACATTTGTAGGGAATTTATCTGAACTCCGTGATCTGCTGGACTAATGAGCATCTGCTGTTTTAATGAGCAGCTGCTGTGCTTTAGCGCTCCGCTGTTGGAGCGACCACGCATCGACCCCTTACAATCCAGCCGAGGGTCTGCGTTCTCTCTGCGCAGGATGGGAATGAAATCCGGGGTGAAAAGATGAGCAAACATGTTCGGCTGTTTAGTCTACCGCATGATTGTGATTTTGATTAATTCCAAGCGTAAAAGCTTGAAAGTGGAGACTGAGTCCAGGCTGAAGTGAGAGTGCTTTTGTCACTGCTGATTTGATGGTGTTTGCTGCCCCTGGTGTCCATTAGTGGCACTGTCCGGCCCGAGTCTTGAAACCGTGCCAGCTCTTTACATGACATTAACAGCCACTGTTTCTCTCTTTAGGAAAACGGCCATGTTAAAGTGAACGGGGATGCCTCTCCTGCGGCAGCTGAGAATGGCAAAGAGGAGGTGCAGGCTAACGGCAGCGCCACGGCCGAGGAGAGCCCCAAGGAGGAGGCCAACAAGGCGGAGGCCGCCCCTGCTGAGAAGGAAGCAGCAGATGGGGAGAAGGTAGAGGCAGCATCCCCTGCTCCTGCTGAGGGAGAGGCTGCAGCCAAGACGGAGGACGGCGCCACGCCTTCCACAAGCAACGAAACCCCCAAGAAGAAGAAGAAACGGTTCTCCTTCAAGAAGTCCTTCAAGCTCAGCGGCTTTTCTTTCAAGAAGACCAAAAAGGAGACAGGGGAGGGAGCGGAGAACGAGGAGGCGGCTGCAGCAGCAGCATCCACGGAGGAGGCCAAGGCTGAGGGCACAGAGGAGGCAGCGGCTGCTAGCGAGGAGGCCAAGCCTGCTGAGGGGGAGGCTGCACCTGCTGCGGAGCCTGCCAAGGAGGAGGCTGAGGCCAAGCCAGAGGCAGCAGCAGAGAAACCTGCCGAGGAGGCCAAGGAGGCCGCGCCCGCGGAGGAGCCAAAGGCAGAGGAGAAGCCAGCCGAGGAGGCGCCCAAAACAGAGGAGGCCACCCCGGCCTCACAGGAAGCAGAGTCAGCAGAGGCTCCGGCTGCAGCCGCAGAGGCTGCTGAATAAGTTCGGAAAGAGGGAGAAATTAAAAAAAAAAAAGATAATCAAAGAACATTTCCCTGTTTGTATGTTGGAGTGACGCCAGGTCCTGGCTTTGAAGAACTTGTCTACAACCAGGGATATTTTAAAGCTTTTCTTTATTTTTATTTTTGGTTTCCATTCCCCCCTCTTACACAAAACCCATCTCGGTCCATTGTTACTTCCATTCCAGCGGGCTAGGGAGGTGGGTGGCTTCAATATGTACAACAGATTAAAAACATCCACACTCTGCCATATATTTTTTCATCAGTATTATTTTTTTTCCTTTTGAATTTTTTATACAAAATGTAAACAAAAATGGTATGGACATGCCCATGGTATGAAGGAGACGGGGTATAGCTGTAAATGAAGGGGGGCGGTGAGTTCAGGGAGGGTAGGGGAGGAGGGGGCCTGGACGTGCCACAGACTATTATGAAAAGAGTAGTCTAAAAAAAAACTATAAGACCAGCATCTATATCCACCATACGGTTTACAACACTACGTCATTAATACGATACGACGACAAGAGATCCCAGAGTTAGGTTTGTAGGAAGACACATAGGAGCTTTTCACTTCTCATTAGCTGTACCAGTCAGTGATTCAGTAGAAATACAAGTTGTATAGGCTTTATTGTTTATTGTTGGTTTTATGACCTTAATAAAAATGTAAGTATGTATAGGCGGGGTGTTTTTAACTGTGATTATTGTACAAAATGAAATCTCGATCAAGAAGCACATGAAGTTTGCAGCTCTTTTTTTCCACCCGCTCATTTTTGTAAAATAACAACACACACAAAAAAAGAAAAGTCATCCCGGAAGACCTTCTTAAGCAATTTTGAACTCCAAACCAAGCTGTGATAAGTGGAATGGTTAACTGTTTATATACTGTGGTATGTTTTTTGATTACAGCAGGCGATGCTTTTTCAGTGGTCTTTGACAAAATTTAAGGAATCTATCAGATGCAAATGTTTGTGTAGCATCTTGTCTCTCTCTCTCTTTCTCTCTCTCTCTCTCTCTCTCTCTCTCTTTTCCTTTTGTAAATACTGGAGAAGCTTTGACCAGTTTGACTTAGAGATGGAATGTAACTTTGCTTACAACAAAAATTGCTATTAAACTCCTCTGCTTAAGGTGTTCTAATTTTCTGTGAGCACACTAAAAGCAAAAATAAATGTGAATAAAATTTGAGCTGCATCTGTCGTTCTTTGTGTGTTTACACAGCGTAGAGTGATATTTTAAAGGGATTCACGACATCCTGCTATTCATTTGTACTGCAGCAGCTCGGCTAGAGAGGCATCGATAGTACTGATACCGGGGCTTTGGATTGATCAGACCACTGATCTGATACCAGTATTTACCTGATAAGCCGTATGCCTCACTAGGGCTGTAAGAAAATATCCATAGACACCAGTATTGCGATATTATGTTGTGTGATACTGTATCGATTCTTCAAAATTTTGTGATGATTTTTAATTAACCTCTATAACAGGTTCACTTTTGAAGCTAGAGTGAATATAGTGGCATCATGTGAAACTAATCATACCAGCTTATTGTGAAGGAGGTTAAATAAACTTATGTTAAATTTTGGCGAGGAAAAACTGGCATGGCCATTTCCAAAGAGATCCCTTGACCCCCATTCAGTGGATGCCTGAATCCCTTTTCAGCAGCGTAAGAGCATATGTTCAACGAGTAGAGCTGAACCCCAGCCTATATCATTACCATGAGCTGCTGACTGAACTGCAGGGCCGAGCTGCTCCTTCATGCACACCGAGATCAAAGAATGCTTTAAATTGGCAGCAGCTTCCTGTTAACAATGCTAATGCAAGTCAGTGGGAATGGAAACGATTTCTCTCAACATCTCGTGCTGTGCCACTTATCTACACGTTCTTTTGTTAAAAATGTTTGAAAGGATGTGATATATTGCTTTGAGACAAATGGTTTTATTCTCCACTGGCTTGTACTCGCATTGATGCGAGTGTTAACACACTGAAAGCCACATGTCAGTTTCTCTAAAACAAAAACACCAGAATGCCTCATGATTTGTGTTTTTTAAGGTTTTCAAGGTTAATGTGATAATGCATTAACACAAATTTCTTTTAATGCCGCTAATTTCTTTAATGCATTACTTTTAGTAACTTTTAGTGATGTCTAGGTTATTCTGGGCTCATCATCATCATTTGAAACTAGAAAACATAAGGAATCCATCGGTACCAACCATGTCTTACTAACTAGTCGGGAAGGAGGTTAAATAACGCTCCAAACTAAATTTTGCTGAGGAAAAACTGTCATGTCCATCTTCAAAGGGGTCCCTTGACCTCTGACCTCCAGATGTGTGGATGTAAATGGGTTCTCTGGGTCCCCACCAGTCTCCCCTTTACAGACATGCCCACTTTATGATAGTCCCAGTCAGTCTGGGGCAAAAAACACAGTATATATACAGTATATCGTGTTATTTTTGCCCATTCTAAAACTGTTTATTTCTGGTGTGTTCTTCATACTATGACAGATTTATTGAAATTAAATATAAAAAAATCCCAATATATTGCCTTGCTCACGGTATCACAACATGTCACAATACCCTGAATCATTGCCCCGAATCATGATGCGTATCGTGTCGCCAGATTTGTGCCAACACACAGCGCTGTGCCTCACCGTGTGGAAGTGACTGAGATTAGTCCTTAAACAGTAAGGCAACATCAGGCTGGACTTCAATATTGTTTTCCTAACTTTGTAAAACAAAATGTAAAAATAAGTACATTGATATAAATGTAGTGAATTGTTTACCAACAAAGATATCCGTCCCGGTATCGGTGCACCCCTAAGCTCAGTGCAGAAATCCAGGGTATAAACATTTATTTTCATATGTGACGATGAGGAATATACAGTATAAAGGCTTTATTATAACCTACACTATATGATCAGTATGTGGACACCCGAGCATTACACCACATGCACTCACTGTGCAATGTCTTTCTAAAACAGCATTATTGTGCAGCGATAAAGTGCCTCCAGGCTACTGTTCCAGGACGGTTTAACACCAGATTGTGGACCCAGGCTGTTGACCCCACAGTTGTTGAATAGGGCTGAGGTTAAATTATCTAACACCAAACTGGGGACACAGTTTCTTTATGGAGTGTGTTCACGGGGGACTATTGTTTAAAATGGTAATGTATGTTGCAGCATTGAGGTTTCCTTTGGGGTGTCCACATACTTTTGGTCCTGTAGTGAAGATGAACTGGCTGAACTGCTCGTTTATGTTGCATAATGGCCTCATGGATGGAGACACAGCCCTACGAACTGTATACATCTCTCCCTCAGATTTCATAGAAACGGTAGTGATTTAGTGCTGAGATATAGTTTTGAAGAACAAAATGACTAAACACAATATTCTGTCACTCATCTCCCAGATGATTAAAGGGACAGTCTGGCTGTTTTGAAGTGGCGTTGTAGATGGTAGTTTGGAGAAGCAGACAGGAGTACCAGCATGTGAGTAAAGTAATGTACTACTGTGGATTGCTGTCACAAAAGCCACCAGACTTAAATAAAAACTATAGATTTTTACCTTAAAGAGCACAAGAACTGCCATTTATGATACTGTCCTATTGTGTGACTTTGGTGAATCTATCCAACGTCACACAATAACACAAACAAACTAACGACCGAGGCTGCGGTGGACCAGCAGCTCCTGTGTTCTGTAAGCTAAAATTACTGGGTTTGTTTCAGTCTGTGGCGCATAGATAACGGCTTCAGTTCCCCATCGGGAAGGGCTGTCTGATGCCGAAGTAAACTGGTGGAAATATTCTGACTATAGGATACTCTTAAACTGATATACGGTAGATGTTTTTAGGTGTCTAAAGTCTGTTTCTCCAAACTGGGGGTGCGCTGACCGTCATCTACTGGAGGTAATATATATATATATATATAATAATAACACTGACACTGGATCAGTTCATCAGGTTAAAGGTAGGTACTCAGTGGCCTTCTGTCCCAGAAAAGGATGTGATGCCACAGTTGTAATGAAGGTGAAACGATAAAGGTGAGCAGAGCAATCAGCAGCTGGAAACAGTGGGAGATGATGCTGCAGTTTGTTGTCTGGTACTAAAACTGTAGAATCACTAGTATAATAGTGACTTGGTGAATCCTAAACACAAAGCATCAGTGTTTCTACTGGCTAAACCTGCACATCTGTACATTCTTCAGTTTATCAAAGGTGAAGTGTGATGACGATGAAGGACAACACACTGAAACAGGACATGCACACTTGAATTTGAGCCTCAACAATATGATGTAACAACATTTTAACACCTTCAATTTGATTTTAAAAGCGCAGTGCAGTCTGTACCAGCCTCTTACTACAGTAAATGCATCTCATCTCTGTGACACATCGGCGACGATAACAGGATTCAAAAGAGGAAATTTAATAATCCTTTAAAGACTGAATGAATTTTGATATTTACAAATGTACATTGGAAGCAACTCAGTTTGATGTTGGGTAATACATAAAGACTGATGGGTACCTCCCATACGCAGCAGACACAGCATACTGCCGAATGAAAAGAAGTCCTAGAAACTGCATAGTGATCGGATTATAAACTCAGTACTTCCATAACTCTCTGCATACATAGTCAGAGATCTGATTGTTGATGCCCCAGTAATGTAAACCAAAGCCTCCAAATCCTGTCTGGTTTCAGTTTGGTCCTGGACCTGAGCCGATGTTTTATCCTAGAACGTTGTTGATGTGATTTGGGACAGAATAAAACAGCCAGGCTAATGAACTGGTGTAAAAGAGTACCACTATTGTAATTATCTGATATTGTGTTTTACAATATTTATGCTTGTTGAAAAGCGGGGACCACCAGCAAAAATCCACGCCGACGAGCTTCCTCCAATCAACACTCCACCTGTACCTACCGAGAGATGCTAGGTTAGGTTAGTTAGGTTAGAGCGCCGCCGTGTGGCTGCTCACCACCATTACACTGACCTGCTGAGTCAAGTCCAGCTGGTTCAGTCGAAGTTAGAAAAGATCAGATAAACCACTCAGGGCTCAGTTAACACATTCAAACAAGTCTGGCAGCCATTCCTGGACTACTATCAAGGCGTCAACACTACAGGAAATATAACTGTAACTGATAACCATACGGCTGCAGATTACTTATTTAATGTTTTATTAGGAGCAGCAGCTAGCTCTTCTTCTTTGGAAATCTGCCTTCCCTTGCATGAAAATAATCCAGATTTTCCACATAGATCTGGCCCCATACCAGACATGCTGAACTGGCTTTGTGGGCTAATAGTCCTCATGGTGGTGCTACAGCAAATGGCTAAAATTAAAAACTTTGAGATTCATAACAAACCAGATGTATGCTATTACTTTGCAACTTCCACCAAAATATAGGCTCAGTTGAGCGGAAATGTCAACATGCTTCAACCTGGCAGTAACTGTGAAGTCCATCACCCTGTAAAACTCAATTTATCCAACCCATCTCCTCCCACATGTTTTGCTCAGCTGACTCCAAACTTTTCAGATTGTCCTTTTCAGACAGATTTGTGAATTAAGAAAACTGAGCCCACAGCGCATCAGAGTGTTTAGTTTAACAGCACTGTGCAGATTTTAATCTGGAGGTCATGGTAGATGTAGCTGTACACACTCGAGTGCTTACTGAAGCATATTGGGTGATGTGTATTTGTGTAATGAGTGAGGGTGTGGCCTAAGGAGGAGATTATTAGGCAGCTTCTTTTCTTCATTTAACTGATTCTGAAAAGTCGAAAACTTTAAAAAGTCTTTCAGAGGATGCAGCACTCTTGAAATTGCTAAGATATTGGATCGTGATCACAGACCCATCAAACGTTTACTTGCAAATAGTCAACAGGGTTGCAAGAAACGTCTCGAGAAAAAAAAAAAATTAACTGCCAAAAATTTGAGAAAAATAAAAAATGAAGCTACCAGGAACCCGTTATCCTCCAGTGTTTTCATGTTACAGAGCTGCAACCTGCCCGGAGGGCCCCGAGGTAACGGCGTCAGTGCTCAGAGACATGGCCGAGGTCAGGAAGGCTGAAACCCGACCACCGCTGAACCAGACACACAAGTTGAAACATCAAGACTGGGCTTGAGGCAGGTTTTATGGACTGATGTGATGAGAGACTCTTGACGGACCAGACGGATGGTCCCGAGGCTGGATCCGTAACGTTGACTCAGACGATGGAGGGGGGGTACTGGTATGGGCTGGTATTATTAAAGATGAGCTCGGTGAACCTTTTGGGTTGAAGATGAACTCAACTCCAAAACCTACTGCCAGTTTTTAGACGACACTTTCTTCAAGCAGTGGTTCAGGAAAAAGTCTGCATCTTTCAAAAAGACCATGATTTTTATGCAGGACAATGATCCACTGCACACTAATAGTTGCCCAATAATTGTGCACACAAAGATATTCTCCTAAGAAAGCTTCAATTTTACTTTCTTAAATATTCATGTTTGAGGTTTATTCAAATTTTGGATTGCCTGGGAAATGTTGGCATTTGTAAATGTTTGATAAAACCATTTGAATAATTAATCATTACATAAACCTAAAATAAATAAATAAAAAAAGGAGCTAGCACCATATTTCAAATACTAATACACATATCGCTGAAACAGTATAAACATTTTATTGACAAATACAAAATATTGAAATTTAAACATGAAATCTTTGTAGGTTCATCTACAGGTTTACCCAGCGGTTCCTACAGACAAGCAAGTCGAGGTTTCCTTCAGAAGATAAAGCACATTGGAATAACATGGTATCAAAGGACATGTTTAGCACGGTGGATTCAAGGAATCCATCGATACGCTGCACAAAGAGACGATTCACAAGTAGAAAATAGAGTCATAATAAATATAATGCTTCTGACAGTGATTGAGCGAGGAGTTGGATCCTTGAGGGGGGGCAGCACCGTTGAGTTGAGTGTTTGGAAGAAGAATAATTCAGGCACTGCTGGTCTGCTCAGTC
This sequence comes from Pterois miles, assembly GCA_947000775.1. Classification (NCBI taxonomy): domain Eukaryota; kingdom Metazoa; phylum Chordata; class Actinopteri; order Perciformes; family Scorpaenidae; genus Pterois; species Pterois miles. Next base: position 261,575 of record CAMQGK010000199.1, on the reverse strand, counting down.
TTCACACTGCTGAAGAAACAGGACATTTTAATCATACGCACGATTAACATGATTCAGGAAGTCTAGTGTTGCATTCACACCAAGAGCCAAGAAAAGTTTCGCCTCCCTTTACTGGACCACTGGTATCATCTGTGTTCATTCACACCTCAGAGAGGAGGAGGAGCTTGTCTCCATAGATACCAACAACTTTCCTCCATCAACCCTGGAAGAAACAACCACTGTTGCTGCTTTGTACATGTTGGTGAAGTCCCAGATATGTCAGACAGCCAAACGTCATTGTGTGTTCATAACATCACCAGGCGATGAGCTGTTTTCAAATACAATACTGTTGCACCGACTGTATCTAGCGGTCACGTCACCACTATGGTACGAACCCAAAATAAACAGATTGTGCTGTGATTTAATTGCAATAAGCAGATCAAAAAGATGCTGAAATAACTACGTAATGATGCTGATTTGTAAAAAGTCTGAACTGATGCTCTGTCAGATCTGACCACAAGACAATACGCACTTTTAAATTGCTTGTTTTCTGAATGGAGTTTGGATGATCAGCGCCAGGCTACACAGCCGCTCCATCAACACTCAACATGACATCATCTAGGCATAAATATGGCAGCGACATTGTTTCTACCATAGACAGTCTGGTTCATACACATCAGTTTCTTCTTTTGGGCCAGTCTCTCTACAGATATGTACTTTCATAGCTCTGGGTGACTACAGACACATACAAGATTGTTTCGTCCATTTCCGATTCAGCCACATCAGGACATAAGTAATCAGCGGATGGAATATGAGTGTTTGGATCATGTCATTCCCTCCAATCACATCGCCCGATGTGAACTTGCATCTATTTTCCTCTTTGCATTGACTTGACTGAAATTGCACCATGCAAAAAGTTCAATTTGCGCTTAGTGTGTGGTGGCTGTGGGCACACGTACTGGTCCAGGCCCAAGCAGCATGTCTGTTTAGGGTTCACACGTCATTACAAACCAATCAAGAGCTGCACAGACCTGCATTCTAAACACCACAGACCTACAGTTCAGCATATGTACATGCACACATGAACCCAGGTTACCCTCAGAAATCAGACGATGCGTTCAGATACTGAGCTGACCTGGTTACTGTAAAATCTGTGGTCAGATTTCCCCCTACACACCACTTTATTTAAGAACTATAGCTGACGTCTTTCATGGTGTGTGTGTTGGAGCATTTGGACTGATGCAACGAGGACGTGGCTCTGTAGTAACAGAGAGCAGTCTGCACAGAGCACAGCTGTCAAAAAGCAACTTTGTGTGGAGTTTTAATCAGACATTGAAATAAATTAGTTTGAATACAAGGATGCACGCTACGTGTCAACACAGACCTTAACTGAATATAAAGCAGTATTCAGTCACTGTGGACTGGACCTGAGGAGGAGGTGAGTAAATACTGAAGTACAGAAGAAACATGTTTTGGGGAGATGTGTGAAGACGCTGTTGGACAAATACTGGTAGAGAGGCTCATCACCTTTTAGAGTCAGTCTTCTCAGCACTGCTGTCCTTTGTTTTCTCTTCCTCTTTTATCTCTGCGATTGGATGGAGAACAAAAGAAGCATTAATAAAAACAGCATCAGTCGTTTCCCCACTGTGAAACATTCACACTGGAGAATACCCACCAGGCTTCTTCTCCTCTCCTTCCTTCTTGTCTTCCTCGACTCGGGGCCTTTTTGCACCCTTCTTGTGATTGGCCACGTTCTTCCTGCCTCCCTCCCCTTCATCCTCAGAGTCGGAGAACTCTTCATCACAGGCTATCCTCTTGTCTGTGGCACGAACTGCAAGAAAACAAGACACTGATGAAAGATGCTGGGAAACATGCAGACATACACACTACAGACTTCTCAAAGATGTGTGAATGGAGGGAACCTGACAGCTGCCACTGCTTATGTTATTTATTGAACAGTAATTTCACACCTCCCAGCTAACAACAGCTAACTGTCGTGTGACAGTTCTGTTGTTATAATTATATTATAACATAATATATTCATAACATATTCAGTTACCAGGTAAAACAGCAGGAACGCTTCATAGTTTGGAGATTTGTCTCGTCTTGTCTATACATGTCATGTACTGTTATTTTATATCAAGTATACTGTTGACCATATTCACCACCTTAGATTAGCCTGTTAGCATCATAGACTGACTTTATATAAAAATCGTACAGTCATTGTGATGTGACCCATTGATACAGAGAATAGGGGTTTGAAGCCTCAAGTTTGGCCATTTGTCTGTCGCCATCTTGTTTTTTGAAACCAGAAGTGACACGAGAAGGTGGAGCAAAGGGCAAATGAACACCGAATCACACATTTTTAGGCGATCAAAAAGGTTATAATTAACTTCCATGAACTGAAAACATTGTGAAAGGGTTCAAGTTGTAAGATGAAACTTTGACTCTAAACGGGACCATAATTTAATTGACTTGTATACAATCAGACTTCTTTTAGCAACCAGAGGAGTCGCCCCCTGCTGGATATTAGACAGAAGTTGCAAGTTAGAAGAAGAAGAAGAAGAAGAAGAAGATCAACCTTTATTAGTCCCACAATGGGGAAATTCAATTTCAATTTACACTCTGTTTAACTTATACATGGTACATGCACACAAACACACACACATACAGTAATGGAGAGATGTCAGAGTGATGGGGCTGCTCCTGACAAGCGCCCCGAGCAGTTGGGGGTTTGGTGCCTTGCTCAGGGGCACCTCGGCAGTGCCCAAGAGGTAAACTGGCACCTCTCCAGCTACCAGTTCACACTCAGTTTTTGTCCATGTCGGGACTTGAACCGCTGACCCTCCGGTTCCCAAGCCAACTCCCTACAGACTGAGCTACTGCCGCCCCAGTAAGACACTTCAGCATTGGTTTCACTTTTCAGAACCACAGGTTGCCCACTGGGTCGCAAGCTAACATTTGTTAAATAGCACGAAAATCAAAATAGACAAATTTCATGACAATCATCCAACAGACATTTAATTCAAAGAGGAAAATGAATAAGATTAATCCTCCAGGGACCATGGATATATGTACCAAACATATAAATCAATCCATGTTTACGGCACAACAGTTTATTGGTACAGATCATTCACTAACAGTGAATGCCTCCACATTAGGAATCCAGAAAGTCACAGTTGAGCATGACAGGGATTAAACATAAGTATATCTGCTCATCCTTACTGAATGTAAGAGAAGGGGTATTGTATGAAATGAAAATGTCTTACTGGACAAGCGTTTGTCAGGATCCTCTGTGTCCTCGTCCACGGTGTCGTCTGGGACGGCGTCCTCTGGGATGGCCTGCATCTGAACTCCGGGAGCATGAGGCAGCATCCGCAGGTTCTCAAACAGTCGCTGCCTGAACAAATCACAGACACAAAGCTAAAACACTCAGGCGACTCTGGAGCCTTTTAATTAACTACCAACTAGTCAACTTTGACATGGACACAGGAGTATTTGTTACATCTGTTACTGAGGGGCTGTGACCTGCGTCCTGTAATGTTGGTGATGTAGAAAATATGGTTATTTGGTCATTCTGTAGCTTCTGCTTAATTGCTGCTTAATTCAAATCCTAACATTCAAATTTTGGTCAAAGTACGCATGTTTGAGCATCAAAATGCTATTTTCCATATATTTGTGGTACAATATGCATTAGTGGTGCAACGGTTCAACAAGTTCAAGGTTTGTTCACAGCTAGCATTCACATTATTCCTAACCTTATTGATTAGCTTACTCTGGTAACCTACATCACTGGTTTTTGCTAATGGCTGAGTCGGCATATCCATAGAGGCATAATAGGTCCTCTTTAAATTTAATTAAAAGTATGACTATTTAAGATTCTAATTCGTTATAGTGTTTACATATCATCAGTTATAAATAGGGCTGTCAAACAACGAGATAGTAAAGCCTAAAGGCAAATTCGTTTTAACGCCACAAATGCCTTTAACACATTAACAGAATTTATGATTTTTGGTGTCATGTGAAACTAGAAAACTGAAGGAATCCATCGGTACCAACCAGGTCAGACTAGCTTGTAACAAAGGAGGCAAAATAATGCTCCAAACTGCACTACGGTTTGGTGAGGAAAAACTGCCATAGCCATCTTCAAAGGGGTCCCTTGACCTCTGACCTCCAGATGTGTGACTGTAAATGGGTTCTCTGGGTCCCCACCAGTCTCCCCTTTACAGACATGCCCACTTTATGATAGTCCCAGTCAGTCTGGATCAAGTCATAGTCAAGTCAGCACACTGACACACTGACAGCTGTTGTTGCCTGTTGGGCTGCAGTTTGCCATGTTCTGATTGGAGCAGATTGTTGATGCTGAAGTCAGAACCTGGGAGGGTTTCTGGACAATATCAGTCATTGATTTGTGTTGTTATTGATTTCCAATAATAAATATTTACATACATTTGCATAAAGCAGCATATTTGCCACTCCCATGTTGATAAAGAGTATTAAATACTTCACAAATCTCAGTGTAAAGTACATTTTGAACACATAAAATATGTGCGATTAACTTGTGATTAATTGCAACTAACTATGGACAATCATGTGATATACTTTAGCGGACTGACAATAATTAATAATCATTCCTACTGCAGCTTGGTGAAAAAGCAGTACTATAAATTAAAGGACAGTACATACTTGATCTTGTCCATGTACTCCTGTGTGTTCTGGTTGGTCATGTTGGAGGGACTGATGTGCAGCTTGAAGTCAGGCCCAAAGTACTCAAAGTAGTCATTGTATGGCAGTTCTGCAACAGAAACATCAATGAGAGCAGTAAGCAAACGGAGCCAAGATGAACAGCTGGATGAGATTTATAAGCTGCAGATAAAACACAGTGTCAAATTATCAGTCGTTTGGAATGGAAAAGCAGTGATAACACAGCTGTTAATATGATTTACTGAGGTGTTAGAACCTGCACTGATCCACACTGAGTGGAGGATGGATTGAAATGTTCACTTAATGTCCTGATACTCCATTAAGAGAGGCTGTGATTACGTCCCCTCTCTTTGTGCTGCACACAGGAGGAGGAGGAGGAGGCAGTCTGCTGAGTCAGGCAGCTATCAGGCTGTCCCTTCATAGAGGTGCAGTCATATAACATCAGCTCACCGCCGACCCCCAGATCCCTCTGCACCCCAACAACACAAGATAAAAAGGGAACCACGACAAGCTGGAAAGGTGCAGCAGACATTTTAACTTTTTCATTTCCTGTTCCAGTGTTTCACTTCTGAGCTGAAGCTCATTTTCCTGCCTGTCTCCGTTTTGCTTCAGTTAATAGAATGAGCTTGTAGTTAATTGAATATGAAACACTACTAATCGATTTTAGAACTTTTCAGTGATTTCAATACAGCTTGATGCCACAGAAAGAAGGTCAATGTTTGGCCTCTGTCAGTGCCCGATCGGATGCGTGATTGACTACTGGTTTCTAAACCTAAATGCTAACGGTAGGTAGCCTTGCTAGGATGTCAACGGGGGTTTGGAGCTGCCGTGGCTGAGAAGAGCGACTCAACCACAGCGGTCCAAAGGCAGGCTACCTGGTCCAAACACCCCATAAGTTGTTTCATCATTTATTTCACTTCTGAGAATTTTTAAGGCGAGAAATCAACTCTGCAGGCTTTGAATATTGGTCGTTATATGAAAATTGATTGACATTTTCAGAATTGAGCTCGATTAACTGCTGCAACAGCGAGCTTGTGCCTACAGGGACTGTCAGTCAGACACTCGGCCATAGAACCTGCTGTGAGCTGAGCTGGCTGGAGTTCTCTCAAGAGACCGGAGCTCACAGGCGTGTCTACGTGGATCGCTGGCTAGTGAGATAGCCGTCACACGCTGCTCGTGCATCCAGTGTGGCCTGGGCACAAGGCTCATCAGCCCAAAATGTTGAGACCTGCTGCTCTGACACTATTGTCTATTGCTTAACACAACACTGACAAAACTGCTACTTTAGCATCGTTCACATTCACTGATATTTAAACATGGAAATTGTGCCAAACCATCGGGGATGTCTGTGTCCAGAGCTACAGCGGTCTCGTAGGTCCAGCAGCGGGCCACGTTGCGGATAGTGTACCCGCCTCCACCCAGCATGAGCAGTGGGAGATTAAAGGACTTCATGTACTCCACACACTTGGCATGGCCTGGTAAAAAATAAGAGGCACAATATAACACTTCCAACATTGTTTGTGATAAACGTGACTCCCATTCATCTTTCATCTATGTGCCGTGTATCTGTACCGCGAATTGTGAGGTTAAAACAGCCGAGGCGGTCTCCTGAGAGAGAGTCTGCACCGCACTGAAGAACCACAGCGCTGGGCTGGTACATCTCCATCACCTTGGCCATCACCTGCAGGGGCACATGAAGACAGTCAACCACCTGGCATCCCACTGTACCTAAAGTCAATCACATGGCTGCAACTCAGTGCATTTAGTCATGTAGACATGGTAAAGACAACTTGCTGAAGTTTAAACCGAGCTTCAGAATCGGGAAGAAAGGGGATTTAAGTGACTTTGAACGTGGCATGGTTGTTGGTGCCAAACAGGCTAATCTGAGTGTTTCAGAAGTGCTGATCTACTGGGATTTTCACATACAACCAAAAAGAGAAAATATCCAGTGAGCAGCAGTTGTTGATGTGAGAGGTCAGAAGAGAATGGGCAGACTGGTTGGAGATGATAGAAAGGCAACACTAACTTAATAACCACTCGTTACAACCAAGGATGCAGAACACCAACTCTGAAGCACATCGAACCTTGATGAAGACGGGCTACAGCAGCAGAAGACCACACCGGGTACCACTGCTGTCAGCTACGAACGGGAAACTGAGACTACAGTTCACACAGGCTCACCAAGACTGGACAATAGACGATCTGAAAAACGTTGCCTGGTCTGACGAGTCTGGATTTCAGCTGCGACATTCAGACAGCAGGGTCAAAATCTGCCATAAACAACATGAAGGTATGGATCCATCCTGCCTTGTATCAACGGTTCAGGCTGCTGCTGGTGGTGTAATGGTGTGGGGGATATTTTCTTGGCACACTCCGGGCCCCTTAGTACCAGCTGAGCTTGGTTTAAATACTGCAGCCTACCTGAGTATTGTTGCTGACCATGTCCATCCCTTTATGACCACAGTGGACCATCTTCTGATGGCTACCTCCAGCAGGATAATACACAATGTCACAAAGCTCATATCATCTCAAACTGGTTTACTTGAACCTGACAATGAGTCCACTGTACTCCAACAGCCTCCACAGTCACCAGATCTCAATCCAATAAAGCACCTCCGGGATGTGGTGGAACGGGAGATTTACATCATAGATGTACAGCCGACAAATCTGCAGCAACTGCGTGATGCTGTCATATCATTATGGACCAAAATCACTGAGGAATGTTTCCAACACCTTGTTGAAGATATGCCACAAAGAACTGAGGCAGTTTTGAAGGTAATAATAGGAGGTCCAACCTTTTACTAGCAAGCTGTACCTAATTATGTGGCTGGTGAGAGAACACTGAAATAAGGTGCAATAAAATTCACGACTCAGGTATAAAAATGTTAAAGTGGTTTTCTGAGCAAACATGACAAAATTCTTGTTATCTCTAAATCCAGAGACCCACATCGAAAATCACGATATAAAAGAATCTCTTAGAATCAGGAACCAATTCAGAGGACACTTTAACTTGCAGTTTTTAGGTTGAGGTGGTCTCCGTTTTAAAGAAGATACTGGCAACCAATGAAATTAGAAAACCTAAGGAATCCATTGGACCAATCATGTCATACAGCTTGCCAAAGAGACAAACAACAGCCTGCTAATTTCCCCTAAATTTTGCGAGGAAAAACTAACATCTTCAAAGGGGTCCCTTGACCTCTGACCTCCAGATGTGTGAATGTAAATGGGTTCTCTGGGTCCCCACCAGTCTCCCCTTTACAGACATGCCCACTTTATGATAATCCCAGTCAGTCTGGATCAAGTCATAGTCAAGTCAGCACTATACACACTGACAGCTGTTGTTGTCTGTTGGGCTGCAGTTTGTCATGTTATGACACGATATGATTTGAGCATATTTTATGTTAAATGCAGTACCTGTGAGGGTTTCTGGATAATACTTGCATCATTTTATCTTTTTATGTACACTACTATACTTGACAAATCTCCTTTTAAGGTAGGATTTTGAACAGATAAAAAGTGTGTGTGATTAATATACTGTATATATAAAATAAAACTTATTATTGTTCTTAAAAGAAAGGATGGCCGACTGTGGGTCCTCTCAATAACTTGAGTTCTGGAAAATCACCACCTGCCACTGAAGTGACTGGTCAAATCACAAATAGTTCAGCAGGTCCAGTTCAAAACACTTCATTACAGAGTTTTGACAGAATGTCGAGGATACCTTTGTGGTTTCTCTTATTGTATATTGATGTGTGTGGTTTCTGAAAAGGAGGAATAAAACAAAAAAGAAACCATAAAACACAGGAAGTGAATGGCACGCACTGCTATGTACAGCACAGCCACAAGGTGGAACCATGACGCCACAACACCACCAGCTACCTACACTAAATTATCCCATTTAAGGGAATAACTGGCCACTAGGCAACAATGAACTAATCCGATATTTAGGTATATAACACACAAGTAGGTTGTTGGGCACTAGCTTATGGGCACATTACCTGTTTAAGCTTACAACAACAACAACAACAACAACAACAACAACAAAAGTGGGCCTAATTAATATGACCAGCAGTGGCAGAAATGAAAAGGAAAAAGGATGAGCTAAAAAGTGATAACTATACTATATAGTATATACACTATAGTAATGTACTTACAGTTCAATGGACCTACACAGTCAAAACAAAGGCAGTAACACCAATTTTAGGCTTAACTGGCCAAACTACTCTCCTCTTCCTGGACTACACTGGGGAGATGGAACATACCACTCTGGAGGGGGGTGGACTAGTCCAAGTGGTGCTGTCCTTTGTAACAGGTCTATTTGTTAATCTTAATAACCTCCATGCTATCTGCTAGATAAATGTATTTGTATGTATGTATTAAGACCTTGGAAGGGATGGGGGTAGGAATAGGGACGGGGGCTAAATAACGTTGATTTAACATGCTCTGTTTCACGATGGATGACTGAATCAGATCTTGTGGATTTTGACAATGTCAAAAAAATTTGCCGTGGATTATAAAAAGATGCCTGGTCATGTTCATGACTGCAGTGTCACTCACAGGCTTGAAGATTTGCTGGTATGACTCATCATCAATGCCATCACGCAGGGGGAAGTTGACAGCGTAATATTTGCCTTTTCCAGCTCCAATATCCTAAACACAGAGAAGGACACCAGAGTAATAGACAAAGAAACAGATGCAGATGCATGACTATTATGCTTTTTCAAACATAAAACTTTACCATCAGTGTTAGTCTAGTTCAAATTCCTCCCCACACAAACAGCTGAATGTTTTGATGATTCCAGCTTGTTCAAAATGTTAAAGTGAGGACAAAGGCTGATGCTCACCCTGAGGTCTCCAGTTCCAGGGAAGTACTCCCCGTATTTATGAAAGGACACAGTCATGACCCTGTCTGTGGTGTAGAAGGCCTCCTCTACTCCGTCCCCATGGTGGATGTCGATATCGATGTACAGCACCCTCTGGTGGTACCTGGGAGAGAAGGACAACACCGGCACAGATGGGATAAGTACAATCAACTGCTTGCTTTCATTGACTGCATTTACACATATGCGTGCCAATGGACATTATGTGAAATGGGAATTTGTCAAGCGGTTGTTGAAACTCACTTGAGCAGCTCCAAGATGGCCAGCACGATGTCATTAACGTAGCAGAATCCAGAGGCTTCAGACTTCTTCGCATGGTGAAGTCCTCCAGCCCAGTTCACTGCGATGTCAGTCTGCTGTCGGTTTAGTTTCACTGAGCCAGCTGTGCACAGCACAAAACACATGATCAAAACCGAAGAAATCACACCCACATAGTCCTGATGAAGCATTTCACCTCTTCCACTCTTTGAGGGCACCAGCGCCTTCGGCCGAGAAGGTTCTGGTATCATATGAACCTACAAAACCAAGGAATCCACTGGTACCAACCATGACATGCTCCAATGCTACTTAGCTAGAACACTAAATAATACCAAGAAGTAGTGCTACATTTTGGCGGGGAAAAACTGGCATGGTGAGTTTCAAAGGGGTCCCTTGACCTCTGACCTCCAGATATGTGAATAAAAATGGTTTCTATGGGTACCTTAAGTCTACCACTAAGTCTCCCCGTACAGACATGCCCACTTTATGATAATCACATGCATTTTGGTGCAAAAGCTATGTAAGTTTTTGCAACAGTCTAAATTAGGTATTGCTGAGACTCTTGTGGATCCAATGAGTGCAAATGAATTCATGTGTGGGGTTGCAAGATGTCTGACAGCACATTTCTCCTGATGCAGTCCTTCATTCCATCAACATCTGTCGTAAAGATCACCATCCAGTGTTAAATTTATGGTTGACAACATTTTTGTGGTGATATCTTTGATTACTTTAGGTCAGTTTCCTTTTCGGGAAGATTAGGACTTTGTTTCCTATAGAACAAGCAAGATGTCAATGAGAGGAAAAAGACTGACAAGTGCTAATATTCCCCATGTGTGGGTAAAAGATAAAGTCTGAGCTGGGAAAGGCTTCGGATTTGTTGAATGTCCACCAAGACAGAGAAGAGGAATGTGTTGCAATGTTGAAGCAGGCCTTACTGGAGACACCAGAGATTAAATCAAGCCAGCAGATTCTTCAGATCTCAAAGCTCAGAATGAAATTTTCTGTGATGACGTTAGTTTCCATAGTAGCCTTTTTTTTTTTTTTTTTGAAACTCCACCTTCCTGTATAGAGTGACCTGTGGTGACCTCTAGGAAAATCACAGCCTTGTGAAACTTTACAGCCACAAACTAGAGACCTGGAGCATTCAGAGGATGGATGGCTTTACTAGCTACATTGACTATAAGGAGGTTTCTGAGCAGTTTACACAACAGAAGTGCTCACCATCATATTGCTGAAGAATGTGATTCTTTCAGAAATCTCCAAATATCAAAAGTTTTTAATCTCAAATCATAGCATGGCTTTTTCTATGGTGTTTCTCGTGGTATTAATGTGGTATTTTGGAGGGATTATTGATCATTTGTATCAATTCTGCAGTGGTAAAGATGGTTAAATTTAGCAACAAATCCGTATAATAAATGGTATCAACCCAAAAATTGCTGCAGTGACTTATGAGATATAATAGAGCATGAAGCTGGACATCATACATTTCTATCAATGTTCTAAACCCTTATACACTTTCACAATTAATTTTAATAAACAAATAGATTCTTATTTGTGATTTATGACTCAAATTAATCGTCAGGTTCCCAGCTTTCAGATGATGCTCACCATTTCTACGTGACATTTACTGTTGACCTGATATCTCCCCCTAAAGACCCCTGGACCCCCCTAAAAAAAGACAAAATGAAAAAGAGGGGGCACTGGAAAGGTTTAAGCAGAAATTTGGTTTATAGATGTCAAAATTTCTAAAAATTCAAAGATTGGTTTGGAAATGTCACCATTTCTAAAAGCTTTTTCTATAAGCTTCAAGATTCGACTGCCGTCCATTTACTATTTACACATACACACACGCACGCATGCAGTCACACTTAATATAGTCATGGGGTATCATCTCCGTGCAGACAATGTAATAAAATAGGCAGCGATGTATATGGTGGTGTCCAAACACGTGCAGGTCAGGTGACCTGGTGACTCTAAAGCAATGGTCTGGTGACCTGTAAAGGGTGTACTCTGCTTGTTGGTGTCTATCCCAGCATGCAAAATGCTACGTTATCTGTATGTGTCTCTAACATTTATGATATATCTAGCTGATGAGGTCTATTATTTTTTTATGTCCATTTTCTTCTAACTTACCAGCAGAGCCACCAGCGGAGAGTTGGCAGAACTCAAACAAGCCATCGAACACAGGACAGTCCTCTCCAACGTTGACTGCAACATTAAAACAATCATAATGGATCAATGACTCATGTGAAGACATAGACAGAAGAACAATGGCTTGTTGTGAGTGTTGTCCTATGAAATCATTGATTTTTCCATTACTTTTCACACTGAAACATGGGGCTTCTGAACCAAGTCGATGCCAAAAGTTTGAAAATGTGGGGCAGGGCTCGAGACTAACGACCTGTCGTCAGGGGACGACAGAAAATGTGTTTGGGATGCAGTACACTCACCATCGGCGCACTCCATCTTTCCCCTGATAATGCTACATAGCAAACAACAAATCCGAGAGGTGTTTGAAGGAGACGTTTTCACAGCAATATGAAACAGATGATAGAGAGGGAAGAATGGCCTGTTCAACTTCCTAACTAAAACCAGCATGCAAACGGTAATAAAGGAGTACATGGGATTCATTGTTTTACTTTTGTTTTTTACGGTGGTATCGAATTGTATCAACAATCATAGACTTTCTCTAGCACTGGTATCAACTAGGGATGCATCGATACCAAGACCGGATCGGATATCGTGCCATACTCAAATAACAGGCTGATCTATTCAATTACATGTATATGCTATATACATTATATACAGGAATTTAAAGTCCTGTCTAAGTTTTTTGACCAATGTGTTTGTGTATTAAAAGGTTTACACTTGAGCTGTAATTCCTGTTAAGTTGTAAGATTTTTGACCAAGTTGCTGGTGTATGATTTATTCTATAATAATAACAATTTGGTAAATTTATATTTACGTATTCTTTTGTTACATTTTGTTTTGAAAAGTGATATTTAAGTCCAGCCTGATGTTGCCTTTTACATACAAGAATGATCCCAGTCACTTTATCGGATCAGTACTCGGTATCGGCAGATACAGGTTATCAGTGTCTGGACTGAAAAAGTGGGATTGGAGCATCCCTAGTATAGACTACTAAATAGCTGATATTGTGAGATCCCTTGCCTCCACAACCTTTAAGTGTAGTCATTTGGATTACCACAAAGCAAACGTGCTATGTGAATTTGATAGTCCATTAATCATTTAAATTATTTATCAAGCAAAATGCCAAAGATTAACTACTCAAATGTGTGCGCTTGTCAGCTAAAACAAGACATTTTGAAGATGTCATCATGAGGTCTAGGATATTGTGGCATTTATCAGTTTATCAGCTAAGAAATCATCAACAAATGGAAAGATAATGAAAATGACTAATGCTTGCAGACCTAGTGAGAACCCTCCACGAGGAGCTGCCCACTACTTACACCGCTGCATCTGCTTGCTGAACTCAGACATGTTGTCTGGCCGTATGGATCGCAGGAACTTGATGTAGTCATCACTGTGATATTTCGTCATCTCCTCTGCTGTGGCTTTGTGTGGTCTCTGAAACACAGAGCAAAGCAGCTATGTTCATGTTTTATTTACATCTCCTATTCTGTTAGAACAGTGCAACATACAATAAAAATTGATATTAAATCATTTAGTGGGTAGAAACATACGTAGATCTCCATTTTCCTGTACAGTCCATAGTTCAAAAGCAGGTTGTGAGTCATCCGGATACGATGTGGTTTCATGGGATGCCCTTGTCCATAGTAATAATTACCTATATCACCTGCAAAGGAAAACATTTCCAGTTCAGGACCACATTCGCAAAAGTATATGTGTCGTGTACTATCTAATATAATGAGGGCTGACTGATGCAGACAATGGTCTAATATCACAATATGTTATTACTAAGGCTGTCACAGTTCACACAAGTAATTTCTATAACGCAATTCAGGATTTTTAGGACGTAGTGAGCTCAGTTTTAAAGTTAAGAGCGAGGACGTATCATATGAAACTAGAAAACTTATGGAATCCACCGGTACCAACCATGTCATACTAGCTAGTCGCTAAAGAGGCTAAATAATGCTCCAAAGTTAGGCTAAATTTTGGCAAGGAAAACTAGCATAGCCACTTAAAACCTCAACATATGTGAATGTAAATGGGTTCTCTGGGTCCCCACCAGTCTCCCCTTTACAGACATGCCCACTTCATGATAGTCCCAGTCAGTCTGGATCAAGTCATAGTCAAGTCAGCACTCTGACAGCTGTTGTTGCCTGTTGGGCTGCAGTTTGCCATGTTCTGATTGGAGCAGATTTTTTATATTAAGGTGAAGGTGAAGGTTTCTGGACAATATCTGTCATTGATTTGTGTTGTTGATTGAATTCCAATATTAAATATATACATGCATTTGCATTTAGCAGCATATTTGCCACTCCCATGTTGATAAGAGTATTAAAGATTAAAAAAATGGGTGATTAATTGGCAATTAATTGTAATTAACTATGGACAGGGCTGTCATAGTGAAGGAATTTCCCTTGTGTTATATGGCTTAAAAGTGCCATATGCTGTATTGTTGCCTTTTTTTGCAAATTACTTAATTTTTCCAGATTTTAGTGTTATATAAATACGTTTTATTGTTAGGATATGATTATGTGTATTGTTGCTTTTTAAATGTCAAAGATGACAATTGTAAAACTAATTAAATCCTTATGTATTATCAAATGCAGAACACAGAAAGACAATTAGGTGCAGTTTTTCAGCTGAGATGCTTTGGTGGCGTCTGGTTGCAAACAGCCGGCACACGGTACAGTACCTGCTGTGAATGAACGGACGCAGGGAGAGAAAACGGACCTGCCGGTCTACGTGTATTAATTTCTCCTCTATTATTACCCTTTTCCACTGTGAATGGACGTCTGGATAAAAAAGTGACAGTGACGAGTGCAGCATTTTACCCAAACTTGACCATTTTCAACATACGGGCAGCACTCAGCGCAGAATTAACAGTCCGCAGCTCGTCACGCTGCTGGGATTTGTGGTAAAGTCTAATCTGCTGTACTCCAATTGCAAAGGACTGAAAAATGAAGAAAATGTGAACTACTGGTACTGTTTGTGGCGGTTGCTGACCATCCCCTACTGTGGTTATTGCAACAGCCGTAACTATGGACAATAATCACAATTAAATATTCTAACCAATTTACAGTTACTTACAATATACATATATATATATATATATATATATATATATATATATATATATATATATATATATATATATATACTATGTGTGTGTGTGTGTGTGTACATTTCTATACACACTGTATATGCTCTTGGATATTGGTATTTTAAATATGTAACACTTATGTGTGTGTGTTGTTGTTTTCCCTAGGAATATCAATAACATAATAATAATAAATAAAGGCTCAGAATCAGGGATCCATCAAGTACTGCCCCTTCATCTGTGTATGGTCACCATGACAGTTTGGTGCCTATCAGTATTAATAATAATTAGTGTTAATAACTTCATCGGTATCTACCGGCAGCGAGCCAGGCCACTGTGCCAGCGCACCAGGCCACTGTGCCAGCGGACCAGGCCACTGTGCCAGCGCACCAGGCCACTGTGCCAGCGGACCAGGCCACTGTGCCAGCGCACCAGGCCACTGTGCCAGCGCACCAGGCCACTGTGCCAGCGGACAGGGACACCTTTAGGCTCCGCACCGCTGGAAACTACCAGGAGAGCCGGATCAGCAGAAACCGGGACTAATTATGTCCTCATGGACCTACAGTGCTGAGTTAAAGAAGGGGTGATTCTGCTTGGGGGACGTGGTAAACCCAGAGGGTCCGGAGGACTGCCTCCTTCACCGAGAGTCTGCTCATCTGGACCCGGACCGGCGTGACCACTCGGTCCACTGAGCAGCGTTCCGCATCAATTAACTAGGCCCTGTGCGTGAAATAGCTGCACATTTCGCTTCGCGGCTTCAAAAATGTCATTTTCTCTCTGGGTCCAAAGTTTGCCATCATGCTCGTGTATTCCTCCAGCTCGATGTGAATAACGTAGCGCCCCGAGCCGGGCCCGCGGTGGCAATTACGGCTCAGACAATGATGCTAATGAGGGTTGGCAGTAACGTTGGAGCCGGGCAGATTCACAGCTAATTACACCGTCCTCGGCATTAACGGTGCTTTATCTCCCGTTCATCCTACACTGCCGCTCGCTCTGCGGACGGTGGTCCTGGTACACGGCTAGCTCCGCGCCTTTTGACCCGGTTAACACTAAAGGTGACAGCAGCTAGCACCGCGGAGGCCAAGCGATGTCATTAACATTAGCGGTTAGCTTGTATGAAAGCCCAGACGTCCACCGGCTAAATGGACTAGCTCCGCGGCTAGCGTTAGCCCGCCAGGAGCCTCCACCTGGCTCCTCATTCAGACGCTCGCAGTGTCCCATACCGTCATAGTAGTAGCAGACCTTCTTCTTGGTCCCGCCCGCGGTCGTGTAAGCCATGTTTGGAGTGTTTTTGTCAAAAAGCTGGTTTGAATTTGCTTTCCCGGATGGACAGTGGGATGGACGGCATCAACACGGAGGAACATACGGCGGAGCAGTGCGTCGCTGAGGGGGAGGCGCTACTGCGGCGGGGCGGGGCGGAGCGGCGGAGGTGGCCCCTGGACCTGACCGCGGACAGGACCACACTTTACACCGCTACAGACTATCAGGGTTAACGACGCACCACGAGTAACGACATTTACCAGACAGATGCGCTTTAGACGCAAAGAATCAGCTCGCTGGCGAGGCCCATGTTGAAAATAATAATAATAATAATAATAATAATAATCTTAATGTACCGCTGGGTGTCAGTAGCATCCTCCCTGTCACCGCT
Source organism: Pterois miles (assembly GCA_947000775.1). Classification (NCBI taxonomy): domain Eukaryota; kingdom Metazoa; phylum Chordata; class Actinopteri; order Perciformes; family Scorpaenidae; genus Pterois; species Pterois miles. The sequence goes on along the minus strand of CAMQGK010000199.1, from coordinate 244,855 downwards.
GGGGAGGACGGACCTTACCAAGATGAAAAAAAATGATAAAAAGGTAAAGGTAAAGGTAGCCACTAATTAATGAGTGTCACGTGAACTGCATCTGTTTGAATTTCCTTCTTTATTTACCTGTTTATTAATTTCGATATTTTTTTGCCGTTCTGTTTATTTATGTATTTACTTTATTGATTTCTAAACTTATTTATTTTTATTTATTCATTTATTTCTGTCAGGGCTGCAGTCTAAAAGTAAAAACAATTACATCCTAACTTTTCCTTGACCTCTGTGGAAAACGTCAGGAGGTCAAGGAAAGACGTGAAGGACGCAGGTTCAAGGTCTTAGGAAAAGACAACTGCTGTGTTCAGAGAATCCAGCAGCGCTCACGCGAGCCTCCGTGATTAGACAGCAGAGGTTATCGATGGCGTGGGTCCACCATGCATTACCACGGCGTATCACGCAGGCACCATCAGTGACAGGCTGCTCCTCCTTCCTTCCTGCTGCCGTCACACTTTACCATCAGCACTGCTCCCAGTAGACCAAAACTGGCTATTCACCCATGCAATATCAATTAAACTGTTCAATATGAATTAGTTTTATACCATAATGTGTCATTGTAGTGAATTTTATGTACAGGTTTATCACGCTAAAGGAAGAGTTCAACATTTTGAGAAACATGCTTAGTTTTTTTCTTTGTGAGAGTGAGATGAGAAGATACCACTTAAGCTTCACGGTGCTGGACTATCGGCAGTCCTGAGACCTTCTCTCTCTCCTGGTTGTCGGTGCTTCATTCCAGATGTTTGGACAGGATCTTCGTCCTCCAGTAGATTTATGCCTTGTGTCTCGTCTCTCTCTCTCTCTCCGGCTACTTGTTCATTCTCCTGTCTTGGTGAAGGCTGTTCTTTGGTTTACTTTCTTGTGTTTGTGCAGCTTTTCTTCTGTCCAGGTCTCCATGGTGGAGAGGAGGTTGTGTTATTCAATGTCGATCTGTTTGGAGACATCTAGAAGCTGCTTGATATATTTCCCAGATCCATATTCTTCATATATGTTCATATTCTGTCATCTTTGTACTGTCTTGGTATTATGTTGGTCTACTAGTCTGTACACACAACATCTGTCTGTCCATCCAGTCAGAGGGATCCCTCCTCAGTTGCTCTATCTAAGGCTTCTTCCACTATTTCCCCATTAAAGTTTTCGTTTTGTTTTGTTTTGAGTGTGTGTGTGTGTGTGTGTGTGTGTGTGTGTGTGTGTGTGAGGGTGTCGTGCTGTACAGACTGTGATGCCCCCTTCAGGCATGATTTGTGATATTGGGCAATAGCAATAAAATTGACTTGACTAAAACACAAGGTTTTACATTTCTGTTTGTTTATGGTTTGAACATAAGAAACAAAATGTTAGTCAGCTTCAGATAAGATAAGATAAGATATTCCTTTATTGGTCCCACAGTGGGGAAATTCACATTGCTAGAAGTACTGAACTTTGCTGTTTCCCTCCACTTCTAGTGTTTATGATCAGCTAGGCTTTTCACCTTGACTCCAGCTACTTTAACATAGACATTACAGCATTTTCATCTAATTATTGCTGAACTATTCCTTTAAATGGCAAAAGTAAAAGAAAAGAGATCAATAAATAAGCTGACAAGTGTTTACACGATCTTTTAATTTAACCCTTGTTAACAACACACTTATGCTACAGGATGAATATTTGCACAGAAACAGACAAATCTTGCTAATCTTCATAGAATAAACAGTTGGTTTGATAACGATCATCAGAGGACAACCACTTTTTTCTCACTTTGGCTTTTTTGCCAGGTGTTTGTAAACCAATGAATAAACTGTAGGGAGAGGAAGCAACATACTTACATTAAAACACAAGTTTGAGTCTTCAATGCTTTGAGGGTTTTGGACATGGTTTGAGTCAAGTACTGAAAGACCAGATCCTGTTCTGATCTCCGGACTGTGTTGAGAATGAAAAGAGGTCACCTTCTAATGGATTCAGCACAGCATGAATTCAAAATGCAATGTGGGGGAAAACCAGTATGATCAAACAGAAGACGACTAATACAAGAGTCCACGGCGTTAGGATGGCATCTTGATTGCACATGCAGTTTTGGTCAAATAAACAACATGATTGGGGAACAAATGAACAATTATGTTGTTTGTCAAATGTCATTTTGTCGTCTTTTAAGGTTTTTGTCATGAGAAAAGCATCACACTTAAAGCTTATCATAACAGCATGAATGTCTGAGTTTAAAGAACAACTAATCTCTTCTGTTTTTAATCACAGCTCAGTACTGTTTTTCCTCTTTATGGGGAACAATGACAGACAGGTGAATTGATTTGAAAGATCAAGTGCTTTGAACTGAATCTTTTAGTCAAACCATCAAACTATTTTTGTTGTATTTTCACACACGTAAAAACAAACTTACACCAAGTCCCTTCTATATTTGGTCACACTGTCATTCTTGTATTAAACTCAATCAAAGTGCTATTAATATTTTTTTGAGATCTCATAGCTTGGCATTCACAAAAGAAAAACACCAGTCCAAGGAATCTCATTGGAGGAGTCCAGCGCTCATCATGGCCAGTTGAATGTCCTACCGGTGATCTGGTAAAACTTCTGATTGAAGGGGTGAAAGAACTTCTGCAGTTTAGTCACCACTGACTGGTCCACCTCCGGATGGATGCGGCCCTTGCTGCCTGCCAGGCACTTGTTGAAGACAATATTAAATCGCAGACAGTAAAATCCCCGGGTGGCATTGAAGTACAGGTTATACTGGCTGATTCTTGAGGGAAGGTTGAGGAAGCGCTCGACGAGCTGCAGCTCCGGCAGCGGGTCCGTGATGAGGCGGTCCCCGTCAACGATGTGGAACTGCTCCACAGGAAAGTACTTGAGCCAGCGCTCCAGGTGTTTGGTGTAGATGCTCGTCCGCACCGCTTTGTACTTTGTGTTCACCTCACAGGTGTTGGAGTCGATGGCCAGCTTCTCAAACTTGTGATAGGTCTTGTTTTTGCGCTCCTTGCCCTCCAGCACTTGCGTGTAGTCGGACACAGCCCTGGTGGTGGGCTCACGGACGATGATCAGCAGCTTGATGGAGGAGTTCATCTTGAAGATGCGTTCAGGGACCTCCTCTGTGATGAAGTAGGCCGGGCTTTTCTCAATGGTAATCTGATGAGGGAAGGAAAAGGGCATTTTCTCTCTGTACCAGTCGATGCCGCGGGCGTAGTTTTGGTCATTGTCAAAGAAATGGATCTCCTGCGAAGCCTTGACCACTGCTGGATGCAGGTTGAGCATCTCCAGCAGGGCGCGGGTGCCCCCCTTGCGCACCCCAATGATGATGGCGCGGGGCAGCTGCTGGACCAGGTTGTGCAGGCGGATTTGCTCTTTGGTGGCATTGCCCTTGCGTAGTTCATGGAGCAGGCCACGCTTAAACTGCAGGGTGCGGAGAGGGATTTGCTCTGGCTCAGGAGGGGGCAGTCTGCTCTCAATGGGGCAAATGGGCTGTAGCCTGATAGAGACAAAAAAAAAAAAACACATCCTCAGTGTCAACACTATTACACCTTACTCATTACAAGAATACTGATCTTGATTTCAGACGAACTCTGGCTGGTGAACCTGCATGCCTTTTGGTTTGTAAAAAAATGATGAGATTCTATAGGTAGTGTTTTGCCTGTTCAGCCTCAACAGCTATGGATCAGACCAGCAATACGTCTCCATAATTAGCCCTCATGACCACGCCCCCTTTTGGGGCAAAACAATCCCCCCACCCCGAGCTGGGTAGCATGTCCCTCATAGATGGTAACAGAATAAACAGAAGAAGTTGAAACACAAACTTCTACTTCAAACAAACCACTAATAGTAATAATGCTATGCTGAAGAGGAGCCATGTAGTTGGTTGGACCAACAATAAATCCAAAAATGCTGCCTCCGATTTGTTCCTCTCCTGTGTTCAAAAAAGAGGCCTTATGGCTCCATGCTATAGACCACACCAGCATGGCTTTATGGCTCCAAGCTATAGACCACACCAGCATGGCTTTTATGGCTCCAAGCTATAGACCACACCAGCATGGCTTTATGGCTCCAAGCTATAGACCACACCAGCATGGCTTTATGGCTCCAAGCTATAGACCAGACCAGCATGGCTTTATGGCTCAAAGCTATAGACCAGACCAGCATGGCTTTATGGGTCCAAGCTATAGACCAGACCAGCATGGCTTTATGGCTCAAAGCTATAGACCAGACCAGCATGGCTTTATGGGTCCACTATAACCAGACCAGCATGGCTTTATGGGTCCAAGCTATAGACCAGACCAGCATGGCTTTATGGGTCCAAGCTATAGACCAGACCAGCATGGCTTTATGGTTCCAAGCTATAGACCAGACCAGCATGGCTTTATGGTTCCAAGCTATAGACCAGACAAGCATGGCCTCATCTCCGAGGCTGTGCTCCCTTTTGAAGGAAAGAAACTTGCTGTCACAGGAGAGAAAATGATGAAAAGCTGTTGTGTAGCAGGTTAACTGAGACTTTCACGCTGACATTTGAGACACAAACTGTACTATACGATACATGAATTTTCACTGTCAGTGTGGTAAATGCTGCTGGTGACAGCGACTAGCATGGCTAGCGAATGTTAGCTGCTGTTAAGTTAGCCTGCTGCCTCACACTCACTCACTCCCAGCTCTTCAAATATGGCAGCTTGGTCGGAGGCCCTGTGTTTCAAACTATGGAGCTCTAGGTACCTCTAGCGTCAGTTATGGATGCGTCAGGGACGACGCGTCAGGGACGCAGAACGTAAGTTTAATTAGTCTTCAGCTTTACTTGTGCAACAAAGCTACTAAGTTCAGTTTAGGAGAAGACTGTGGTCACATAATTGGCATTAGTTAAGTATGTACATTAGGAAATAAAACTAAGGTAACAACATATACTTGGTTTCACACACATGAATAGAGGTCTCCTGGGTGAAAGTCCTATGTTTGTTGGATCCATCCATCCAACCACCCATCCCACCCACCTTACATGAACTTTATTGCTCTGTATGCACCAGTTGTTCTTACTAGGGATGTTAATAATAATGCAGATTGGCTTACGCATTTGCAAATCACCGTTACCTCGTCCCCTCAATTTAATATTTTCCAGTAATATTTTATGACAAATTAAACTTATTAAATATTTTAGTGTTAAATATATTATTATCGGAAACAAAAGTACTTGGTTAGGTGTTAAGTAGGCCTACTTAACACGGGACATTAACAGCGGTCTCCTGGGTGAAAGCCCTATGTTTGTTTGACCGATCCCACCTCCCAGTCCACCCTCCCTATGCAGACGTTCTTGCTGTTTATACTACATCAGCTGGTCTGACCCTCTAATAATGATGCAGATGGGTTCACATTGGAGTTAGCTGAAAGCCTGGTGCATCCTGTTGGGAGATTAGGAACCGCAAGCTATATACAGTATGTGTCGACAGCTATTTTAAACGACTGTTACATTCATGGTGTATTTTATTTACTGCTGCTCGCTGTTCCCTTGCATGCTAATCTGTTGCCTCTGACATAATAACTACCTAGCCTGTGAGTCTTGCATTGTGAGCATGAACTATGGGAGCTACAAATGAAATGCCCCTCTTTGGATCTGAACCTGGATCTTCTTGAATGAAGTAGCACATTTAGACAACATCATGTAGTCGAGATCACTAATTCACTAAAACTCTGTCATAGTAATCAGTGATCAAAGTGTGAATGTTGCTTCTATTATGTTTACTAAATGTGCTCTGACAGCGAGGACTCACCTATCCAAGGTCCCAACCCTGGCCACAAGATAGAGGACACTTCCGATAGCGAGGCTGCCCAGAACGAAGAGCTTCTGTCTCAGCAATGCCTGCTGTTTGAATAGCATGGCCCTCCATCAATCTTCAGGACTGCGTCTTCAGCCTGCACAGAGCAGAGTACATAAACCACTAATCACCAGGGGACGAGAGACAGCCTAATGTTTATTAACACACACTCAATCAAGTCTTACAAGTGATTAAGCCACACTCACACGAGCCTGAAAAGTGCTGCAGAGCCATTAGAGGGAATGCTCACCCACCAACCACCACTTTGTTACAGTCATTCATTTATTTCTGCAAACACCAGAATCAGATTTGATCTAATGTACAGGCGTGCTATGAGGACTCAGCTCTGAGACAGGAATGTGTAACATAGAGTACAGCTGCAAAAAAAGACTGTAGAAATGACTAATTAAAGCTGCACTAATCAATATTTCTATATTATGCAGATTGGAGCATGATTGAATATGATTTAAAAAAAAAAGTTATTTTTATAAAACAGTCACTGTTTCCTGACAGTAGCGCATGAGACAGGTAATCTAAAAAAATCTGGATCAGCTGTCAATCACTCATAACCTCTGATCAAACCGTCAAACTAGGCAGCGCTGATCAAATATGAGTCAATATTCTGTTACTTTAATGACTATTTCTCTCCTGAAAAAACATCTTGTAGTTACTGTTTAGCTGTAAAATGAGGAAGTTTGTGACCCAGCAGCCATGTTGAGATCAGCTGAGGAAACACCAGCCGGAGGAAACTTTCTCATTTTACAGCTAAACAGTAACTACAAGATGTTTCTGACAACATTTGAGGTGAGAAATAGACATTACAGTAACAGAATATTGATTCATATTTGATTTGATCATCTGCCTAGTTTGAGGCGGGGTTTGCAAGTGATTGACAGCCAATAGGAACATGCACTGAAATGACCTGTTATTGGCCAGAAGCAGAAATCTAGTTTTCTCTCAAAATACTTGAATTACAATATGCTGAAAGGTTATTATGGTTCAAAGAAAATGAAAGAATTAATTTCTTTATCTAAGAGGGGGCACTAGCTCCTTTCATACAGCTGCAGCACAGAAATGTTTGTCTCACTGTAATTAAAGAAAAGAGTTTGTTTGCGGATCGATACCTCAGCCCTTTCTGCATGTGCAGGCTTACAGTGGTGTGACTGGCTAAATCCCATTATGGAATAACAGATCCATACTGAAGTCGTAGCGCTATTACCAAAGGGCCAACTGCACTCTAATCCAACCTTTAAAACTGCCTGCCAGTACTAATAGAGCAGATCCTCTACAGCAGCTCATAAACAAGTAGAGTGAGCTTTTGACCCCAGTGTGACTGGAAAACATTTCACTCATATTGCCTTGTGGTGACTTCTGAAGGGAGACCAGCAGACAAATTTCATCTGTCTGACAAAGCAGAAGAATAAAGCCGGTTAGCCAGGGGCCAGCCTCGTGTTTGTGGAGTCCCATTTAGAAAAGAAATGTTTTTCATTAAAGCCTGTATCTCTGAAACAAGTGGGAGCTATACATTACATTGTTTCCAATGGAAATTAAGTCTCTTCAGTAGTTGTTTTAGCAGTAAGACACACCTCTAATAAAGTAAAGGTAATAAAGTAATCCACCCTGTGTTTCAAGTGTGTTTCAGGTAAATCTGAAAAACAGGGACCGTAACACTTTGAAACATTGAGATCATATCATCCAGAGTGTTTACCTTTAAGATTTAAAGCAAGACTGTGCAACTTCTTAAAGAAATAAAATACACTTTTTTCACATTTTCACATTTAATAAATTTAATTCCAAAGCAATAAAATGCATCTATGCTTAATTCAATACACTTACTGCTACAACCTTATTTGGTCTAGTATGAACAGTAGCTGGAGCTGAATGTTAAGCAAATGTTAACTAAAGTTGGCCAATTTTTTTACCGTGGCAGTTTGCTTGTGTTTCTTACTCAACCCTTTGGCCTTACCATTAGGCCCAAACTGACGCTTCAGTAAGGCTGCATTCATATGGTGGAAGTCATGTGAAAGATGTTTATCATTTATGATATATTTATGGCCATGTAAAGACTAAAAATACCGTGCTTGACAATATAATGCTATAATAATTAAAGTTGGGTTTAATTACCTTGTAGCCAACCATCGCTAACAGCTGACATTTAGGTCATTTTTATACTCTTACAGGTAAATTTGGATCCATCAGAGCATTCAGAAACACTTGGCTGTAGGGTGAACACTATGAATCAAAAACACATTACATTAACTTCAATATGCAACAAATTTTCATTCCAAACTCATCAAATACCAGCGCTTGGCCAGTGGCTCCATGCCTCAAACTAGGGGCTCTGGTACCCCTCTAGTGTCAGTTTTGGATGCATCAGGGGTGGCGTGCCAGTTTCTGCTTGTTACAGCATAATGTCTTATCAGAATAAACTTCCATGTTCACAGGAATCAGTTTCTGCTGATTCCGATCTTTCAAAAAGTAAATAAACATTGTGTTTCAAGTCTTTTTTTTCATTTTGATAAGTCGAGTCTAAAGTCATCAAATTTGTGACATGAGTGTGACTGGAGTCCAAGTCATGAGACCGGAGTCCACACATCTGGTGTAATACATTCCATACATTTGGTTTTCAAAATGTGATAAAGATGAGGTACTGAGGATCACTCTATTAGCTGATTATTTGAAGCATTTTTCACCATCATCTGACAGATGACAGCGTGGGGGGGGGGGTATGATGCAAGAAAAGTCCCAAGGCTGGAATCAAACCCAGGACAGTGCACTTATGTGACATGCACTCAGCTACCACGGCACTCCAGAGACTCACTCTTAAAGCTTGGCTACGTAACATCATTTTAAAATGATCCATCACATCATCGGGACAGTCGGTCCCTACAGGCCTCCCTCCAAAGTCACTCCCCCAAATTATCATAATGAATGTTAACAATGAACATGACTATTGTTAGTACTCATGGCTGTCAAACTAACAGCTTGTGGAAAACTCTGGTGACATACAGTGAGTGCACAGGGAGAGTGGGTGCAGGTAAGGTAGACAGGCAGGTAGCCCGTCCAATCATTTCATTTGTGAAAAATAATTAATGAATAAACAAATGATAAATGATGAACATGTATGTAATCTACATTTCCCACCCTAGCTTTAACAGAGCCTCATGCATACTTTCAGCAGCATGTGGAGAAATCCAAAGTTAGACAGACCTGCTGCGCACAGTTATGGTTGCTAAACTATCATTAGACAAACACTCTTAACAAAAGGTTGTTACTGATCAGGAAGAGTTACATAGTCTTGTTTTGAGGACTAAACACTCAAACTTTTGAAAACTACAAACTCTTTTGGGGCGCATCGACACCAGACACTACTCAGTTGTACTAATGAATAGAGAATACCTCTATCTGCACATTCTTCATGACTTATTTATAAGCAAACAGAGAAATTAATTGTTTGCCCCGTCAAGGATCTGTGCCAGGCTGTTAGCTACAGAATTATCAATTATGGAGCAGTTATTTTCATAACCTATGCACTGGACCAAAGCCTGTTTACAGAGCTAAGACAATTTACAGAGACTCTGGCTGTGCATATTTAACTGCACTATACAGTTATAATCATATGCATGCATTTAAGAAAATAAAAATCCACTTTCCCTCGTGTATTTGTATGTTTAATTCTAAAATGACAGCATCACTCTAATCTACAGTGCTGCTCACTTCTGCTCCTACCGGGTAGCATCACTCCTGAAAACAAAGTGTGGACGCTATTTATATTGTCTATAAAGCAGATTCTCATACACTGTGAACTGAAAAACTGTTTTCTACTTCCGACAGAGGAATGTTTTGATGGAACAACCAGAGGGTAGCAGCATCGCTGGGAGAAAGAAGACAAAATGGTGAAGTGCTCAACGTGATGCAGTGAGCACAGATATCCTCAGCAAGGACAGCAGTATTTGTCAGGAGATGCTTTAGATTGAAGTGTGCTGTCAGCAACAGTCTTGTGGGGAGTTTTCCATGCTGTATATGGTCACAGGGTGTCTGATCAGAAAAATCAAATAGGACTTGAAAAGTTTCTCACTGTGTTGTTGTACAGTTTAAATACTGCAGAGGGAGCTGGCATGACTGTGAGGGATTTGCAAGAGAGCTGTGATTGAGCCTAGTTTATAGTTTCACAGGTGCAGTAAACTGTGTTCAGCTGTACAGTTTATATGCCAAGAAGAAACTAACTTGTAAGTAAATACCAAAGCCAAGAAAAGGCTGCAATGTTTATTACACGCAATGTTTAATACAAACGTGTTCCAAGAAACAAACACTATTCAGGGTCTTTGCTGCTCGTCAAAGTTGGAGACTGAATATAATACTAGGGCTGTCAAAGTTTAAATTCAAAATGTATTTTAACGCCTCTAAATTATTTAGTGCATTAACACAACGTGTGGTCTCCTAAGGAATCCATTGTTACCAATCACGTCCTACTAGCTTGTCAGAAAGGAGGCTAAATAGTGTTCCAAAGTTATGCTAAATTATGGAGAATAAAAACTGTCATGGCCATTTTCAAAGGGGTCCCTTGACCTCTGACCTCCAGATGTGTGAATGTAAATGGGTTCTCTGGGTCCCCACCAGTCTCCCCTGTACAGACATGCCCACTTTATGATAATCCCAGTCAGTTTGGATCAATATTTGTCAGTGTTTTGTGCTGGTAATTGATTTCCAATAATAAATGTATACATACATTTGCATAAAGCAGCATATTTTTCCACTCCCATGTTGACAACAGTGATTTTTCGTGATTATTTTGATCAACAGCCCTATGTAATATTAATAAGTATGCTTTCTTTAATGTATAATCACCTGAAAATAAGAATCATGTTTTTTTTTTTTTATCTTGGAATAAGTGGTTTATATCTACATAGGTAGCAGGTTCGCCATGTTGCACCGCCATGTTTCTACAGTAGCCCAGAACAGACAAACCAAACATGGTTACCTTTTCCTCTAACTTCACTTGTTCCCATCACTGCTGCTCCCTCTCTGGTGATTCATCACTCACTTCCCTGTGCACACTAGCACTCTATTCTTACAACGACTAGCTCTAGAGAGGGCCGTACGCATGTTCGTGTTGGCCACCGTAGCACACTTGGCACACGGGAAAAGTTGTAATCTGCAACCCAAGGCTAGATACTGCCAGACCCTCCGTACTGTTCCTTTAAGCTCCAGTAACACTATATTTTACCACCCATCACATTCAGTAACTGGAACATGTGGCCACAGTGACCACTAAGCTACATAAGTTATACAGGTTCATTTTTTAACCAGCCTTGGTTATTCCAATGGAGTAATCAAAATGGAAAGGATATACCCTATGTGGACCATGACTGTCCTCCATTATCCTGACAAGTTGAACTACTGCCCACTTTTAAGGAAAGATATTTATTTTTCATGATACCTTGCCATGGATACAAATTGACCTAGGCTATGTAATTTCATGCCAAGCTGATATGTAGTTGTCAACACATTTTGCAGGAAAGAAAATACAGCAGCATGTTTACTTTGGTCGTAGACGCAGATCTTTTGGAGCCAGCAGCCAGATTATTTTCTGTGTTTTAAATCACTGATTCAGAGTGTCATGCTGCACTGCAGTGTGGCTTGGCTCAGCAGCCCACCTGTGAAACTTACAAACTAAACTACATAATCATATCCATATTTGAACAGAGATTATCAGCCAACCTGTGGCACACTCCTTTCAAGGAAGTCACAACAAGAGCTCGCCCAGACTTGCTAACATTATTTCTTCTGACTCCTCGCATGTTTTAAACAGATAATACCAACTTCTGCCCTCCAACAGGCGATATAGAGTTCCTCCATTTAAACGCAACAGAATAAAAATTCTTATATACACCACGTTATCCTGTTGTTAAACCAGAATCAGTGTGCAGCTGCATGAGATCTGAATGGAGGATATGTGATATGCTTAATTGTCAGGACTTTGAATGTGTTTTGTATGTCTATGAAAGTGTCATATGAGTAACTGTACATTCAGATTTCTTTAATGAAACTGCCAAAGGATGCAAAATCAAATTCAGTGAAAACTGACAATAAAGTCGTATTATATCATATCGTATCTCTTAGGGTGGACAGTCTGACTGACATTATCTGTACTGGCACTATAAAGGCCAGAGGGTCATTAAATCAAGAGTCGCTCTGCAAATATCATGGCAATGTACAGAAAAGATATCAGTACTGTAGTTCTTCTGTACTCGTGTTGTTCTATATATATTGAATTGAAAACATTGCATCCTAAGACTTGCATATTCTAGTCCATAACAGAGTCAGCTGATTTTCAGGTCATTAAATATGTGCTATCAGTGGTTATATGCCTCATAGATGTGGGTCAGTAGGGGCCTGCTACACCCAATATTTGGTTTTATCAGCGATTCACATAATCAGTCACCAAAAGAAGGATTAAAAGAAGATAACAGCGACCGCCAGTGGCTAAAGGAAATGGGGAAGTCAGGCGCTGTAGTCGGCCTATGGACGGCATGAAGCTCCATATGCAGTGGAGGTACGGGGTTCACGTCCAGTGTGAAATCAGTGTATAGCTTTGTGTTCACAGGTGTTAAGTTTCACTTTACAACTTAGTCATTTTAAGACAAAACATCTTTTTGCCTAACTTAACTAAGTGTTTTTTTGTTGCCTGCGTTCAAAACACAAAGTTTCTTGCAGTTTTATGTTAGATTTATGTTTTCTGTAGTGTTGCTCTGAAGTTTCACTTTCACTTTTACAATGTAGTAAGTGTAGCAGGTCCCTGCTGAACCACATCTGTGAGGCTGATAACACACATTTAATGAGCTGATAACAGTCACACTGGGTGATAGAGATCACTCTCCGTCACTTTTTCACTTTCCCTCATCTCAGCTCCTGACCTCTACTCAGGTCTCCCATCCACCATCCTCTACCTACACGATGCGCAAAACTGGGATGAAATGAAAAGCAGATCATTTTCTTTTGATCGACGTGTGTCACGAGTGATCAAACATACGTGAGCTCGCAGCCTTCTTAGCTAATGGGCTGAGAACGAATGCAGCAGAAAAAAACAATAAGCGAATAGGGGAATGCTGACTGGCCTTTCTGTGTGTAATTAAAACACTGAAAAGCGTTTCTGTTTACAGGCCTGATAACAACTATAATTAGTTTCCAAATACTGAAACGTGGAATACATGAGCTCGATAAAAAAAAAAAAAAAAAGTGTCTATTTGCGGTGACACTGCAGAAAAAGCAGTTTAGTTATGAAGACACTTGCTGTGCTGTGCTAATAATCTGCACCATTCTGTTCTCGTTTTTAGAGGAGTACATGAGGCCACTGGTAAAAATAGAGAACCACCGCTGAGCTCTCATTAGATTCCCTCCTCTTCTGTTAATTCATTGTGTTACTAAAAATGCTGTTGTTGGAACAGAAAAGAGGCCCAGCAGTCCCGAGCAGCACACATACTGTATATTATAGTGCGTGGGGCCTGGGGGCCCAGTCATGAACACAGCAGCAGCAGCAGCCAGGTGGACTGTGAAATATTCAGACAGAGCTAAAGAACTGAAGAACTGTTTACAGGTCCAAGACATGAAAACATGTCTAATATTTTATTCCTGTATTCCTCTTTACTAGATTGATTAATTTATGTATTTACTTCACTTTTAATGCCAGAATCAATAGAGTTCCTTCATTTGAGTCTGTGCGGAGGTAGAAGGAAGTTATGGCTTTTGCTGTGTAGTCTGAGGAACATGACATTATATCCGTTCCGTCAACCAAAACAAACCACGAAAACGAAAAAACGTGGTACAAACTACACATCATGTAAACGATGGAAACAAGCGGAGCAAGACATCACGGCTAAAGCTGCACGCTAACTCGTCACGGACAGGAAACGTTGCGGTCAAGTCAGCTGTCGCTCTCGTCTCCGTGGTCCAATGGGCCGACGCCACGACTGCAGAGCGCCATATACTGACATTCATGTTAAATCCATTCAAACGGCCCCGATGGAGCTGAACATGGATGGATAAAGAGAACGGAGAAGTAGACGCCTAAGACTACGTCTGATCTTCAAAATAAAGTGTGAACAGTGAACTTTATATACAGAATACCTCAATGGAAATAAGATTGATTGGATTATATTCACCAGAAATATAAAACATTACATGTCCCTTATAAATTAACAGGAAAATACCACTAATTTGTGAGGAAAATGTCTTTATTCTTTGTATTTTGGGTTGCTGGAAAATATGAAATAAATAATTCCTGACAATGATCCTGATATATTTGACTTCAGGACATCTCTGACTACACACATCCTGAAAATCAAACATATTACTGTATTAATTTGGATATTTTCCAAAGTAAAGGTCCCTGGAGGGCTGCACGTTGGTGCAGTGGTTAGCACTCTTACTTCACAGCAAGAGGGTTGCAGGTTTGAATCCGGCTCGGGGTCCTTCTGTGTGGAGTTTGCATTTTCTCCCTATGTAAGCATGGGTTTTCTCCAGGTACTCCGGCTTCCTCCCACAGTCCAGAGACATGCTGTTTAGGTTAATTGATGACTCTAAATTGCCCGTAGGTGTGGATGTGAGCGTGAATGGTTGTGTGTCTCTATGTGTCCTCCGATGGACTGGTGACCTGTCCAGGTGAACCCCACCTTCACCCAATGCCAGCTGGGATCGGCTGCAGCCCCCCCGCGACCCCTAACGGGATAAGCGGTTGACGATGGATGGATGGAAGGAAGGTCCCTGGAAGTGTATGACTCAACTTATTCCCATGGTCTAGTGTTGCAATGAATCATAAGTATCGTAATAGTATCAAGTCAGGATATAGGTGTATTGTCTATTAACTACAAAAGGACAACTCCAGTATTGTGTGTCGCAGTTAAACTGCCTGCATTACTATAATCAGTATTTGGGCAAGTTGCCATGCAAAATGTAACTAATTAGTCATTATATTGTGTGAAAAAGTAATTACATTACCTTCAACAAAGGTAGATGCTTTACTTTAGTACTTCTATTTCAACTCACAACTACATTTCAAAGGGAAATATTTAATATATAAACTTTTTACACCACCACATTAGTTTTAGTTTACAAATTCAGATTTCACACACAAAGACAATCACTCTATTTACATCTGCCTGAAAAAAGGCATGCGTGTGCCGCAGTACCCGTGGTTAAAAAGTCAGTCCTCTGGAGAGCTGTAGGTCCTCCATCCTCACTTCCTAATGTATGTAATCATGTATACGCTTCCACATGTACAGATTTAACATATCTACACATATACACATCAATATTCATCTGCATATCCACATGTACTGTGTATAGCCTACATGCCCACATGTTCGCCTTCAGCTGTCAACAGTTCTGTTTAACTTTCTTACATGTGCCCATCTCACTCTTTTAAATATGTATCTATATGCATTAGAACCAAGGGAGCTTACATTTCTTTCTCAATACTCTCACCAAGAAGAGGGAAGTACAAAAAACATTTGGGAAGTCATACAAAGTCTTCTCATATTGGGATTATAAATTTGATGCATTTATTTGTTTCATCTAGTAATTCAATCGTCAACCAATCATCCAGTGTAGGTGCTACTGGATTTAGCCGCCTTCTTGTGATTGATTTTTTACTTGCCGTCAAAAGGACCTGCAGCAGCTCTATATCCCTCCTCTTTTTCAAAAAGCAAACGTGCATGGCCCAGAAAAACAATCTGAGATGTATTATTATACAGTATTCTCACCGAACGTGAAGCCAGCAATGTTTCATCAGCCAGGGCCAACGTAACCACTATGCTGCTTTGTAGATGTTGAGGAAGTCCCACAAACGTTCAGACCCAAACAGCATCCTGCCGGGGTTCATAGCATCACTCAGGGGCACACCGAGCTGTAATCACTGTATCGAGAAAGACACTCGGCGGCTGAATTAATCTGCTTTACTACTGCAGGATGAACCCAAAATTGTGACGCTGGAAAAAACAACATAATTATGTTGATCTGTAAAAAGTCTGAATTGAGGCTTTGTCAGGTGTGTTCACAAGATGACACACAACTTTTAAAATGCTTGTTTTGTGAGTGGAGTTTGGATTGATCAGTGCCAGGCTATATATGCTAACACTGTAGCTGCTCCACCAACACTCAAAATAAAGTCATCTAGGCATAAATACGGCAGCGACATTATTAGTTAGATAATATTCACTGACAGATTGGAAGGCCATCAGAAAAACATACAACGCAAATATTAGATTTATAGATTATACCCATAAGGTTTATATACATACATTTATACAAGCAGTTTCATCTGATCTCTGCGGTACTATCATAAAGCTTTGGGCGCTACTAAAGTGAATGTCACCATGTTGATTTTTTGCAACCAAGTCACACGAGAGGGTGGAGCTAACACAACCGAATGAGACATTTTTCAGGCAATCAAAAATATTACAATTGACTTTCATAAACTGAAATCAAACTGTTAAAGGGTTAAAGTTTTAAGACAAAAACATGGACAACTCTCAGACCACAACACCGTGGTGGTGACCTGTCAATCACAATGCAGCCCCGCCCTAAAGTGTCCTCTGCTTTATGGTCTATCTGACTCTAAATGGACCATAATTTACTAAATGAACATCCTGCTGTATTGAGGAAGACAGACAGCTACAATAATGTTTTCCCTGTCTTCTGATTCAACTTCAGGACCTCACTGATGACAGACGGAGAATCTCAATGCCGATAGGCTTTTGTGACACAGCGTCATGCGACAACAGCTGCTGCTGCCATTTTGGACTGAAAACACTTATTATATATATAATATAATATATAATTTCAATTGTTCAACACGGGCCATTTCAGTACAGACATTAAAGATGATAATAAAATAGTTTATATGGTAATATGTGATACATTTGGATGGGAACCTGGCTAGTGAGCTACAGTAACTCATCCAGACTGTTTTCTTTCAGTCAGACTTTAGTGTCTGAGGTCATTTCTGTAGCTAGGGTAGGCTTGCACTGCTTGCCATAGTTCACATCATTCTCATAGGGGTTCACTTTTCTCAAATCTTTACATCAGTGTTATCATGACCAACAGATAAACTGGATAAAATTATCAATAAGACCCAAGACTCGGAAATACAATAATTCTCTTTCTCTTTCGGGCACAGTGCATCCAGCTGACTGACATGGCATGGTGAATGGCAGTCACCACATACTTCACACTGCCTTTACACATTTTGTCCTCTGACAGAAGTGGTGCACACTCCAAAGACCGCCTGCGATTAACAATGAAGTCATCCACTCATCAAAAGCATTTACATGTAAGAAAAAAAAAAGTTAATAATATTAATTTGGCTCTTTGTGGGTGAAAATCAATTCTCCAAAGTCTGACGGAGACAGAGAGCAGCTGCAGCGTGGCTAGAGTCGGCTCGGGACGTTGTGGAGGGAGAAGAGAAAGGCGAAGACAGAGAGAGGGCAGAGCGTTGATGAATAATTCATCATGGGCTTTATTATTGTTATTGATCTTTGCTTATGCACAAGGGAATGATTGTGGTGTTCAGCTTAGAGCTCCACTCTCTGCTGACCTCCACTCCACTCCTCTAAACCAGGCATCCATTTTGTGATATTACACCTACATTATTTATTATCACCCGGCTGTCGCTGCAGATCTCTTTGTCTCCAGCTCTGCTCTGACATCTTCTGCCACTGTGTACTTTGCAGGAAGCATCAAACTGTGGGTGAGAAACAGTGTTGGGCAAAATGTAAAAAAGGAATATATTAGTAGTTACTTTCATTTTAAAGTAATAAGTTACTTTAGAATATTACTGCCTGTGTATAGTAATGCATTACTGATTACACTACTTTTGGATTACTTTCACCAAAATAACTGCAGAAACATGACGAGGCATTATCATGTTGTGTCACAGCGGATTATCAAAGCACAGAAGCTCAAGTTCATTGCAGTTCATTAGAAATCCACCGGTAGGCGATACTGGACAGCCTAAAGGTGTGAATCACTGGGCGTGGGTCATGTCTCTATGACAACAATATCCTGAAAGCCTCGTTTCCACGGCAGAAACTTTTCCCCAGAGCTAAGAACCTTTGAGGAACAACTCAGTGTGTTTCAAACTCTGGGACCAGGGTCTAAATTAAGTTCTGGGGACATTTTGCGGGCACCTTTTTACCCCCAAAAAGCCCTGGTCAGGGGGTAGTACTCGTGACCAGAACTTTAGGGGTGGAGTTTGCAGGGATGATGGTCAGTGATTGGTGAAACACAGACACAGCGCTGCTGTTTCAACGGTTTCAACTCAAGTACCGTTTAATTTATAGACAAGGAAGTACTGTACTCTCGACTTGGGACCATGTTAGGATGAGGGGAGAACATTAGCTTGATTTAAAGCAAAGTTAGACTCTACTGTCAGCCTCTCAACTAATTAAAAAAAGAGAGAGATCGTGAGAGTGAGCTGAGAGGGCGAGTGGTAGAACAGAGAGACGTAGCGCAGCGCTGCCGTGAATGAAAGACATGCTATATCTGATAGTTTCACAGCATTATCGATCTGAAGCACAAATTTATAACCATCAAACACTGATGATTTCCTGTGGAGACAGACACTCTTAGTTTCATTTCAGTCATCACATCCAACAGTAAATATATGCAGCGTTAAATATCGTCGCAGTGAGACAAAAGCAGAATGTTTTTATCCAGCATGTTTTTTAGGTGAAACAGACAGAAACACTGAGCAGCAGGCTGCAGAGTCACACAACTCTTCTCCAAAACACCACACTGCACTTTTAAGTGTGTTAAACGGCCTCTTAATGTCCCTGGTCTGAATACTAAACCCTCACAGCGTGATGAGCTGCAGCGTCTCAGTAAACACACATTAGAAAGCCCAAACCTGATCAGCTCTCAGGGTCTGACCTGGGCTCAGATGACCTCTCATGTGATCCCAGAGTGAACCTCGTTTTCACCGCGGTTAATTACTAAATCTAACAATGCCGAGCACAGCGCTGACATGACAGCAGAGGAATCCAACATCGGGAGAGCAGTATCTGGCAATGCTGTGTGACCCGCAAACACCAACTAAGACAACAAACAGGAGGAGATATCCCCACAGGGTTTTCATCTCAAGGCCCTGTGTGTAGTGCACACTTACTGCCATCTCCACTCCTACACACACACACACACACACACGCAGACACCCGACTCACAAAGACAAACACACAGACAGTCCTTTGAGGGGTTCAGATGAATGACAAGATATATCCCTTTAAGAGGAGCGAGCACATCCAGCTGAGTACATATCACTTCAAACAATATTCTGTCATGTTCCTCTCTCCTCTTTACTCTCTACTTTTGAGCACACGCCAGAAGAGAATTCAAACATTCCCAGAATAGGCCAAGTTTGAACAAGTAAGCACAGACACACTTGAAAAAGCATCACGTGTTTGTAATTACGCTAGAAAACACACTTTTTGCATGTCAGATCCCAGTCGATCTTGTGCAGATATGTCCAGACGTGCAGCGTTCATTATGTCCAAGAGGGACATCTGACCGTCAGCTCAGAAACCTTCCTCTTCCACAAGGAAAAGAGTTCCTGTGTGGGGCTGATGAATGGAGAGTAAGCTGGATGGAAAAGTGACTCCCCACCTCAGGATGATGGGTATAAACCGACAAAACGGCCTCTTTCATAGATCTCAGCAAGGGATGAAAACAGGAACTCAGTGCTGTAGATCCTAGTTAGAAGTTGATGCATTTGGTTTTTCATTTCTTTGTAGAGTAGCAGAATGTGACTAATTGCATTTTAATTTACAGTAATGTGTTGTGTCAAAGTTAACGGGATAATACGACATTCATTTTAATGTCACTAGTTTCTGTTAGGCATTAACACAACTAGTCTGACCAACCAGGTATATACTGTGTTACTGTATGTAGATGATACAGTAAATCCTGCATTCACACAAGATGATAGCTAAATGATGGTTGTAATTTGAAATTATTACATCAAGGAACATTTTCTTTTCTTCATCTGCCACAAAGTTCGTGTTATTACAGTAAACAGAGACAGATACAGCTCAGAAGATCATGTCTGAACTTGGCTTTGAAAGTGTCATTAACCCTGCTCAAGCTGAGCTCACAAACGTCAGATTTCATCCTTTACCAGTCATTTCCAGGATGCCTGTGACTGTCTGTTTTGAGGCTGATGTGATTGTGTGCTTCATGTCACATCTTTCCCTCAATCACTGTACATGGTGACTAACAAGCTTAAGAAAGAAGGCCTGTTTTTAGCTTTAGAGAAAAGTGTACTAATGGGATTTGTTAGCGGAAGGCGTGTGTGTGGTGTGTGTGTGTGTCCGTGTGTGTGTGTGTGGCGTGTGTGTGTGTGTGTGGTGTGTGTGTGTCCGTGTGCGTGTGTGTGTGTGTGTGTGTGTGTGTGTGTGTGTGTGTGTGTGTGTGTGTGTGTGTGTGTGTGATGGGAGGGTCCCTCTGCTCTCTCCACCTCTGGGAGAATCCTGAATCACATCAGCTCAAACAGCTGCTATCAGAGAGGTCTCTGGAGCAGCTGTGTTGCTCTGACAGCTGCAGGGCCAACACCCCCTACCCTCCAGAGGAGACGCCGGTGTCCTACCAAGCAACCAGCTCCATCTTCTCCTCTGTTTCCTGCCCCTCTGGGTGGAGCAGGGGGTGCTTGGTGCCTGGTTCTGGCCCTACAGGTGGACCAGCAGACAGGTGGGCAGTGTTTCTGGGCCTCTGAGCGCTGTCTGTCGTGTCTGCGCTCAATTCCCAGCACTCCCTGCAGCAGCTTGCCTCCGTAGCTTCAGTTCATCTGGTTTTCTTCTATTACCCTGATGTGCTATTCCCCCACACTGGATACAGCTACCTCTCCTCACCACGCACAGGCAGGAGAAACAACAACAGGCATCCTTCCAAACACTCGCTTGTCAGCTGAAAACATCTATATCTACATATCTGGAGGATATACTGTTTTATCTGGACTATAAGGCGCACTTAAAATCCTTAAATTTTCTCAAAAGTCGACAGTGCGCCTTATAATACGGTGCGGCTTATATATGTATTTTGGTTGTGCTTACTGACCTCCTCAAACCAATTTTATGTGGTACAGGGCGCTCAAAAATCTGTCAAAATGTTTTATTATGAGTTTGGTAAGCTTCGAAGCTGCACTGCTGGATGGATTGTAGGAGCATTACGGTAACAGTAGTCAGGCGCCTGGCGGAGTAATACTACTGTTACTGTGCTTCGACAGATAGGCACCGTAACATTATGTGTGTATAAGGACCCAAAATGGCACGCGGATTTCAAGTTTAAGGTTATCAGTCACGCAGCAGAACATGGGAATAGAGCACTCCACTATCTGCCAATGGATCATGAAGGCAGGAATCATCACTGAACAGCTAAGTAACAGCAACGAGACTGACTCAGATAATGATGAGACAGATCATTTTCTGCACCTACTGCAAGGACAAGATCACTGAGTGAGTGAACAGCTTTTTCCACAACTCTACTCCAGAAAAAAAAGTTTTCAGTGGCCTACTTCTTTTATCACTGCTAATACCAACATTCCCAGTTAGTGAGAGGGTTTGGGAGTGTTGGCCCCCGAACCCCCAAATCACTAAATCCACCCTTGAAAAATACACCCAGGTCACAGCAAATTGTGGTCAGAAACATCAGTGAAATACACTTAATGGAGGTAATTTCTTAATAGGCGTATTCATCACTTTGCTGGTGGTTAGACGTTAGTATCAAGTCTGACATGGGGGGAAAAACAGTATTACTAACGGGGGAAATAACACACCTGCAGCTTACTCATGGTCATACTGGTGAAATACGCTATGGTTCAATGCTGCTTCCAGTTGGCTATCCACTTGTGTTGACTCCAGGGAAGTGAATAAGAGTTTGGTTGCAAAGTGAACAGCATTCAAAGAACTGCGGTGTATCTGCTGCAAACAACATGCTGGGCTGTCTGCAGATTATCTTTGATGGTTGGTCAGTTATTCATAGCAAAGATGCCCTATTACAATCAAATACATGTAGAACCAGCGTGGCACCGGTGAAACAGGAGTTCAGTGATAACAGTCAGTAATAACCCTTTCTTCTTTTAAAGCTCTCTTGACTTCTGCTCACTTAACACACAGACTGATATTGATCCTCTCATCTGACTCTTGGAAACAAAGTAGATGAGCTTATTTCTGAAATATCTCAAACTATTCCTTTGAAATGGATCTGAGAACAGAGCTATCTGCAGTAGTCAAGCTCCCCCTTTAAGAACTCAGACAGCAGATAAACCAAATCCGCCATCATCTCCTAATATCTGTATGTGAATCTGTTTCAGTCAGCACACTAACACCTGATCATCCTGTGGAACAGCAAGCGAGATCCAACAAGAGATAGACAAACATGCTGGGTGCTTTTCTTTTGTTCACACAGATGAAAGAGTAAGAAGAAGACCAGGTTTTATCAGCACATTATGCACACACCAGGGTAAACAACACCATCATCGCTTCAAGGCTGAAACAGGGACAGCCCGTCTGCACAGGAAGAACCTTGTCATCTCATTTCATAGCTGGACTAGCAGAGGCCCTGGGGGAGGAAGGTGGCAGGCAGAGGTTAGAGCTGAGTAATGTGTAAGTGATGAGACTGAGTCATGCAGGGATTGCTGAGTTATCTCCCCACTGAACAACCAGCTAACGCCATTCACCTCCTGGTTCGTCAGCTCAGCCTCTGAGCAGCTCCTATTTGTTGACTTGAAATGCAGCAACCGTGCGCCATCCTTGCTGGCTTCAATCAAAGAATCAGCTGTGGCTATTTTATCTACGCGCCCTTCGAAAACCATATCAAGAGCCGAGGAGCGTCTATCCGCCGCGCTCAACTGTAAGTGCCGCTGATGCAGATAGGATGTTAGCGGGGGTTTGACAGCCTGTGTGAACGTCCTGGGGATTGGTGAAGATGGGGGGAAGGGGAGCCAGAGGTGGCTCTCGGTGTACAGGCAGCCCCGCAGCAGGAGTCGGCATATGCGTCAAGC
The DNA here is from genome assembly GCA_947000775.1 of Pterois miles. Classification (NCBI taxonomy): domain Eukaryota; kingdom Metazoa; phylum Chordata; class Actinopteri; order Perciformes; family Scorpaenidae; genus Pterois; species Pterois miles. The sequence goes on along the minus strand of CAMQGK010000199.1, from coordinate 221,992 downwards.
TAATTAGCCACGCAGCACTTGTGCAAAAACCTTTTAACTGTTTCCAGCCATCAAGCACCTTGTGATTCCTTCTGACAGCCCCTCTGCTCTGTTTTGCATAAAGGGTGTTTAAATTTTCATCTGCCAGAGGCAGAGGCCTATCACAGCCCGGGATCATTTCTCCTCTCCGGTAAGTAGCTCAGCAGGACACACACCTAGCATCCGTGAGCCATTAACCCTTCAATTCCACACCAAAATGAAAATTAGAGTTTTAAATTTATTAACTTTATTAGGTTTGTCATATACAGTACACAGACTCAAAGCAGTTCCTAAAATAGTCATGAAATTTTATCTATTTGATTCACTCAGCATGACTTTCAACAACATATTTTTTGTGCATTTTCCTACAAATATCCAGCAACACCTGACACACGTGTCAATTTCTGCTCCCGTCTTTTCAAAATAAAACTACTTAGTTAGGTTTAGGAATAAATCATCTTGGCTTGGCTTAGACAACAACTTAGTTAGGTTTAGGAAAAGATTGTGGTTTGGGTTAAAATAACACTGGAAGTGGCATTACGTAAGTACAGAAGGTATGTGAAAAAGATACTTAGCTTTGGTAAAGCATTGACTTGGTTAGGTTTAGGAAAGGTTGTGGTTTGAGCTAAAATGATTCCAGTTCTTAAACTTAAGAACAGAAGTTACAAGATGAGTAAATTATCTTTGACTTGTGGTTTCACATGGGACATGAAAACTGGGCTTCTGGGTGAAAGTGTGTTTTTTGAGCCACCCATCCACCCAACCTCCTCCCTACACAGACGCTTTGTATTTCCTGGTTCACAGTTATGAGGATTACATATGAATTGATTTCGTACCATCTCGAAAAAAAATGTGAAATGTGTGTCTATATACAAAATAAATACATTTTGTGGCTATTTCACAAACTGCTGTGCAACTGGGCTGCACATACATACATACATATATGTATATATATATATATATATATATATATATATATATATATATATATATATATATATATATATATATATATATATCTATATATATATATATGTATCTATATACATATATATATATATATGTATATATATACACATATATATGTATATATACGTATATATATCAGCTGCGTCTCTTCTAGAGATTCAAGGATTCGCTTATTTTTAGGCAGTTCACAGCAGCTACAGACAGTGGAAGTGATTGATTGACATTATACTGATATATCAGCAACATTACCGCAGTTTTGATGTAGAAAATGTCATGGACATGAAAAAAGTAAATATTTATTTTTAAATCGACATTTCCTGTTTTCATTTCAAAATAAAAGCCTTAAAGCATTTTTTTCTCCTGTGGACAGAATTCCTTCTTTTGTTAACACAAGGCTTTTATTCTGAAATATTTGCAGGGTAGTCTTGTAGAACATGCACAGCTCCATGACAAAATATAGTACAGTGTTTAACTATTAACAAATTACCACATTTCTCAACCTTTCCCTGTCTAAAATAAATATAAATGCCGTTTATAATGAAATGAAATGGCCATTATGAAAATCAAACTTTATGTAGAAAGAAATGCTGCAAACGCCGCTGACATGCAATTGGTGTGAACGGACGTGTGACGGCCCAGGCGTTAGTCTCCAGTGATGCCATGACCAACCACCTGTTTCCCAGCAGGCTGCTTGGCATACTGCTTTGTTTTCAGACAGTAATACATTATCTGACAATGGAGACATACTTTTATTCTGCTGCTGCTCTTTCCAAGGAAACTGATCATATTCAACACGTCTCCCAGGTAGCTGTCATGTCCATATTGGACACCCAGTGTTTGCCTGATAGCAACACTCCATCCATACTGCAGTTAATAATGCTGATACTGAGACTAACATTGGCTGCATGAGTTTCCAGACCAGAGCTATTCCATCTCTATCACAGTCTGTCAAGTCACATCATTGTCTCATGTCAGTCACAGATTGCCTGGGCTGATCAGCGCTCCTTTGAATTACATTTACATTCAGCGAACCCTGATCCAGGGAGACGGATGGGGACGTGAACAGGAAGCAGTGCAGCGTCTTGCTCAAGGACACTGTGACGGCATACCCAGCTGGTGGTAGATATCACAGGAATCATCAGTGACCTTTCTGTTATGGGCCTGTATTAATACTAGGTCACTGTGGTGTGGTACCTCACCGCTTGGGCAGTAATGGGTCCCATTATACCACCTACGTGAAATTGACTTGCATCTATTCAATTTTTGATTCTGTGGTTTACCTGCTGGTATAAAAAGCCATATCATTTACAATGACAACATTTCTTCAGTCTCACCCATACAAGTTGAATGTGTGGACAAGCCCCTCAACATGACTCTACTCAGAGATACATCTTTATATGTTCATTTATCAGTTTGTGATCCATTGTAGTTACTGTTTACCCCTTGCTGAGCTGAGTTCTGGTAGAAGACCTGCTGCTTGAAGTTTTGGTGCTGGTCACATTCAGGGCTGCACGGTATGTTATTTCAGTATTGACATTATGATGTGAACATGCGCTATAGTCACTTCACAGAATGTGTCGGCAAATTAACATACATGTCATGCTATAACTTTTTGCTGCTTGATACGGCAGCAGGAGTCTCTCTTCAGTCTGTTGACGATTACAGATCAGCTCAGAAATTTGATGGACAAAACTCTTAAATCTAAATGCCATATTGACCATCTTGAGTTTTCTGTACAGACTAAAGTTGTCCTGATTCCAGACGATCATCCTTCACTTTGTGTAGGTTACAACATTGGTGCATTTTAGTCTATAAGATCATCTCTGGCAAATTTGCTGCTACTTAAGCAAGAAGTTTGTGTTTCTGCAAAACTGTTAAAATCTTAGGTCACACAAATGGCTTCAGTTTAAAGTGCCTTCTATCAGCAGGCAAAACAAGCCTGTTCCACCACGGTCCTGGAGCTATCAACCGGCTCAGATTAAACTTGAGACCCTGATCTCTTTAAATGATATTAGAGAGAGAATAAAGGAAGTGGTCACTGCTAGCTGCAGTTGCTTCAATTAAATACCAAACACATGGCCAACATGTTGCCCTGTTAATGCACTATACGGTGTAATGTAATTTGTCGTACCTATTGTTGGTACTGTGAGTCGACCAACCAACCGACTGACTGACCGTGTGAGCTACAGAGCTGTTGCTCGCAGCTAAAACTTGGTATCAGGCATCATACATCATATTGCCACTACTATCAAAACATATCAAGCTATACCCAGCCCATATTGCTTGATATTTTTCTGATACCTGTGGCAGTTGTGAGTTGGTAGTTGTTTCTCCCTGCTTTCTGCTTCTTAATGCTAAGCTTGGCTAATCCCGTTCACGACTCCAGACATATTAGAGTGGTATTGATCTTCTCGTCTGACTCTTGGCAGGAAATACAGCCTGAAGCCTAAAAAGTTTCCCAGTTTAGATGTAGAAATATCTGATCAATCTCACCAAGCATTCAATGCCAACTTTTGTTCTTGTGACAAATTTTATCACTAAAGAAACAAGTAAATTTATATTATTAGAATTTCTCAGCTCCCTAACATAGATGTGCTATTTTCAAATGGTACCCTAACAGAGTCTATTAGTGATCAAATGTGCTCTGTGATGGACTGGAGACCTGTCCAGGGTGAACCCCGCCTTCGCCCAATGCCAGCTGGGATCGGCTCCAGCCCCCCTAACGGGATAAACGGTTGAAGATGGATGGATGGATGGATAGTGATCAAATGTTAGCAAATAGGTTGCGAGGTGTCCATCCCGTCTGGATGTGGCTGGACATCACTGATTTTGGTATCAACATGTTTTTCACTGAGATCTTCCTCTCCATCTTCATACAGGGTGGAGCACATCTGGATGAGGACTTTTATAGGCAGAGGAAAGACACTCACAGGTTGTGTGAGTGTGCTCTCTGCCAGTTCCCATTCTGCATCAGTGAGTAGAAAATGTGCCATGGAGTGGCACTTGAATGGATAAATGGCTGTAAATATACCACAAGGGTGTGAGGAAACATGGGCAAAAACACCAAGGGACAAAACAGCTTTGTGTTGCCCAGAGGAAGCAGTTCATCTGTCTGCAAAGCTCTTAAAGATGTCACTAAAGATGAGGTGGCATGAGGTGAAAATTGGTTTAAAGGATAACTTTGGTATTTTTCAACCAGAGCCCTATTTTCACATTTTTTGTGTGTGTCTAACACACTAATAGGGACAACAATTTCTAAAATTGGTCCAGAATAGAGGGAGAGTGCTGTAGATGGCAGTGACTGCAATATAATCCCATTGGGGCAAGCTGGCACTGTCATTTATGCCCACTAAAAGTGCTTGATTGGGCTCTGATTATTATACAGTAAGTGTCTGACATTATGTAAAAAGTCTCGCTCAAGAAGTCTCGTTCTGAAAGCTGACGAGATGACGTGTTGCTGGAAGACAATGGTGGAATGATGGAACGAGCAGTTTGTTGTGTTGGAGTACAGAAAGCATCGCTTAGTGTTATCTCAAAATACTTCAGTGTCATGGCTGAATATTTGGCTGATTTCCACAATGTGAATGAAGTCTTTGAATTCGACAGCCTTATCCTCGAGCGAGACTGAGACACAATAACAAACGGAGTGGATCAAGCAAACGGTAAGAAATTTCACTGTAGGATCCTTTCCAACATGTTGTCACATACTTATGATAATGATCTGAGCCTGTCGGTTGCAAAAATAAGCACATTTAGTGGATGTCATGACAAAATAGGGTCTAGGCTGAAAGATACAATAACCCTTTTGAGTAGGAAGTGAAATCGAAAGACAGAGGTGGACATAATCACCACAATGTCACCCGCTGGTTTGTGGACTGCTGCTGTTTGAAGCCTTGAGTTCAGCATTTTGGCATCTTGGTTTACTGCAACCATAAGTGACACAAGAGGGTGGAGCTAAGAACAACTGAACACTGAATAAGACCTTAGGCAACCTAAAATGTTACTTACAATTAACTTTCATGACCTGGAAACACACTGTAAAAGGGTTAAAGCTCTAGGACAAAAACACAGAAATCTCCCAGACCGGACAAGACGGTGGTAACGACCTGTCCATCATGGTCTATTTGACCCTAAATGGGACCATAGTTTACTAAGTGAACATCTTGCTGTATTGAAGAAGACTTGATTCTAGCGATTGAGACCATAAAGTCGGTATTAAATCAAGTGAGAAGTAGGCTCATTTTCACAAAGACTTCAATACAATTCTTTTAGCAACCACAGGAGTCGCCCCCTGCTGGCTATTAGAAAGTATACAGGTTTAAGGCACTTTGTCACTGGCTTGGTTTCTGGCTTTTTCAGACTTGGCGTTAGCTTACTAGTGAAACGTAAAGGTAGTCGAAAAGACTTTTCAAAGACTCCACAGGATCCCACTTCAGAGCTGTACGAGTGGAGGAAGCAGCAATGAGATGCCCATCATCTGCCCAGGGAGCCAGTCAACTGTTGCCAGCCAGGGCAAGAAGCTCTGCTTGGTTAGGCATTTTCCTCTTCACACGTCCAATTCACTGAGTCTCCCTCCAAAGCCTCAGCCTGGCAGCACTGAAGTATGAAACAGACATGTCCAAATGTCCAAAGAGATGTCAGTCTAGAGGAGATGGCAACACCAAAACCCAGGGCACGAACAGATGTCTTCAAAAGAAGATGCTGCTCTTTAGGCTCTGAAAACCCCCTCAGGCCACAATAACACCAAGCATCAGAAAAGCTGAACAGTTAGCAAGCTAACTCCCTCTGAAATTAGTGGAGACTGAAATAGATGACATGAAGGTAAATATCCTTAAAGATGCCCTGTGGAGTTTTTTACATATGTATACTGTATGTAATATATACTGTATATGTACTGTATATGTATAATATGTTTTGGTAGGAAACACTGAACCTAAACATATATTTGTCTGTTTTAGGGCTGTCAATTGATTAAAATATTTAATTGGGATTAATGGCATGATTGTCCATAGTTAATCATGATTCACAGAGATTTGTCATGTAATTCATACTCTTATCAGCATGGGAGTGAGCAAATATGCTGCTTTATGCAAATGTATGTATATATGTATTACTAGAAATCAATCAACAATAATATATGCAAAAATATGCAAAATAAGCTCAAATCATAACATGGCAACAGCTGACTTGACTATGACTTGATCCAGACTGACTGGGACTATCATAAAGTGGACATGTCTGTAAAGGGGAGACTGGTGGGGACCCAGAGAACCCATTTACATTCACACATCTGAAAGTCAGAGGTCAAGGGACCCAGTTGAGAACGGCCATGCCAGTTTTACCTCGCCAAAATTTAGCCTTTCACCTCCATGAGATGAGCTAGTATGACACGTTCTTCACCACAACTTTAAAACTGACCCGGTACAACGTCCAGAACACCAATTGCATTAATCCCTTAAAGAAATTAGAGGCATTAAAACAAATTTGCATCAACACATTATCACATTAACTTTGATGTTTTGATATTCTTAGCCTGTTTACAAGAGAGGACACAACTCCAAATGAATGGTAGTGTTGAGTGAATTTGACACTCCAGCAACCCTAGCCAAACTTGCTAACCAATGTTGTACAAATACACTGGTTGGTCCTCATCCTCAGTTTTCTCTCAAGAACAATACTGCTCCTTTGTGTCCTTGTCTTCACAGGGATAATCAGCTGGTGAGGGGTGTAGCCTACAGTACTACGGCCATCAAGTGCTTCAAGTTTCTGAACTCTTGTGTGAGTGTGTGTAAAGTCAGTGTTCCTAACCATCGTAGAGTTAAAGTTAGCTAGCTAGCTACGGCTCATAAAATGAGAAGCAACAGTTGTCACTTAAGACGAAAAATTGGTGGTCACTTGTTAAAAATGATTGTCTATGAGCTGAATTGTCTCGCTCTGCCTGAAATCAAGGACCCATTGTTTCAAGCACTTTTCACTGAAAGCTGCATACATGCTGTGCTAAAATGGAAAGCTTGGCAGGCGTAGTAACAGTAAATATAGGGGGTGAAGCATGGATGCATAAAGAGAAGTCAATGGGTAGACTTTTGGGTCTGGAAAAGTACCTGGATCTTCTTGGTCTACCGGGTCTTAGTGGGCCCTACTGCACATGTCCAATATGCGCAGTAGCATACAGCGACTCAGTCACAGAGTCCCAACGTCACGACATGCGCTGTGGTCACGGGCTGGGTCTCCAAAGACATAACCGGATGAGTTACAGATGCCTGTTTCTCAGTGTAAGTCAATGAGGAGTCTTTTTGGGCTCAATGGCTTCATGTGACAGACAGAGAAGTTGTAGTACCACCATTGGGATCAACGACCGGCACTCTTCCAGGGGGCATGGGCGAAGCATGGGTGTACAAAGGGAACTGGATACAGTATTGGAGGCGGGGCCCCGTTCATTCCTATGACAGCTGCTCAGTGATGCATCAAGCAAAAAAGTTTCATTTCCGAGTATGAAATTACCTGTATTATCCAGCGATCTTCCACATCCATTGGGCCCATAGAGCAGAGTCAGTAGCATTTCCTTTAACTCTTCCTGGGTCTGGGTCTCATTCACATGAGCAGAGGAAGAGAAATAACTCTGACTGTAGCTATTTATGCATAACTTTTAGGACCTAATGATTTAAATAAGGACCGCGCAAGTGTTTGTACTGGGAAAATTTACCTAAATAAAAAAATTACCTGCTGAGTAACAGACTTCTCTTTCCCAGTCTGGGAAAAAGTGTTTTTGAGCCCAGTGGCATCACAGGCAGAGATTAATGAAGGGTGTCTCACTAGGACATTTGCTCAACAACCATGCAGTGGTAATATGTCAGATATGTTTGTGTCTCCCCATAACTGGCCAAAGAAAGAAGAGGCCTACACCTTTAGTTATGAAAGAATCAAAACTACTGATCTCACTGCTGATCACTTGCCTATCCAACAGTACGTCTTGTATGTCACATCTTTTCCCCATTTGTTTCTGAATGGAGTCATGGTATCTACTTCTGCATCATCTTCCAAACCATAAAAACAGGAAATTAAACATGACTTATTCTGTATTTAATAAAAGCCATGGAATCTGACGCATACAGTTTACTACATGCTTCAAAGAGTGACTATTTATTAATAATGCATATGAGTATAGATACACCTTTGCTTTGCTTTTCTGGGAATGCCATTCAAGACTGAATGAAATATTTATTCATCCTGGCTGTTTGTGTAACTGTCAAGGGACCCAGACTTACTGCACTGTGTCTACACCTGACCCTGAAACAAGTTTCATATGTTTTTGAAAATAGTTTTACTTTGTATGTGAGTGCTGTTTTTTGTTTACATTAACTTAGCAGAGAGAACTTAGCATGCAAGAGCTTGTTAAGTAGAAAAGGGTAATAAATCACAGAGTTAGCTTGTGCCCTGCCTTACTCTGATCTCTACTTAGCTGGGACATGAGGTCTCTTATGCGAAGGCAATAAGAGGAAGAATGCATCTAAAACTAGAATCAATGTCTCACATTTGTCTGCCAGTTTGCCCATGATGTCATCACCTCATTATTAACTCCGCCAAGGAGGTTATGTTTTTGCCGGCGCTTATCTGTCTGTCTGTTTGTTTGTTTATCTGTTTGTCTGTGTTCAAGATAACTCAAAAACTTATGGACGGATTTTGATGAAATTTTCAGGGTGTGTCAAAAATATGAAAAGGAAGAACTGATTTAATTTTGGGGGTGATCCAGAAGAAATCCTGGATTCTGGATCACTTTGAAATTTTCGTTAACATTGGGGTAAATGGGACCCAAAAAATAGTTTCTCAGTATCTCTGGTAATTGTTGCCCAAAGCTCATGAAATTTGACTCAGGGATTTACAATGTGTACTTCTATCAAATCCCAAAGGCTGATCCAGATCTGATCCAGATGGCAGAGGTCTGCGCTCTCTGAGTGCTTTTCTAGTTGTATCCTGTTATGCCAGGTACATTGCTTAATGGTACTTCAGGTGATCTTTCCAGACAGTGAAGAGTGTTTTTTACATCCCCTGATAGGCTCAGAAGTAAACCCTGGCTGCTTCGATTTCAATCGTAAACATTAAACGTGTTGAGTATTTATGATGGGATATCCTGTAGTGTGTGATGAACCTCGAGGACAGATGGTTGTCTAATAAATGAGCTAAGGAAAAACACAACACATAAAGTAGTAGTAGTAAGATGGAGCAGAGAAATGGAGGACCAACTTGATTAATGTGTCTCCATGACCTCATACATCCATCCTTCTTCATTTTTCAGTATAAAGTAGTGCAAAAACTACCATCACTAATTCTTCCTGCACATCGTCAGCCATGTTTATCAAGTCGTGTTTGATCATGAGGGGTTTTGCAAGCTTTCCCTTTTTTTCGTCAGGACTGAAAACCTTTTAGTGTGGACATTTGTGTGAAATTGTAATAATTTGCATATAACTCTTGAGTTGTGGCCAAAAACATGTTTCGTGCCCTAGAAACTCTGCCTGTGTTTTTGACCTCATCTCTGCCTGCCAATTCGGATTTGTTTGCCTGTACTTTTTGATTCCTGTGTACCGACCTCCTGCCTGTGTTAAAGATGCTGATTTTTTGCTACAACCTGATCTCAGTGTGTTGCTATTGAGTCCAAGTCTGCCCTCCAGACGTAACACATGGGTCACAAACAGCAGTCTCCTGGGTGAAAGTCCTGTGCTTGTTTGACCCATCCATCACTGTCCCTGTGCAGACTTTCTTGCATGTTAAACAACATCAGTAGTAGAGTGTCTAATAACGAGGCGAATGGGTTTACATTTGAGTTAGTCAAAAGCCTGGTGCATCTCATACAAATGCTAAAAGGTGTCTTGGTGATTCGGTCACTAGCGTAGCTCGAACAAAAAAAAACTATGGGTAGTGCATCAGAAAAACTGGGTGTGCTTATTGATTCAGGGGTGGACTGGGCCTGAAATTTAGCCCAGGACTTTGAGATGGAGAAGACTTGTTAATGTGATAATAACATGTTCATGCAAATTCATTCTAACACTGCTAATTTCTGTCAGCACTCTGACACACTGACAGCTGTTGTTGCCTGTTGGGCTGCAGTTTGCCATGTTCTGATTGGAGCAGATTTTTTATACTAAATGCAGTTTTTTTCTTTTATAAAAAACAATCAGAGCTGTGATGGAAGTGAAATGGTGTCACATTTAAAGATCTTAAGAGGTTCACACATTTGCGCTGGCTGCAGCTCCACACACTCCCAATTTATTTGGTGCAAATAACCTCTGGACTCTTAAAAGCATTCTTGTTACCCTTAAATAAACTCTTCATAAGATTATAATGCAGAGGTTGGAGGGGAATCCATTAAAATGCTCCAGATCCCACACAGCCAGACGGTAGTGAAGGCGAGAGAGGAAACAAAGCTCAGCTCTGTTATTAATGGGCTCAGGCTGTCTTGGACACATTTGGCATTCGGTAATGTCACAGAGCAGTGAAGGAGGACGTAATAAAACACAGAGCCTGGAAGCTCCACTTATTACAATTAATAATTCATATGACTGCATTAACTAGGCAAAATCCACAATTTTATATGGCAGGCATGGAGTGTGTGTGTGTGTGTGTGTGTGTGTGTGTGTGTGTGCGTGTGCATGCAGGGGCACCACCGTCAGAGCTGGGGAGACGGAATCGGAAAGCCTTGTTACAAGCCAAAGAAGACTGCAGCAAGTACACGAGCCATGAATAATAGATGGATATGTTGATGTTGAATGATGACGCGCCTCTCCTCTGTGGCGTTCTGCATATGAACACAGCACTCAGACCACACAACACGGTTAAAATACATACAGGCTGTTTTTAATGTCCAAAGTATCACTTCAAATAAACATCCAGGAGACGATGACAGATGTGTCACGCTGCCAAAAACATAGATCACAGCGCATCATCCCGCTCTGTGCTGAATACTAAAATCTCATTTTTCTTTCCTCTGCCACTGAAGTGGTTTACAGTACAGACAATTTGCTCAGACAGCAGACTGTGAAGTAGTTCACAAAGAAACTCAAACTGCAAGGTCCTGTGGACTTATTTATGTAAATCCCGTTTCTTTCTGTTTTTGAAATACGAAAGCACAGCGGTGAAATCACTGTGAGAACTGCATGTGGTCAGGAGAAGCTCTGAGACGGCTGAGCTCAACTTCGCTTTGTGAACTTTGTTTCTGTGCATTCTCAAATAAAAGCTGGTATTTAAAGATTTGTGTGATACGGTATAGTTTTCAACACACACAAAAAGTTAAATTACTTTGTTGAAAGCATCTTAAAAGGACATCTCTTCTCTCATGCAGTGAATATGCCAACATTTTTCATTTCAGAAGTTTATGCTGGACACAAGACGTCTCCTGCTACTGAAGTCCATACTCTACAGAGACAGATTCTACATCACACTACTCACAACACTCCTCTGAGTTTTGCTCAGCTTTTTCTTTAATTTTTAACATTGCTTTTAACTGTTTAACTGGCTGCATTAATTGGTTACAATTCTTATTGTCAGTTACTGTTGACTGTTAAACGGTTAATTACTAACATCGTCTCCTCTCTCATACAATTCCTGACCCTCAGGCTATGCGACTACTTCATTCACAGCAGCTGTCAGTCACAACTGTCAATCACTACGTCTCACCCCCTTTTAATAGCATCAAATAATCAATTAAAATCAAACTGATCAGATAAATGAACCCTTGAACATACAGTACATCAGCGTGAAAGAAAAAGTTTGGCTCACGTCCCGTCCACTAACATCGTGGGTTTGGTTTCAATGATCAACTGCTATAAAAAAAGGAAGAACAGAAGCAATTTGAATAAACTAGTGAATGAAAACAATATGTCTGTGTAAAACAGCTCAGCCCGGCAGAGTAGGACTCTGTTATTAGTAGCACATTTGCCTGAATCCATAAAGAGGAGGAAGGAAACGGGATCAGCAGCCAAATGAAATGGAAACACCAGAAAACAGGTAGACGACTTCTTCTTCTCCTTCACAGCATCAATGAGTTTGATGATACAGTCATGTCCCACCAGCTACACCCTGGACTTGATGTCAGCATAAAGTGCCGCCACAGCTGGAGATCTGATCAGAGCAGCCAGTCTGAGACACACAGCACCGCTACAAATGAGAGTTTAATCACATTTCAAATCAGTAGAAATGTATCTTTAATCTGATTTGCAAAAAGAGCTTTAAATATTCCAAAGCAAATCAAATTGCTTCAAGAATGTATCAAACTGTTTAAAACCGCTTCAATTGGATCATATTACTTTTCAGAAAAAGACTTTGGGCCCTATTTTAGCCACCTGTAGCACACGGTCTAAAGTGCATTTAAGACGTGTCCGACTCCACTTTTGTAAGTTAAGTGGTGCATAATCTGGGCACAAAAGGGGAAGGGGGTGTGTTTTTTTTTTTCAATTTTTTGGAGATTAAATCCCTTTCTCCCATCCCTTTTAATCTCGGCCTCCACACTGACATGTTGCTATTTAAAAGGCAGATTTGGAAAAAGCGAGTCGATTTCTGCTGAGGAAACGCATCTGTTTGTGTGCAAAGTTAAAGTGTACGAGCAGATGTATGCGGTGCTTGGCCGGTGGACCCTTTGCCTCCATTGTCCCCAGTCCTCTGTCCCATCAACAACTCCATCTGACTGCATGTGAGAAAATGCACGATAATCTATTTAACCAGTGCAAGTTAAATTCATTATGATAATAAGCACTAGGCTAAATATCATAAACATGTTTTGCTATATCATGCTTTTCAATGCGACCCACAGGGGGCTTGGATCGGCTGAGAGAGATGCCAGAGAGGTGGTGAATCCATAAACCTCAATACGCAAACTCTGAAGCAGCCTACATCTACACTCACATAATATGATTCAAAAAATATCTATATAAAACAGTCACTATATCCTGACGGTAGTGCATGAGACAGGTAATCTGAAAAATGTGTCTCTGTGTCCTCTGGCGCTCCTCATGGCATCTGCAAGAGTTCACGGACCGGAGGAAAACAACATCAGAGCTGATCTGGAGTCTGCCGTCCATGAGAGCTGGTTGTCATCACGGGTGAACTCCAAACAGTCAGAGATGAATATTCTGTTACTGTAATGTCTATTTTTGTTACTGTAGTACCTGCATAGCTGTTAAATGAGAAAGTTTGAGATCTGTTGAGGAAATACCAATTACCACCCACCAGCTGGAGCACAGCCAATAGGAACGCTCTCCCTAAAACAACTTGTGATTGGCCAAAGTCTCCGAACAGATTTCTTAAATCCTGAAAACAGAGCCATGAGGCGGTGCAGAAGTCTAGTTTTCTCTCAGAATATTTAAATTACAATATGCTGACAGATTATCATGGATTTTTTGCTCAGTAAGGCTAAAAATACAGTGCCTACTGCCACTTTAAGATTCAATTACCTCTTAGTAACATTAGTACAGTGCATATTTTGTGCAGACACTCTTTGAGAGTTGTGCAGCCGGGTAGGATGCCAGTGACGTTAGTAGCCCACTATGACAGATTACAGCACATGACCCTAGAAATAGAGCAAGTCAGATGGTGATGCAGGGCAAGACAAGAAGCAAAGATATATTCTCCTTGGCACCGGGAATAGTATATAGGCATAGTACATAACACAGCTGTTTGGATGAGTCTTTTCTTAATATAAATGTTTCTGTAGGAATCACGCCGTCAGCGTAATAAATTAGCATGGCCAAAGACCAATGTTGCTGAGCAGTGACGGGTGAGGCCCATAATGTGTCCCATGCCCGCCAGGTGTTTCAGTAATACAGCAATTACCCTTCACGTAGCATACCTACAGCTTCATGCGAGGCTGATGTCATTTCACATTTTACTTTCTCCTTCAAGTTATTGTCCTGTGAGCACATCTTAAGTGGTGACAATGCCATAATGCAAAGCCAGTGAAGTCAAGGGCTGGTGTGAAGGGCGGTGCTTTATGTATCTGTTTTGTTCCCTGTGTAGCCCAGTGGAGGCCGTTTGTCAAGTATACAGGGAAGGTGACTGCAGTTACGCCGGCGTGTCATTTGGCTGAGATGACCCTGCTGCGTTCCTCTCATGACTTACGCATTCCTCCTGTCTTTTAATATCAACTTCAATTATGGCCCAATAGCAGCAGCTTGTCTGAGTTGGCCGACAGCGATATGCAGCAATAAAAAGCCACAGAGCCAGAGGCAACAGCCCTGGATATTGCTTTTGTGGAGCTTTCATTACCGTATTTCTGCCATTTATTTCACAACTTTACAGAAGGTGAGTCATCTCCCCAGTAAGATAGATAAACCATTTGAAACAAATATGCCTGGGTGACAGTTTATATGTCTACTTTGCCTCCTGTGTTGGACAAAATTTACCTCTTTAATATACCAGTAATACATGTGTGTGTTTTTAAATGTGGTAGATCCTTTTGTAAGTATTTCTAATGAAGACTGTTAGAAAAGAAAACAATTTTAATTTCTTTAAAGGCACAGTGTGTGAGATTTAGTGGCATCTGGTGATGTGGTTGCAGACTGAAACCAACTGAGTGCCCTCCACTCACTCCTCCCTTTCCAAGACTGCAGCAATGTGAGCCACCGGGTGCAAAAGCGTGGTAACACCATTCGCCACATCACTTTAGGAGCAACGGGTGTCAGACAGCGGCTGCCGATATCATGGTCTTGCACTTGTTTTCTATGAGGTGAAAGTGCTAACCACTGCACCACCGTGGACCCCCTAATGACAACATAATTATGAATATTATATTGAATTTCTGCTGATTAGATCGCCCGAAATGTGACACACTGGGGATGCCTGTGTGGGCATTTGCTGAGACAGATGCAGGTAAACAACAGTTTGAGTGGGAGAGGACTGACCTGGACTTCTGCAGAAGTCTGATGTTTGTCTGACATCTGGGCTGAAGAGAAACAATACACAATATGATGAATAAAGTCCACTAAAATAGTCGTGTTTATTAGCGCTGCACCGATACTGATACCAGATCAGATATTGGGACAATACTGATTTACTTTGACAATGGGTCCAATCTATTCAGTTCACCTCTATGTTTATATACTAAATACATTATAGATTAGAATTTTAATTCCTGTTTAAGTTTTGACCGATTTGTTGCTGCATTAAAATGGGTTGTAAAGGTTTTAACAGCTTCCTGTTCATTCTGAAGATATTTGGCCAAGTTGCTGGTGTATGGACTTATTATTAAGAAATTAACAACAATTCATTTTATTTTACAAAGATAAGAAACAATGATCCCAGTCACCTGCACACAGTGAGGCATACAGCTTATTAATTAAACACTGATATGGGATCAGTACGTGGTATCTGAGTCATCTGAGATAAACTGGAGGAGAAGGGATTTGTGTTTTTGTTGCTCAGTTAGTGTTTTCTTTGTTTACATTTGTGTCTCTACATTTTCCACCGCCAAATTTCTGACCAAAAAGAAAGACTTGTGCGAGTACAAATCCACCACTGCTCCTATGTACACATCCTCAGCATGTTTTTTTTTTTTTTTTTGGTCAGCTTTAATTTGTGCACTGTGAAACCAAAACAAAACAGGCTAAATACAATAGAAAACCAACCAAAAGTCCCAGTTTCACGCTGGTTCGGCCTGTGAAAACAGTGCTGTCATCAACCTCAGTCTTGTGTTTGTTTGACTCATCCACCAGCTCTCCCACCCACCCTGAACGGACCCTCACACTACGAATACTACGTAGTAGTATTCGTAGTGTGATAGTAGTATAATACTACTGGCTCCGACCGTAGAGTAGCACCACAGGTGGGTTTTTATAGGAGTTGTTGCTAAAGGCTGCCTCCATGCGTTATTTTCCGATGCTGACCACACGGCAGTATTGACGAAGATTTGGAAGCAGACACACACAAAACTGATAGCAGCAATAAAAGGAGTTTGAATCTATTTCCCTTTTGCAAAAATGAAGAAATAATGTTATTTACGCCTCTTACTAGCCTCTTTTTCCCTAGCAAAGGAAGCTGATGGAATGAATCACAACTTCACAGAGACAAAGGAAATAATTAAACTGATGGCCATAACATTAATCTATAATGCACTACTTGCACTGCCTCAAGCTTTACACTTTGGCCACAGTAGTCAACAACAGAGACTGTACAACGCCTCTATGCATTAAGACTAACAGGGCCAGAGAACACATTACCCTGCAGACTAAAAGCAGTTCATAGCTGGCAAAAGAAGGAGAGAGAAAAAAATCGGCTTAAAGTAAATTTTGACAAACTCTGCAAAACAAGTCTCCTGCTCTCCAACCTTTAACCAGCCGGCCGTTATACATGGTGAAATACATTTAATTACTGGAGTCCTCTGTTGGGGCTGTTGTGCTGGGAGCAGCTATTGATTTCAGGTCGTCTTCTGCCTCATTAGACCGTGGCGGAGCTCTGCCCTGCAAGCTAAAAGGGAAAAGCGTCAATCCATAAAAAAGCCGACTACAGAATAACTTCTATTGTGTTGGGGTGAAATATCTAGACACCCAGAGGTGTGGAAAAGTACGAGTTCAGTCTTTTACAGTTGCTCAGGAACATTTAAGCTGCAACACGACAGTCATCTTTGATGCCCTGGGCTGATGAAGAGCCGGGGGTCTAAGGCGCGACATTTGCATTGAATTAGAGGTAATTGTGTCATTACACTGTAGTTAGTGGCACTTGCACATTGCCAGTGGCCTACAAAGGAGGCTTGAGTGAAGATGAGCAGGAGTCAGAATCACAACCAGGATCAAAATGAGGATCCTCTGAGGATGTGCAGCTATTGATGTGCTTTCAACTCCGAGGCTGCAGAGACACCCACCTGGACGCGCTCATTTTCACCTCTTACAGTGCAATGCCATGTGACGTGCGTTGAAGTGAATATATCATAAATTAAATCATCAGGGATTTGAACAATTATTCTAATTTATTAACGTACAAAACATACAATCAATATGCTCTCCTCAAAGCCACCAGACTCCAGTCAGATGAAAGTAATTTCAACTTGCTGTTCTTCAAAAAGACCCACTTCATTCAAACTCCACAGAAACAAAATAAAACTCAGCAAAACCATCTTTGTTAGTCTTTCCACTATTCCAACAGTCACCAACTTTGGTTTGGTCAAAAGAAATAACCAAGTTAGATGTGAAAAGAAACAGCTGTGATATGCTCTACTGAAATCTACCAAACTCCATTAACAGAAACAGTAATTTATATTCGTCTAAAGGTATAACATGACCTGTCCAGGGTGAACCCGCCTTCACCCAATGCTAGCTGGGATCGGCTCCAGACCCCCCACGACCCCTAACGGGATAAGTGGTTGAAGATGGATGGATGGATGGATGGATGGATGGATGGTGGATGGATGGATGGATGGATGGATGGGTATAACAGTTCTGAGATCGGAAAGTGACGTCAAACTTATGCAGTTGCCTCACGCATGCCAGTCATTTAATGGACACAGATTATTATGTTATTAGATTTGCTGTCATTTCTGACAGCAAATATTCTGAATCTATTTGCTTGGAAAATGACTTAAAAACCAGCTGCTGACATCTGTCAAATTTGCTGGAACAAATTGAGGCAAAAAATATCTTGATGTTAAATCTGAATTCTCTAATCTTTAGAGAAAATATTGATTTATTAAAGGGGATATGTCTCGTGGGCTGTCTAGATCAGAAAATATGATTCAACAAACCATTGAGATGTGGTTCCCCTTCCTATATGCAGGCTCATCAACTTGTAAAGGTGCACCATATTTTTCTCTCAAGCCAATAAGAGCAGACTGGGCTTCATCAGGAAGAGGTCTTAAAGAGACAGGCAGTAAAATGGAGCGTTTCAGACCGAGGGTGAATACAGGTATACTAAGACACTGTGAGAAAAATGATGTGTTTTTAACATTAAAGCATGTAAACATGTTCTAGCAGAAACCCAAAATATATGAGTACAAGTATGAACCTGAAAATGAGCAAGACATGTCCCCTTTGAGAGAAGACATATTTATTATCTATCCATAAAACAGATTTGCTAAATTTGCCATATTTTAGCTGGCTGATAGACCCTTTGTGTGCCTAGAAATGTACTCCATCCTTCTCCACCACGTCTTCAGTCACTGTGCAGAGCTGTCTGAGTAAGACTGAATGAAAGCCCTGTGATCTTAAAAGGAAATGAGGAAAATTGATGGCTAGGCCTCCATTATGTTACCAGTACTTTATGATGGATGACAGCAGAAGTGGGGGGGAGCAGATCTGAAAATTTGAATTCCTTCCCCTTCAGAAGCAGGCTATATTTGTGCTGACAGGTGATAATTTAAACACAGTGGAACAGCTGGTTCCAGTGCTGCGCCTTACTTTTTAGCATGTGTGTGTACATGTGTATTATCTTAAGCCCATATACACACGCTTGTACAACGAAGCTTGCCATATTTCTTTTCAGTCAGTTCCATCCATTCAAAAACGTTTGAATTCATGCATATGTAGAAGCCAGGAGTCAGTTAGAGAGCTCTGCACAGCTCCTTCTCCTTTCCATTCAAGGGTCTCACTTCCTCTACAAACCCGCAAAACTTTCTGACTTCAACCTAAGTTTGGCTTTTTACAATACTCCTGACAGACACTAAATTGCGATAAATGAAGTCTAAACTCTAAATGATTTTTTGCTAAGAAATCAGAATCAGTATACAGCACATATCCTGGGTGTTTGTTTTGACTCGCGCTCTGTATTTAGTTGAATTAGCGTTGACTGGTTCCGACGGTACAGAAACAATTCATCACTTCAATTCCAACAGCTTAACGTAAAGATAAGCAGCTTGGACATCGATGCTGTTAGCCCGTTAGTCCATATCGGTGGTTTAAGCTCTCCATACGTTACTCTGGACGTTAGTTAGACTATGTTGTGACTCCAAGTACTGGGACGTGTGGAGAGCTGATGGTACAGGACTACTCGTTGCTGTGCAGTTGTCATTGCTAACTTATCCAGTGGTTCTCAGCCTGGGGTTTGTAAAATAATCATGGATCTGACGCGTATCCCTGCTGGCACCTACCACACCTACATTATAAAAATGAACAGTACATTTCAACCATTACTGAAAAGTTACTACATACCCTGACTTCTTGAAAACACCATATATCAATGACTATGTTTACGTGCTTACCAATATTCCCTTATTAATCTGAACATGACAATATTCTGAATTTGATACGGGTCATATAAACAGCATATTCTGTTTGGCTACTCTGAATTAGGCCTTATTCTGAATGGAGCAAGACATGTGGGTCTGTGCATTGTACACAAACCTGCTGGCTGACAGTTTACGGACCTGCGTGCCCAAAAGAAAAGCCACAGTTCTGGTCAGAGGGAGAAACATACCTATTCTTAATCATCATGGAAGACTTGGATGTGAACAGGTTTTTCGATATTCGCAAGTATCACAACACCGACCTTTTCAAGAAGGTGGTCGAAGGAATGAATGATGGAGGCCGTGTCCGCATGGTCGAACAAGCCTGCCGCCACTTACATTATTCAGAGTCTACACTACAGTACGGCTGCATGTAAACAGGAACATTAGTGGAATATTCATTTTGACATGTAACCTGCTTAGTAGTAAAAAGAAGCAGAACAACATCTCTCAGATGCCAGACAGCTGCTGCTGCTGCTGGATATGCCCAACCAGAGGCTTGAAACCTAAACACTGTTTCCATAAAAATGCTGCTTCAAAACCTTTTGAAAAATATGCACAATATCCTGCAGTTTATATTTCCAAAGTGAAGAGAATTCAAATTTCAGTTCAACTTCGAGCAAGTAAAGAAATGAATTGAAGAACATAAAAACTTCATAAACTCTTTTTAAATAGCGTCATTTACTTTTTGTAGATATTACTCACCTGCACATAGATGCAATGGTGTCAGTGAACTGGCCTGTTCAGATCTACCGTTTCCTAAATGTTTATTTGTGACCAACACTACAATAAATCCATGTGTGATCCATGAATACAGTTTCTCAAGAACTAATGCACACAGCCTCACAAATATGAACAATAATGAGTAGTCAGCTGAGGGATGACTGAAAACGGCTCAGCCACACAAAGCAACCTTTCAATATTACAGGGTCAACAAAGTTTTAATAGGAGAGTCTGGCGTCGCCCTCCATTTGATTTATGGTTTTTGGTGTATATTTGTGTTGTTTACACATGCCAGCAGTCTTAATTTGGTGATATTTCAGAGCTGAATTGTCACTTCATTTCAGAATAAGCCTATAAAGTAGTGAAGGTGCTGACACATGAGAAGAGATATGAGAGGTAGGATTAATCATGTGCCACAGAACGTGTATAAGGAGGGACGTAGCTCAGCTAAGCTGGAGGGAGAGCGCAGCGACATGGGCGTGCTGATGGATGCGTACGGTGTGGATTTACTGCTCTGCCTGCCTACGCTCCATTCCACCCCCACCCAGCTGAGGCTGGTACTAAACTAACACAACGTGCCAGGCGAGGCAGCAGCCGGTCTCATCAGCTGTCTGAGCAGGACAGGTAAACAGGGCAAAGCCAGAAGCCAAGGTCAGGCAGAGAAGTACCGTCACCCACTCTGTACCAGCCAGACTCAAGACTAGACCAACATATTAGTCTGAGCTGTCCACATTCAATACGATGAGGCCTCTATGGACTGATCACACAGGCGCAGTTTGCGTTAGTTCAGTAGGCTCACTTAAATGTATGTATATACTGTATACATATACTGTATGTACAGCATATATACACAGATATAGAGGCAAGAGGGAGACCAGCATATAAAAAGAGTAATTGGTTGAAATGAACCATGACAAAATCTAATCTCTAAACAAATCCTTTATATTTATGCCATTTTATTGAGCTGTAGCTAGCTGCTCGTGTAAAACAATGCAACAGTGAGCTTGTCGTAGTGCTCTGATGAACCCAGCCAGGCCTGGCCATCAGCTGTCCGGGCTGCACTCACCCAGGACTGGATCAATATGGGCAACGGACTGCTGTCCACGCAGATACAGACAGGCTTCTAGTGACACATTATGAACACAAGGTTCGTTCATATCCCTGAGGCTGCAGTGAAAGTAGAGATAATTAGCCAGCTAGTGTTATAATAATAATAATAATAATAATAATAATTTTATAGCACACAGATTAAAAGCAGCACTGAGTCCATACATTAAATGGAGGTGCAGGAGTAAAAGAAGATACATAACATGAATATACTGTGTATACATATAGTATTTCTACTCTGGGATAGGTTTAGGTTTTGGTTCGAATAAGAGATGGCGGCACATACCCTCTATTCCTCATGACTGCCAGAGGTGGTGATATGCACCTGGATGCTTCTTCATGCACACATGCAGATCCAGTATCTAGAACACAGAGAGTAATATTCAGACTAAAGCAAATGGACAGTCACTATTTTTAAATCAATTCTACAAAGAATTAAAGAACTGTGGTGAAGACGGAGCAGAAGCTTAAATGAAAAATGTCCTGCCTCCACCCATTTTGCATTACAAAGCTTCACACCGTGGAAATGTCTGAACAAACCCACTGACTGATTCTCAGCTCCCAGCCCAGGAAAAGGCTCATCCACTTTCTACTTCGCATGACAGATGGGATGCAGCGCCGACATCTAGTCGGGAGACCGCATGCTCAGTTAAAACATGAGAATAAAACACAACTCATCGGTGTAAAATTGTCGCTCTCCTCAGTTAATTAAAACACTCTGGAAAGAGAGGAGTTTTATTTTGGAAAGACAGAAACAGTGACCACCGCTGTGCAAAAACATCACATGAAAAAAACACTGCCCTCACATAAGTGTCTCATAGAACAAGAGTATGTGTTTTCCTCCAGGTTTGGATAATGGTCGTAGACGCTCCTGTGTTATGAAGGAAAACCTGCAGAGAGCTGAATGAAACTTTACTGTCAGCTAGAAGTGGAGGAGCAAAGCACTACCACTGCAAAGGCTGGATGGTCAGTTCCCACCGGAGTCCATTATGCTAAAAATGGGCATCCTAATGGTACTGCAACCACTGTGCACTTCGGAGCAAAGAATAGACCAAAAGACACAGAGGAAGAACCAGTTTATGGGCACTGGGGCCTGGCCCATATAGCTGGATGAGCCAATAGTATCAGCTGATATTAGCTTATGTACATGGGCATGTTGGTCTTAAAATGAGGTACTTTGTTGGCACATTGCTATCTTGAGGCAGCAGAAAGCGACTGCACCACTGACCGACAAAAACCTGGTCTAATGTCTGGAGCAGTATTTTCCTACTATTTCAAAGGCACATTATTCAGATAATAAGACACAGGTTTCCTAACACATGCAGACTCTTCTTGTTACACACAGGGACACAGCAGTAGCCTTTTCCTCCTCAAGTAATGTGTTCTTGGTGTATTTGCTTATATATGTATGTTGATGTTGTGTTGATGGGACTGAGGATCACAGCTGAGGGTCCACCACATACCTGTCCTTCCCTCCCTTCACAGTATACCACTGCAACATTAATACAGGACCCTCCGTCAATGGACAGTGACAAATGGTAAACAGAGTGCCCTCCTAAACAGGAAACGCAAGGTGAAACTCTTCAATATAAGACAATTCAGACAATCCTAAACACTGATTGGTTTAATTCCTGTCACACCCAAAACACACCTGTGATTAATTAACTGACTGAAGAGACATTTGCCATGCACATTAGACCATGTTTCTTTAAGTAAGATCCTCCGTTCAATAAGGCCCATAGTCTTTTAACTGTAAAATGCATGTTTTTAATAAGAAAACTATCTGCTCTGTAAATCACGTTGGGGCCTGTGTTCTCCTTAAAGAAACCAACCAATCAACCAATCAGCTTGCTCCACTCACAGGTCTGTGCGACAAACTGGAATTTGGGAGGAACAAGTGAAAAAACAAACAGAGTGAAATGGACCGCTGCAGTTTTCAAGCCCTAATAGGCATACTGTATTAGAAAAGAAGAACAGCACCAGACTCTATGCCTGCCAGGTCCACTTGCAAAGGACATAGACAATAATCCTGCCTCGAAGGGGATAAAAAATGAAATTACTGACAAAATAAATCTGCAGACCACTTCTCTCTGACATTCTGCTTCAAATCAGGCTATAAGTTATCCCATGCAGGGTTATTTAGTGCAGCAATACCCAATTATGAGAATATTATAACATCAATGTTGAAGTCAAAGCACACAGCAATCAATAAGAATGATATTGTGTTTCATTTCATCTCCTCTCACCTCAAAAGGGAGCCGGGAGGCAGAGCTGGAGATGGTATATTGAGATTACAGCGCTGCAAGCTGACCCAGGAGGTCAGGGGCTACAGGGTCAAATTCCCCCCCGGCTGAGGCACCCAGAGGACGATGGAGCACTTTAATCACGTAAAGGAGCGACTGCATCAGGAGGAAATCCAGTAAATCACACATGATAGGGTCATACATAAGGCAGTGAACCTGCTTCACCGCTGCAGTGTGGAGATTACTGCTCCTGTAGGACAACAGACGCTGCCAGTCATGACCATGCTTACACATCGCTGTGATGAGAATGTGTTTGCCAAGCCTTGCAGAACAAATATTCATTTACTTTATGCATATATGCACAAGAGTAAATTCATTTTAATTATTAAAATGAGACAGCTCCGTGTGCAACAGATAGTTCTGCTGGTGAGTCGGCGGCTTCTTACACCTCTCTAATTATTAACAGCAACATTGTACTTGTACTTGCTGAAAGAAAACAGAAGTGGGAGAGAGCAGGATTCCCAGTGGCTGACACACGAGTCAAATGGGGTTTGTACTCTCTCTGATGCACCAACTACTATAAGTTGTAAGCAAAACCCAAAAGTTAGTCAAAGTCATTTTGAAGAGAAAAGTGATGTGAACGGTAAAAAGTGTATGGTGATTCACTGCTCGTAGTCTTTGTCAAATGTCCTGTCGTTGCCATGTTCTCAGAGACATCAACCAAAGAAACAGCATCAACTTGTTCAGACTACTAATACCAACTATGTTTATTATGACAAGGAGAAACGGTGAAATGACTGACAGAGTACCCCTACCCCCCTGATAGTGTGTGATACATTAAATCAGGGCTCAATAAATAGTTAAAATTGCCTAGGTAGAAATGGCTGCTTTTGACCGGGTCCCCTAAGATCTTAATACATTGGTCTTTTTAAAAAGGACCGGAACAGAAACAGAAAACAATGATACAAAGTCATTAGGAACAAATCGATTGACAAAGTCATGAAAACAGACAGCACAGAGGCACTAATCATGGCAGCACAATAATAGGCCCTAAGTACAAGAGCCATAGAGGCCAGGATCTACCAGACTAGATCAGACCCAAGGTGTAGACTGTCCAAAGATGCCTCCTGATATACAGCATATAGTAGCAGGGTGTAAGATGCTGCTGGATCAGCGTACATGGAGAGGCACGACCAAGTGGCTGGAATAGTGTAGAGGAACATCTGCACCCAGTATGGACTAGAAGTACCCAGATCCCAATGGGACATACTACTGAAGGTGGCTGAGAACAACAGGACCAAGGTTCTGTGGGATAACCAACCGGACATAGTGGTGGTGGATGAAGAGCAGAAGAGGGTGGTGGTGATAGATGTAGTGATACCAGCTGACGCCAACATCAGGAAAAAGCAGTACAAAAAAGTTGAATAGTACCAAGGGTTGAAAGAGCAGCTGGAACAGATGTGGAAGGTTAAGGCATATATATATATATATATATATATATATATATATATATATATATATATATATATATATATAATAGAGAGAGAGAATGGTTGTTTCACTGTATTATGGATGAATGTAGAAGTTCCCTCCCCAGTGCTTGTGAAACGACATGCTTACTTTTACAATATAAAAATAAAACGTCCAGGCTTGCTATTACTAGAAGTCACATTAGCAAGATTAATCTGGAGCTGCAACAAAGGCCCTTCATTTAGAGGAGACGTTTAATGGAAGCTGTTGTTTAATGTGCTGATAAGGATCTTGCATTATAAAAAAGCTCCCTCTGTTTTATTACGTGTAATCATGTTAAGTATTGGAGAAACTATCCTGAGAATGCGATTTACAAAACCTCCTATTACTTTGCAGTAAAAGAACTGAACCTTCCAGATTAATTACCACATTTTGGTGTTTAAATAGAACCTGTTTGTCAAATCTTACACAGGTTGTTGTAGTCGAGTGTTTGTGTTTGTGTTCTGGTCAGACTAGCCTTTCTGTCTAGCTGAGAGTGTATCCTGGACCGATGACTGGCAGAAAACGCTCAAGCAGAGCTCAGTTGTCTTCAAGGTAGTTTATCAAGGAACAGATAGTAGAAGTGTCCTCTAGCAAGACATGAAAGCCCAAACTACTTACTACCTGTACCTCAAAATGCCTACAGTGTGGCTGTAGTATTAAGTACTAAGAAGCAGCTTTCGCTCATTTCAAAGCGTAGTATTGTCACGTGATACCAAATGGCATCAGCAGGTTTTTATATCATTCTGTGGCTTCCCAGTGGTGTTCCTCATGGATTCAAATGAAAATGTTGGTTAAAGTTGCGTTTTAGTGTCAAAATGCTATTTTACTTCTAAAAACATTTTCCCTCATGACCTGACAGGTTTCTGCCTGATGACACTGCTACATGTACAGTACATACTGTATACAGCCTTATAGTCAGTGTACTAACGTTACATACATTAACTTACAGGGCAGTAGACACGCTCCCAGTTTGGAGAAGCAGACAGAAGTACTGGCGTGGTTGCGAAGCAATAATGCTGTGGACGCAACGTTCAGATCCCAAAGTCACGCGATAACACAAACTAACGATGCAGTGGTAGACCAGCAGCTACGTTTCTATATATATATATATATATATATAATATATCAGCTTTAGTTCCCCATCAGAAAGGGCCGTCTGATGGCGCAGTAAAGAGGTGAACATATTCTAAATATAGCATACACTTAAACTGATATTGATTTTTTTTTTAGGTGGTTCAAATACGTGTTTCTGCTGCTGCAGTCAACAGTGGCTGTACCTCGCCATCAGACAGCCCTTTCCAACAACAAACTGAAGGTGTTACATCGCTATCGTCAAAGACACCAGACTGACAAAAACAGTAATGTCACCTTGTAGAACAGTATGAGTACACTGTACATACAACTGTACATCAAAAAAGCTGAACTGACCGGTTCGGTTATTGACAGCTGATGTTGACTCAGCTAGTGCTAGCATTCATTATTGATAACCTTACTGATTTTCTTCCTGTGGTAACCTACGTCACTGATTTTTGCTAATGGCTGAGTAAACCAGTTGACTGATAAGCCGGCGGTTTGGTTCAAACAAAGCACTATTTTTTTCTTTACAAGACAACGAGAGGTTTCCGAAACCAATCTGATAAGCATGCCCAGCTCCCGCAGCGTTTGGCCCGGTGAAAGGAGCTGTTCAATAGATCTGAACTTGTTAGGAGAGTGTGACATGTTGTCCTCATTTGTTGGATTCATCATGTCTTGCCCCTCTCTACGACAGCCGACTGAAATATAAATGCTTTTATCTTTAGATGTGTTCAGTCTGTACAGAGTAGTTTGTCTGAAGGATTCAGAACCTGTGACCAACCCAACTACTTCCAGCCCAGCCTACTAAAGGTCTAATGCTAATGAGTAGGGCTGACCCCAAATAGTTCGTTCTAAGGAGCCTGAATGGATTGTGGTTATGAAACAAAGGATCATTATATTTGGGCCATGTGGGGGTGCTGAATGTCTGATTTTACTGCTTGGCTTCTCCCAGTAAATCATGATATATCGTCTATTGTGGTATAAACATCAGCCTATCAATAATACTATTAATAAAAATGAGAACTCGTGTTTTCAATCAATCTTGTTTGTAAATAAATAACCAAAGACTAAACTGCACTACTGGAGCTGCATCTATCCGCCTCAGAAAGGAAGGCTACTGTTTTAAAATCAAAGAATACAATTATTAATCAGAGCGCTCACGTAGCACGATCAGAGGGTAGAATATATTTGTGTAGTAAATATGTATTGACAGGACAGTAAACTGGTCAATATGGTTTATAAATCCAGCCCCAGCTGCCTGTGGACACCAGACCAAAGCCACTCAACTGGAAAGAGGTCAAAGGTCATCAACAAGGAGTCAGCGATGAAAGATCAGGTGTGATTTCCTCATTGTATGCATGTATGTGCATATCTGGGATTGCATTGCCACAATGCTTACAGACAACACATACGGGAAAGCAAAGATGTACTGTCTATTTAATCTCATAAAATTACTTATCTGTATTCCAAGCGATAAAATGGCTTGTTGAGAAGAAAATAACAGGATTATAAGTAGGCAAAATTTGTTCCCAAAGTACTTGAAAGTTTACTTTATAAAGTCATTCAAGTCAAACTCTTTCCCAGGAACTGTCCCCGGTGTTAATGCATCCACAGTGTCCCCTGCTGCTCTCCTAGTTGTGTTTGTTAATTAGTTTGGATGTCTTTTGTGGGGCTGTAGCAGTCAAATAATTAACAATGACAAATAGCTTTCGTGTCCACTAGCGCTTATCCCACCTCTACAGCTGTGGGGATCTCGCTCTTCTGCAACCTGTTTTTATCAGGCCACGGGAGCCAAACCAAAACTGCTAATGCATTAGTTTATAACATGACCTGGCAGCGGGCCGACACAGCCGCTCAGAGAGACAGAAAGAAGGAGAGGTTGGTCGTGTGAAAAACTGCAGCGTCACCACGAGTCCACTTTTAGCCTTCTTGCATCAGGTTACTGTGTAAGCGCTGATACAGCCCCAGGAAACAGATGTCCTTGTGTGCCTGATTGTAATTATTAATGGGAGAGACTTCTGGTTTCATCAAAGTCTGTGTGGCGCCACATTCAGGCTTGACCTCTTGGTGACAGACCTGAGTGCCATACACAGCAAGACAAGTCAGTATGGATCACAACTTACTCAGCATGATGACAGCAGAGAGAAAGAAAGCTAAATGTGAAACAAACAAAACGGGGATCGCTGTTTGTATTTAGCAGCAAACACCTGTGGGGTCTTTGCAGATTCCTCCTCCGTCAGCCTCAGGCTAGACGCCATTTTATGGTTGACAGCTCATCAAGTTGAGAGTCAAGTGTCACAAAGGTAACCTGACAAAGTGAGGTTAAGGAGTGGCAAACAAATCCTGCCTCTGGGTGAAAAGCTGTATACTGTATCTGTAAAAGGAAACATAAGCAACTCAAACTCAGAAACTACAGAAAATATGAAAACCTCCTGTACAGTATACCCTGTGCTAGAGCAAAGAAAAGAAGATTTTGAGGAGTCAGGACCAAAATCGAGGTTTTATTTATTTATTTGACCTTTATTTTACCAGGTAAAATCAATTGCGAACAGCTTCTCATTTACAATGATGACCTGGCAACCAGGTTGCTCAACTAGCAGACGGGGTAACACGGGATTTCTAAGTATGTGTATATTTCTAAATATATATGAAATTATGGCTGTCGAGGTCAATATGATAATAACGTGCTGACGTAAATTTGTTAATGCCACTAATTTCTTTAATGCATTGACACAGTTGATCCCCGCTGTGCTCAGGCATTGGGAATTTTTATATGTATTTTTTAGATGTTTATTAAACTGCATTTACAGTGGGGTGGCTCAGTTGAAAATATGCAGTAGATATAATGAGGTCTGAGATCAGTGATCTTCACCCTCATGCGTACAGTTATCACAAGCTAACATTACCTACCAACCATAGCTAGCTAGCCAAACTGTCAGTAAGTGATACAACCTGCACCAGGTCAAAAAGGACACTTGGCTACCGGCTTGTGGTGGGCCACCACCAGTTCACAGTCCCCTCTCAAAATACAAAGTATTTGCCACTGGGCCTAACAACTTCTCTGGTGGAAACCCTGTACTCTTCATATTCCCAAAGGTCTCCTCCCGATGCCAGAATCTCTAAAGGGAAATGGTCGAACCACTTCAGTGTACTCCTTTGTGCCAAGGAGCAGTTCTAGTTGGAGCTCCAGAGGTCTGAGCTCCTCATCCTATCTTGAAGGGGTAACACACACCGGCTGCATATGACAAACTGACAATCTAATCGGTTCATTCTTAGAATTAAAAATAATAGTAAAAATGATGTGTTGATGTGTTCTGGACAAGCTGGAGTCACTGATGCCGTAGAGAAGTGAGTCCAAGTGGATGTTTGTGGTTTGTGCCAGATGTAATGAAACTCCCTCAAGGCGTTCCTGAGACATCATTTTCACGAGAATGGGACGTATGTAAGGTCACAGTGACCTCAGCCTTTAACCACCAAAATCAGATCAGTTCATCCAGGAGTCTTTTGTTCAGGCCCCCAAAGCTCACGACTAGACTAGCACTGGAACGTGATTCAACATGCACTCCCTCTCAACACCCACATCTGTGACCAAAAACAGTCATCAGATATCATTAGAATCCAGTTCCTCCAGCTCGCCATGCCGCCGGCAGTGAGACCTGGGTCAGAGAAGGATTTGAATATTCAGTAACTTTTTCATCAGATAACTGCCACCCTGGTGCCCACACAGACAGTAATGATGCCTCAAGTGAGTCAGTCCTAATGTGCTTGTGAAACAAGTAGCATAAATTGCAATAACTGTTAAAAAAACTAGCAGCTATTTAAAGTATTAATTCTTTCTTCACATAATTGAATAGGACACCAAGGTGGCTGGCTATATTTTTATGGGACTACCCTGTCAGGAGTGCAGATTGTCTTTTGAGGCAGAGTGATGGTTGAGTGCAAAGTGACAGTGAATCTTGGAAATGGTTCTCCTTAGAACATTATTTGCCATAAATTACCACAAGGATCTCTGCTCAAGGTCAGCTGTAAAATGTGACAGCCTTCAAGCAAAGCCGAGTCCAGCTCAACACCATCAGACAGCGCCATCCAACTTTACCAGCACGTTCTGGTGTCTGTCCAGCCACTGGGGAGCTGGGATGGGAGCATGACCCAGTCCCATGTGAAGGCCTTTTAAAGATGGTCGGTCTCCAAGTGGACGACTCATAACCGAGGACAGCCAATGACTTGGCAGCTTCCATAAAGAGTTAAAAGGTTGAACTTTGTCATTGATGTGCTCTTGTGTGGTGCCTGGTCAAAGGTGTCTCTGGTTTACTGATCCCACAGTCCATCTATTGTATGGATAAGACGATGCATTTTAATTTGGATCTTGATTGGTAAAGATGTGTGGAGCATTTGCAGACACTAGTGGAATCATGAAAAATTTCAGCGGCTGCTGCATCGACAAATACTTAATGTCGACATTATTAAATCACAACGCCATCGATTACAAGGCTGCATGTTCAATCAGCAAAGATCCACTGTAGTTTTATAAATGCCCTGTAACTGAGACAAATGTTTGCATCTTTTATTACAAGCTGTTCCTATCAGGCGTCTTTGCCAACTCAGATCGTCCAATCTAATTTATGGAGCAGAAATTATGAGCAGTTGTTAACCACAAAGCTGAATGTTGCTCTTGCAGGACGTTCATGTGCTGCTGAACAATGGCGACGCCGTACCAGCGTAATAGTGCAGAGTCTTATTTGTGTATTCAGACGACATTCACATCAAGGAGCATTCGTCGTTCAGCATGTTTGATCCTGCTGAACTAACTGATCCCAGTCAGAGACACAATTTACTGGACAGGGCTGCACGATCATGACCAAAATATGATAATCACAATTATTATGATCCAGATTGAGATCACGATTATTTATAGATTTTGGGGACTAAATATTTTCATTGCAATTTCACATTTAAATTAACAGAATGCTGCTTTCATTTCCATGTTGTGCTACATACCGAATGTCAAAAATTATTAATACTCTCTTTTTACTTTATTTCTTTTAATGCAGATAACCATTTAAAGTGGTTATTTGCATTAAAACACACAATTCAAATGATTAGGAAATAAATGATTGTATTTTCATTAAAATTTTTGCTTTGATTAAAAATGAAACACATAAAAATTGAAAATATGTAGATGTTGTCATGCATGCCTTTGTTTCCTCATCACTGGATACGGCAGTGGTCTTTTAACAGGTCACAGTTAGCATCATTTAACAAGTTCAACTGGTGCAAAATGTGGCTGCTGGATTTTCTCTTTCTGACCAGACTCCAGATTATATGTCAGAGCTAGTGGTCGTTTAGCTGATAAAAGGTTCGTGGATAGCCGATGGTTTCAAGGTTGGCTTCAGCCGGTGTGTTCCACCCCTGTTGCTCTCCACATGGAGTTTACCTGCAGGCAACTAGAGCTGCAACAATTAATTAATTAATCGTTTACTTGTCAAATATTACATTAATCACCAACTATTTTGATGCTCTATTAATCAGTCTGAGTACTTTTTAAAGAAACAAATTATGTGATTCCAGCTCCTTAAAGATGAATATTTTCTGGTTTCTTTCCTCCTCTATGACAGTAAACTGAAGATCTTTGAGTTGGGGACAAAACGAGACATTTGAAGACGTCATCTTGGGCTTTGGGAAAGACGATCAACATTTTTCACCATTTTTCGACATTTTACAGAACAAAGAACTAACTGAGGAAATAATCAACAGATTAAATCAACAATGTAAATAAATTCAGCCCTACATGCAACCAAATCTGGCCCAATCGTGAGGTCAATACTATGTGGAGCTAACAAAGAGCTGGGAGTCAAAAATATCAATTACTGTACAGCTCTACTGCAAAACAGTAAGTCAATTTTTCAACATAAGATGCTGTTAGGCCTCGTGACACCAGACATCTGCCCTCATATACAATTCTTAAACAGTTTGTTAATACATTTCCCTCTTAAATGGACTGAAATACATAAATGAAACACAATGAAGACAAACTGTACACCCTCTGCAGCTACAGGCAGTCATGACAAGCAAACTGAAACTGAGTGAATTAGTCTCTGAAACAGCAGCGAGTGAACGATCTGCTCGTTGAAAGCACAACTGACCAGTGTCTGACCTTTCCCCTCACAGCTGGTAGTGTACACGTGAGCGTACTGTGTGTAGTGTACTGATATCACGCCACATAATGTGACCTCTTGATGTGCAGAGCTTGCCAACATTCCAGGCTGCCTCATGCAGCTTTAATGGAAAATGTAATCACTCGCTATCTCAGGCGGCACCGCTACATTCGCCCAGACAGTCCGTCAGACTTGGGTGACATGCGTATTCCTCCACACAGGGCACGGTGACATGTGATAGCACCAGCTTTATTCCTCAGCCCGCAGTGATCGTTTCCACGGGCCGTGCAGTCAATCACGCTGCGCTGCCCTGTCACCAGCCTTCAGTCGGGCTGCACCGCCTTCATGCAGAATAAACACCACCCGCTTTCTGTCTCCTCGCCGTCTGCACGCTCCTCTGCTGACTGGCAACAGCTCGTCTTGTGACAGCACGGCGTGCGGCGGCGGGGTGTGTGCCAGAGATAGGCCTGCTCTGAGATCCCCTATAATCATCCTCTGCACCCTTTCATATCGCTGTGTCAGGCTTCCACACTGATTCATGCTAATGATCGTAGCTAATGCAATTTGTAAACTGTGACCAGTCAAAGCCCAGTTATGCAAATGTGTTTTCTCTTCTCTCTCTGTTTGTTTGTTGAGTGTCTATTCTCAAGTGACTTGTGTGCTGATAGGATAGAGTTTGAGGGTTGAAGGGAAAATAAGCATTGTTAGCGTCTGTGTATGCAGCGATAACCTTAATCAGGATGTGGTGGATGAATAAATGAACACAGACATGGCTGTTAGAAATCAATACCTCATCTACCATGCATCAGATAAGACCTGATTATACTGGGAATACATGTTAATTACTGGCTTGTTCTTTTAAAAGTGTCACTTCACCCAAATTAAGACAGAACGTATTTTCTCACTTATCTTGAGTGGTATTTGGTCTTGCAGATAGTTTTGGTTTATTTGTCCAGATTTTAAATAGTTGTTTCCAGTATTGGAAATACCACTGATATAGCCAATAATGTGGGATCAGGTATCTGCAAGTATATGAGTCCATCCACCAATCTGCTATCAGCTCATTTAAGCTACAGAGGAACAACACCAACATGTGTCACTCGCTACCCGATTCGTATATCCTGCCTGATCGCTACTGCACAGAGGTGAAAGGAGAAATGGTTTCCTCATTAGCTCCTTCCATCATCCATTCTGGATGAGCCGTCTCTGTAAGGAGTTGCACATTAGCAGCACACATTGGGCAGGTGCTAGTGGAGAGTATAACACTGGTCAGAGCCAGCAAAATGTCAGCAATGTGGCAACCATATCATACTAGCTTATCATGGAGGAGGTTTAACACCAAACTTACACTGAATATTAGTGAAGAAAAAACTGTCATGGCCATTTTCAAAGGGGTCCATTAACCTCTGACCTCCAGATGTGTGAATGTAAATGGGTTCTCTGGGTCCACCAGTCTCCCCTTTACAGACATGTCCACTTTATGATAGTCCCAGTCAGTCTGGATCAAGTCCTAGTCAAGTCAGCACTCTGACACACTGACAGCTGTTGTTGCCTGTTGGGCTGCAGTTTGTTCTGATTGGAGCAGATTTTTGATGCTAAAGTCAGAACCTGGGAGGGTTTCTGGACAATATCTGTCATTGATTAGTGTTGTTCATTGATTTACAATAATAAATATATACATATATTTGCATAAAGCAGCATATCTGTCCACTCCCATGTTGATAAGAGTATTAAATATTTGATAAATCTCCCTTTAAGGTACATTTTGAGCAAAATGTGTGATTAATCACAGTTAACTAAGCACAATCATGATTAATTGAGGATAATGAACATTTTTGTTTTTAACACACTGGTATCTAATGCTGCTATCAGCCTATATGTAACTTCAGATATCAAAATCAGTATCAGGAAAGACAAAATTATGTTGAAACATCTCGAATTTCAAAGCTGCACTAATCCATATTTTTCATAATTACATCAAAGTGTGATGCTCATGGTGAAAAACTCCCAGATAACCATCCCTTCTGCTCTACAGAACCTTTTAGCACAGATGGCCAGTCCAACCCTGGTAGCATGACAACAGCATTTAATGGAGTTGTAGCATTTACTAACATGCAGGGTAAAAGCACAGGACACAAGCTCTTTTACATCCATGGTCTGCGGTCTATTGGACTGAAGAAGTAATCCAGTAATGTCCATCGCTCACTTTATACTCCTCTGGGAAGCAGCTGGGCCAAAAAGTTTAATAAACAAGCAAATATTCTAATAGTATGCATATTTATAGTATTTTATCATGTTTATTTACATGCCATTTCAGTAGAGACATTAAGTTATGACAACAGAATAGAAATAATTCAGTATAACTTTTGTACGGCACGTTGCTGGCAGATGTTTGACTGGTGTTTGGAAGTCCCTTTCAGTCCAAAGTGAAGCTCTGCTGCTTGGCACTGATGCTGCAATCAAACAACCACTTGATTTTCACTTCTTATCAATACACTTTCTTTGCTGTAATGACAGGGGCTGCGCTGTAAAAGGGCAACTTTAAACAATCCAAGAATAGTCCAAAGCCCATAATTTAGAGAGGCGACCACCTTTGAAAACCCTCCACAGTAATGATCAGCTGTTTGCCCACATTCTCTAAAAGAGACACAAATTGCTGAAGCACTTCAGAGTAGGCTGCATGATGGTAAGCGACGACTACCCCCCCACCCCCTGCTTCCTGCCAGGACAGATGTGAAAGCTTTTAAAGCAACTGCAAGTGTTCATTAGAGATAAGGGAGTTTGTCTGCCCACGTAATTGCCCGGCTCCTGTGGCAGACTGTATGTGCCAGTCAACTATTACCACTATGACAGCGGCCTGCCAGGCTACTGCAGCTGCTCTTGTTCCCTGACATTTAGACCCATTTAGCTCATTAGAAGTAAGAAGCCGGCAGTGCCTTTTGTGTTTGTGGGTTTTGCTCACAGAGATGATATATGAGTGGCAACGCAAAGTGCTTTTTTAGCCTGTGTTTCTAACTGGGGTTCAACAAGTGTGGCGTGGCAGCAGAGGCACTTGTCCTATCTGAACATTTCATTGCTCATACTGGTAATTCTGCAGGACAGAGAGAGTTAATGGAAAAATGTGAGCAGTCTTCGTCACATTAGTCAGCTGCAGGTCTGTGACTGATGCATATCAAAGTTAGGCAAGGCTATTTGTTTTACAAGCATTTTTTGATGTTAAAATTCTCTTTACATCACAACAGCAATCAATGAATCAAATGCTCTGACAAAAACAAAAAGAAATCTGCTATCTGTGTCGTAGGACTGTAATAAGCCCGTCCAATCATTTCCTTTGGCCTGAAAGCCTGAAATTAAACGACTGAACAGGAAGTGCAGCCTGGACCCTGTGTCAAAATCTATTTTTAAGAACTTCATTATTTCACATCATGTTATGCAAACATGGTGCATATTCCTAAATTAATTTGTGTTTAGTCAAATTAAACAATAGACCTGCAGCTGTGTAATATTCCAGCACAGGGGACAGAACAGGGGCTTTACGGAGCTCTATTATCAGAAATGAAATATAATATTCATGACAATGTTTTTTTTAGTCTATAACAGCTGAAACTAAGAAGTGTTGTGTTTTCGTTACCTTGGAACGAATCCTTCATATCTCCATGGGGAGCAGGTCCTCTTCACAGAGTTTCTACAGTAGCCCACAGACGACAAACCAAACTCCGCCTCTAGAGAAACTTTCACGTTTTTATTTTACCCTTAAGGTCTTTGCACACACAGTCTGTATTTTTCATGCACATTTTTTTAATTCGTTATCCAATATAAAATTTTATGTCCAGAAACCTTGCACAATGAGTCTGGTTATTACTCAATTCCTTGCAAAAATTGGCAAAACAAAACAAAACTGAATTAATTATGTGTGCAATCGCTAGCACTTGTGCAAAATGAGGCTAATGGATGAATGAAATTAGCAAATATCTATCATTTAACTGCCTGGAGCACAATCACTACAGTCTTATCTTTCCTGTTTCCAATGAAATAAGCTCTGAGTGGTCAAACAACCCTCTTTTTCCTTTTGATGGATGCAAAAAAAATGCATAAATCGAACCTGTTCTGAAAACGCAATGATTGACGAAAGTCATTGTGTAACTGTGGCACAACATCAGGTCATATTTATTTTTAAATGTGCAACAGTTTTGGACAAAACGTACAGACTTGGTGAGAAAATGCCAGCCGCCAGCCGCCAACTGACCTCGTTGCTCCTGATGTAGTGTTATTATGGTAAGGTTGGACGCCGAGCACGGCGAACGTCGTTACCATGGTTGGTTGGTTGCAATCTTTGTTCAAAATGTTGAAGCGAAAGAAGCGAAGCAATGGCTTGGAAACGAGTCAGCACTACACACTACCCGTTAGCTTGGATTCAGCAGTTCTTGAGGGCTGATGAGTGTCTATACGAGACACGAAGTTTCATCTGGGCACACAGGAAGAATCTTCTCTATTGCAGCGAACGAGACAGCTGTATTTTTATGTACAGAAATCTTGCTGAGTGCAACTTTAATTCTGTAACGCTAGCATTTTTTGCCAGTTCAGTGAAAACTTAACAGGGAGTTCAGAGAGTGTTTTAGACTCCTCTGTCTGGTTTCATTTTTAAATTGCCTGTTTAAATGACATACTGTACAGCATTGCAAACTTTTGCAGTGCATAATTTCTAAGAGAGTATTTTCAGTGCTTTGAGACAGGCTGGATTCTCCTCCAGCTCAGCGTCTCCAGGGAGCGCCAATTAGCTTGTTTTTCTTGTCTTTTGATCATCCAAAGCTGTGATGGTGCAACGTCATGGTGCTGATGAGACTATCTCCTTTGTCGGCATGGAAAAGCGTACGCCATCTGTTCTGTTGTAATAAAATAGTGGTGTTGCATCGTGGTACTGCAGATGAAGAAGATTCCAGCAGTAAAAATAACAAATTCAAGAGAGACATGAGTGTATTAGAAAAGTCTCAAAAGACAGTGACACTGCAGAGCTGCTGCAAAGCAACGAGTCAACGGACTCTTTAGGAGTTGTTTCAGATAATCTGGCCTCATACCGGAGGACGTCCAGGCCACGGAGAGCATGTCTGAATCCTCCTGCACTGAGGAACATCCATAAAGATGCCATGCCACTGTATAAAACGAGATATATATGTTTTACAGGAATGTTCTGTATTATTCAACAGATGTTTCCATTTTACCATGAAACAATGAAATGTCTTTAGATTTACAGATATTTGCAGTAATTTACATGGTTTACCCTTAAAAGTACAAGTAATTGGCCATAATTTAATATTACATGAATATCATGTTTTTTAATGGCAATTTATTGTATTTGTATAGATCTTCAATGTAATTTTACATTAAATTTGAGTTAATATTTTACAGATTTTTCCTGTTCATGATATTGATGAGATGCATTACTGGGTCGATTCAGATGTTTAGTTGGGATTAATCCCATGATTGTCCATACTTATTTTTTTACACATTTAGTATCTGTTCAAAATGTACCTTAAAGGGAGATTTATCAAGTATATAATATTCTTATCAAACAGTGTGTTTGGTTTATGCTGCACTTTTTGTTGATGGTCTTAGTCTCTGTGTGTTTTTTATTTATTATTTTTTAAATATCAGGGAATAGAGAGACGTACAGTATAGATGTATATGTTGTTTAAAAAGCTCTAGTGCTCGCTGCCCTGATGCACTTTTAGTTGATGGCCTGAACTTCTAATTTTTTTAAAATTTATTAATTATTTTTAAATAACACAGTGGCACTTGTTCGTTATGTTAATCTAGTCTACTGTTGTTGACATATTTTGGCAAATAAATGAAAAGCAGTTGAAATTGAAACTGGCCTTTTTGCTGTACCATAAATACTGTTTACTGCTGTACTGAACCAAAAACCGTGATTCCAAACCGTGAACCGAACCGTCCCACCCCTAGTATACAGTAAAATAGAATTTTACAGAAAGTACTATACTACTACTAAAAGTCAATCTGTATGAAGTAGCATGGGATCATGGGATTTGCTGTCTTCATCACCACTATGCTAATGCTAGTGCTAGCAGCCCTGCTACAGTAACAAGCCTGCAGCTTAAACTAGATTGTGATGTTATTGCTGTTTAATATAAAATGCATCTATTAAATGCATAGATTTCCTGCTGCTTCATGACACACAAACAAACACACACATGCACACACACACACACACACACACACACACACAAAAACACAGGATACAATGGTGAGACGCCTGGGGATACTGGAGGAGAGGCCTGCCCTAAAATAAGCAAGCTGTTCTGGGTTGACGGCAGCGCCTCCTGATAAGAAGTGGCAGGGGAAGCTGCGGTCCTGTTGGCAGGCACTGGGCCCATTTGGCATAACTGCACTCGCTGGTGAGGTGGTGATAACTTTAGATTGCTGAAATCATCAGGCGTGAAGCTCTGTAAATGGACATCAACAGGAAAGATAAATGGTGATGAGTGAGCAGGCCAGAGTCGATGCCCTGACGCCTGACGGATGCAAACACACCTCTTAAGTAACACAGTCTGCTCTAAGATGCCCAGCACACATCAGGCAGGCTACGGGCCAGCAGCTCCATCCTTTAAAGTTTGATCTAACTTCCTCTGGGCTCAGTGCACGGCAGTGTCACATCCTGTGAGCAAAACGGAGTAAATATGAGAAATAAACAACATTAGGCCTTAGCTTAAAAGAGTTATTTTTCACTAACGGGAGGGGGACTAGTGAACTCCCTCCACCGTCCCCGATGAGGAGTTATGACAGTAAGTTTAATAAAGCATGAAGAAGCCCTTAATAAGTAATGCTCTGCTGTGTTGACAAATAATGTGGAGGAGAGCATCAGCTGGGGGCCGAGAGTAAATCACGTCAACATGAGCAGCCAACCATCAAGTCACTGAAGCCGAATCAGGAGTTATTTCAGTGGAGAAAGTGTGTGTGCTGTGTACCATCATGCATCACGAGCAGAGGAAAACTCACAAGATCCTCCTGCTGGTTGGACGGAAGATACACACACCTACTGTGGAAACTACAAGTCTGGAAATATAATGCCCTAATGCCTCCTATAACATTGTTTTTTTAAAGGAATAGCACAACATTTTGAGAAACATGCTTATTTGCTTTATTTCCAAGTGTGAGATGTGAAGATCTTGAAGATTTATGTCTGTTTGTGAAGTACAGAGCTGGAACATGATGTGATTAACAGAGCTTAGCATAAAGACTGGAAGCAGCTAGCAGCCTATATTAGGCTGTCAATCAATTAAAATATTTATTTGTCATTAATTGCATGATCGCAAATTAATGACACATTGGAAATCAATTAACAAAAACAATGACAAATATTGTCCAGAAACTCAACTGCATTTAGTATAATATACAATAAAATAGTAAAATAGTTTCATGAGATACCAGCATCTTCACTAGCTTTAAAGGCAGGTCGTTTTAATGAGTTAAAGAAATTAGTTGCATTAAAATGAATTTTAGATATCTGCAAATTATTTTATTTTTGTTATTAGTGTTGTGGTGAGAACGAAAGTAGAAGAAGAGATTGTTATCATAACTAAAGTTCATGTCTGAATCAGTGTTTTCACACACAAATCCTCATTTTACTGCTGTAAGACTGCTGAACACTGTTTGACCAGTTTAGTTATGACGAATTGGATGGGCTTATTAGAGTCATGTGACAGCCACAGATACCATTTTTTCCCTTTTTTTTGTCAGAGCATTTGATTTATTGATTGCTGTCAGGATGTACTGAGAATTTCAACAAATATAACAAAAAATGCACAGCACTACCAGCCCTACCTTTAACGCTCAACACGAAGACATCTCTGGTCTGTGATACTACAGAAAAGAAGCAAAAACCTTGTGATAAAAAGAAGAAAGAGGCTGACAGCTATTGTACAAGCCTGAGCTCCACCCATTGTACTGGGATCCTGCTGCGCACATGTCCCAGCGCCAAGCTATGGTCCATGACAATAATGATGAGTCAAGTTGGCTTCATACAACATGGACACTTTTGTAAAATTATGAAGACAAAAAATAGTATTCTGCAATTTTACAGAAGCTCATCTACCAATGGCCATTCAAGCCATTTACAGTGGAGTATAAAAATGCATTCCAGTGATCACAAAACTCATATAAACTCGGCCTCATAACCCAGGCTTTGATCATCATCCATTTGCTTTGTGCCACACGTACAGCAATATTACAGCAGCAGCTTTATGTGCAGCATGTCATTTCTTA
This sequence comes from Pterois miles, assembly GCA_947000775.1. NCBI lineage: Eukaryota > Metazoa > Chordata > Actinopteri > Perciformes > Scorpaenidae > Pterois > Pterois miles. The sequence continues at coordinate 181,718 of CAMQGK010000199.1, read as the reverse complement.
ACAGATTTATTTATAACTCCCTCTTGCTTAGTGCTGCATGCACTGAAAGGATGCAAAACACAGCACAGAACTGCAGAGTTGTACCTTGCCTATTGTATCCCAGTCTCCCTGAGTTAGACCCCCTTACAAATAACACAGACAATGAATGCATCACTGAGATGCTACTTTATCGTTAACTACCTTTAAATAAAAGGATGCAGCTGTAGCCTGCTGCATTTTCAACACAGTAACAGCGATAAGCTCAGATGACTAGCCATGCTAATGAGCCACAGTGTTTGGAATATTTTTCCTTCAATGTACAAATACCTTTCTGTCAAGGGAGATAAGCGAAGAATCATGACATCAATTTTCTTAAATGGTAAAACCATTATTGTGACAAAAAGCCGATGAGCGCAGCGGCCTCAGCTCTTCTCTCATTGTGTGTCAGTGTGCAGTCTAATCTGGAAGAGGCTGATTCAGCACCACGGACAGCAGCTAAGGCTCCTCTGGACCTGAGCAGGGCCGACACCTCACCTCCTTTCTATCTATATATTACATTAGCATATGGATATATTAACTCTCCTCAGGTTAGATTGTCAGGACTTTTCTGAAATTTAACAATGAGTCAATTCATAATTTTACCTACGAATCATAAAAAATCCTTTTTAAGTGAGGTTTTTTTTTTTTTTTAAAACAAAACCTTTAGGCCTTGAAGGATTCTTGTTAATTAAAACTTGGATTGTCTTTTGTAATTTTGGGCATCAATTCTATCCATTTTGATAACTATTATACATTATGTTATACAGTATTATGCACTGAATAATATGTTTATCCACATTTTGCAACCAGTGGAGCAGTGTGGATTTTTATCCAATCAATCAACCATTGTGTTGCCTAATTCAAATGAAATCACAGTGATCTGACATCCAGCTCGCAGCAGTTTCATAATGAACCCAAAATATTTTTACACGCGCCTGGTGGGCTGGCCCTCGCCAAGTGTATCATCCAGTACGCCACGACCGAAGTCTGCTGGAGTTTTACCCCTCACCCGGACCTTGCTGCTTCCCAGGGACGTTGAGTTCACTTTGCGGTGTGCTCTCTCTCCATGTGGCGAGGGACGAGAGCCCCAGCATGACTGTCAACCGGGGCAGACTGTCCTCAGCACATCAGGGGTATGTCTACGGCGATGTTGGAATCTTATTTACCATGCTTATGCTATGTGACTTTTTGCCATTTGCATTCATAACCATACAACCAAATCCAGTTTGGTTCAAATCCGGCTTGGGGCTCTTCTGTGTGGAGTTTTCCCTGTGTCAGCGTGGGTTTTCTCCAGGTTCTCTGGCTTCCTCCTGTAGTCCAAAGACATGCAGACTAGGTTAACTGATGACTCTAAATTGCCCGAAGGTGTTAACGTAGTCTGGCGCGCTGTCCAGGGTGTATCCCGCTTTCGTCCAATGTCAGCTGGGATTGGCTCCAGCCCCCCTGCGACCCCTAATGGGATAAGCAGATGGATGGACTAGAGCACCAGGTTCTTCATAGATCTAGCCTCATAACTTTTCTCTCAAAGTGCACCAGTGATGTATTTAATAGGATTTGATGACGACGAATTACGACGGCCCAAAACCATAAAAAATAATTCCTTAAGGCTCGTGATTGTAACTACACAACATCCAATGCCAACAGCTAACTGGATGTTTTTTTACTACACTTCCAAGAGATGACTTTTATTCCTTTAATGCCAAACACACAAACTATACACTTTGCACCTTTGTTTGGGAAGTTTTTTGTCCTCTTTTTGTCAGATATTACTAGCACTGCTAGCATGAATGTAAAAGGTTTCATGACCTGCTGGCAGTTTGAACTACTGTTGTTTTATCAGCAATAAGGAGCAGGCAAAGCAGACATGTGGATACAAAAATGTCATACTTTACTCTTAAGAATCGGGTTCGGCAGAAGATACTGTATATTATTCAACAGAGAGATGTGCCAGCTGCTTGCTTATAAACCTTGTCAGTAGCTGACTGTGAGCCAAGGCAGACCTAACAGTATTTTCATGTATATACATACATTTTCAGCAACAGATATAGTGAAGGAAACACTCTGATAGAGGCAACCTTCAGGCTTCATCCCTCTGAAGCTCCACATCCCTCCTCTAATGGCTGCTGTAAATGTAACAAAGTAGAAACTACAACCTAAAATGCATCGCAAGCGTGGTGTAATCAGTGTAGATGATGCAACGCAGCGGCACATATTTCCCACCTACATAAAAGACTGAGGCTGCAAGTTAACAAAGTCACAGGTGGGTTCATTATGTGGAGCATGAAGGTGTCAGCCTCATTAAACAGGAGTCACATCAGTGGAGTGGAAAATGATCATACCACTGGGACCGGAGGCGATCACTGTGCAACGTATTTATCATGGTGTCAAAAAAAGAGAGAAGCTGCTCAGCTTCAGAGACAACCAAAATCTGTGCAAGTCTGTGCAGGCTAATGCTAGGACTACAAACAAGAATACAATATATGCTTCCTAAAGAGTGGAGATCTGCCGTCTGCAAGCCTCGCTGAAATACAAGGTTCAGATTCCAGTATAAAATCATCGAGCTAAATGCTAACGGACTTAACAATGACAATGCTGCTATGTAGGTATATTGTTTACCATGTTCCTCATCTTATGCTAGCATGTTAGCATGCAAACATTTGCTAATTAGCACTAAACACAGAACAGCTCAGGCCGATGGACATTGCAGGTATTTCACACATTTAAAAACTTTGACCAGATAATGAGCTAGAGCACAGGTGTCAAACTCAAGGCCCGTGGACCAACTCTGGCCCGCCACCTCATTTTATTTGTCCTGTGAGAGCTTGCAAAGAATGCATTATGCTTATCTTACAATTCAATGCCGCTTCACGGAAGTGCAGTGTATTTAAACTACACAATGTCCCACAATGCATCTTAGTTAACCTTAGTATGCTAACCTTAGCCACCAAGAAAGGCAACCAAAAGTCAAAGAAATAAAACACAGCCTGCATTCCCAACAGAATATGTTTGCAAAAGTTACAGCACAACGTGATGCAGCAGTGAAGCCGATCTACAAAGTGTTTTTCAGAAGGTGCATTTTTAAAGCAGGGTATGTTGAAAATATGTGAGCAGGTGTGTCCTGACCAGAAACAGGCTTTTAACAATGTCAGCTTGTCAAGAAACGCTATCGCAGACCGAATCAGGGAGCTAGCAGGAAATCTGACAACACAGCTCGCAGTTATCTGGCGATTTCATTAGCTATTGACGAAAGAACTGGAAATATTGATACAGTGCAGCTGGCCATTTCTTTAAGAGGCATGAAGGCGGATTGGTCCTTCAGGGAGGAGCTCCTGGATGTGGTCAATATGCACAGCAAGACGACGACGTGTGGCAGCTTGTCATTGTATTTATTGTCCACCAGGAGGTCCTGAACTGGATAACGTAACGACCACTATAGTTCTGCAAAGTTAAACAAAGTTAATGTAATATATTGTGTTTGATAACATTTGTGTGATGGTAAAATAAAATAAAAAAAAATATTCACTCTGGAATTATTTTAATCTTTGATGGATGAGTATTGATCAGGGTTTCTTAATCTCAGAATTAATGGGATTTATGTTATAATAACACATAGAAATGTGAGTGTGTGCCCACATGCAGTATTTTGTGTCTATGTGCATACATATACAGTATATTGATGCACAAGCATGTGTTTACCGAACTCATTTGTTAAATAAATTGTACAATATTTCTGCTTGCATTATTTTTCTTTGACTTCTGCTTTCAGAGCTAGTTATTAAATAAATTATAACTAGCACTTTCTTTTACCTTTTTTTTTTTAATCTACCTATTTATTCAATTATTTATTTATGTATTTATTTATTTTTGGCATTTTAAATGAGCTAATGTCTCTGTCCCTGTGTTGTCATGTATCTCCTGTTTTTAGCCCTGTTTTTAGTAGTCAATGTTTATGTTTTTCTGTCGTTGTTCTGTGAAGCAATAATGTAGCACGACGTTCCCGGACAATAAAGTTTAAGAACTACCTCCCCTTTCTCGACCCTGACCTAATAATAATCAAATGCAGAGGCAATTTTGTAATATGATCAAGAGTAGATATATTTATATTGTCTTACAATATAAATATAAATATTGTCTTACAATTACAACTGACCCTTTGAGGGGAACCATAATGCTACTATGGCTTGGGATGAACCTGAGTTTGACAGCCCTGAGCTAGAGGATCTCTAAACATTAATCTTATGGAAAAACAAATGTCTGCACCATATTTCCCCTAAATCATGTCAATGGGTGCCATATTTCCCCAAAAACAAAGATGTCAACCTCATGGTGGCAAAATGTCAAAAGAAAATGACATGACATCAAGTTTTTTAGGGCTGCACGGTGGTGCAGTGTTTAACGCTGTCACCTCACAGCAAGAGGGTTGTAAGTTCAAATCTGGCTTGCAGCTCTTCTGTGTGGAGTTTTCATGTTCTCATGTTAGTATGGGTTTTCTCTGGTACCTGTGTACAGGTGTGAAGGTGAGCGTGAATGGTTGTCTGTCTCTATGTGCCCTGTGATGGACTGGTAACCTGTCCAGGGTGAACCCCGCCTTTTTTTTTAAAGCTGTACTCCTCATTCAGTGTTGGTACAAAAAGTAATGTCAGCCTACTTCCACCTTTACTACATATGCTGTATTCCCACAGCGTGGTACAGTATGGCACAGCTCTACCCAGCTCTACTCTCATTGACTTTTTTCGCTGGCGGGGCACGTACATGAAGCGGCTAAACGCTCCATGAGCCGGTGCTCTTTAATCAGTATTCTGCTAGAGTATTTATTACTGAGTAGCATGTATGCATATGGGAAGATAAAATACAGCCAAGACAAACTGTTAAACGTCGATTCGATGCACTACAGCTGTGTTTTTGACAAGAAAGGACTCGGACACAACATCCTGACAGAACTCGTCAGGCCGTCAGGTTCCCCGTGGATTACTGTCCCAGCTAGGAAGCAACTAAGGCGACACAGAGAGAGGAAGCAGAAGCGAGGCTGCCAAGCTGGAAAATGCTCCAGGCTAGCAAGAGACCCACTCAATCCTCTGCTACAAAGTCTCTTTGTCACCAATTCAAGATCACTTTCCAACAAAACTGAAGAGCTGGAACTTAGCACATCCACGCAGAAAAACATACAGGACTGTTGCATTACTGTCATTACGGACACAACCCGTTGATCCTAGACGAGGCCATCAAGCAAATCGCACAACACACCAAGCCGACTGGAACAGGGACTTCGGTAAGAGCAAGGAGGACTTTGTGTATTCACGAACAACATCTGGTGCACAAATGTTTCGTTCACGGAATCGCTGCTATCTGGACTTGAAGTATTTATCAATACAGTGTCAATACCCTTTTATGTGCCACGAGAATTCACCATTGTCATAATCACTGCTAATCACTATTTATATAACTCCAGATGCCAATACTACAATAGCCTTGGGCTAACTGTCATTAGCAAACAACAGAGCCCACACCCAGATAGAGTGTTTGTAACAGCAGGGGATTTCAGCCAAGCAAATCTAAAGACTGTCCTCCCCAAGTTCTATCAACATACCCAGTGTCCCACAAGAGGAAAAACACATTTGACCATGTGGACAGCAACATCAAGCAAGGGTTCAGAGCACCACCTCTCCCCATCTGGGCTAGTCTGACCACATCTCCCTGTTTCTAACTTACAGGGCATACAGACCTCTTATCAACAAGGTCAAACCAGCTGTGTGCCCAGAAGGAACACGGCCTACATAAAGGTGGTACAGATGCTGACAAAGTGGTGTAGAGGAAACAGCTTGGCACTTAATACCAAAAAAACAAAAGAACTGATCATTGATTTCAGGAAGAAGCAGGATATCCACCGCCCGCTCTACATAAACAGGAAGAGCGGAGAGAGGCTCCTGTTTCAGGTTTCTGGGCGCCCATACTGCAAAAGACCTCACACGGACAATCAACACAAACTGTCTGGTTAAGAAGACACAACAGCAACTTAACTTCCTGAGAACTCGCAGAAAAATGAACTTGTCACAACAACTGCTGGTGTCCTTCTGCAGTGGCTCCAGTGAAAGTATCTTGATACCTAGAATACCAGTGTGGTACCAGCAACAGCTCTGCAGCTCACAAGAGGGCTCTGCAATGAGTCATAAATACTTCTGTTTATCTGTTTATTAATACATTTTAACCTTTTTTTTCGTGCAATACACATTTTGTATTTTAATAATAACCTTATTATCTACTGCATATGTTGGCGATCAAGTGTGTGCTGACGTGTTGAAACTGCATGTGTGTGCTGAATGTGTGTGTGTGTGTGTGTGGGAACGAAAAGTTATTTTATTCGTTTATTTTAATTGAGCTCCATTTCAGGCAGTGCACCTGAATTGTCAATGACAATAATGGAATCTTGAATCTCGACATCCTTTTTTGGTTTTCCACTGGCAAAAGTTGTGGATTTTTTTTTTTTTTTATACCACCTCGGTTGAGGGTCCAAGCGTCAGAGAGACAAAATAACTCCATACTCTACGCCATCCATCCATCCTAAGTGCAGATCCTTTGGCTGGTTGCAAATGAAAGGATCCATTGAGTATCGCGTTGAAGATGATGTCACAGCAGTGTCACGCAGCATCGCTAAGGTGATCAACTGATAATCCCCCTACACTGAGTGGGTACGAGCTGCTGTGGAAAACTAAATAGAGAAAAGGAACTGGTACCAAAAGTGAGCTGAGTCCAGTTGAACTATGCAGTGGAAATAAGGCGTTAGATAAGCAGATAAGACAGTACCGTATTTTTCGCACTACAAGGCGCACTGGATTATAAGGCGGTCAGAACGGTCAGATAAGAACAGTTTAGCATGTTCATTAGAGTGAAGATTTCATTAAAATCTCAACTTCACTAAATCCTGCAGCACCCCATCAGTAGTGCTTCATAGCAGAATAAGCTGGCGAACGCAGCCCTCTCTAGACAAACCGCCCTCTCACCTCTGTTTAGGGCAAAGCCACTTCCTGTGGGTGGGAAAGTTTTCCTGTAACTGATAATAATAAATAATTTGATCTGAGAAATTAGGGCAAAAGTAGAGCAGTTCTATTGGCGGGAATCAGATATTCATCTATGCTGCAGCACCACTTTGTGATTTCGCTCTGTAGAATCTACTATCTATTTTTACTTAAAAATCGTGCCCAGTGCAGCTTTAAGCAAGTTTTGTCAGAGAGAGCAATGTGCGGTCCAGTGGTCTCTCCTGAAGATAACCACTGAGGTCGAGACATTCATCCACATATTAGATGTACTGATCCAGGCCTTTGCTGGCGGCTCAGAATGAATGGCCCCGCTGCACTCATCTCCGATCAAATCGCTGCTCCACACTTTGATTCCCGCCTTCTCTCTCATCTCTATTGTGCTTGTGAGGCAGAAGCAGCACTTAATCATGGAAAACGCCGGTGTGTCTTCAGCTCAGTGGAGGTAGCAGGGGACATGGAGGACACTCATGACCTGTGAATGCATTTGTTCACTTTCAGGTCAGTTGCTTCAAATGAACGGTTATTTTAAAGAGATGGCCTCCTGTATTGTCCCTATCCCAGCCATCAACCACCACCCTAACATTCTTCCCACTTTTTAACATCTGGTCAGGCTGACTGAGAGAAAATAACACTGGCCTGTTTCCTACTTGCAGGTATCCACACTCATACGTGAGGGCTACCCAGAGCAGCAGCAGTCTTTAACTGGAAACGACTGAGAGACCCACTGGGGCAGTTAGGATTTAGTGTTTAGGGGTTTAGCATTCACAGACACCACACAAGGTTTTAAGGAGCGCTGGGCTTCTATCAGGATCCGTTGCAGAGAGAGTTTTATTTATATCCCCATTTTCCCAGACGCATAACTGATCTGGAGGCATAAATAACTGCTTAAAGCTGCAGTTGGTAACTTTGATCAAATATGATAAAAAAACAACATATTTTTATAAAATAATAATCATAGAATGTAATGTAGGACTGTCAAATTTAACATGATAATAACGTCAAAATCATTTTATAATGCCACTAATTTCTTGAAGACATAAAGCTTTTTAGGTTTTAGCGGCTCAGTTTTAAAGCTAGAGTGAAGATACTGGTATCATACGAATCTAGAAAACCCGATGAATCAATTGGTACCAATCAAATTGTTCTAACCTTTGGAGAAGAAAAGTTTCCCCTTTACAGACATGCCCACTTTATGATAGTCCCACTCAGTCTGGATCAAGTCCTAGTCAAGTCAGCACTCTGACACACTGACAGCTATTGTTGTCTGTTGGGCTGCAGTTTGCCATGTTCTGATTGGAGCAGACTGTTGATGCTGAAGTCAGAACCTGTGAGGGTTTCTGGACAATATCTGTCATTGATTAGTGTTGTTAATTGATTTCTAATAATAAATAAATACACACAGTTGTATAAAGCAGCATATTCCCCCATTCCCATGTTGATGAAGAGTATCAAATACTTGACAAATCTCTCTTTAAGGTACATTTTGAATACATAGAAAAAATAGATGATTAATCATGATTAACAATGGACAATCATGTGATTAATCATGATTGCAACGCGAGTGCAAACGGTCAAACTAGCACTGATCAAATATGAATAAAGCTCTTTCACATGCAGGCTCATTAGAATATACCACCCACAGCTTGAAAACTACCTTTGCAAAGGTGTACCATATTTTTCTCACAAGCCAATCAGAGCAGACTGGGCTTTTTCAGAGAAGGTCTTAAAGAGACAGGTGCTAAAACAGAGAGTTTCAGACAGAGGATGAATACAGGTATATAGAAAAAGAAACTGTTTTTTGAACAGCGAAGCATGTAAACATGTTCAGGTAGAAACCCACAATACAAATATGAACCTGAAAAATTAACATAATATGCCCCCTTTAAATAACTTCTGCATAACCAGTCGTCCGTGCAAGTATTGTTCACGTGTACGTGTTTTAAATAGTCAGCTTTAGTGAAGATGCATTTAAGAAGTAGTGAACACACAACTGGGTAAACTGGGATTATACTACATGAGTTATATGAGAGTTTGTGAACAGATGATTTCATATAGTTTTGCTCCTATTTCATATCGCACCAGCAAACTGATGAAACATGAATACTGATATTTTAATTACACATAACTAGGGCTGTCAAATCAATTAAAATATTCATTTGGGATTAATTGCATGGTTGTCCATAATTATCATGATTAATCACAAATTAATCACACATTTTTACTGTTCAAAATGTACATTAAGTGGAGATTTGCCAAGTATAGAGTAGAGAGTATAATATTCTCATCAACATGTGAGTGGACATATGCTGCTTTATGCAATAGTACGCATATACTGGATTTATTATTGGAAATCAATTACCAACACAAAACAACGGCAAGCTAGCCAACAATGACAACATTTAGCCTCCTTGGTGACAAGCTAGTATGACATATACCAACAGATTCCTTAGGTTTACTAGATGATGCCAGTATCTTCTCTCTAGCTTTAACAATGAGTCTGCTACAACCTCTGAAAGATCAATTGCATCAATGAAAAGAAATTACTGGTGTTAAAACAAACTTGTGTTAACGCATTATCATGGTAATTTTGACAGCCCTACATACAGCATGTGAATTAACAGCTTTGATACATTAACCAGTAACGTCACACAAGGTGATCAAGTGTGAGATGTGTGCTGAGGGAGCAAACAGAGGTGAAGGCTCATTGCTGGACTTTGTGCAGGTGAGGGGAAACTGAAAGAGGAGACTCAGCAGAACAGCACTGAACAATGAAAACTCTGGCTCTGATGTGTTTCCTTCAGCCTCAGAGATCCAGCATGCAGCCACAGCCTGACCCTGAAGGAGCAGCGTCCAAGCAGAAAGTCTCCAGGCGCTCATGTAAACGCCCTCCCCGTGTGTGAACAAACAACGCGAAACAAACTGGCTCTGAGTTTACTGGATTTCTTTTTGCAGGCTAATATATATCTCATCTTCCTCTGTTCCCCCCAAGGTCAACAGAGCACCAGCATTGAGTCAGAGATATGGCAGGCATGGCAGCAGATCTGAGCAGATAAAACATCTAGGTTACGTCCCGGCGGATGTTCTGTACCCTGACTTGAACATATTTCCACCTCATTGTATCCTGTGACAAAAACTCTTGATGTGCTGCATGTGATTCTGAGGGGGAAGTTGTCCTGCGGGGACACGGAAACACTTCCCACCTGTTTCTCGATTCAGAGTCGTAACAGGTTGCATAATGCTGACTCTTTTTTTTTTTTTCACCACTGAAGGTTTTTCATGGTGGAAACTGACAGCTGAAGATTTTATTATGTTTTTCTGGCTTTGGCTTTTCCACATTTCAGAAAACTGGAATACAGATGTAGTTGTAAATGTAAGACACACCTATCAAACGACTCATTCCAGCTGACAGCGACGTGTATGAGAAACCTTTAAAGGCAGCTCTTAGTCCATACATATTTATATATGCCAATGACTGACAAGGAATGATGTAGGGACAAGTATTTAACATGTGCCTGCCTCGTATCTTGTACTTTTACATAAAGCCATTTCCTCAGGAATACGTAGTCCTGCTGTAAAAGTTAATTTTACGTGTATAAAATCTTTAGTATTTCTGTTAGAAATAATTACTGTATTTTTCGCACGATAAGGTGCACTTAAAATCCTTTAATTTTTTAACTATGAGGCCCTGCATCACGTTTCTCCACTGGAAAGACACCCTAGAGGGCACTTTATCATGTTCTCTCCACTGGAAAGACACCCTAGAGGGCACTTTATCATGTTCTCTCCACTGGAAAGACACCCTAGAGGGCACTTTATCATGTTCTCTCCACTGGAAAGACACCCTAGAGGGCACTTTATCATGTTCTCTCCACTGGAAAGACACCCTAGAGCATATGGGTCAAACTAAAGGCCTGCGGGCCAAATCCGGCCCACCACCTCACTTTATGTGGCCCACGAGGGCTTGCAAAGAATATAGTATGCTTATCATACAATTCTATGCCGCTTTACATATGTACTGTGTCCTTAAGCTACATGTCCCACAATGCATCTCGATTCTGTGACATGCGCTCTGAAGCATCAGCGGTTTCCAGCAGTGGCGTAGTGTTGTCAACTTAGCAACTTAGTTTTCAGACCCATCCAGCGAGTTGCTCAAAAAAGAGACAAATCTAGCAACTTTTTCTGGTGTTATTGGAGAATTTTGGAGACTGACATGAAAGCAGGTATCGTTCCTAGTCTTCTCAACGAGCAGCGGGTGCTGTCGTGGACCCTCCACAGTCCCAAAGCACTCCCAGGTGGTCCGGTCCTCATCAGAGGTCCCTCCTCGCTGCAGTCAGAGCTGTTCACCCCTCCACATCCAGACTGAATAAATCCTGCATGCACAAAGCTGCCGCTGGCTGATTTAAATGTAAAATTTTGGGAATCAAAATAAAAACAACAAAAATGAAAAAATGCAAGTAACTCCACCAGAGTGTCTCTTTTGGGGCATTAAAAAAAAATTGACAGAAGAAAGTTCAGTTGTAGTAATAAACATATTTAGGGTGTTTTTTTACTCACTTTTTGTCTTCAGAGCTAGTTATTAAATAAATTATAACTAAAACAAAATAATAATCAAATCACAGCAATTTTTAATATATCAAGAGAGATATATTTATATTGTTTTACACTTACAACTGGCCCTTTGAGGGGAACCATGATGCTGATGTGGCCCAGGAAAGACACCCCAGATAGCATTTATCATGTTTTTCTACTGGAAGGGCTACCAGTAGCTTTGCCAATCCGCTGTCAATCAAATGAGTTACGCTGCTGCCAAGTTTGGCACGTCAGTGATACCGTAACATTTAACAGGCTAGGAAGCAAACACCAGATTTATCAATGACTGCAGAAAATAGCCAGGCCAAGAAAAGGAAAAAAACAAAAATTTTTTTCATTAATGTGAATGACAAGTGTGTGTCTCCTTTGCACTGCGAACATGGTAAAAGATGCAGCATTGAGCGCCACTTCACCAAAGTCCACAGCAACTGTTCATGGGACTTTCCGGCCGGTAGCAGTCTACGAACACAGGAGGTGAAGGAGCTGAAATCAGTACTTAAAAGATAACAGTCTCCGTTTACCAAACCGACAAAGAAGGTCAAAACAGGCTTTGTTTAAAGTTGCGCACATCCTGACGAAGCACAAAAAGTACTTCAACGACGGTTGAATTGTAAAAGAGGCGATGACTGCAGTTGCTGAAACGCTATTCAAAGACCATCAAGGTAAGACAGATATTACGTCTATCGCTGATGTACAACCTGCTGCTAATACTGTGGCAGGGAGAGCGTCAGCGCTATGGATGCTGTGGAGCAGCTAGACCGGCACATGGACAGGTGCAGTGTGACGGCCTCGCTGGCTGTCTTCGTTTGGATGGTTTTTGGTGACTTTTCCACAAAAGAAGAGTTTTGGACTTTACTCCCACTGAAAAATACACAGAGGAGTTGAAAACAAAGATCCCTGTTGAAAAGCTGGTGTCTGTAACAACCGACAGAGCGCCGGCTATGACAGGGCGTCACTCAGGGTGATTTATTGCCCACCAGACTTTAACAGGCTATATGCACAAAGGTTATGGGATCTGATCATGTCATGACACCACAAGACTATCAGTGCCATTCGAGCAAAGGCCACGCAGCACAAGAGCTTCAAGCTGTTCCTGGAGGAACGCTCTGCTGAGGATGAGGATCTCCTTCTCCACACTGAAATCAAGTGGTTAACCAGGGAGAAGACACATCAATGCTTTCTTTCCTTGAATCAATTGAACCTCCAGTTTCAATATTAAGATAAAAACATACTGTACGTGATATGATCAGCAAGGGAAAAACAAAAGGTTTCAGCACTTCCCCTCATTACGGCCTACTGTTCAAGCTTGGGCAGGAGTTTGCAGACAGATTCAGTGACTTTGAGAAATTTGAGCCCTGTGTGACGTTTATAGCCAACCCCTTTATGAAGCTGAGATTTCAGGACGGATGGCTGAACTGCTGTGTGTTAGTCCTGTGGAGATCAAGATGGAGGTTATAAACCTCCAAAATGACGTCCAGCTAAAATCTCAACAGCATTCACAGCATTTCTGGAACCTAACAGACGCAGGAAACTATGAGAACCTTCATCAAGCAGCTCTGAAAACGTCTGCTTTGTTTGGGTTTACATACCAGTGTGAAGCAGCTTTTTCTGACATGAATGTCATGAATCTGGAAGTTCAGAACAAGACAGACAGATGATCACTGAAATGACTCCATTAGAGTGAAGTGGATGCACTCCAGCATACACCTCTGTCATTGACTCCCTGCAGTGCCAGTCATCCTACTAACTGTTAAAAAGACTGAACACATGTCATCCATGCATGTGAACGACAGATGATGAAGGGCATGTGAAGGGAAGTGATGTGATACAGTGATACATGGACAGACAGAAAATATTATATATAATATAAGTAAAATCAGTGACAACACTGTTTTGTTTTCTATGACATTAATGTGATGTGAATTTAATGGTGTGAGCCTGACAGCGAAAGTGTAAAAAACAGGCACATGGATGGTTTCATACAAAATGTGTTGGATATCAACACTTTCTAAATGTTCACTCTAAAGAAGCTTATTCAGCTGATTTGGGTGGAGCTGAGCTATGTGACTAAATGTGACTAATACTATAATATATATATATATATATATATATATATATATATATATATATATATATATATATATATATATATATATATATATATCTTCCTTTATCATGTTTTCTCTACCAGAACGGTGTCCTATAAGGCACGTTATCATGTTTTCTCCACTAGAACGGTGTCCTATAAGGCACGTTATCATGTTTTCTCCACTAGAACGTGTCCTATAAGGCACTTTATCATTTTTCTCTACCAGAATGGTGTCCTATAAGGCACGTTATCATGTTTTCTCTACCAGAATGGCGTCCTATAAGGCACGTTATCATGTTTTCTCCACTAGAACGGTGTCCTATAAGGCACGTTTTTTTTCCTATCCTTACTTTTATTTTTCTCTATTTCCTTTATCATGTTTTCTCTACCAGAATGGTGTCCTATAAGGCACGTTATCATGTTTTCTCCACTAGAACGGTGTCCTATAAGGCACTTTATCATGTTTTCTCCACTAGAACAGTGTCCTATAAGGCACTTTATCATGTTTTCTCCACTAGAAGAGTGTCCTATAAGGCACGTTATCATGTTTTCTCCACTAGAAGAGTGTCCTATAAGGCACTTTATCATGTTTTCTCTACTAAAAGTGTCCTATAAGCATTTTATCATGTTTTCTCTACTAAAGAGTGTCCTAAAGCACTTTATCATGTTTTCTCCACTAAAGTGCCTAAAGCATTTATCATGTTTTCTCTACTAAAGTGTCCTATAAGCACTTTATCATTTTTCTCCACTAGAACAGTGTCCTATAAGGCACTTATCATGTTTTCTCCACTAAAAGTGTCCTATAAGCACTTATCATTTTTCTCTACCAAATGTGCCTATAAGGCACGTTATCATGTTTTCTCTACCAGAACGGTGTCCTATAAGGCACTTCATCATGTTTTCTCACTAGAACGGTGTCCTATAAGGCACGTTACTATGTTTTCTCCACTAGAAGAGTGTCCTATAAGGCACTTTATCATGTTTTCTGTACCAGAACGGTGTCCTATAAGGCACTTTATCATGTTTTCTCACTAGAACGGTGTCCTATAAGGCACGTTATTATGTTTTCTCCACTAGAAGAGTGTCCTATAAGGCACTTTATCATGTTTTCTCTACTAGAAGAGTGTCCTATAAGGCACTTTATCATGTTTTCTCTACTAGAAGAGTGTCCTATAAGGCATTTTATCATGTTTTCTCTACTAGAAGAGTGTCCTATAAGGCACTTTATCATGTTTTCTCACTAGAACGGTGTCCTATAAGGCACGTTATTATGTTTTCTCCACTAGAAGAGTGTCCTATAAGGCACTTTATCATGTTTTCTGTACCAGAACGGTGTCCTATAAGGCACTTTATCATGTTTTCTCACTAGAACGGTGTCCTATAAGGCACGTTATTATGTTTTCTCCACTAGAAGAGTGTCCTATAAGGCACTTTATCATGTTTTCTCACTAGAACGGTGTCCTATAAGGCACTTTTCTCCCTAACTTCTTTATCATGTTTTCTCCACTAGAAGAGTGTCCTATAAGGCATTTTATCATGTTTTCTCCACTAGAACGGTGTCCTATAGGCACTTTATCATGTTTTCTCCACTAGAACGGTGTCCTATAAGGCACGTTATACGTTATCATGTTTTCCCTACTAGAAGGACACCCTAGAGGGCACTGTCTCACACTATATATATATATATATATATATATATATATATATATATATATATATATATATATATATATATATATATTTGCTGTTGTTTTGAAGTTTGTGGTCACCTTTGCTTTTATTTTTCAGTCTTTTGAGGTCCAAAATTTCCCTCCAGTTCATTCAGTAGCTCAGCTGTGGCTAAGCTCTGGGTTCTGGATCGTATTCCCCCCTGCTGCCTTCCTGCCTGAACAGGTAGGTCTGGCTCATGATTACAGATGACACAGCTAATTGACAAAAAAGGAAAAGCTGTCTCAGCCCAGCTCTGTCACAGTGCATATTAACTATTAATAGGATTTTCCTTTTCTGACTGCAGAATACTTACAAGTTTTCCAGCCTTCATGGCCTTTGACACGTCCTTTATTAAATCCCTTTGAGCATTTAAAAGCTGACCTGAATGCAGAGATGGAGGACTAACCTGAGACTGCAATAAACCTGTGAGGATTGCTCTATTCTTTTAGGACAACTGCAAGCTTGAAAATGAATCCAGGAGCAAAGGTAAGTTATAAAACATTTCTTTTCTTCACAAACTGTGCATCAGTAGTATGTGAACTATGGTTTGTAGATGTCTCACTGAACAAAATGAACGTACAAGCAAGAAAGCTGTATGGAAACCCAATGCAAGAAAGAGTTAAAGGAATAGATCAACATTTTTTCATCTCTCTTCCTAATCTTGGTCTCAACTGGAACGCAACAACAAAAAAGCCATATTAAAGCAATCCTGTGGATTCTCAGCTGGACTACTGTTTACATCAAAACACACAATGCTAACAGCCAGACATCATGAATTATAATTGAACTGTTTGATTGGCTCTTATTGTGAGAATGATTCTGGTCTTTAAACAAGAGTCTCTCTCCCCATCAGAGACAAGCCACACATTAGCAGCAGAATCGGCTAATCCTGAGCTTTTATTGTCCCCTGTGGCAGTCAGTCTGAGGGGATTCACTGACCTTTGACGTATAAAAGTCGAGAAAGATAACGTACTCCGTCACTTTTTTTTTTTTTTTACAACAGACAGCTAATAACCGTCTTTTTATTACGTAACGCTGTCACATCGTGCTTTGTCACATTGCATTATTAATGAGAATAAAAACTGCTCGGTCTGACCAGAGCCATGTGCACTCCATCTCCCACCACCCATTCCCATCAGACTCCACAGAAAAATGACAACAGTGTGAATTAAAAAGGCCGACACTGGCTGTTAATTCCAGTAAATGATTATCCTGCCACTCGTACAGCAGTATTTTATCTCGGCATCAGTTTAAAGAAAACATTCATCTCCTCAGGCGACAGAAACCAATAAAACATTACAACTTTTAAACTCCACATTTCTTCTTTGGTGGTATGTGTGCTGAGGCTATTTTTAATTGAGTTTTGGCTCAAACCTGCTTCTCCAGCTGCATCTACTTGAACCTTAATTACAGGGTTCTGCCTGTGCAAGAAAGCAAGGTAATAGAATACAGCCGCAGGTCATCACGTTTAATAGTATGACTCATCATTAACACTTGGCAATAGCGATCGATCGGATGTAAGTGAAAAGAATACTTGACAACAAGGCTGTGCTCGGGCCTAAGTGCTCCATCAGATAAAGGAGAGCCATAACTCACAGCTGGGATAGACGGAGGCTGCAGCTGTTTTTCTCACTTTAAAGACGGTTCAGATTACTCTCATCAGCGTCTCTCCACAGAAAGCGGCCACGGACTCGGACCGTTCTTTATCTGCTCTCTCCTTAAAAGAGACATAGCCAGGACTTTAGCCACCAAAAGAGAGACAGACAGATATTTGCATATAAAAAAAAAAAGATGGATTCACCAATGTATCCTGATTTTTTTTATCAGCAGAGGGTCCGAATGGATCCAACCTGCAGCCTCCCATGTTACATCCAGCGTGGTAAACACTAGACATACAGTAAAGGATGGAAACACTTTGGGTTTCACACATGAAAACATGCAGGAAAAGCAGAGCTAGACATCGCGGCTAAAGCTGCACGCTAACTCTGTCACTGACGGAAAACATTATCATATCGCGGTAACATGCGGTTCAGCCAGCCGTCGCTTTCGTCTCAGTGGTCAAATCTTCTGACGTCACAACTGCAGAGCACCATATACTGACATTTATGTTAAACACATTCAAACGGCCCCGATGGAGCTGAACATGGATGGATAAAGAGAACGGAGCTGATGGAGAGCTAGAGACCACCTTGGAGAAGTTAGAGGAAGTAGATAATAAAGTGTAACTTGAACCTTAAAGTTACCTGTATATATATATATATATATATATATTAAAATAAAAATAAAAATAAAATAATTAATTTACATATATTCCATATTCCCATATACTGTATATATATTCCATATTCTATAATTTCCAATAAAATTGATTGGATTATATTCACCAGAATTATAAGATAAGATAAGATAAGATAAGATAAAAAGAACCTTTATTAATCCCCATAGGGAAATTCAGTTTTTACACTCTGTTGTTATTTTCACACAGTACACATACCTGCATTAATGGAGAGATGTCAGAGAGAAGCGCCCCGAGCAATTGGGGGTTTGGTGCCTTGCTCAGGGGCACCTCGGCAGTGCCCAAGAGGTAAACTGGAACCTCTCCAGCAACCAGTTGGTCTTGGTCCATGTTGGGACTTGAACCGGTGACCCTCTGATTCCTAAACCAACTCCCTACGGACTGAGCTACTGCCGCCCCACAATTCTAAAAATTATATCCATCCATCCATCTTCAACCGCTTATCCGTTACGGGTCACGGGGGGGGCTGGAGCCGATCCCAGCTGGCATTGGGTGAAGGTGGGGTTCACCCTGGACAGGTCGCCAGTCCATCAGAGGACACACAGAGACAGACACCATTTAGACAGACAACCATTCATGCTCACATCCACACCTACGGGCAGTTTAGAGTGATCAATTAACCTAAACTGCATGTCTTTGGACTGTGGGAGGAAGCCGGAGTACCCGGAGAAAACCCACACTAACACAGGGAGAACATGCAAACTCCACACAGAAGAGCCCCAAGCCGGAATCGAACCTGCGACCTTCTTGCTGTGAGGTGAGAGCGCTAACCACTGCACCACCGTGCAGCCCCCTAAAACATTATATATCCTTTATAAATTAAAAGGAAAATACCACTAATTTGTGAGGAAAATGTCTTCTTTGATTTTTAGGTTGCTGGAAATAACGTAATAAATAATTTCTGACAATGATCCTGATATATTTAACCTCAGGACATCTCTGACTACATTCATGCTGAAAATCAAACATTATTTTCCAAAGTAGAAGTCCCGAGACAAGCATGGACCATGGTCTAGTGTTAAAAAAGTTCATACAAATCGCAATACTGAATCGCAATAGAATCACAATATTTAAAAATCACAATACATACTGAATTTGCACCCAAGTATCATGACGATATTGATAGGTGAATCATTCCAGTCCTAGTTTGTAGCTTGAGTAGTTTTGACCAATCACATTTGAGCAGGATTTGATTGAATGCAGGTAGTTCATGTGGAGAGCAAAAGAGGCGGAACACATCGGCCAAAACGCAGTCAGCGAATTCAGGGAAACCATCTTTTTATTAGCTTTGTTGATTGATCTCCGTTCATATGCAGATATCTGTTTATAGATGTCGTCTCTCAACTCCATTCTCACATCTCGAGTCTTAAACTGTAAACAATGGCTGTGCATAGAAGAGGAAGCCCAGATAGCTGCTGGCAGCGCTGCAACCCCCGAAACAGTAGACGCTGCCTCCAGGGGCTAAATCAGCGTCAGAGCTGATGGGTTGATTAACAAAAGAAGTCATGTTTTATATTTCCATTAAATTTGCTGAAAATTGGTGTTCCATAGAGTCTCCCTACTGCCAGGGTATAATGTTGGTGGCGAAATACTGAGCTCCTTTATTGTATTTTAAGACTGCCACTAATGACAAATTTTCTATTGACTCCTCTAAACAATTAATCTTCTTCCAAAAACTCGAATTGATAATTTCATTTAAAGTTTCTCTATACCATATCCAGAACTTTAATAGCGATAATAACGCTAATTTATTTTAACACCACTAATTTCTTTAACACACTAACACATTTTTAGTTCGTAGCAGGCTCAGTTTTAAGCTGGGGTGAAGATGCTGTTATTATATATATTATAAGAAACTAGAAAACCTAAGAAATCCACTACCAGCGTCATACTAAAACTATCATGTCCATTTTCAAAGGGGTCCCTTGACCTCTGACCTCCAGATGTGTGAATGAAATGGGTTCTCTGGGTCCCCACCAGTCTCCCCTTTACAGACATGCCCACTTTATGATAGTCCCAGTCAGTCTGGATCAAGTCAGTCAAGTCAGCACTCTGACACACTGACAGCTGTTGTTGCCTGTTGGGCTGCAGTTTGCCATGTTCTGATTGGAGCAGATTTATATAACTGGACAATATTTGTCATTGTTTTGTGTTGTTAATTGATTTTCAATAGCAAATATATACATAAAGCAGCATATTTATCCTCATTATCAATCATTCGACAAATCTCTCTTTAAGGTACACTTTGAACAGATGAAAATTGTTCAATAACTTTCAATTGACTGATCGACAGCCCTAATTGTTACACATTTACCTGTATCATTTTTGTATCAGATGGTCGACCATGTACAGTATCTACTGTTGGCTTCATATAGTCTGAGAGGGAGAGTTACGCTCACTTCGTCTATAAGCTTTCCAAGGCCTCTCCTCACTGCCAGGAGCAGAATTACTGAACCTTTTATCAATTTTTTTGTTGGCCTAAAGACATTCAAATTTAAATATATTGAGTCCAAAGATGCAGCAGCCACCATACGTTTTGATCGTAGGATATAAACTCCCTCTAGGTCTCTAAATTGTGAGACCAAATACAGAGAACATGACCTCTGGATTTTCATTGCTGGTTCTGATCCCTGAGAGTCAACATCTTTTGACATTTCAATTTAACACTCATGTAAAACTCACCACTAAATCCAAATATTTTAAGAAATCAGGTCATGGCTGGCCATAAAGTGTGTTCTAGAAGAATGGGAAGTTGTTAACTCCGACATTTTCATTTGACAGAATCCTAAAGCAGCTTGTAAAAGTGTGTGAGCAGGTAATTCGTAAAGTATATGCTGTATAACTCTGGGCTGGCTTCCAGTAAATTACTGCCTCTCTGCCTGCTAGACACTCCTGCAACTTCCTCAAATTGTCAAAGCCGTCGGTTAACATTGAAAATAGCCTCAGCAACTCATACAAACCAAGACGCTGAGGAGAAACTGCATCCACAAACAGAACCAGTCTGCAAACACTGTGCTATGTGTTTCATGCTTATTGTTTCTGTCCCCGGGCGCTCAAGATTTTGAATCTTTAAAATGTACTGCGCAGTAATACTTGCAAGCGCTCCATCCACAGCCCTGCTGGGGATGCAACGCACTGCCAAAGACACTGGTTGCCATGGTAACTCTGACAGCGCCTCCCCATAAAAGCTCTAATTGATAGCAGTAGATAGCTGCAGAGAATTAAGCATCACGCCCGGATCGCTGGTGCTGCTGCGTGCAGACAAAGACACTGACAGGCAGACAAAACCCCATGAGCAGAGCCAACGTGTGGCCAAGCCAGGCTTCAGATGGAGGGGTGCTCTGGGACAAATCCACACCAAAAATCCCCACAGTGCTTAAATAACCCACATCTGACATGATGTTCACTCTTACTTTTCTTAGCCAAAATTGCCTGTTTTTGCCATTTCTACCTTCATATCTGAAAACATTATTTCTCATCCTTTCATCCATCATCCATCTCATCATCATCCATCTCAGGGAACGGTTCTGGCTCCGTTCCTCTTCACGCTCTACACTGCAGACTTCACTTACAACTCACCAACCTGTCACCTGCAGAAGTTCTCTGATGACTCTGCTATCGTCGGCCTCATCACTGATGGGGACGACGCGGAGTACAGAGAACTTTCCCAGGACTTCGTGGACTGGTGCCTGCGGAACCACCTCCAGATCAACGCGGGGAAAACTAAAGAGCTGGTGGTGGATTTCCGCAGGCAAACTCATCCCCCTCCAACACCGGTGAACATCCAGGGATCAGACATTGAGATAGTGACATCTTATAAATACCTGGGTGTTCACCTGAACAATAAACTGGACTGGACAACAAACTCCTCTGCACTCCATAAAAAGGCCAGAGCAGGCTGTACCTGCTCAGGAGACTGAGGTCTTTTGGAGTGCAGGGGACACTCCTGAAAACTTTTTATGACACCGTGGTGGCATCAGCCATATTTTATGGAGTGGTTTGCTGGGGCAGCAGCATCACAGCTGCAGACAGGAAGAGGCTGGATAAGATTATTAAAAGGGCCAGCTCTGTCCTGGGATGCTCTCTGGACTCAGTGCAGGTGGTGGGAGAGAGGAGGATGACGGCTAAGCTGTCATCCATGATGGAGAAGGACTCCCACCCCATGAGAGACACCATCAGAGCTCTGGAGAGCTCCTTCAGTGACAGGCTGCTACACCCTAAGTGTACGAAGGAGCGTTACAGAAGGTCCTTCCTGCCTGCAGCTGTTAGACTCCACAACCAGCACTGCTCCCAGTAAACCACATACACATTCACAACAAACTCACCGGACATACGTGCAATAAGGACTTTATGTACAATTATATCATTGATATGATGGACACATTTTTTCTGTCTTTACTTTTTTCTTCTATTTTCTATTATGTATATACTAATTTATTTTATTTGTATTGCTGCTGTAACGTGTAAATTTCCCCACTGTGGGACTAATAAAGGAATATCTTATCTTATCTTATTTTTAGCAGAGTAAAAAGGAAATTTCATTTCAGGCTGAAAACACAAATTAAGTCCCATTTTGTCTTTTTTCCCTCCAACTCTGAATTGCCCCAAGGGAAAGCACCACCCGCAAAATTTGATGAACATGCCTCTCATTTAGTTAGAGATGCCATTACTCTGCTGAAATGATTCAGAGTGAATCAGCTCGCTGCTAGAAATATAATTATGAATGATTTTTGCATTCAGGATGGCAGCGTTATGTCCACGCATGTCAATAAAGCTTGAGTGGTAAGTCTTTTTATGGCTGTGTTTCAGCAGCAGCAGCGGCAGCAGGGCTAACGCTGAGACAGAAAGTATTGAGTCGTGATTCAGCAGAGCCAAAGTTGAGATGGAAAAGATGAACAAGCGGTGCCTCTGCCGCTGTGTGTCTGTCTGCAGACGGCTGGTGCTGACAGACAACACTGTGAGCTGGATGAAAAAGCTCACACAAACAGATGACTTTCACTCTGCTTGCTTGTTTTAAATTACGTCTCTATATTGAGCTTATAACTAACATGACAGGCAGAAATAAAAGAGTTTAAATGCGAGTCTGATGAAACCCTTCAGAAGTTCGGCCATGCTAACTTGAATCAACTGGACGAGACGCTGATACTGAGTAGAGCTCTCTATTAGTGGTTGAGTTTAGTCATTTTACAAAGCTGGATACCCAAAAGGCCAAAATGACCCACGGTCCCAGAACCCCAGTGGGCCAAAAGGCCTCTACACACCATGAGTGAGACAAATAATTAGATATAATATATAAATTAATAAACATATAAATAAAATAATTATATGTCAGGTGGCCGGTCTGGCCCAGGGCCTGGTCCATAGCAATCCCTCCTAGCTGCAGTCAGAGCAGGAGAAGTTCATCCCTCCGCATCCAGACTGTAAATGAATCACACAAAACCGCCGCTGGCTGGATGTAAATGTAAAATTTGACGAGACCAACGGTTTGACCCTCATAATGACAATTTCATGTCATTATAAATGTCATTTATGTTTATTTTAGACAGAGAAAGGTCAAGAAACGTGCTCATTTGTAAATAATAGAAATACTGCACAATTAAAATCCTGTACTATATTCATTCATGGAGCCCTGCATGTTTGTAATGTTCTATTTTGAAATGAAAGCAGGAAGTGTTGAATTAAAAATACATCTTGACTTTTTTTCATGTCCGTGACATTTTCTACAAATATCTAGACATCGAAAGTGTAGTTATGATGCTGATATTGTGGGGCACGAAGTTTGACAAAGTGTGGACCCAAAAGCACAACCACGGAGACAGGCAGGTTTAGTCAAAAGTCTTTACTTAAATAAAGCAGGTTCGGTACACGGGAGGTCAGTCAAAAATCAGGCAGACGAATCCAAGACGTTAGGCTGAGGCGTAATCGAAAAAACAGGCAGAGTAATCGAAACACTAGGAGGTAAACACAAAGGACGCGAGGACGCTTTCACTCTAAGTACAAAGACGAACTGGCACAGAAGGATGGGGAAACACAGCTTAAATACTAAAGAGGGGAGTGACTAATTATGGACAGGTGAACACAATCAGGGCTGGGGGACGATGATCAGACGCAGGAGAGGGAGTCGGGAATCTCATTCATTCAAAACGCGGAAGCACAGGAGGGCAGGAAGTGACGTGCTCTGAAACAAGAGGAAGAGTCAGACTACAAAATAAAACAGGAAATACATACGCAAACGAACAAAAACACACAAGTATACAAACTTAAGAATTGACTGACGTGACAGAACCCCCCTCCTAGGGACGGCACCAGAAGTCCCAAAAGGGTTGGGGTGACGCCGGTGGAAGTTGTGAATCAGTTCAGGGTCTACAATATCCTTAGTGGGTACCCAAGATCTCTCCTCCGGGCCATATCCCTCCCAGTCTACAAGATACTGGACCCCCTTCCTCGACGGCGGGCAGCCAAGAGACGCTTGACTGTAAATACAGGGCCGCCGTCGAGGAACGGGGGGTGGTGGGGGTCTGGAGGCTGGGACCAGGCTGCTCTCTTTAACAGGCTTGACGCGGCTGACATGGAATGTGGGGTGCACGCGCATAGATCTGGGGAGTTGTAATTTGATGGCCACCGGGTTAATGATTTTAGAAATGGGGAACGGGCCGACAAATTTAGGAGCGAGTTTACGAGACTCAACTCTTAGTGGGAGATCCTTGGTGGAGAGCCACACACGCTGACCTGAGCGATAGGAGGGGGCAGGTGTTCGGCGCCGATCGGAAGCCCTCTTCCACCTGTTGGTGCTTCGCAGCAACACTTGGCGAGCTCCCCTCCAAACCCGGTGGCAACGGCGGATGAGCGCGTGAGCGGAGGGAACAGTCACTTCTTTCTCCACCTCTGGGAAAAGGGGAGGCTGGTAACCGTAGCAACATTGGAATGGGGAGAGACCTGAAGAAGAGCAGGGCAGAGTGTTGTGAGCGTATTCGACCCAGATAAGATGTTTACTCCAGGTAGCCGGATTTTGAGAAACGAGGCATCTAAGCCCCGTTTCTAGCTCTTGATTTAAGCGCTCAGATTGTCCGTTAGACTGGGGGTGGTACCCGGAGGAGAGACTTACGGTAGCGCCAATCAGGGAGCAAAACTCCCGCCAGAATCGAGAGACAAACTGCGGACCCCGGTCAGACACCACGTCCCTGGGGAAACCATGGAGACGGAAAACGTTATGCAACAGAACCTCCGCCGTTTTCTTGGCGGAGGGCAGTTTAGACAGGGGAATAAAGTGGACCATCTTAGAAAACCGATCAACAACTGTTAGAATGGTGGTATTACCCTCTGATGGGGGGAGTCCAGTAACAAAATCAAGGGCGATGTCTGACCAGGGTCGGCTTGGCACGGGGAGAGGTTGAAGAAGACCCGGCGGAGCCTATGTGACGACTTGCTCCTGGCACAGACAGGGCAAGCCGCCACATACTCCCCCACCTCCTTCTCGATGGAGGGCCACCAGAAACGCTGCCTGATGAAGGAGGCGGTTCTCCTGGTGCCCGGGTGACAGGTTAGTCGAGATGTGTGAGCCCAGTGAATGACCTGCGGACGGAGTGAGACTGGGACAAATAACCGGTTAGGTGGACACCCGCTGGGTGCGGGAGGCCTTTAAAGCCCTTAACCCATGTTCATGCCCATGTGCGGCCCCGATTACGCACGAGGGGGAACAATATAAGACGGCTCAGGGACTAGTCTGGGTCATGCAACCGGGACAGGGAGTCTGGCTGGGTTCTTGGAGCCTGGGCGGATACAACGTAAAAAAGCGTGAAAAAGAGGGACCACCTGGCCTACGGAGTCAACCGCTTGGCCACCTTTATTCTAAATTCTTATGGTCGCCAAACCACAAACGGTTGATCACTCCCCTCAAGCCAGTGGCGCCACTCCTCCAACGCGGCCTTAACCGCTATAATTCACGGTTCCTATTCTATTTGTTCCGCTGAAGATAACTTCCTACAAAAAGCACAGGGTGCAGTTTGTTATCTTCAGCGGAGCGCTGGACAAAGGCACATACCCTATTGGAGGCGCACCTCCACCACAAACTACGGGCTACGGGTAGTGCAGGATCGGGGCGGAAGAGAAACCTCCTTCAACCTATTATGCCTTGTCTGCCTGGGGCGTCCACACAAACCTGGTCTGTGGGGATGTTAGTGCATGGAGGGGTGCCGCGACGCTACTAAATTCAATAATCCCTAAAAATTGGCGAACCCCAGAATCGCTTACCACTCTTAGAGGGGTGGCCAACACAACAGCGCTAACCTTCAGCCATTTGGATCCGATCGGGACCCACAATAAACCGAGAAAAGAGAACGGGGACGTAAACCGCATTTTTCTGCTTTAACATACACTTCACCAAACCTCAAAACGCGGCGGACGGACGCTCATGGGCTGCTGGTCTGGAGAAAAAATCAAAAACTCGAGTAGACAAAGACAAATATAACATATCTCCAAACTTTTACAGGCTAAAACGGCAGGGCATTTGTAAGGCCAATGGCACCAATATTCGTAGTGCCCGCTGTATTGAGGCTTTTTCCACTCTCCCCCTCCCTCACCCCCAGGACCTTTCTGGTCTATTTTGAGAAAACCCTGGCACCTTTTAACACCTCAAAAGCGAAAAATAGAGGGAGGGGGTACCTTTCTTTACTATTTCTTTAGCCCTCTTAATCAATGCAAGTCGGAGGGATTTGTCTTTTTTCTCTACAAAGAAAAAGCCCGCTCCAGCAGGAGACGAGGATGGACGGATGATCCCCGCAGCCAGGGAGGACTCGATGTACTCATCCATGGCTCTCCGCTCAGGGGCGGAGAGAGAGTAGAGACGCCTTTTGGAGGGGAAGTGCCAGGAAGAAGGTTGATGGCGCAGTCGTAGGGGCGGTGGCGAGGTAGTGAGGTGGCTCTTGCCTTATTGAAAACTTCACTGAGGTCATATAGCAGGCCGGCACGCCGGACAGGTCTGTGTGTTCAGTGGAAGGCACAGGAGTGAGATGCTGGAGCGATGCTGTGGCGCCCACCATCACCGCTGGAGGCGCAGGCTAGAGTCAGGAAGCCCAGAGGTGAGACAATATGGAGAGGTTAGTACATTCCCCTCCCCACCCCAAAATTTACCAGAACCCACATATGTTGGTCTTAATAGCCAAGGCAAACCTAAATCAAAGGGGAAAGAATTAAACACATGAACCTTTCATTTACCGCCTCATCACAGGTTGATGCGGGAGTAACTCGACCCAGACGCCCGCCTCGTTGGCCTCCACACCTCAGCAGGAGTCTTCCGTAGCCCAACTGTTCACCACTCCACCTTTTCATCCCCCACCACCACCAAGCAAAAAACGAAACCAAAACCCAGGGCGAGAGGAGTACTTAAGTTTGGCCACCACCCCTCTCTCACTCACCCATCTTTTACCGACATAAACAAAAGACCCACTCCACTACACTCCCCTCTTGTCGGTCGCTCCTCCCAGCTTGCTCGGGCCACCTCTTGGCTCCTCTGGGGCACTAGGGGAATGAGATACCGCTCACCTCAGCAGGAGGAGGAGAACGCCAGGCCAGTCGGAGTCGAGCAGGTGGCCCCGTCGGTTCTGGAGGTTGAGGAGCCGCACCCCTGCGTCTCTCCTTCTCCCTTTCCCATAGGCGGTTGTCGATTCGGATCGCCAGAGCGATGACCGAATCGGGATCAGGTGGAAGGTCCAGGGGCGCCAACTGGTCCTTAACTGCGTCGGATAAACCATGAATGAAGGTGTCAAGGAGAGATGCGTCGTTCCACCCGCTATCGGCGGCCAGCGTGCGAAACTCTATGGCGTAGTCTGTCACTCTCCTTTTCCCCTCCGCAGGCTACCAGTGCTCTTGCCGCCTCCCGTCCCGGTGTGGTGTGGTCGAAAATTTTTTGCAGAGTCTCTGTGAAAAGTTTCAAGAAGCACACACCGGCGAATTGTGCGCCCACTCCGCTTAGCCCACGCCTCGGCTCTGCCTATAATGCGTAATCATGAAAGCAATCTTTGATCTCTCATGGGGAACTGAGCTGCCTGAAGTTCAAAATTAAACTGCATTGAATCAAAAATGGACGGCAGTTAGCTGACTCGCCGGAAAAACGCTCAGGTTTAGCGAGGTGAGGAGAAGTGGGAAAAGCGGGTGGGAGCGGTGGCGCTGGAGTGGGAGGAGGCGGCGGCAACCGTTCTCCGGCTAAAGTGTCAATACGGCTCATTAGAGCTTGCATCTGGGCTCCGAGTTGAATTACCTGTTCGCCGACAGTATTACTAAACTTCTCCTATTGTCCGTAAGAAGTTTAACGCTAGTGCTGACGGCGGACAGTTGTTCCTCGTGGTGGCGAATCCTCACTCCATGAGCGTGGAGAGAGGACCGAACCTGGTCCGGGTTGGCTGGGTCCATATTTGGCCAGTTCGTACTGTGGGGCACGAAGTTTGACAAAGTGTGGACCCAAAAGCACAACCACGGAGACAGGCAGGTTTAGTCAAAAGTCTTTACTTAAATAAAGCAGGTTCGGTACACGGGAGGTCAGTCAAAAATCAGGCAGACGAATCCAAGACGTTAGGCTGAGGCGTAATCGAAAAAACAGGCAGAGTAATCGAAACACTAGGAGGTAAACACAAAGGACGCGAGGACGCTTTCACTCTAAGTACAAAGACGAACTGGCACAGAAGGATGGGGAAACACAGCTTAAATACTAAAGAGGGGAGTGACTAATTATGGACAGGTGAACACAATCAGGGCTGGGGGACGATGATCAGACGCAGGAGAGGGAGTCGGGAATCTCATTCATTCAAAACGCGAAGCACAGGAGGGCAGGAAGTGACGTGCTCTAAACAAGAGGAAGAGTCAGACTACAAAATAAAACAGGAAATACATACGCAAACGAACAAAAACACACAAGTATACAAACTTAAGAATTGACTACGTGACAATATGATGTCAATATACAGTCAGAAGATCACCTTCACTGTCTTGACATTTTCTACAGATGTCTAGACATGAAACTGTAGTGATGTTGCTGATATGATGTCAATATACAATCAAACGATCGCTTTCACTGCCAGCCGTGAACCACGTGGTTCACTTCAAATAGGCGAGACCTCGACTCTCTAGAAGAGATGGAGCTGAGATGTGCGTCTCACGTTGGTGTTGTTGAAGCTCTAACCCGTTAACATGGACGCCAAAATGAAGAACCACAGGTAACGCAGCCGCCACGCGCTCATCAGGCGTGCGGTCTGGCTCACCTCACCTCGTCCACTGTGTGAGCCTTTCTGAGACATCAGCACAGCAGAACTGAGGATACCGTCAAGCAGTGGAGGTAAGCAGCATCTAGCTGGCTGCATCATATGTTGGCCATCAGCCATCAGCCATTAAAAACCCAAATCAGTGGACCTCTAGCTGATGCCTTTACTGATGGTGCGAGAACTGAGAAAAATCAACCCTGTTCTGAAAAAAAAAAACAGTATGTCGCATTTTCGAATAAATGTTTTTGGCATCATGGGACAAAAATTGCATAATAACCTTTCAGCATGTTATAATTCAAGTGAGAGAAAACTAGATTTAATAAATCTGGCCAATCACAGGTCATTTCATAGAGAGCATTCCAATTGGCTTTTCATTCAACGGAGGCAGCTGTCAATCACTCACAAAGTCTGATCAAACAGTCAAACTAGGCAGCGCTGATCAAATATGAATCAATATTCTGTTACTGTAATGACGATTTCTCTGCTCAGATATTTTCGGAAACATCTTGAGAAAGAGAAAGTTGATATTTCTTCAGCTGATCTCAACATGGCTGCCGGGTCACAAACTTTTTTTTTACACTAAACAGTAACTACAAGATGTTTCTGAAAGCATTCGAGGAAAGGAATAGTCATCACAGTAACAGGATATTGATTCATATTTGATCAGCGACAGTTTGGTCGGAATTCACAAGTGATTGACAGCTGCTCAGAGACAGCAGGCTCCAGCTCATCTCTGATTGGTTGTTTTCCTCCAGTCTGTGAAATCTTGCAGATGTCTCACTACTGTCAGCATATAATGACCATTTTATAAAAAACATATTTTTAGTCATATTTGCTATACTAGAAAGGTACTGCGAAACCTTGTCGTAGAAATGGTACGATACCCCGTTTTATTAGTACCGACACTTTAAGAATGACAGTGTTTCAAAACAAGCTGTGAGTGCGTGTGTGTGTGTGTGTGTGTGTGTGTGTGTGTGTGTGTGTGTGTAGTGCTCTGCTTTAGAGATCACCATTAGGACTGGGATCCCACAGGAGCAGGCAGTTACAACGATGCTGCTGGTGGGGGCAAGTGGTCAAAACCGAAACTGTAGAGAAGGACGGAGTCAACAAGTGAAGCTGAACTGAAGATTAAAGCAGGTCATGAATCTCTCACCGGCTGCACAGTCCCGCTCTGAGCTGGTGTCTCTATCAGCAGAACTCCATAAAAAAACAAGGAAATAACAGCAGCGCTAATGGCCAATTAAATGTACCGATAACATTGGATTCGCCGTCTTTTCTGAGTCTGTCCAAGCATCTCCTGTAATTCGGCAAACACACAATCCACCAAAGACGTGTTAAAGTATTATTTTTGCATGTGTCTCTGTAATGTGACTGGACAGAGAGGAAGAGAGACTCTTATCTCACTTCGACACACACAATCTTTTTACATTTTATGTACTTCATCTGAATTTATTATTGTTTTTGGGTTTTTGTTTTGGAGGCCCATCGCCAGCTTCTGTGCTGCAGTAGCACTCTGAACTGTTACTAATGTGCCAGCGGGGGCGCTGTTTCACAGAAAAAAGCCTCATCAGAAATATGTTTAATATGTGATATCAAATCACATATACAGTACTTTATTGATCCCCAGAAGAAATTACAGCTGTTTCATTTCAGAACAAAAATATACAAATTAACATTAGGAAAATAGAAAGAAGAACACATGATAAATAAATGCAAATATGAAATTAACTATCAAGAAATCACTTAAACTTAAGTTTAGGCAACATCAGATTACTGCATACCATTTAATTTTTTAACAAATACATTTTTACATTTAAACATTTTTAATTAATAAAAATTTAAGTTCCGTGTTTTGTCATCTATTATTCCATTACTTTTCCTGATTTTTACCATTGCATGGTTTCAGTATTGGTATCGAGATATTTAGGCAGGTATAAAAGTCAGAACACTAAAATCTCCTGCTGAGTACATATCGTTTATCTGTCTGTTTGTTTGTTTGTTTGTTTATCTGTTTGTTTGTCTGTGACGGACGGATTTTGATGAAATTTTCAGGTTGAGTCGAAAATGTGAAAAGGAAGAACTGATTTAATTTTGGGGGTGATCCGGAAGAAATCCTGGATTCTGGATCACTTTGAAATTTTCGTTAACATTGGGGTCAATGGGACCCAAAAAATTGTTTCTCAATATCTCTGGTTATTGTTACCCAAAGCTCACGAAATTTGACTCAGGGATTTACAATGTGTACTTCTATCAAATCCCAAAGGCTGATCCAGATCTGAACCAGATGGCGGAGGTCTGCGCTCTCCAAGTGCTTTTCTAGTTGTTAATGTGTTTACAAAAATATAAAAACACTGAATGATATTTTATTATCTTGATTTTAATATTAGCATCTGTCTCAAGAATCCAGGAACGGTCAGGCTCTTTTACTTCACTACTTTATTTCCATCCTGCTACGGCTGATATCAGGGTGCTAACCGAACACGAGCACCGTTTTCTATCCTCAGTGCTTACATGTTAAGAATGAGTGACCCTCGTGGGAATTAAACCCCTCGACCGGGCGATGTTGGCACAGTGCTCAATTCACTGAACAACACAGGCCCATGAACAAGGTTCCCGGCTAGATGGATAGATCATGCTTTACTTCCAGACACCTGACCCACCTGGACTACTGCTCTGTTTGCTCTATGCTGCACTGATGGGAGGTAGAGGTGAGACGGCGTAGACGATTAAACGGTCAATGAGAGATCCAGCAAGCAGGGGGATGGGGGTGAGAAGGGAGCTGTCATTATTTATGTGTTCAGAAGTCAATTACACAGCAAACACAGCAGCGGTAATAAATATGGATCCATGCAAAACACCAGCAGAACTTCAATCAAAGGCTTTAAAATGCAAGTGCTGCAGAGGAGGGGGGGCTTAGACAGTACCCTGAGACATCACCAAGTCTGGTGAGCATGATATAAAAACAGTGGTTCAGTTATTAAGTTGCTCTGGTTTTCAAAGCTTCTTGAGGAATTGGTTTTTGTCATCCTTTCAACTATTAATAGCATGATGTAAATATATTCTGTATAAAGATCAGAGACAAACTAAATCGCCTTTGCAAGAGTACCACCTCTGAAATATTCTGTTGGTGTATTTTAAGACATCTCAAAAGCATTTTGATACACTTGATCATATAATGCTATCTTCAAGATGGTTTGTTGGCTTTATTTTTGTCAAAATGTATGTGTCTGTTAATGATAACATGTCAAAAAACGTCTTCAAGGGGTGCCACAAGGATCTATTCTTGGCCCCGTGCTTTGTTAAAAGGTGCAAGGTGTAAAATGTAGTTCATCATATGCTCCAAACAAATATGGAACAGCATTTCACCTCTACTACTGGGTCCATATAATATACATTTACAGTCATCAGTTATGAAAAAAACTACGAACTAATAGTAGGACAAGAATATGCAAAATTCAACCGAAATGAAACTCTGACATCCAGTCAAAACAACACTGCTGTCTCATAGTCGTTACATGTGGCGTCACATACCAACTCCCCGCCAGATCAGCAAACTTCCTGTTTCTGTCAAAATGAAAATACTACGGCTGTCAACTGAAAATCTCTAAAAGTCAAATCAAAATATCTTAATGTTCAATTATAGTTAATCGCATGATTGTCCACAGTTAATCATGATTAATTGCAAATTAATCACCTTAATTAATTGATCACCTTCAATTAATATACCTTAAAGGGAGATTTGACAAGTATTTAATACTCTTATCAACATGGGAGTGGGGAAATATGCTGTTTATGCAATTTATGGACAGTATATATTTATTTTTAACACAGAACAGATTTTCCACGTCAAAATTTTTAGGTTGTAGGGAGATCAATTTTAAAGTTAGAGTAAAGATACTGGTATCATATGAATCTACAAAGCCTAGGGATCCATTAATACCAACCATTACCAATCATACCAATCATGTCTATTTTCAAAGGGTCCATTGACCTCTGACCTCCAGATGTGTGAATGTAAATGGGTTCTCTGGGTCCCCACCAGTCTCCCCTTTACAGACATGCCCACTTTATGATAGTCCCAGTCAGTCTGGATCAAGTCCTAGTCAAGTCAGCACTCTGACACACTGACAGCTTTGTTGTTGCCTGTTGGGCTGCAGTTTGTTCTGATTGGAGCAGATTGTTGATGCTAAAGTCAGAACC
This sequence comes from Pterois miles, assembly GCA_947000775.1. Lineage (NCBI taxonomy): Eukaryota > Metazoa > Chordata > Actinopteri > Perciformes > Scorpaenidae > Pterois > Pterois miles. Next base: position 148,529 of record CAMQGK010000199.1, on the reverse strand, counting down.
TGGGAGGGTTTCTGGATAATATCTGTCATTGATTTGTGTTAATTGAAAATTTGTCTACTCCCATGTTGATAAGAGTATTAAGTACTTGACAAAACTTCTTTTAAGGTGCACAGTATTTTTAAACATTTAAAAAAAAAAAGTGTGATTTCTTTGTGATTAATTGTGATTAACTATGAACAATCATGCGATCAAGTGCGTTAAACATTTTAATTGATTGACAGCTGCATTATAAACACTGTTAGCATCCACTCTTCTCTGGTTTTTGAGAAGAGAATTTTGGGAAATTGTGATTTTTTCACTTTTTTCTGATATTTTGATGAATCCAAAAAGTAATTGTCACAATGAGTAATGCAGCCTTTCCTCTGTGATAAATATAACAGAAACAAGCCTTTTAGGGGAAGGTGTAAAAACACGAAAAGCAAAACTCCTCTAATTAAATGAATCCCAGGCTTGTACTGTGACTCCTCCGTGGGAGGACACTGAAATTGCATCAAGCAAATCTGGGGAATGGAACCCATATGGCTAATGGATGTTGGTTATGATATTGTTTTGGAAGGCTCCGCAACATGCCGTCCTTCAGATGCTATGTGCCACAGACCTCCACAAATCATGACGGCGGGATAATAGAACACACTTGATCAGACCCAGGAGGAAGGCATGCCAGGGGAGAGAAGAAGAAGACCAGTGTGTGAATAATGATTACGGTCACCTTAGTCATATATCACCGTCCTGGGAGAAGATGACTTGGATAAGGGTGTCAGCGTGGAGGGCTGACAAATTTCTGCACCATCCTCACATTTCAATCCCACAGAGCCAACCTCCTCCTCCTCTCTGCATCTGCCTCCTCCTGCCTCCATAATTGCTTGCTAAGCCAGAAATTAATCCATGTTGTAGCTACCACAACACGTCACCACAAATTGGATGTAGCAGGTTGACCATCAGGAATCTGGAGTGATGACACAGCACGCCACAGGGCCTCACTTCCACCGAAGGATCTTGCTCACTAAAGGTATCAGGAACCAGTAACCAAGGTCGTGTAGGTACAGTAGGTAGGTCTTTTCCTGAATATTGGATGCATTCAATTAGCTCTTTTGCAAAGGCGAACGTGAGTGAAATGTAATAAGTGGCTGGGGCGTGAGGCAGCAGCCGGATTGACGGCTGCTGTAAAATCAGACTGATAGCCTAACTCTCTCCTGCACTCTTCTCTTTTCACAGGTTTACCGGAGTTGGCAGCCTCCCGGTGCAGGACTTTTCATCTGCGCTCCATTTGTTAGTCGCAGAAGGTCACCGGAGAGCATTTTCAGGCCCTTCCTCAATGTCCGCTGCAGCCCTGCCCACAGGAGTCATTAAGATGAATAGGACAATATGCTGTCCTGCCTTCTGCTAACTGTGTGCCATCATGACCTCTGATAGCTCAAATAAGACCTTCAGGAACACCAATACTCTTATGCTATGATGAGATCCATACTCAAGGACTGTGATGCATGGGTGTCATTGAGAGGCGATGAGGAAGTTTGACTTCAGGATGAGGTGAAAGATTGCACAGTGAACTAACTGTGACAAGTATGTCAATAGCTTTCTCATTTTTAAACTATGGTTGTCAGTCGACAAAAATATTTAATCACGATTAATTGCATGATTGTCCATAGTTAATAACAGTGATCGCAAATTATTCACACATTTTTTAGGTCTTGTAAATGCCTACATTAAAGTGAGATTTGTCAAGTATGTAGTACAGTTATGACATGTTACTGTTGTAACATGGGGAGTGGCAAATATGCTACTTTATTCAAATGTATCATATATATGTTTATTACTGGAAATCGATTAACAACACAAAACAATGACGAATATTGTCCAGAAACCCTCACAGGTACTCTATAAAAAATATGCTCAAATGATAACATGGCAAACTGCAGCCCAACAGGCAACAACAGCTGTCAGTGTGTCAGAGTGCTGACTTGACTATGACTTGATCCAGACTGACTGGGACTATCATAAAGTGGGCATGTCTGTAAAGGGGAGAATGTGTCATGTGATACTAGTATCTTCACTCTAGCTTGAAAACTGAGCCCGCTACAACCTAAATGTCGCAAGTTGCGTGTTAAAGGAATTAGTGGCATTAAAATGAATTTGGGTCAATGCATTATCACGGTAACTTTGACAGCCCTTTGACGGGGGCTGATGGATGGATGGCGAGTATGAAGATTATGGTGTAGCTGTGAATGTGGCAGTGCAGTGTGTGTACAGTTTAGGCTGTCAGTGAAGAAATGCTACAACTCATCAAGACACAAGCCAGGTTCCTGTGTCTCGCTTATCAACTTTGGCACTTAAGGTGGGCTGACCGTGTAAGATGGACCAGCGCTACTGTCATTATGACAAGCCGCTCCTGAGTGTTTCTCAGCTTGTTTGACCCCTCCACCACCACTCTCACCCACCGGACAGTCGGACACTTTATACTACATCAGTCTAATAATGACATGGCTGGGTTTACACTGGCGTCGGTTCAAACCTGGTGCCTCACCGTCCAGTATCCGACAAAGAGCCGCCGTACATGACCAGCTGGGAGTGAGAACAGGTTGAAATAAAAATCTAACACTTCATATTACAGGGCCATAATTTCCTGGATTGAATGGTTCTTTCTTAATATGAAAACACATAACCTTTCAGTTTCTGTAATTCTAGCAGCAGCCCTGGTCAGTGCCTTTAAATACGCATTTGAAGTTGAAATGATTATACCTGCTATTTTCTACCATTCCAATTTTTCACAACTTTTTCAATCAGTTTGTTCCTAATGACCTCATGTCACTGTTTTCTGTTTCTGTTTTAACCCTCCGAGACCCGCTGTCTTTCAGAGGCTCTAGTAGGTTCAGTTTTAGAGCTACAGTGCAGCTACCAATATCATATGAAACTAGAAAACCAACAGCTAAATAATGTTCCAAAATTCAGCTAAATATTAGCAAGGAAAAACTGGCACGGACATTTTCAAAAGGGTCCCATGCAGTGTTTTGCATGTAGTATATTGCAAATATGTTATTTTCGCCTACTCTAAAATGGTGTATTTGAATATTTCTGCACACTGGGGTCTCTGTACAGTCTTGGAATTGCATACATTTGTAAAATCACTGTAAAGCTGAGACTCTTGTGGATCCAATGAGCTCAACTGTAAAGTGTGATGATGTTAGACCTCATAGTAGCCATTTGATTGCAGTGAAACCATTTTTGAAACATGACCTCACTGTATAAATACAATTTTTGTAGAAATCTCAAAATGTCTGAAGTTTTTGAAACTAAATCACAGCATGGTTTTTTCTATGGGGCTCCTTGAGGTCTTGGTGTCTTAATGTGGTATTTTGGAGGGAGTATTGATCATTTTTAGCAATTCTCAGCTGGTAAAAAATGGTTAAATTTAGCTGCAAATCTGTGTATTAAATCGCATCAACCCAAAAATTGCTGCAACAACTTCTGAGACATAATAGAGCATGGGGATGACCATCATATACTTCAATCATAATGTTCTAAACCTTTATACACTTTTACAATTAATTAATTAATTAATTAATTAATTAATTAATTCACGTTTATTTCTGATTTATAACTAGAAACTCCAGGTTCCCAGCTTTCAGATGATGTGCACCACTTCTTCATGACATCTACAGTTAACCTGCTATCTCCCCTAAAGACCCCCTGTAGCCTCCTAAAAAAGACTAAAAACAGTTTATTGTGGGTCTCAGGGGGTTAATTAGTGCTTTACATAAAAACAACAATGTACTGAGGTCCTGGGGGACCCTGGCACACGATTCCACCTATGCCGTTTAAATAGAGGGAACTATTTATTGAGTTCATGTTCACCGTGGGTCCTAATTTAAAGGCAGGGTAAGCTAGGGGCACTTCAAAATAAAACTCCTCATCTCTTCTCTGACTGATTTCAGGTGCTTGACTGGCAGCACCTGGAGCTCAATACCAACAGCAGATATACAGCAGAATACCAATAAACAGGCTTTCCAACTATGTCAGATTTCCTCATGTGATCAGTCTGTTTTCATTTTACACAATATACAAATTAACTGTAACCTTCATAAATTTAAAACATAAACTTCTTTTCTAATGATATTTAGAGAAGAAACAAGTTATCATTTTTGCTGTGATGGTTGTATCTGAAAGTAGTTGTGCAAACCTTATATGTTAAATATGTTGGCAGGATGAGGGTTGATGAAAACGGCGGGCTCCAACAATGTCACATTACTTCTGCTTCCCAGACAGTCATCATTCATACGACCACAAGAGGCCACTGGTCTGGACACATTTTACGTGTCTGACCAACCAACCAATGCTGTCCTTTACTGGGGGGGTCAGAACAGTCTCAGATTACAAAGTCACTGTCGGTGCGAGGAATCTGATTGCTGCTGTTACTTCCTCCATCCAAACCTTTATTCCCTGCTGATCCTCTTGATTCACAGCTGTTGACTAGTGTGCAGTCCAGTGGTGCAGGTGATGCACGTTCAAGCCTGAAACATGGTCAATACAGTGCAGAACTAGGAGGTATGTGGAAGAGCTTACATGCACGGCAGTATCATGCTGTTGTCCTTAAACCAAACACAGCTAATATCACTCATTACTCTGCATTTTACCTTCTGTCGTCTCCTTCTTCATTCTCACAAGCTGCCACAGAGCTTTAGGCACTTAACCACAAACAAATCCCTATTAGAGAGTTAATGCAGAATAATGATGACAAGCTGCAGCACTACTGGAAATAGCACCTGTCGCCCGAGACAATAATAAATGGCCCGAGACAAGACTGACCGTGTACTGACACAAACACAAGGGAGAAAGTAGGAGCTGTTGAGGCACTGAATGTGTTAAGTGGACCACTCACTCTGAACTAATCCTCTCCACCTTGTGAAGAGAGGAGTCTGACAGATACCGTGAAAAGTGTTTAAAAAAGACTGTGCTGAATGCAAAATTAAACTGTGGACGTGGAGGGAAGTTCACCATCCATGGAAACAATTCAACAGGAGCATACACATATACTCTCTTTGAAAAATACAGAATGTTTGATCACTAAGCTGCTGCACCACTAGAGCAATCCTGCAAGTTGCAGCAACTTGATCACTGGTGCTGAAGAATAAGAATCTAAAAGATGTTTCCATCCAGATAAGAGAAATACCAAATAAAGTAACAGCAGCATTGCCAGTCTCTCTGCAGAGATGTTACACTGACGTTACCGTGAAAGACGCCATGAGGTCACCATAAACTCATTCTTGGTACCACCGGGACACTATGTGGATATGAAAGGGACACTTTGATTCAGCCTTCTGCACGCAGAGGCTGTTTTGACAATATTAACTCAAAAGATGAGTGGGGCTCTGTTTACCTGTTCAGCATCCTCCTCAGGACGCGGCGGCTACCCTTCCAACCGGACCAGCCGGGATGTAGCGGAGGTCACAGAGCCTCTCCACATGTCCCCCGGCTCGGAGGTGCGTGGCTTCAGGTTAAACAGGACAAAGTAGCGGCAGGTGAGGAAGTGAGGAGGTGCTCCGACTCCGATGTTCCTCTCAGCGTGCGGCGTGCGCGCTCGGACAGCCAGGTGCGCAAAGAAATACGCAGAAAGAAATATGCGTCCTAGTCGCGACGAGCCTTTTCTCTGGTTTCACAGCAGCGTTAAGGTAAACACGAAGCCTTTCTGAAGTCCACGTACACCGGAGCGCCCTCCCGCAGCACCCCGTGTGGATCAGAGTGGCGGTGGAGACGCGTGGAGCTCGCCGTGATGCTGCTGTAGTGCTGCTGAAGGAGGCTGGCTGCGCGGGGAGAGCCGGGGCGTTTTCCTAAAGGAGGAGGAGGAGGAGGAGGGAGGAAGGGAGGGGGGAGGGCGGATACACAGAGATGCTCTGCTCAGTGTGAAAGCATTAAAAGTTTCTAAAAGTACATCAGGGAGCCAGTTTTCAGATTCCCTCCACCACAGAGTGGTGTCTTCCAGAGTTCAGGGCTGAGCTGCAGACGACACGTCTCTGCTGCTATTGATCCCGGCGATGGAATTTGGGATTTATGTCCAAATTTTTAGGGCAGTGCTTGATAAATATAAACACAGTGCTATTACTCATCTTGACATAAAAAATAATTATTAAATAATATGATTTAATAAATTGTATGAAGCATTTTATGGGTCCAAACACTTTTCTTCATGTCCCCCTACAGTGGTCTCAATGCAGAGATACATAAAAAGAGCTAATTATGGATAGTGGCATCGTTTCAAATTGTTTTCTGTGCATATGGCCTCATTGCTGTACCATTAATACAGTTTACTGCTGTACCGAATCAAACCGAAAACCGTGACCCCAAACCGTGAACTGAACCATTAATTTTATGAACCGTCCCACCCCTAATTTAAACATGCAACCCTGTTGCAGGCGACATTGTGAGGCGACAGTGCTAACCGCTGCACCACCATGCAGATATGATTTTACTCCATATTTTTTTTTTTCTTTTTTTTACAAATCATCTATAAGGCCCTGTGATGGACTGGCGACCTGTCCAGGGTGAACCCCGCCTTCACCCAATGCCAGCTGGGATCTGCTCCAGCCCCCCCACGACCCCTAACGGGATAAGTGGTTGAAGATGGATGGATGGATGAAAATCATCTATAACGGGGTTTTTTTTGTGCCCTGTCCCACACTTCTGACTCCTTACTGTGACACTGAACAAATACCGTAGTAAAAGTTTTATTCAAAGCCAAGCAAATATAGTTTGTATGGAACCAGAAGTTAGTAAGTGAGCACATGGATGACAGGTTGTTCTGCTCACACACCCTCAACATCAAGAAAAACAAGGTTAATGCTTCAGTTGGCATGTTTTTGACATAATTCAGTAAAAATCCCATAATAACCTTTCAGCATAGTGTAATTCAAGTGGTCTGAGAGGAAACTAGACTTCTGCACCTCCTCATGGCTGTTTTCAGGCTTTAGGAAATCTAGCTCCTGACAGGAGACTTTGGCCAATCACAGGACAGAGAGAGCATTCCTATTGGCTGTGCTCTGGCTGGTGGGCGTTTCTTGGTGTTTCCTCAGCTGATCTCAGTATGGCTGCTGGGTCAAAAACTTTCTCATTTTACAGCTAAACAGTAACTACAAGATGTTTCTGAAAACATCTGAGGAGAGAAACAGTCATAACAGTAACAGAATATTGATTCACATTTTATCAGCGCTGCCTAGTTTGACTGTTTGATCGATTGTGAGTGATTGACAGCTGCTCAGAGACAGCAAGGCTCCTGCTCCAGTCTGTGAAATGATCTGTGAAAGATGCCATTCGGAGCACCAGAGGACACAGAGGAACATGATTTTTTCAGATTTATCTGTCTCAAGTACTGCTGTCAGGATATAGTGGCAGTTTTTCCATGTTTTTAAATCATATTTGCTCCATTTCTACCCACTGCAGCTTTAAGATCTCCTTTTCTTCTCAAGTATATATAGCTGTAAGAATCAACCAAAACTATTAACTGAAAAAGACAAATTTCCTCAGAGCTGGAGCGCCTTGCCTCACGTCAACCCCACCCCCTGTATAATATTAATAAGTATGTTTCTTTTAGAGTAAAATGACCTGAAAATAAGAAAATTGAAAATTTTGTTGCCTTTGAATGAGGCAACAAAAATGATTTATGAAGTCAGAAAAACGTTTGTAAATGAGTTTTTGGTGGATTATTTCTCTGTTGTTCCAATGCTAACTGTCATTGTATGTGACATGGTTGAAAAGCCTGTTTATTGGTATTCTGCTGTATATCTGCTGTTGGTATTGAGCTCCAGGTGCTGCCAGCCAAGCACCTGAAATCACGTCAGAGAAGAGATGAGAAGTTTTATTTTGAAATAAAATTACTGCTGAATTCATGTATATTAGATGCTAAAAGTCAAAGGTAATGTAGCAGACATTGCTGGCTACCATTCATCTGCAATGTTAGCAACAATGTCATTTCCACAACACCTCAAGCTGTTCGACATTAAAACACAACATATTTGATATTTTTGTGTATGAAGACTGACATCTATGGTTACTGTCTAATTGTTTCAGACTGTAAAGAAAATCATGAAATCCCCTATATTTACATATATATATATATATATATATATATATATAATAATGTTTTTTATATCAGTATTTACAATGATACAGACTGATTAGAATGAATTTAAATGTGATAAAATAATATAGGAATTAATAAATAAAGATTTATAAAATTAACATTTATTGTAATGTTGAGGTAAGGATGTTTAGGTAGAAGAAGTGATGAAAACCATAAAAGACAAACATGTTACTAATTCTAATCTTAACCACTACATGTGATTTTATGTGCCTTGTTATATGTATAATATGATCTGATGGACAAAATTAAAATTCAAAGAGATTTTATTTTTTAATTTGTGTCCACAGTTGCAGAAACACTCTTATATATTGATGGTATGAGCTGAAATCTCTTCCAAACTGAGAGTCAAGCCTGTTTGCTGAATTTTGAACAAGCTGAGGAGAATCTGAAGATGACTGAGCTCTGCAGCTGAGACACGAAGGAATGAATATCTTTTTCTCTGTAACCTGGAATAAAACTGACTGATCTTAGCAACCTGAAAGAAACAAGACCGGCTGAAAGTTAACAGAATATATGGGACTATAAGCTTGACAGAACACACCCTTGAAACAGGGCCTGAGGAGCTAAAAGGATCCGGTAATTCACGAGGAAATGAAAAAGCAAAGATTAGAGGGAAGGCTGAAAAATTAACATGAAATGGTGACGAAGATGATGATCTTGTTTCCTGCTTTCTTGAAAAAGCACATTTGAACATTTTCTTGAAAGGTGCTGTGTGAGATATGAACAGCAGCATTTCAGCTCTACTATCCTGGGTCCATACAATCTAAATTTATATTCCCGAATTTCCCTCCAGGGATTAATAAAGGTTCATCTTATCTTATCTTACAGTCATCATAAAAAACCCATCTCCTAACAAACAGCAGGGCAACAATACACGCAAAATGCTGAAACTCTGAGAGCTGCTCAAAATAACACTGCTGTCTTATAACCTTCACATGTGGCGCGTGGACATAAGAAGTAGATGCAGTCGCTGATTAGTTAGTGGACTGCTCTTTTGAAACCTCGAGTTTGGCATTTTGGCCTTCGCCATCTTGTTTTCTTGGAAACAGACGGAACTGAAAACACACTGTAAAAGGGTTAAAGTTGTAAGACGACAACATGGACAACTCCCAGACCGGACACCGCCCTGGTAGTGACCTATCCATCATATGGTAGCCCTAAAGCATATCAGCCAGGAGCCAGACCCCAGGAGCCAGACCCCAGGCCGGGGGCCACAGCAGACTGCTGGGTCCGACCTGGGCGGCAGCAGCAACAGAAAGTTTGCTGCTCTGGTGGGGAGGTGGGGTGCTTAGACTGCCGGCGCTGGCTGAATGCAAACTACAGTAACTATTAACCGCTAAGTGAAGGTCCGTCGCCCTGCGGTGCTACCCGCCCTCCTCCCAGTGAAGCAGCCTTCTGGCGGCTGGAAGGATGAAACAAAAATAGGCCACTGTGGATTTAATCCAGTAAAGAAAACATTGAACATTGTGAATCAAAACATTCACAGACCCTGTACCTTTAATGTGATCAATAAGCCCTCGGGGCAGCTCTACTTCTTTGTCGTCTCATGTTGGACTGAGGCAGACTGGACACTACAGTGACTCACTATCGCCTCGAGAGGTACAACTAGTATTACAAGACAGGCCGGGGCTAGATGGTTGGCATGCTCATTTCAGTAGATATTTCTGCTAAAATTCTTACCCAATGCACCGTTAAAGAGCAACTTGATAACAGGTTGAACAGCTATATTTCACCTGTTTTACCTGTAACCACGCCAAGCAGCGATGTCACAGTGTACTGACACACTCAGGAGGGCAACGACACACACCTGAAAAGTTTAACTCCTGGTGGTCTGCACAAGATTTTCCGCTGCTGGTAAAGCTGCATATACTCTTTTTTTGGATAAACAAATCCTTATTTTTGATCATTTATCTGCAGCCTGCTGCTGGAAACCATGATGAGAGCTGTGAGAGTCAACCAAAACATGCCACATTACTGCGGCCCCCCATCCCACCCCTGTATAATATTAATAAGTATGTTTTCTTTAGTGTAAAATCACCTGCAAATAACAGTTTTGTTCCTTAGAATGAGCCATTTATAAACTCAGAAAAAATGTAAATTAGTGTTTGGTGGATTATTTCTCTGTTGTTCCAGTGCTAACTGTCATTGTATTTTACATGTTTGGAAAGCCTGTTTATTTGCCTTCCTAGTGATGTCCAACTTGTAAGGATCATGCATTCGTGGGATGAGCAGCACAGCTGATTATGTGGGTAGCGCCTAAGTGAAATTTGCCAAAATTCTGTGCCAGTGCTAAACAGTGTTTTCTCCTGTTGGTGCTGACTCTTATTTGAGCTCCAGGTGCTGGAGGCCGCGTTGTGAAGGTAAATAAACAGGCTTTTCAATGATGTAAAATATGACAATTAGCATTGTAACAACAGAGAAATAATCCACTAAACACAAATTTCCATCCTTTTTTTCCAAATTTATCTACATACAGAGTGAAGTGGGTCGTCACGGTGTCCACCATGTTTCTACAGCAGCCCAGAATGGACAATCCAAACACTGGCTCTACAAACGGCCATTTACATCAGCAACCGTTGTTCTCCTGCACACATGGCACATGGTTTCAGTTGCTGCAACCTGCACCAAATCTCTGAAAAAGCCCAGTCTGTTCTGACCGGCTTGTAAGAAATATATGGCACATCTTTTACGGAGGTAGCTCTCAAGCTGAGGATGATTCTAATGAGCCTGCATGTGACATAGGAATTGTTGAATTATGTTTTCTGATCTGGGCAGCCCACAAAAAACCTGACTGGGTTGTCCTATTTCACAGTTTGTGGGTTGGTAGGCACTCCAGATACCCAGATGGATGTGCACAATACATTATAATGATATGTCAACCTTTAATTATTCAATATTAAGCTATAATGTACTTAAAGGTGCAGTGTGTGGGGTGTAGAGAGACAGGTGCTAAAACAGAGCATTTCAGACAGGTAAATTCAGGTATATCAGATTGATCATTAAAGCAAGTATGAATCTTGGAAATGAGCAAGACTTATTCTGATTGCTTCTTTCTTTCATCAGCTACTTACAGGAAATAGCTGGCCGATGTATTTCTGTACAGAAACCTACAGAGACATTATGCACATATACACCCAGAATCTACACAGCTTCATCCATAGAATCTGCCTCAAATGAGAAGATGTGCCTGAGTGTGTGCAGTTTGGATGCTTGTATGCATGTACTCAGACATACATCAGTTAATATTCAAACATACAGAATCTGTAGATGCGAAGTATTTATCTTTCTTTATTTACATCTTCTGTATTTCTTCATTGTTTCCCCTCATTTCTAAGTTCACTGGGGTTGGATGGGAATGATTTATAGTTGCTAAATGATGCATTCAAATATACTGCAGTCACATGACAATGTTCATATTTTTTGATGGACAATTTAATAAAGAATTAATCTGAAAAAAGAAGAATTACTGAAGTGGTTTTGTGATGTCAACAGTCAAAGTGTGTGTGTGTGTGTGTGTGTGTGTGTGTGTAGGAGACAGGAGGAGATTTGGCATTCCAGCTGATATACAGCCAGAGTGTGGAGTGAAATGGACTTTATGTCATATCAATATTTGAGCTGCCTATATCCTCCAAAATAAGCCATCAGTCTGACACAGCACATTTCAGTTTGCAGGTAAGCAGCTCAGTCTGCCTGTGCAGGGGTCCCCGCTGCTTCATCCCAAACTCGCTTTACGAATGCCGTTTGAGGAAGGCTGGTGTCTCACACGCCTGTTTTGGGCTGCCAGATGGTCCTGTGTAAGAACTTTGAATTATTCAGCCATCCCACAGCAGATTGAAGCTGTCGTGCATAAAACAACTTGGCCGGCCTCTTCCTGTGCTGGGGAACACCAGCACGATGAGCGCGTACTGACAGTGCAGACGCTATCACATTATGCAACTCTGCATTCAGATTTCACTAATGCACAGTTTAAGCCTGGTGCACAATTTACTGCAGCGATGGGGTGATTTTTCTCAGATCAGACTCCGAGTGTGTTATGCTTTCACAGAGAGGGATGAGAATCATAAATTATTCACCTGATCCGGCTTTTATGTGTGAATGCTGAGCTTACAGCGGCGCTGGCACATCAAGAAACAAGCAGTTAAGCTTTTTAATAGATACACAGTATCTGTTTGTGCCTTTCTCTAATGCATCACATTAAGTCAGAGTGTGTCAAACACAATTATGGAAATGACTTAAGTTGAACAAGAACGTGTGAAAAGCCATAAACCAAAACATTGTCATAAATTTTCTGAAAGACATCATGTGGGTCCTTAGACGTTTAATGTGCTACAATTACCATACTGGCCATTAGTGATATTAGAGTGAGGCTTTACTGATGGCAGGGATCATGATTGGAGCCATAATTTAGCAGGATAACTCCTGTCACTTTAACAGAGCCATTGACACTATGAATACATGCCATTACAAAATACTGCTCTATAATATATCACCACATTAGGGATGATATATGCTCCATATTTCACGTTCTTCTCATACCTCCCTCATTTGCCTCCAACTAAAACCAGCCACGCTGTCAAGGTTGAGACGATCTGAACCGAATGACATGGAGGGTGGTGTCGACCCTATTTTTGTTTGCCGTCAAAGTGTGGGTGGGGGGTCTAATCCTTTCAAAACAAGATGAAGAAATCCACTTCACATTGAGTGCGCTGCATGTATACCTGAGTGTGTGTGCTGTAATCACCCTGAGAGCGACCCATTAATCCAGTCGGGGGTTGGCACTTTGATCTGAGTGGCTCCACAGCGAAGCTCTCCAGCTAACCACCTCCACTAAGAATCACTCAAAATTAGAAAGGAGACTTCTTATGTGGAATCGGTTAAGAGCACATCTTCAGTCAAGAGGCCCACGCTGCTCGTACATACTGCTTAGACGTGAGGCTCGTTTCCAATAAGTGGCCCAATTTCAGATGAGGGCCTCTTCAAGAGGGAAACAAGGTAGTTATGTACTCTACAGAGCAACCTGTGTGAGAAACATGAAACAATCTGAGACCCTTGTAATTGCTTCAGGTCATTACTGCAAGGGTCTACTAATTTCATCTGACTAATGTGCACATATACAGTATGTACGTGTTAGTGTAAGTGTAAAACCTGCTGCATGTTCGTAGACTACAGAATTAAACAGGACCGTCTCTAGCCCTTTTGGAGCCTTAGGTGAAATTTGGATTAGGAATGCTAATGCTGGAGATGATTTTGGGCCCATGTATGTGCAATATTTCTGATGGGATATCCTGCTGTGTGTGGGGAATCAACCAGGACAGACAATGGTGCAGTCATGTGGGAAAACATGATAGCCAACTGAGAACTAAGCTGACTGAAGAATGAAGGATGACCACTGCCATCATGGCGGCTGCGGCTAATGCATGAGCTGATGCAAAATGTGAAGCATAAAGTAGTAAGATGGACTCAGAAATGGAGGACCAACTTTGTAATTTGAAGCCACTACATAAGTGTTTATTTACTATTCGCTCACATTTTCAAAATCTGAAGATCTGAGATCTTGGTTTAATAGGGCAGCTTTAAGTTTAGATTAGGATTTAGTTTAATTTAAACAAAAAGTAATTTAACTGAAAGCACAATCTTTCCCTAACCTTAACTACAGTGCTTCTGTTGCCTAAACCTAACTGCAGAAGTCAGGATGAGTGAAACCATGTCTCCTGTGCTTTATTAGGCCTCAGTCCTCCCCAGCCATGTCCCTACTACAGCGCTACATTCAAATGAACGTCCTTTCTAGGAGACAGGGGGAGACACAAAACAGACACTGAAAACTCTGGACAGAGCTGAGGGAAACTGTTGTTAGTGATAATTCTTATCACTAGAAGAGACACCCTTCCCACCACACACAGCGATCTGATATACTGTTATAAAAACATAATGATCATGCAGCTCTATGGTTTGGTTGAATCATTGGGGGATAAAGTGAGACTAGATATTTTTTTATCTCATCCTATTCAGAAAAAGTTACATGGTTGTGCTTTAAAAAATGTATTCCAGATTTAGTTATGGCATTATTGGGTGCCAAAAAGCTTGTTTGAAACAACACAAATGATGGCTGAGTTTTCCAAATCCAGTATCTGAGGATGTGTACGGGCCCCCTGGGTTCATATGGGAAACAAACGAGTGCCCTCGGATGATCACTGGGTTTAGTCACATTGTTTCCCTTCTACAGGTGCATTATTGCTCTGCAGTGTGTTGAGATGTCCCACTACAGTGTCTCTATGATATTTAATGATGGTGGGGGCGGCAGTAGCTCAGTCTGTAGGGAGTTGGCTTGGGAACCGGAGGGTCACCGGTTCAAGTCCCGACATGGACCAAAAACTGAGTGTGAACTGGTAGCTGGAGAGGTGCCCCTGAGCAAGGCACCAAACCCCCAACTGCTTGGGGCGCTTGTCAGGAGCAGCCCCCTCACTCTGACACCTCTCCATTACTGCATGTGTGTGTGTGTTTGTGTGCATGTACCATGTATAAGTTAAACAGAGTGTAAATTGAATTTCCCCACTGTGGGACTAATAAAGGTAGATCTTCTTCTTCTTCTAATTTAACTACCCATTGTGTTTTTATGGCACTCAGTAAATTTAAAATGACCTAACTGTATTGTATGGCTTTTTATCTGCTGTTGTATCACTATACTATGTCTAAAGGGAACATATAATGAGTGTGTACTGTAAATGTACTGAATGAAGTTTTGGGCATTTTATTATCAATTTAACCAGACCCAGATCTGACTTTGGTGCCGCCTTCGACCTGCAGTTGGAGCTCCGCGCCCAGCAGCAGCGACTCCTCCTCCAACCTTCCCTTCCTGCCGCCCCCCCCCTCCCCCCTCCCCCCCCCGAAGGAAGGGAGGGGGGGAAGAAAAAAAACCACAACACCACGCAAAAAATTTCACACTCCCCCACCCAAAAAAAATTAATATTTTGTGTTAATTAAAAATAAAAAATTTATTTTTTTCCATATATTTTTTGTGTTTTTTATATCACAATTCTTTCCTCACATATTTTTAAAAAAATTTTTTTTTTAACCCCAAAGGGGTCCAAAAATTTGGAAGCTACAGTGTGCGAAAAAAATATCAGGGAGTGAGTTCCTGACGGATCGGCCCAGCTGAGGCTGCGAGGCACTGCCTCTCCGGCTCCTATCTTTGCTTTTCTTTAACAGACAGTATGAATTAAAGACACCTCCTCTTAGTGTTTATCAGAGTAAGAACATGACAGATTGGAGATGAACGGTAGAACTTAAAAACATGTAACTGTTGAAGCCAAAATTTCAGATCTTGATGGTTTTGCTCATGGGTCAGGGTCACATAGAGAAAGTTCACCAAAACTGGTTGTTTTTAATGAAAATTTTTAAAGCTTAAACCTGCTACAGCCTACCACTGTTGTTTAAACCTCCTTATTAAACACACACATTTTGACAGCCGCATACATAAGAGGCTGTAGTGTCAAACAGAGGATGTGCTGGGCTCCCGCAGACACAGAGAAAGGCGAGGCTGTAAATATTCATAGCGGAGCTGTCAGCGTGCCGAGCCTCTCCGCTGGCTCCTGTCACTCCATTGATCTCTCATACATGACATTCACGTCGAGTGACCGCCCTGCCTCGCCTCACTCCTGTGGGAAGAGGTGCCCTTTCTCCCACCTGCTTGATGTCAGTTCCTCTAGGAGACGGGAGCATGCTGATCATCCTCTACATCTTCTCTTAGATCCTAAGGATGAGGATCTAAAACCCTCTAAAGTTCCTTCCATCACACCTTACACTTCTATCAGTCATATTCAGGAGTTACATTTTGCTCGGCTACTGAAATTTAAGCTTTGTTTCCTTGAATCTGCCTTGAACCATGTATTTTCAATTGGTGATTTCCTACATATCCCAGAATACATTTACCAGAGAAGGGCTGTGAATCCTGTTCAAAAATGCAAGTTTTGTATAGATGTAAATGTCAGCCATTATGATGGATTTCATTTAGAAGAAGAGGAGGAGGAGTTTCAATGGAAAACAGTGATTGGTTGTGAGGACCACTGGGATGCACATTCACTTTTATGACTGTCTCCTTCTTGGTCATCACTCTTGCTCACTGCTTCCCACTGAACAAAGGAAGCTGCAGACACAACACATTTTCAGTCTGAACTCATGGTCAGTGCCCGTCTGCATCTGGAGACGACAGATAGAGTACTCCTGTTGCGCTACTTTTGTGCCTTGTTGTGTGTACTGGCATTCATCTGACAGTAGTTCATTCTGTGCTTCAGTGGTGTTCATCTGTGGAGATTATCTTGCTGAACAAAACATGTAAGTATCATAAACGTGTGTCTGCCACAAAGCTGATTTTTCTGCAATAATCCAAAACCCAAAGGAACAATCCCATTGGCTTTTTGTTGAGGGAACCAGGGTGATGCTAATTTCCTGGTTGGCCTACAAAAATATGTTATCCCTGGATTACTCTGTATTGGTCTAAGGGCAGGTGAATGAGCTGATATTCATGCTGAATGTTGTCAGTGCCAAGTGGGGTCAACCAGACACCTCTTTGCTATTGGCTGAATAAAACTTGACTGGACAAAGTTCACTGACGTTGTACTCCACAAGAAAGGTAATGCATGGGCCTTAACTAAGTGCTTGACTTGCCCAAGAAATAATGACTTAGGACTCGCAGACCTGGACCAAACGACTTGACTCAAATGTCTGATATGACATGTTTGGCATTAGTTGTGTCATTATATTTGACAAAATAGAAAGAGAGATATGTCACAACTCCATACTATGTAGCCTATCTATAATCTTCATGATTTATTGTTTTTGTGGTATTAAAGACATGAACATACTTACCATGTTATCTCTCTAGCAGGCCACCCCCAAATGAAATTCAATGTTTTACTTTTTGATTAAGGTGGGTTTTCCCTCTAACAGTCTGCCCACAGTATTACTAACTAGACTGGGAACCATCCATCCATTGATTTTCCACATCAAAGTCTGTTTACAGGTGTTGGGGAGTAACTGAAAATGAAATGTAAAGTCTCCAGAGGGAGCTGTGTGAAGTCTGATAAATTACCTCAAGTCAAATTGAAAATAAAAACAACTGGAGGTGAGGAGTTAGAAAGGAACTAGCTTTCCTCTGTAGCCAACTCCTCATCTGCAGGCTACTTTAGCTGCTGCTACTAGCATATAACAGCAACCATTGTATTGTGGGTAATGTAGGCACCAGGCTTTGACCAAGAGGCAACGTCTGGGTCTGAAAAGGGAAGCCAATGTAGTGTTTAAATGCCCTAAACTTGCATTCTTTCTATTAGCCAGCAGGGGGCGACTCCTCTGGTTGCAAAAATCCAGTATCTGAGGAAAAACTGAGTCCACTTGATTTATTACCTCAGTTAACATGAGCTCATGGTCCCAACCACTAGTTTCAAGTCTTCTTCAATACAGCATGACGCACCAGTTAGACCACAAAGCAGCGTGCTTTAGTGCATGGCTACCTGATTGACAGGTTTCTACCGCAGCGTCATTTCCACAGAGTCATTTCCACAGTGTCATTTCCACAGAGTCATTTCCACAGTGTCACTACCACGGCGTCATTTCCACAGTGTCACTACCACGGTGTCATTTCCACAGTGTCACTACCACGGCATCATTTCCACAGCGTCACTACCACGGCATCATTTCCACAGAGTCATTTCCACAGTGTCACTACCACGGCGTCATTTCCACAGAGTCATTTCCACAGCGTCACTACCAAGCATCATTTCCACAGAGTCATTTCCACAGTGTCACTACCACGGCGTCATTTCCACAGCGTCATTTCCACAGCATCACTACCACGGCGTCATTTCCACAGCATCACTACCACGGCGTCATTTCCACAGAGTCATTTCCACAGCGTCACTACCACGCATCATTTCCACAGAGTCATTTCCACAGCGTCACTACCACGGCATCATTTCCACAGAGTCATTTCCACAGCGTCATTTCCAGTGTCACTACCATGGCGTCGTTACCACGGTGTTATTTCCACAGTGTCACTACCATGGCGTCGTTACCACGGTGTTGTTACCACGGCGTCGTTACTACAGAGTCATTTCCACAATGTCACTACCATGGCGTCGTTACCACGGTGTTATTTCCACAGTGTCACTACCATGACGTTGTTACCCCAGCCTTGTTACCACAGCGTCACTACCACGGTGTCGTTACCACGGCGTCATTTCCAGTGTCACTACCATGGCGTCGTTACCACGGTGTTATTTCCACAGTGTCACTACCATGGCGTCGTTACCACAGTGTTGTTACCACGGCACTACCATGGCGTCGTTACCACAGTGTTGTTACCACAGCACTACTATGGCGTCATTTCCACAATGTCACTACAGAGTCATTTCCACAATGTCACTACCACAATGTCACTACCACGGTGTCGTTACCACAGCGTCATTTCCAGTGTCACTACCATGGCGTCGTCACTACCACAGTGTCATTACCACAGCCTCATTAGCACAGCGTCGTTAGCACAGCCTCATTAGCACAGCCTCATTAGCACAGCGTCGTTACCACAGCGTTACTACCACAAGGTCGTTACCACAGCGTCACTACCATGGCGTTGTTCAGCGTTCGGTTGTACCAACAGACACTGTAATGAGTCAGCTGTTCATTTTTTTTCAGTAAGTGGATTACAAACAAAACTGTTTTTCCCTAGCCAAACTTAGCATCCCAATTAATATCACAGTTTACGTGAATTATTGCTTGATATTGCAGCTTGCTAACCCAGCTAGCTAGCACTAGTGTTAGCTAGCTAGCTAACAGTACCTGGATCCAACAAGCTGACAGGTTAGCCAAACTTATTTGGAGGAACCGGTGAATGATTGTCCATCACAGTTTACAGACTGACATCCTGCTGCAATTATTTCCTGGACAATGAGGAATTATTAGCAACGTCACGGGTGTGCTCACGTTCACTTTTACGTCCAAATAATGTGTAAGCTAATCTGGCTAACCATCTGACCATTCGTGTCTCTACTTTTGCAACGTCACATGTACCCAGATCACAGCTCTCACTGCAGGCCGTTCTCAAACAATGTTTGTACTTATACATACAAA
The DNA here is from genome assembly GCA_947000775.1 of Pterois miles. Classification (NCBI taxonomy): domain Eukaryota; kingdom Metazoa; phylum Chordata; class Actinopteri; order Perciformes; family Scorpaenidae; genus Pterois; species Pterois miles. Next base: position 129,277 of record CAMQGK010000199.1, on the reverse strand, counting down.
AGCCAATGCAGTATAATTATACAACAATATAACAGATGTGTTCAATTTATATGTAACCCACGTAATTGTGATCCAGGACAGGTGAGGTGAAATAAAGAGTGACAGCTACAAACTAGGGCTGTCAAAGTTAACATGATAACACAAATTCATTTACCGCCATTAATTTCTTTAACGCATTAACACATATTGAGATATTTAGATTGTATCAGGCTCAGTTTTAAAGCTCCAGATGTGTGAATGTAAATGGGTTCTCTGGGTCCCCACCAGTCTCCCCTTTACAGACATGCCCACTTTATGATAGTCCCAGTCAGTCTGGATCAAGTCATAGTCAAGTCAGCACACTGTTGGGCTGCAGTTTGCCATGTTCTGATTGGAGCAGATTTTTAGTTTTATGTTAAATGCAGAACCTGTGAAGGTTTCTAGATAATATTTGTCATTGTTTTGTGTTGTTAATTGATTTCCAATAGCAAATATATACATACATTTTCATTAAATAGCATATTTGTCCACTCCAATGTTGATAAGAGTATCAAATACTTGACAAATTCCCCTTTAAGGTACATTTTGAACAGACAAAAAATGTGCAATTAATGTGGGATTAATCTCAATTTACAATGACCCATCAGGCGACTTTTAATCGATAAACAGCCACACAAAAAACACAAGATTTTCACCCTGTTTGTGTCTTGTGTAAAATTAGAAGACACTGTACCTTGTGTACTTAAGTAACCCCATGACTGCAGTTATTTTAACCCAAAACACAATCTTTTCTTGAACCTAACCTAGTAGTGTTATTGCCTTGCAGGGGCTTGCAGATGCACTGATGCTTGTGTTGCTTGTGTTGCTGGACATAGGAGAACGTATAAAAACTAACAAAATAACTTTTCAGAACATACATGAACTACATACATTGCTTACTTGGGTGAGTACAATGTGCTTCAAAAACCCAAGTTGTAATAAACCTTTTGTCAGGAAAAAGAAGGCGTATAAATACCATGATATTACACAGACATTCGGTATTTCAAGTACGCGTTTTAGCTTTTTTGCATGTCATTTATGTCACGCAAATGTCTGCATTTGGCAAGACAACCACTAACTTAGGGGCAGGCAAGAAAACCATTTAGGTAGGATAAGGGAAAATGTCACATGACAATCATCACTAACATCACTTACAGTTAGTAACAACAGTTTTGAACACAGGTTTCTTGCTGCACCTGATCTGACTGTTATCAGGCTATTGAATAGGTTTTATCAATACACATCTTTCACATGTTTGTGGGCTAGCAGGGGTCTACTAAACTAACTGTAGGTTGACAAGGTTGTTATATATCTATATATCAACCTGCTATGTTGTAAAAGTGAAAATAAAACTTTAAAGCTACACCTTCTAACATGTTAAACTGAATGAAACATAAAAGCTTCTTTAGATTTAGGCATCTTCTTTAGGTTTCGGGAAAAACATCATGTTTTGGGTTAAAATAACTGTGAGCACAAAGACAAATACACATGGTTGGTTTCACATGGGATGCAAACTCTGGTCCCTGCTGGGTAAAAGTCCTGTGTTTGTTTGACCCATGCACAACCCCTCCCTCCCTCAGTTGACTTTCTCACTGTTTGTACCACATGTTGTGAATAGATGATAATACCTACTGGTGGGTGTAGTAGGGACTGATAACGCCTATTTAATAGCCTGAAAACAGTCTAACTGGCTGCAATGGTAAGAGCTCTGGTGTTGTCTTTCTTGCTTTTTATTTAATATCACCGACTGTTAATGTGGCATTTATACATGTACAAATGACCTGCCGAAATCAGGAAAGGTGTACTTGCTAAACACCTTACACATTACCGTGGCATTTATATGCCTTTTCGTGCATGTGGATTGTGTCTACAGTGCTATGATACTGTAGGTGTGTTAGTTGTTTGGGACTTGTTCCTCACATTTTACATAACCCTGCCTTTATATAATACTTGATATCAGTGTCGAACAACCTGAGGCAATGAAATCACCTTGTGTGATGTCTAATTCCAGTTTTTTTCCGCATACTTTATATTATCTGTTCAATCTTGTACTGAGGAGAAAGACAAAGTGCTGTCCCTGAGGGGAGAATGGGGAAATGTGACCAAGATGTCGTCTAAAACCTCACCAGGTCGTCACTGTTTCATGTCTCTGTTTCACAGACTGAACATCTCCGATCCTCGTAGCTGTAGGCTAGAAGATCCACCGTGATCGCTATGGGGCACGTTTGCATTTTGAGTTCTTGTTGATTTATACTTTAATAAGACATAGCTTAGCCTATAATAGCTATACTGTATGTAACTACAGTTCAGTGCTTATGATTATTGATTTTCTGTCTACAATGGTGCTTTTCTCAGGTAATAATTACTCATCCACACTGAAAGGCACCAAGCCAATATAGCTGCTTTCATAAGACCTTTATACACTACTATTTACTGATGCTAAATATTAAGACCCACACTCATGCTGTACTTTTTTGGCATTCAGCGTTCAGCAGCAGAGCCGGAAACACTTTGTACATTGTGATGTTCCTACTCCGTCCCCTCTGGCTCCTGTTCTGGTCTCGCTTCATGAATCCGGGCTGATGTACAGGTGGATCTCAGAGGCGGGGGGGGCGGGCAGACAGGGACCGTGGCCTGTTTGCTGAGAGGATGAAGAAATCTGTCATTATCCTCTGCAAGCCATTCCTCTCACGCTGCCTGGGACCTGACTGTTAATTGCCCGGAGAATTCGTCCAAACAGAGACGCTGAGAGGAAACATCAGTGTCGGGCTGTGAATCGATCAGCTTTCATGAGGCTTCCAAAGAATCTGGTTCCTTTGCGAAACAAACGTTAAAGCAGGATTTCCCACTAGGTGTTGTTATTTTAGAGGAGGTACCTTTGTGTTATACTGTGCAATGATTCCATTATTCATCTATCCTGCACTACTTGTAGTCCAAAATACAGGCTACACTAACTAAGTGCTAGCCGGTTTAGTGTGACTGACATTCTGTCTTTCATTCTTCTTGTGAGTGGACCAACGCGGACACATGAATTCTGTTTGCACTTGCTTATCGGGCAGTTGTTTCCCAAAATGTGGGGAAAAATTTTAAATCTGTTATAATCATACCCAACTGAAAATTCACAGTCAAATCTGAAGAACAGGAGAACCTTCTGCTGTTGCATTACACCAGGAAGATTACCCACAGTGCTAGTGCTGTAGTCACATCATTTACAGTGCATAATATAATAATAAATATACTAAATTACCTTTGTTTTCTTACATCCAACACAGTCTCACAGAAGTTTGTGAAATAATCATAAAATTTGTTTTGTGTATAAACAGACACAAATTTCCTTTTTTTATTTTTGGTGATGGTCAATGACACTTTCAACAATGTATTTTTCATTTGTTCATTTTTCATTTACACGTAACAAGTCAATTTCCACTCAGGTCTTTTTAAAATGAAAGAAATTTTATTTTTCAGAAATAATCAACTTGGTTATGCTTCGGGAACAAACTGTTTAGGCTTAGGAAAGACTGACTTGGTTAGGTTTAGGCAACAAAACTACTTAGTTAGCTTTATGAAAATATTGTAGTTTGGGTCAAGAAAATACGGAAATGCAGTAACTTATGTGTGAAAGTTTTGTGGCCTATTAATCAACTTGACAACGGTGTCCTGTGTTTTTGACCTTCCCTTCACCCGATCTCCTCCCTACATGGCGTTCACTGCTCTCTCTACTTCCCAGTTCACAACGATGTGGAGTACACATATTTGATTTCGTGCTGATCATCACAAAATTATATTAGTGTCTATGTACATGAATCAATTCATTCAGTTTTGTGACTATTTGACATACTGCTGTGCAAGTGAGCTGTTTCATATTTGTCGTGATTAACAAGTGAAATCAGATACAAACAAATGGCCCATAGCTGCATTTAAATTCGCTGAACTGACTGAATTGGAGTTAAAGTTGGGTTTTATTTGTAACTGCCAGTGATGGTGGCTTTTCAGTAATTTTGTTGACATTTCAATAGTTCTTTTTGCCACTTGGTAGATATCATAGCTGCAGTACCACAGCGAGGCACATGTGCATCACTCACACAGGGCACAAACAGCCGGCTGAACACTTCCATTTACAACCGAGGTGTCTCGGAGGTTGCGGTATGATCCCCTTTCCCAGAAACCAGCATGACATGGCATCAACGGATAAATCACAGTCTCAAGATTGGTATGATAGCACTTCTGTCCATCATCTTAAAAACTGAAACCCACGATGGCCTTCAAATGACAGTCATGTTAGTGGCAGTCAGATGATCCACCATCAGTGTCAGAGGGATCAAATTAGGCCAAGTAAGGCACTGAGGAAGAAAGAGAGAATAATTTAAATTTTAAGATAATAAATGAGACAAAGAGATCAATTCTATTTTAGATGGTTAAATTGTGTTCAGAATAGTACAATAGCCTACCAGTAGGCTGCAGTTTCATTTTTAGCCCATTCAAACAAGACAATTTCATTTAAAAGATATACATCAGCTTATCTTGTTTATTTTTCAGTGTGTTACTGTTTCTAGCGCATTCTAGTCAGAATTTGATCTTCAAAAACCTTTTTCAAGAAAGGAGTCTTGAAAAAAGGGGGTGTCTCACAACCAAAGTTTATATGGTAGCTCTATTATTTAGCAGGTTAAGAGGCTATGTTAACCCTGCATAACATGAGAACCCAGCAGGGTGGACTTTGAGAGCGCACAAAGGTAGGCGACACCGGCTAAAATCTTTCCTAGGGCACCAAATTGGTCAGGGCTGGCTCTGAGTAGCTGTCAGAAATGGACAGTTTTTCCTTTTCTGGTCTGGATGATCTGGCAATATCAGGAAATGAATGCAGCATAAACACAAAAGCCTACAGTGGAGGGTGTGTGTCAACGGCACTGTCACTCCGATCTATTGTATGTCCATTCTCAGAAAATTGGGGAATGTCAGCAGGGCATTTGTTAGCAAATGTGACAGAAACAGGAAGATTAATCCACATGTCAGACTGAGTCAAAATAAAATACAGCATGTGTTCATGATAATGAAGGAACATGTCACCCAGTGACACAGTGTGGCTCACTGTTTAACAATGGAGCTTTATGGCAAAATGCTAAAGATATGAGACTTTGATACACACTCAGTACTTGTAAGTATTCATTGTTGGTTTGGGGCTGCATGACACTGAACTTTAAATGAAAAGCTAACTTTCTAGACTGATAGCTGTTTGTATACAAGTATTTCAGCACTCCAAATCAGCAGGGAGAAAAACAGGGTATTTTAGGGCAGGTGATACAAAGTCAGGAGGTGCAGGAAGTATAAATGTAATCTAATCCGTCACTTTATTTTGCGCCTCCTTTTTTCATTCAACCCTCCTCCTTCCACCCCTCCCCCCCCCCCCCCTCTCCCCCCCCCTCCCCTTAGTACCCCTCCTCCCCCCATATTATCCTCACTATTCACCTCGTCTGTTCGTCCTCCCCTCCCTAATTGTGTTCACCTGTGTATAGTTTTCCACCTCCCTCACTAGTATATAATGTTCCTCCCTTTTCCTCCCCACCAACTAACACCACATCCCCCTCACCATTTTTTCTTTCCCACCCCCTAATCTTTCCCCACCCTTTTTTACGCCACCTAACATTTCCACCCCCCTAACCCCACCACCCCACCCCCCCGCACCCCCACCCACGCCACCCCCCCCCCCCTTCCGAACACCCCCTCACCCGCACCCGGGACACACGACCCCAACCAACCACCCCCCCCCCCCCCCACCCCCCTCCCCCCCCCCCCCACCCCCCCCCCCACACCCCCCCCCCCCCCCGCCCCCTTTCTCAACACCCATTTTACCGCAGCCCAGCCCCCCCCCCAACACCCACCCCCAACGCAACCACCGAGCCGACCCCGATCACACCACTTTTACGCCTCTCAAATTTTCCCCCCCCCCCACCTGCCCCCGCGGCCAGCACCACGCCGCCACCCCCCCCCCAGACCCTTCTCCCCGACCCCACACCCCCCCGACCCCTCGACCCCGCCCCACCCTCCACCCAGACCGCGAGAAGGAGGACAACCGGCGCAGTCCACCCCCCCAACCCCCCCCCCGCGGCGTCCCCCCCCCTCTCCCCCCCGGGGCGCCCCCCCCCCCCCCCCAGGGGGACGAAGGGCCCCCCACAAATGGCGGGGAAAAACCCCCCCAAAAAAAACCCCCACCGCCCCCGCCGGGGGGTCTCTCTATATACCGTGGCCCACCCCCTCCCTCTCTCCCCCCCCCCCCCTAAAAAAAAAGAACCCACAAGAAAGAAAGAGGGCACGGGGGGGTCCCCCCCCTCCTTCCCCCCCCCCCCCCCCCCCCCCCCTACAGCCCAAACCCCCCCCCGGGGGCGCCCCCTGTCCTACCCGGCCCTGGTACCGCCGAGATCATCAGACGAGCCCGACCCACGCCCCCCTAGGACCTTGCAACCGGCACCCTAAACCATCGCACACTCCTTCCAACTTTCTCGACCACAGCCACCACTTTCCATTTTTATCACCCTCACCCTTAACCCCCCCCAACCCCCAATCGGCAGGGGGGACGAAAACACTTTCCTTCTCGCCCCTAGCCCCCCTCACCCTACGCCCCCCCCTTACCTCCCTCTCCCCCCCCTACCCTCCTCCCCCTCACCAACCACTCAACACCACGCCACCTCCCTCCTCCCCGCCTATTCCACGCCTCTCCCACAACCCCCCGGCTACCCTCTCCCCCGCAAGACATCACCCTCCACCCCCCCTCCCCCCGGGGCAGCTTTCTTTTAGACAAAAAAACACCCAATTACCCGAAAACATACCATAAGAACAGACCCACTCCCTTTAATTCCTCACCTTCACATAAACCAAGAATTTTCCAACCGACCCGCAACCTACCACCTTTAGACAACGCGAAGAACGCATCAACACCCCCAGCCACACAATATCAGACCATCCCACTAACCCCTCCGCTCCCCCTATAACCCCCCGCATAAACATTTCTTTTCACCTGACGACAACAATCTTCTCTCCCACAACAATCCCACTCACCATTCCCCTTTCCCCACTTGACTCCCTTCTAACGAGAACGAATCCATTTCCAACAGTCTCTTTCCTCTCATTATCTCCCCCCACACCAGCCCTCCCCGCTCCCACCAACGAACCGCAACGCACGATCTTGGGTTCGCAAATTTCTACAGCGATAGATCATCTATTCGCCCCCACACCCACGTCACCAAGAATTCTCTTCCTCTAGCCTAACCCTTCCACAGACTCAGCATCACTCCGCCCCCATCCTCCCTCCCCCACCCACTAGGGGAGCCCCACCAGACGGCTCTCTCTCAGACATAAGACAATAACTCACCCCTTCCACCTTTCCAAACTCCTCCCGAAGAAAGAACCCTCTGCAGCAACCCAGGCGGCATGCGAGGCGGAGCAACCGTTCTCGCTGACCGACCAAAAACCCCAGAACCCCCCCAAAACAACCCCACACCCTTTTTTTAACCGTTTTCTTTTCTCTCTCTTACCCCACAAAAAGCCCACCCCTCTCCACTTTTACTCGACACTCCCATGGCCCTCCCACATCATCCCTCCTTCCTCGGAGCCGGCGGGGGACGAGGGGAAGAAGGGCCCTGCACAGCCAACACCCGGTGCCCAAACGCTCTTTACCTTCTCTCTCCGTTCCGGGACCACTGGCACACACCTCTCCATCCCTCCACCCACCGCCACCCTTTCGTGGCAACAAGCGGGGCCCGAGGAGAGGCAAAGAGCCACCTCCTGTGCCCAAAACCTCTCATCACCACCTCCGCCTCTCACCCCTTCCAGACCCATCGCCCCTGCCGACACTCCCTCTTTCGGACCCACCTCTAGAACACCACCGCCAACGGCCGTCTCACTTCATTCTCTCCCACCTCGCCCCGGAACCCATTTCCCACCACCCCCGGCGACCCCACAATTCATTTCCCCCTTACTCCTGTCAGTCTCCTCCACCCCCACCAACACCACCGAACGGCCGGCCAGGCACCCCGCCCTGCACCTTTGACCCCCCTCTTCTCGCCCCCCTCCTCACCACCAACCCCTCTTTCCCCCCTCCCTCCCTCGCCCTCCCATCTACCCCACACATCTGCACAGACACTTACCGCCAAACTATCGACCGACACCCCCCCACCACCAACCCCAGCGCCCCCCATCTCCCCTCCATTTACTCAAACTCCCACGCCCTTTCCCTTAAAGAAAACCTCTCCCTACCCCACCACCACATCCATTTCCCCCATCGACAGCCCTCTGCCCTACCTCCCAGCCCCCCGCCCCCATCATTCGACCCGCACACAGTCACCCCTGACGTCCTCGCCGGGGCGGGGAAGCAATCCGTACTGGGAGGTACGGACCGGAGAAGACGTGGTCAGCCCTGATCCTCAACAAATTTTAAAGCAGCTCTGCGCCTGGCGTCAGGGCCGTCCCTAAGGGGTTCTGTCAGGAAGAAATGTAACTTATAGTTTCCGTCTCTTATTTTGCGCCTCCTTTTTTTTCATTCTAACCTCTCCTCTCGTTCATCCTTCCTCCCTCCCTCTTGTCTCCTCCTTCACTTAGCACCTCCTCCCTCTTTATCATCACTAGCACCTCGTCTTCGTCATCCCCTCCCTATTTTTCACCTTTATTACCACCTCCCTCACTAATTTCCTCCCTTTTCCTCCTTCATTCGTCTTAACTTACGCCCATTCTCGTTCCCCTATTTTTCCCCTTTTTTTCTTCCTCTACCCCACCTTTCCCCTCTCCTTTCCCCGTTCCTCCTCCCTCCTCTACTCTAGCCCCTGCCTTCCACCTATAGAGGGCCCAGAGCTGAGCATGAAGAAATTTAATGGAGTAGGGCAGCTCCATCAGGGAACAGAGAGATGGCTGCGCAGCAAATCCATCAACTGGAGGAAACAGGAAGGAGCACCAAGGCCATCTGAGTCAAACCAGGTCAGAGGATGAAGACGGGGAGTGGAGAAAGAAAGAAACTTATGGCGTGCAGAATTTTTACAGTTTTTAACTTGTTTTTTTTTTTATAGTTTGAGGGTCTAGATTATCACTGGTTGTCATTTTAATATATCATTTTGAACCTGGTCTCATGGGAAGGCATGTAAATACCACATCATACACATTCAGCATGTTATTATGAATTTTAGCATTTTTGCATCTTTTCTGTACACCACTTTTGGTGTCATTTGTATGCCACACAAATGACCACAGTTAGGATAAGGGAAAATGCAATGGTTGGGATTAAAATAAGTAACTAAACTAAGAAAAGCATGTACAGGAACGCCTCATCATGTGATCATCATGTGACTATCATCATGTTACTAACTGGCCTTACTCAAAAAAACACCTGTCAACAACTCAAACACGGGACTCCTGGTAAAACGTCAGCTGTTTGTTGGACCCATTCGTCTCCCCGCCCACCCACCATAAGTGGTCTTTCTTGTTTTTATACTACGTCACTAACTCTTAGTGTAGCATTTACATACGGATGCATTTAAATTGCAGTCAGTACAGGATACATGGCGTACAAAGGATGGACTTTCCTTACTTATTGCATGCTAAACGTCTTGCGGATGATCGTGGCATTCAGAACGTTTTGTGCGAATAGGCTGATCATTTTATAACATGGCAAGCCTGTAACTGTGGCTATGCATCATGTTATCCAAATAAACTTTATACTGAAGTTCAGGCAAACTTGATTGTTGTGAATCTAGTGTATGCATCCATCTCCATAAGCTCAGCAGATAGATACCTGCTACCTGCCCCGTACATATACTGTGTTTAGTCAGCATGTAGACTGTCCTAAGGACAATACACCTGGCAACATCACCAGGTGCTGACGTAGCTGCTGTACAAGTAGAAATCAATTTGTCACATGACACAAAGTAAAACCCATCAGCAGGTTTGTCCCTGCAGGGGAAATGATTAAGAAAAGCATTAAGGCGGGAATGTTTTAGAGCCCTGAAGGCTGATTGTAGATTTGTATTTTGTATTGTGCAGCTGCTTTGTTGAGCTTAGACTTACAACACAGAAAGGCAGTATGGAGGGAAAATGCTGAGGTATCCCAGGTTGAGAGCAGAGGTGGAGCAGCAGGGCCAGTAAATGCAGAGTGAGGGGTTTGTCCCAAAATCAAAGGTAAAGAGAGCAGAAAAGTCACAGCAAGGAATAATGAATAAATGCGTTCTGGACATGTATTTGTTTTTGCAAATAAGCAGTGTGGGTAATCTCTAGGAGACAAGGTTTGCTGATATTGTGTGCTGTTCTTTCACACAATGACCTTCCTGCCATCAGTGTTACGTAACATTATATAATGTTATTATTATGTTAAATCTGATCAAGGTCCTCTCATATGTCGTAATGTTTGGTTTTCACAAGGCAAATGTTCATCATTAGTAATCATTTTCTGAATAATCTTAACAGATTCTGAGTTTGGGGGCAGCCTGGTGGCTCAGTGGTTAGAAAGACTCCCTTCATTTCGCCTGGTTTCCTCACACAGTCCGAGACATTATGAGTACCAGTAAGCGGCGACTCTAAATCATGTGTAGGAGTGAATGGTTGTCTGTACGTAATCCCTGTGACAGACTGGCAATCTGTCCAGGGTGAACTCTGCCTCTCTCCTCAGTAGGAGCTGTGCTAGCTCCCCTGCAACCCTCCAAAAGGATAAACTGGTTATCTGGCAGAAAATGAAGGGATAGAAGTTCAAATTCATGTCAGTGTAGCAAATGACTGTATGTCATTACGTTCTTTCATTTCTGTTCATCATGTTCTAATGTTGAATCCCTCAGCTGTGCAAATACTCTCGTGTTTTAGTATTGTACTTCCATAAAGTTTGAGGATTTCAAAGAGACAGATGTGAAAATAAATAAATGAATGAATGAATAAATAAATAAAGTTGCACAGAATCAATGCAGCTGAGGCTGAGTCTCACTTTTAGCCCCTAGAGTGGGTCAAACTCCAAAAATGTTGGATCCTACATTTCCCATAATGCAATCTGTTGTCTTCAAGCCCAAACTGAGATAAGAGATGACATCATAATTATTTTCTCAGACTTGACAAAGCTCCTCCAGAGTTCGGAAAAGCAAAGCTAATGCGAAGTGGCTTCAGCTTGCATTCTCTGTAATCACCAGCAGGGGGCGACTCCTCCAGCTGCAGATCTGACTGGATATCAGTCAATGAGGAAATGAGTCTACTTCTCACCTGATTTATTACCTCAGTAAACATTGTAAACATGAGTTAATGGTCTCATGGGGGCGGCAGTAGCTCAGTCTGTAGGGAGTTGGCTTGGGAACCGGAGGGTCACCGGTTCAAGTCCCGCTGACCAAGAACTGAGTGTGAACTGGTAGCTGGAAGGTGCCAGTACCTCTTGGCACTGCCGAGGTGCCCCTGAGCAAGGCACCAAACCCCCAACTGCTCGGGGCGCTTGTCAGGGCAGCCCCCTCACTCTACATCTCTCCATTTTGCTGTATATTCATGTGTGTGCTCGGTCTGCATGACCTGTAAGAAAAACAACAGAGTGAAAAATATTCCCATTCGGGCAAAAAAAATCTTCTTCTTCTTCTTCTTCTTCAATCACTAGTTTCAAGTCTTCTTCAACACAACATGATGTTCAATTAGTGCATTATGATCCATTTAGAGTCAGATAGACCATAAAGCAGGGGATGATTTAGGGCGGGGCTACCTAGTGACTGACGGGTCATTACCAAAGTATTTTTGTCTTACAACATTAAGCCTTTCACAGTGTGTTTTCAGTTCATGAAAGGTAACTCTAGCATTTTGGTCTCCTAGAAATGTGTTGTTTAGCGTTCCATTGTACTTAGCTCCACCCTCTTGTGTCATTTCTGGTCCCATAAAACCAAGGTAGCGACGGCCAAAATGCCAAACTCAAGGCTTCAAAAACACAAGTCCACAAACTAATGGGTGATGTCATGGTGACCATGTCCACTTCTTATATAGTCTATGCTCTAGAGCCTCAGGGGACATTATACAGCTATTTTAATTATTAACTATGACTTTTAAACTTAACACCCCTTTAGTTTGACCCTATGTTGCTCCATCTTTTTATTTCTATTACAATTTGGTGTACTTAGTTAAGGCAGTTAAAGCTTTGTTCTTATTAAACAACAGAAACTGTGTAGCACTTAAATGACTGAAACGACTGAGAGGTAATCGCTTTGAACCGTAATGAAACAATGGTGAAGTGGAGAAGCTCAGCGTGTGATTTAAAAGATATTTGCCTGAGATCACCAGTAAGGGTTTAGCGGGGTGTCATTTTGATTTATGGATGTCAAACACACGTTAATAAGTTACTGGGCTGCCAAGATCCCATCTTCCATGTCCCGTGTCTTTTAACGGGGGATTTCAGCTCAATGGCTTTAATAACATGCATGAATGGATAGGCTTTTTTTTTTAAGGAAGAAATTTGTTGCAGCAATTCTTTTCTTCCCCTCCTCTTTCTGCTATTAGCAAGCAATCAATGGCCAATTGCCTTTTTAATGCCTTCTCCAGGATCTTGTTGAAAGTCAGACACACTTCAAAGTATCCGCCTTAACTTCCTCCACGGCTGCCCCTTCATTTCTGCTCAGAAGTGGGTACAAATAATAAAGATAATGTTCGCTGAGTAATGATTTCCCATTTTCTCCTTACTTGTACCCCGTTATTAGTTAGATCAGTATGGCAGTGAAAATTAATTTTCTTTTCACTTAGAGGGGACATTACCATGATTAATTTCAGCATGGAGTGGAGGAAACTGGAGGATTGCTGCAATATGAGGAGTGAAATCAATTTACTCTGATGTGAGAGGAGCCGGGGAATGTGGGGCATAAACAAGTATGAAATTACCCTCTCTGTCTTGTCCCCTAATAGGAAGAGAGCATCATTTGGCAAGGCCCTTTTGTGCCGGAAATGTGACCCTGTTTGGCCTTCACAGGGCTGAAAAGAACTTGAAAATGAAATTCTCTCTATCTATCGGCCATTATTTCAATATCACACACACCACTTGTGTGGCTGGTAACTGGAAAATCAATTAAGAGACAAAGATAAAGAAGAAAAATCCAATTCAGTGCTGTTTCTGTTTGGTTTACACTGCGGATTCAATGCATTTTCTGGCAAGACAGAACATAGACATGGCTAGAAGACACACCAACATTACACCCATATACATAGTGTATACTACACATTATCCCAAAATCATGTTCATTAATCGGCAACTATACAAGCCGCTCTCTCAACTCGACTCGGTTGGTCAGCGGCCCTCAGCATCGGCAGCTGACGCATGAAGGCACTCTTTAGCAACAGTATGTGATGAACCAGGCTTTCAACTAACTCAAATATAAACCCACCTGCAGTGTTATTTGATGGTCAGAGCAAGTGACGTAGTATTAGTCTGCTAATGGTGGGCAGGAGGGGTGGATGGGTCAAACAAAAGGCTTACAACCAGGAGACTGGTGCTCCTGTGCCATGTGAAACTAAAAGTAGCATTCATTTATTTTGTCACGTCAGTTGTTAGTCAGTATATTTGCTCCCATTCCAGCTACAAGACCATCAGTGAGGTCCAACACCAGATTACCAAACCCCAGATTTTTTAACATCCTCTGCCAAAGATTTTAAAAGCACACCACACTGGGAAAACCATGTCTTTATATCGCTGCTCATGTTGGAACAGGAAACAGACAAACACAAACTGTGAACACAAAGGTGGAGGAGTTCAGTCACCTCCAGTCATCTACCCTACATCTCTCCATCCAGGATCTCACCAAACCGGTACTTCTCCTGCTTTTTGGGCCTTTTAAGCACAAATCACTGCATATAAACCATGCAAACTACTGGTTGCCACCATCGTTTGTTTTAGTACAAGAACACACAGTTGGTGGTCTTGTGGGATTAAGGGGGTCATCTACCTCCAAAATTCAAAAACAATGGATTGCAGCTGCTGATGGCACCACTTACAACCGCTATCTGCCCTGTCTCAAGGTCCGATTTATAAAAAAAAACAACACAGATGCTCCCGTAAAGTTTGCAGCTGAGTACAATTTGCCCTTTCTTTGCATCTGATTTCAGTTATCCATGTGGCAAAGTTGCCCCTGTGCACAGTAGGCAGAACAATGGAAGAGAGTGAAAGAAAAATGGATTCAGATTGTCATGACTGACAAGATACAGAGGCATTCCTCACAACTTCAGGCAAGGGATTTAAACGTGACAGAAACCATCAGGGAGGACATGTCAGTTTCCACGCATAGTGGAAACCGACCTGTCAAACAACATCCAACAAACCTCCAACGTAGATTTACTGCGCTTATGGGTTTATAAGTATTTGTTATGTGAAATAAGTACACTTGTATCACTAGTTAAACTAGTAGTACAAGGCATTAGTTAAGTACAAGCTTGCGTTAAAAAGGTTAGGTAAAATTAGCTGTAAAATCTAACGTGATAATAATGCATTTATGTAAATTTGTTGTTTGTCATTTTACCACATAAACACAACTTTTGATTTTTCGGTTGTAGTGGGTTTAAAGGTACAGTGAAGACACTGCTAACTTATGAAACTAGAAATCCTGAGGAATCCAGTGGTACCAACCAGGCCATATTACCTTGTCAAGAAGAAGGTTAAATAATGCTCCAAAGTTGTGCGAGGAAAAACTGTCCTGGTCAGGGGGGCCCTTGACCTCTGACCTCCAGATAAGATAAGATAAGATAAGATATGCCTTTATTGGTCCCACAGTGGAGAAATTCACAGATGTGTGAATGTGTGAATTTATGCTAAATTCAGAACCTGTGAGGGTTTCTGGACAATATTTAATAAATAATAAATAAATAATTTTATATTTTCGCACTATAAAGCGCACCGGATTATAAGGCGCATTGAGCGAAACAAAACGGTCAGATAGGTCAAACTTTATTCAGTTCATTTAATAACTCAATAACTTCAGTAACTCTCAACATTTTTCAGTTGTAACACATGAACTACAAAACAATACATTCACTTTTCAGTTCATTTCTCTTCCACAAATCCATCAAATCCTTCATCATCAGTGTCTGAGTTAAGATAAGATAAGATAAGATATTCCTTTACTTGTCCCACAGTGGAGAAATTTACAGTTAAACAGTTGGGCGATTTTAAGTGCGATTTTAAGTGCGCCTTATAGTGCGAAAAATACGGTAAACATATATTTGCACAAAGCAGCATATTTGCCCACTCCCATGCTGATAAGTCAAATCTCCCTTTCAGGTATGCAGTTAACTATGGACAGCTGTGATGAACTTGGTTTACCATGGGACATGAACAGAGTCCTGTGTTTGTTTGACCCAATCGTCCACCCCGACCGTCTCCCTAAGTGGACTTTCTTGCTGTTTGTACCATGTTGGTTGCTCTGAGCGTCTAATAATGATGTGGATGGGTTTACATTTAAGTTAGTTTAGACTGGTGCATCTCATACAGATGCTAAAGGGTGCTTCAGTGCGTCGGTATCAGATGCCAAGGGCACTGACCAAGTAGTTGTATTTGATGAATGATGGCGTATAATAAGAAATGTGTTGTGGTTTGAACACTACAGAATCTTGTAATCTGCACTCAGTTTAAGCCTAACTATTGACCGTGTTGAGAAAAGGTGTACCTTCCATAAAAAGAGCCACAGGGGTTTTCCTTGGATTTTATGGGTTTACTTAGCACCCCTGTCATAGCTATACAGAAAGAAAGAAAGAAAGATATTCCTTTATTAGTCCCACAGTGGGGAAATTCAGTTTTACACTCTGTTGTTCACAGTACACAGTACATAGTACATATACATGTCAATGGGAGATGTCAGAGTGAGGGGCTGCTCCTACAAGCGCCCAGAGCAGTTGGGGGTTTGGTGCCTTGCTCAGGGGCACCTCGGCAGTGCCCAAGAGGTAAACTGGCACCTCTCCAGCAACCAGTTGGTCTTGGTCCATGGGGGATTTGAACCCGGGTCCTCCACATCCTAACCCAAGTCCTTACGACTGAGCTACTCCGCCCCGCTATACACTGTACATATATATATACTCTGAATATTGTTGTGTTCTTTCAAGTTCTTTGTTAACATTTTAGTCGTGAGTTATACAAGTCTGATCAACAGTATGCCAGCAACTGTAGCTTAACATAAAATGTCAACCCCAATGTCTGTCTGTGTCCCCAATACCAGATTCTGCCAAATCACGTCTCAACACAAACCTTTGATCTGACAAGAAGAGTGGCATTCCTCATGGCCAAGTTGGAGTCCAGAGGCTGGACATCAAGGCTGATCTGAGAAATTGGGCTGAGCCTGGTGGCATCATCCCTCACACTTGCTCTGAGAGGCGTGAAGGCCGGGGAGGAGGCTCCGTCCTTGGCTACCAGCTGTTACAACCGGATGCTGAAAGTCATCTCACTTGACAGATCAAGATGGATGGCTGAAATCTTTGTCTTATCTTGGCATGCTGAGGATCTCTACTGCAAGTCCAATGAAGACAGATGAGCACTAACGCAGGCTGATTTTGGGGGCGCTCGGTGCCATTTCTCAAGTGGACAGAGGCCGGAGGACCGTCGCGGTGGACAGGCTGACGTCCTTGGCCACTGGGGCGACTCGAGTTCGGCGTCTTCAGGGATGGAGCCTCTGACGGATTAGAGGGGGAAGGATGAGATGGGCTGCCAGTGTTTTTCATCAGGCATTCTGAGGCAGGGCATTGATGTATGACGGCGGCTTTCCTCCGACACTAGGTCTGGTGGATCAATAGTGGGGAGGGATCTCATGAGCGACAAGCTGCTCACACTGAGAAGGATGGTGGGTTTTCCTCCCAAGTCCTCAGACACCACAGAGCATCTGAGGCTGTGATTACATATGGAACACTACACAGCAGCCTCGGAAACCCATCACTCATCAGTGGGCTCAGCTACCGAATGTGAAAACACTTGAGAGCAGCAACTCTCTTTTCTCAAGTCCTCCTCGTTGTCAGCTCATTCTGTCTGTTATTCTTTTCTCAGGATTTCTGGTTTTGATTTAGTTTTTTTGACCTCAAACCACAGAGTGAATTCTGTAACACACACCAGACAGATACAAGAAAAACACATCTGTGACCAGAAGCAGTGAAAAACAGTTCAGTTAAAACAACACAGGAGTCTGTGTTAGTGTGGCATCCTGTTTTAGGCACAGGTAAGAAGACGAAATGGGATCCAGGAAAGGTTTTTGGATCCCTGTGTAAGACGTCCACTGGCACCCCTGTGGAGATTGATCTTTTCATTACGAAATATAATATTTTGACATTTTATTTGTCTGCTTTTTGCATACAAAAGACATACATTTGTCTTTCATGCGCATAAGCAAAAACTGCTCTTAAAAGAGTATATTAAAACACCACATATCACATCCAGACAGGAAACATTCAAACACATTCACATAAAAACACAATATATCAATAGAAGCTACATTAAAAAGGAGCACCAGGTACCAGGACTGAATCAAGGTTAAAGCTTCAGTAGGCAACCATTATTTTGGCATCAATGGGCAGAAAATCCCTAATAACCTTTCAGCATATTGTACATCAAGTGTTCTGAGAGAAAACTACACTTCTGCACCTCCTCATGACTGTTTTCAGGCTTTAAAACATCTAGTGTGTGACGGGAAACTTTGACCAATCACAGCTCATTTCATATGGAGAGCGTTCCTATTGGCTGTGCTCCAGCTGGTGGGCGGTGCTTGGTATTTCTTCAACAGATCTCAACATGGCTGCCGGGTCACAAACTTTCTCATTTTACAGCTAAACAGTAACTACAAGATGTTTCTGAAAACATCTGAGGAGAGAAATAGTCATTACAATAATAGAATATTGATTCATATTGATCAGCGCTGCCTAGTTTGACTGTGTGGTTAAACAGAGTGATTGACAGCTGGCTGGATGACAGACTCCAGCTCTGATTGGTTGTTTTCCTCTGGTCTGTGTGATCTTACAGATGCCGTTAGGAGCACTGGAGGACACAGAGACTCATGAGTTATTTCAGATTACCTGTCTCATGCACCACTGTCAGGATTTAGTTATGTTTTATAGAAATAACTTTTTTAATATTTGCTCCATTTCTGCCTACTGCAGCTTTAAGGGGATCCATAACAAACCTTGAAAAATGATCCTGGCACAACCTGTTTCACAGATAAAGAAAACGAAGGAAACTTGGTCTGCCAACACCTTTTTGGATTTAGATCAGACAGATTGTTTTCTCTCACTTGCCTCTCAGGGCTTCTGTACCATATTGAAGAAAGGAATAAAAACATCAATATACAATGAACAAACAGGTGGTTCCAAATTCATTTTATATATTTATTTTATGACATTAGTCGGCTTGAGGACAGTGTCAGTGATGATGTGTGTTAAGACATTATTCTATCACGCTTTCATGCTTAAACATAAAACTTCAAATGAATTAAACGGACTGATATTTCCCCCTGTAACTGTCACCAGACACTACCTCCAGTATGACCAATAGGAGCAGAGGGATGGTGTACAGTCGGTCATTGCGTCTGACCGCTCGCTCGCTGCTGGATAGTGAACTGCTAACCTGGCAGAGCACACTTGAACCTTGACACAGACGGAGTGAAAACAGAGCAGTTGTGAGGATCAGCGAGCCATTTAAACTTGCTGACTTGTATCATTTTTACTGGAATGTCGTGAAAGGCCTTAATAAATCAATTAGATTAAAAGAAACATATCTGTCATGTTCATTTAATAGCATATTGGACACTGTTAGTGTTCAACGAGGGTGTCATAACATGGATTGATAGAGCTGAAACACATTCAGGGGGATTGATGGGGTTTCATTTGATTTCATTACTCTGGATCAGCATTCAAAGGGCCAAATGATGTGCAAGCACAAATCAGTGAGATTATGTATTTCTAGTCACTGTTCAAGTGGGCTGACATAATGTCAGCTCATCCTCTCTGTGTGGCGTGTAAGCATGACGGACAATTAACTTGATAGATTCTGAGACGAGAGGAGGATTTCAGTGATGAAGCACAGTGTGGACTTTAAGTGTATCTGTGTAAAGATCAAATCCCATCATGCCACAGTGCATTCAGACGTGACCACTCCGTTAACATTACATCCAATTTTTAAAAGTCCTTTTCAACTTTTCTGTGTGTCTCCAACAAAATTTCGTTTCCATACAACTAAACTACATTCGCAATTACGTTTTGAGGGAAACGTATTTTCTTCTGGACTAAACATGTGGTTAACGTTGTGAACTGAAACAAAACAAAAACAAAAACAAAAAAAACCGCAACAAAACTACTTTGGTAAAAAGACATAATGGTTGGTTTAGATTTACTATGCTTGTCACGTTATTAAGCTATGGACATAAATTAAAATCAGTGAACGTTAAGTGAGCAGTCTCCTGGGTGAAAGTCCTGTGTTTGTTTGACCAATCCACAACATAAACTTCCCTACGAAGACTTCCGTGAGCTATCATTACAAATGTATTTATGATACATCAAAAGCAAAAAAAAAAAAAAAAGCAATCCGCATCAATGAATGTTTCCCTTGAAACCCTTGACCAGTGGTCCACAGTGCGATCAATTGCAAATTAATCCCATTTTTTAACTACTCACAATTTATCTTAAAGGGAGATTTGTCAAATATTTAATACTCTTATCAACATGGGAGTGGACTAATATGCTGCTTTATGCAAATGTATGTCTATATTTATTTTGGAAATCAATTAACAACACAAAATAATGACAGATATTCGAGACAAACGATCGCACGGACTGACTTTAGCATCAACAATCTGCTCCAATCAGAACATGGCAAACTGCAGCCCAACAGGCAACAACAGCTGTCAGTGTGTCAGAGTGCTGACTTGACTATGACTTGATCCAGACTGACTGGGACTATCATAAAGTGGGCATGTCTGTAAAGGGGAGACTGGTGGGGACCCAGAGAACCCATTTACATCCACACATCTGGAGGTCAGAGGTCAAGAGAGCCTTTTGAAAATGACCATGACAGTTTCTCTCACCAAAATGTCGTGCGAGTTTGGAGAGTTATTTAGCTTCCTACATGACAAGCAAGTATGACCTGGTTGGTTTCATGTTCAGTATTTTCAGTTTTAAAATGAAGCTACAACCTAAAAATGGCAAGTTGTTGTTATTGTAGATATTAGTGGCGTTAAATTAATTTAACGCATTATTATCATGTTTACTTTGACAGTCATAAAGGGAACACAGTTTTTAGGAGACAGGGCTGGAATAGTTGTTCCTGGGACGGATGTGCTGTGCAACAAGGGATTACATCATTTTCAGTTTTGCCTCTAAATAAAGTGGTTAACAGAATCTGGCTAAACGTACTTTTTTACACCCTGCCCAGTTATCTGACTACTTGTATATCTTGACCTGTCATTTTTTGTAGCAACATAGCAATGTTCAGATCTCAGTAATTACGTTGGTGAGCACCAACCGAAATGATAGAAAAAGTCTGAATCAAGTTATGATAAAGTGTAATTTTTCACATAGTGGCCTTAAACATAAATCAATGTGTGAAAGGTCGACATTAAAATAAAATTGCAGATTTCGGAAAGTGGTCAGCAGTAATCTAACGAAGGGTGAGATTTCAAATCTGCAGGACAATTGCAAAATCTTTGCACATTCATGAAAAAGTGTACATGCATCTATGGATAAATCTGCACATTTTTCTTAATTTCAGAACAAAAACAACAAGTACATGGTGACCCAGGACTCAGTCTGCATAACTGAATGTCTGCTCCGTTTGTTTGTCACTGTTCACTACAGTACTTCTTACTTAGTATGTACTTCATCTGGTAATGATCTACAGAGGAGTTAAGGATAGAAATTAATCACAGGCATGAGTTGCTTCAGCATTGTGTGCTGCCATGTTTGGTGCATCACATTCCACACCAGCAGGCCCTGTCATTCGCCTCTCAAGAGTTACTGGCATCTAACAATATTAGAGAGAATTATGACTCAGGAAATGGATGGTGGGGCGCCAGAGCATGACAATCAAGATTCATTTCCCTTTACTGTGGCCTTGTATACCAAGTAGCCACACCACCACCTGGTGAGTCCAGTCATGACCTCGCGAAAATGACAACATGTGTCTTGTGTTGTTCGTCACTCTGTCTCTCCAGCAAAGCCTAATTTATCCTTTTCCACTCTGAGAATGAAAACTCAAATGACCATAAAACTGATTCAGAACAGATGATGGTTCACAGAGTCTGACCTTTGTTAGAAATTAGTTTACATGCCAACATCTGATGCCATGGCCAATGATGCTATCTGGAACACAGTTAAGAGATGATAGGAGTACAAATTAACATTGTACTGAAGTAGCAGTAGACATGTGACTGGACTCTTTGGACCAAGACGCCTGAGCCTCTTACAGCTTTTCCAAAATCTTATCTTTGAGTCAACCATTCGTAATCATAGTAGGCAGCCACATGGAAAGCCTTTTAGCTGTTGCTGTGGGCAGAGCAATTAGCAACAACTGGAGTCCCCCTCTATCATGCAGTGGCTGTCAATGTATTTAGTCATTGCGCTTTTTTTTTTCCTCAGGCATTTACAGACACAAACCCAACCTGTTTTCACTCCAAACTCGTTCTTGTACTCGCACCTACCAAATACTGTCGTTTGGTATGTGCCCCTCTGTATCAGAAAATGACACACGGAGGCACCCTTTAGCAACAGTATGCGACGAACCGGGCTTTTCAACTAACTCCTATTTAAACTCATTCATGGCATTATTTGATGGTCGGAGCAAGTGATAGTTCGGATAGCATGAGAGTCCGTTTAGGGTGGGTGGGTGGGTGGGTTGGTGTATGGGTCAAACAAACACAAGACTTTCAACCAGGAGACTGTCAGTGAAGTTAACATGAGCCACGACCATTTCCTGACCCAAACTAAGTGACTTTGTTGCCTAAACCTTACTTCCTGTGAAAAGAGGTTTTATTTGAAAGGACACTATGCCTGTAACAAGTGTATATTGACTGGCCGTCCCTGGTCCGTCCCAAAGGAACAGGAATATTTGTCTTACAGTCAACAAATTGCATGAATGGACCCGAACCAACAATGAATGTGTTATGTTTGTATCACAGCCTGGTGTATCTTCTTCCTCGGTGCCATAGAGCTCCACTGTTGTTAGAGCACATCAGTGAGCCCCACTGTGTCACTGACATGTTTCATTATCCTGAACACACACTGTAGTTTTGATTAAATCCCTCATACAGTATTCTGCTGCTGGAAATACACACTACAGCAGTGCTTCTCAACCTTTTTTTGTGTCAAGGCCCCCTGAATCGATGCACATTAGGTCACCGACCCCCATTTGATAAGATTTCACTTCAGGGACCTCCATCTGAAAAGATTTTGGTTGTTAGATATGACCAGAAGTCAACTACAGTTGAACATATAATGGAGGAGACACATAATCAGAATAGTCACTGTTGTGACTCACACACATTGGGCTCCCTTCTATAGTGAATTAAATAGTGAAAATAAACTATAAAGTACTCCCTATGTTTGTGGGGACCCCCTGGTCCATCAAGGACCTTGGGGATGCCTGGACCCCTGGTTAAGAATCACTGCACTAGAGCACCAAATGTGGATTAATCCACACTGCTTCAAGATTTCTACCCACTAAATGGGAGTTTTTTCTTGTCACTTGTCACCTAAAAATACATGTCCATGGTGGATCTCTTGTCTGTATGGTTTAGACCTAAGGCCTGTTCTACGAAGCAGGATTTGCAGTCGTGGGGTAACTTCAGGGTTAACCCTTCAGGCTTTTCTGTCCTATGTAGGTAGGTCATAGTGTAATATTACACAATACAAAGAAGTTAGAGTCATAATGCAGACTAAAATCAACACAGACATAACCAGACAGAGAAACCCTGGGTTGACTTACTGAGTTGATAACCACCTTCATGGGACCGCTCAGTGGGATCTCGTTTGTTAGGGTTAGTTAATCAAGATAACGAGAAGATACCCTGGGCATGTTGAACTTCATAGTACAGGCCTCAGCTCTATATGAAAAGTGTCTTGATATAACTTCTGTTATGATTGGAAGCAATATAAAAATACATTGAATTAAGTAAATTAATCTGCTGCTGAAAATAGTCCCCAACAACCACAGTTACCAGCTGTTTTAGAAAATGACGGAGCCCTTTTTTTTTTTTAATAAAACTTAAAACTTCACGACCAAAAACCCAAACTAAGCGTCGACTTTACAGTTGTTACGTAATGTGATGCTTGTTACATAACGCTTGTTACATTGTCGTGGTTGCTTGGTAATAACATGGCGTTGTGAGATTCTATAAAGGCGATGCGAGGCTGATATGAAAACCTATTTTTGGTTCAGAAACGTCAACATTCAGCATATCCTGTGGTTTGCAGAAACATACAGTGCTGACATTTTTTTCTGGCGACTGGTAAAATGTGATAGGTGACACACACACACACACACACACACACACACACACACACACACAACAGATCTCTCAGCAGTTGGCTGTATAGCTAAACCCATTTCTTCACATTAGCATGACAGTGTGAGCAGTGCTGCATCTGCTCAACATTTATCTCAAGTTTAGCCCAGTTAACTCATTTCCATAATTCAGGAGTTTTTTGCATGTTAATTAGCAAATAGACTGAGATATGTCAGGCTTTAATTGCTAATAGGCCTGAAAGGTCAGTTCAGTCAAGAGCTTATGACAGTGTGTGACAGCCAACCAACAAACGCAATAATAAAAAAGGGTTTGTGGATATAATTCTAGCTCTGAATGGCCTCACATTGAGCTGCGGTCATCTGCAGAAAAAAATATCCTCATGTTTGTTTTTGAATGACCCATTCAAAAACAAAATATTAGAAGTGTGACTGTATTCATGTCATTTGTTTGTTGAGTGATGAGCCAGTAACTCAAGATAATCACCAAGTCAGTTAATTACTGGAGAGACTGTACACAAAATGTCTGAAAAGAGCACAGTGTGACGTCCGTCAGATCTCGGTGATGGGTTTCCTTTGTTTTTCATGTTTCATGTGAGCACTTCCTGTTTGATTGTGAAATCCTAATCCTCCCTCTCGTTTCAGTGCACTTCACTTCCTGCCTGCATGCTCCCGCCCCTCTGAATGAATGACTACAATGACCTACTTTTCGTCTCCACTCACCTGCGTCCGATTGTCTTCCCGCCCCTGATTGTGTCCACCTGTTGATAGTTAATCACTCCCCTCACGGGTATTTAAGCTGCGTCTCCCTGCCCTTCTGTGCCAGTTCGTTTGTTCTCGTTTGACTAACCTACCAGCGATCTTCCTAGTGTGTATGACTTCCGTGTTCCAGACCTCTGCTTGTTTTTCGACCCTGAGTATTGCCTGCCAGACTGGATTTGTTTGCCTGTAAGTTTTGCCTTTCCGTGTACCGACCTATTTCTGTAATAAAGACCCAGTGTTGTTCTAATTCCAACTGTTCTCTGAGTTCTTTGAGTCCTGTCCTGCCTGCCCAGCCCGGCGTAACACACAGATGCTGTATTAAACCGTACCTTGCAAAAATGAAAGTATAACCATGACTACCTTGAAATCCGTGTAGAGTACAAATAGATTTCTGGGAACATCACTGTACTGTTACAGCTGTCAGGTCTTCGGTCATGTTATTTTGTCATTTCATTTTCTATGTTCACGTCCTGTTTTATTTTGATATTCTAACATTCCCTCTCATTTCAGAGCACTTCACTTCCTGTCCTCGTGTTTCCCGCTTCATGGCAGATTGACACTTCCCTGACCTACTGTCCATCATCATCCACCTGTGTCTGGTTGTGGACCCCGCCCTGATGGAGTCCCCCTGTCTCTGGTCAGTCACTCCCCTCACTAGAATATAATGTGTCTCCCCTTCCTTCTGGACCAGTTCGTCTTCCTTGTGAGAAACCTTATTTTCTTCGTGTTTGATCCCTCGTGTCTTTAGAAACTCTGCCTGTTTTTTGACCTCGCTCTGCCGAACGTCCTGTGTACCGACCGATTTTTGATCATTACAGACGCTGATTGTTTTTGGATCTACCTGATCTCTGAGTTGTGCTATTGAGTCCAGACCTGACCGCCATTCCAGGCGTAACACATACAAGTACTGTAGTACAAGTACAACCTCATATTTTCAGCCCTGTGATCTGACTATAGGGTAAATGTGTACTTGTTGGACAGATACCTTTCCTCAACCCAACTAAATGGTTTCTTCACGTAACTTCGGTCCTTACGTTACACCAGTTGCGGTGTCCAGTTGTGGTGTGGTAACTTAACTATGAGCTTTCCTAAACCTACCTTAAGTAATTTTCTTGCATAAACCTAATCAAGTGGTTTCCTATGAAGACAGAAGTTTATTTTGAAAAGTCTGGATCACAAATTGCCACTGGACAGTTATAGGAAAACAAAAAAGCAAGGAAACAAGGAACAACTTTTTGTTAGATATCATATAAATCATTGTATAAGGATAATATTTGTCTCTAACTTTCTCTCTTTTTTTTCCTTAAAGATTACTGTTTTGACTTTTGCCTTAGGTTGAAAGTGATATATAGACAGGAAAGGCAAACAGCGAGGGGATGACATGCAGCAAAGGGCTGCAGGTCAGATTCGAGCTGGTGCTCTGCGGTGAGGAATCAAACCTCGTACACGGACGCCCGCTCTACCAGGTGAGCTACCAGAGAGCCCTGTTTGTGTTTTTGTAAAGATCTAATCACACAGTCACACTTCTGACTGGGTCATTTATCAAATCCCTGTTTTATGATCACAATGTCCTTTGGCAAATTAAATGATTAATGACAACAGTTTTACTGTGTGATCACAGAGAAATTCAGAAGTAATCTGTGACCATCAGTCCCCATGAAAGACCAGAATATACCACTGTTATTAAACTAATAAAGAACAGTGGTCCCCCATACACCCGGGCTGGAAAAATAAGTACCAGTACTCACATGTTGGTGTTTGTATCGCCGCTATCAGCAATCTCTTGTCTTAGACCTGTTTATTCATGTTAAACTGAGTCATAATCATTCATAATCAGCTGTGGCTTTATTGCTGTTATTATACTTAGGCTATGCATCGTCTATAGTAGGCCTTCTATAGTAGTAGCTGGAACATTAAGAAAGAAAGAAAAGAAAGATATTCCTTTATTAGTCCCACAGTGGGGAAATTCAGTTTTACACTCTGTTGTTCACACAGTACATATACATGTCAATGGAGAGATGTCAGAGTGAGGGGGCTGCTCCTGACAAGCGCCCAGAGCAGTTGGGGGTTTGGTGCCTTGCTCAGGGGCACCTCGGCAGTGCCCGAGAGGTAAACTGGCACCTCTCCAGCAACCAGTTGGTCTTGGTCCATGGGGGTCTTGAAACCGTGACTTCCGCGTCCTAACCCAAGTCCTTACAGACTGAGCTACTGCCGCCCCCATATATATATATATATATATTATAGGGTTAAGGTGCTGCGTTTAGTGTTAATAGTTAAAGAGCTTTCCTGTGATTGTAGCCTATATTAGGGATCATTCAGGATGCTCCTACACATTATTCACAGACACTTTCTGAATTTCTACAGTGAATAAAAGATATGAGGAGATATTGGACTTGAAGGTTTTTGAAAAACTATGCAATTTTATATACTTTTGTACCATTATTATTTGTAGTTAAATGATATATCACACATATCACAGCCTTTGTCTGATCGTTTTATTCTTCTGGAAATGTTTGTCCTAAAAGAACAGATTTGGAAAACTTTTAAATAATGGTTCAAATTCAAAAAGATGACAAGCAGTTCACTTATTACTTTTCAAAAAGGACGTGAACATTGTGTTAATACATAACAGCGCTCTCCTTCTCACCCGACGCCACATGCCGTTCGTCGTCCTGAGACTTGACACACAGTTTTTACATTCATGCGGTTTATGAGACACGGTGCACATATGCTGGCGCTGCCCCGTTATGAGTTGCCGTTATGAATATCTCAGAACGATAGATATAAAGAGGGCAGACGAGTACTGGCAGCTTGTGAGAAGCCCACTTCAAGCAATGCGTTCATGAAAGAAATGCTGTATCTTTTTAAACATTAAAAATTATCCATCCAGACAACATAAGCTTAAAGATACTAACAACAATAAAAGAGAGATTAATGTCTTGCACACAAAGAGTGAAGGTAAATTCACTGAAATGCACAAATAAAAATCAAATAAGGCTCACAGGACGGTCACTTCTTGATCAAAGTATTCATTGGATACTGCACTGTATGACAGTACAGTGGGATGTCCTTCTGCTCCAGGCTGTAAAGCACTACGAGGGCTCGTCAAGGACACAGAGGCTCCATTCGGCCTTGTTATGTCGCAGTCAGAAAATGGCTGTGATCCCTCCGATGGCTGGATGAGTGCTGGAATATCCACTTAAGGCTAAGCCAATCTCTTCCTTTTGCATATCGCTGAAACATCACTTAACATTTCACCTCAACACTTCAACTTCACAGTGTTATAAAAGTGACACATATTACCTACTAAAGGAAATGGGAGCATGAAATGGCCCATAAATCCTAACAAGCACCGCTCTCTCCGGAAACATGCTGATGAGTTCTCCAACTTGGGTCTAAATATTATGACTCGCTGAGGATGTGTGTGAGCTGCCGGCAATCAACCAAAGTGCACATCGCCTATTTTACAAAACCAGATAATGTCATGTTGTGATCGGACATCACATCAAACTGATTGGCAATGAGGACTGAGAATCAAAGACAAAGGTGAGAGGAAAAAAGGGTTAACTGTCGGGCAACGGGGCAAGATCTTCAGACAGGTAGAAGAAAAGTGGAGCCAAAAGCAAACTTTACTACATTAGGAAGAAGCTACTGGCGATGTCTGAGACGAGGAAAAGATACGAATAATCATCATGAAGAGCATGAAACAGGAGTCCAGGAACAGGATGTTGTAATGTGATCTCACAGCCTAGTCACACAGCAGTTCATGAAATAGTCACAAATTTAATGTATTGATTTGAGTACATAGACACAAATTTCACATTTTTTTTTTTCATGATGGTCGGCACAAAATCAATTTGCATGTAATCCAAGCGAATGCTGCATACAGAAGAGGTCAGGGTGGGACGGTGGGTCTTTCACCCATGAAACCGTTGTTCATGTCCGGTGTCAAACCAGAAGTCAAAGTTGATTTATTTGTCACGTAACTTCTGCACTTATGTTTCGGTGCTTCCAGAGTTATTTTAAACCAAACCGTGATCTTTTCCCACACCTAACTGAGCAGTTTTGTTGCCTAAGCCTAACTAAGTCAATCTATTTCTAAACTAAGTAGTTAGTAGTAGTAAAAATACTTGATGCTGTGAAATGGTTGGCAACACAATTACAAAAAGATCATGGTTTGGTTTAAAATACTGCAAGTACGTCTGTTCCATAACTTAAAATATGGACGTATCACCAGTGACGTAGCATCACATGACATATCGTGTGTCCTAAGTGTCAGTATTAGATGCCCCGAGTGTGAGACCATGCTGATGTTGGGACATGAGCCACCCTACAGCCCGTGGAGGGCCATGAGCCAGCTGCAAAGAGAGACCCTAGCCCCTTAGCCAACCCAGAGCAGACTGCCTCCCAAACCATCAGCTGGAAAGTGTTAAACCTGACCAAACATACAAATAAACCACTTAGGTCAGCCGTAAGACTGGACAGAGTAAAAAACACAAAGCTACGCATGAACAGGCAGCAAATTAAAAGAGAAATGAAATTACAGTAGCCATGAAATAGGGGTAGAATAGTACACACATGTGGGACACATCAGATGAAGTAAACCTCAACTGGCTGGTCAAAAAGGGATCTTTGTCGTCATGGTTACAGTAAAAAACATACGGTTAATGATGGTGCTTTGAAAAAAATGGAGAAAATGCTGACTGTCAGATTGATACAGGAAACAAACAGCAGTTTGCCATACTCAGGTTGGTTTGGACGTTTTCTTGACCAATCCCAACATCCTCCCTATACGGACCGCCTCCTTTGCTCCTGTCTTATACGCTCCGGCCACGAGAAGCTGCTGTTACCTGGATGTAAACAGACAACGTTTTGGGCATAGTAAAGGCTATGAATAATAATTACTTATGTGGGGGCAATGAATGGCTCTAGTCCCAAACTGTCATGGCTGAAGGAAGCAGCACAAGCAGGGAAGACCCTGGGAGGCCTAGAGCACAATCACCACTGTCTAATCTGTCCATCCTTTGTTTTGCAGGGATTTTCCAGGGAGATTCCCATTTTCCGTTTGTGGCGTAAGCCGTTCCGAACACAGAGGTGCCGTTGACACGTTGTGCCTGAAATGGCCTTCAGTGAGTGAGAGAGGGAGAGAGAAATTAAGAGAGTATTAAGGGAAAGAAATACGTAAGCAGGGGCAAAAATAAATAAAAACAGCTTGTTAGTTTATGCCAGAGACTCATATAATTCTACGCCAGAGGGGGAAATTATTCTGTATTCTTTCGTGAGGAAGGGAATCTTTCCTGAATTAAAGGTAAAATTAAAAGTTTTACATAAACATGCCATTAGGGTGTACTTAGGAGATTATTGTATGGTTATATTCAGTCTTTTGAAATCACCAGAATGCAGTTCTGGGGAACGACCCCCAGAACCTCCGCCTTGGTTGTGAAATGCTCCCTTTTTTCAAGGTCTCCAGGTCGGCAACTATATTCAACTAAGTTGTTCT
Source organism: Pterois miles (assembly GCA_947000775.1). Taxonomy (NCBI): domain Eukaryota; kingdom Metazoa; phylum Chordata; class Actinopteri; order Perciformes; family Scorpaenidae; genus Pterois; species Pterois miles. The sequence goes on along the minus strand of CAMQGK010000199.1, from coordinate 99,551 downwards.
GCAATCACCTGCTATAATCTTTACATTCTCTGTTTTTAAAATCTCTGTGACCGTCTTTGTTTGTGCTGAGAGAGTTTTCAGTGGTCAAACAACTCTCTGAAAGCTTTTGATCGATGTGAAAAACTTTAAAGATGAGGCTAAAGTTTTGAAATGTGTTTGTGAATGTGATTGACATAATGTGAGGTCATATTCATTTTCAAATGTGCAACAATTTCAGAAGAAAAAGAAGGACTTGGTAAGCAAAGGCCCCAAACCCGAGGATGGGTGTTAAAGAAAGGGGTGAGAGGTTTTTATCTTCCTGTAAATTCATTTCCAAAACACAAAAACACATGCAGAGAAACAGAACAACACAGCACGCATCCTCTCCACACAACTTTTCCCTTCTATTGCATTACAGTGAAAGAATGGATTTGCTAGAAAATGAGAATCAATGATAACGATAGAACAGCAGAGGCTAATTGAGTCCAATCTACAGCGGGCTGGATTAATTAAGGGGCAGGGGAGAGGACCTATAGATCCAGCGCCTAAAGATCTTTCTAATTGGACAAAACGATTGGTAATGATCTGGAGATTGTGTCCACCATTTGTGTCCCTTTACAGAAACAACTTCAACGAGGAACAAAGCATGAACACTTTTGGAGAGTTTTCAGCATTTTTGAATAGTTTTGAGTTTGGTGGAAAACTAACAGACATTTTCACAGCGTGTGCTCATTGAAATCAGTTGGAAGGTGGACTCGTCATAGAGTTCTGTACTTTGCTTGACATTTAAAGAATCAAGGGGGTCCCTTGACCTCTGATCTCAAGATATGTGAATGGAAATCAGTTCTATGGTGCCCACGACTCTCCCCTTTACAGACATGCCCACTTTATGATGCAGTATAAATGTGTTATTTTCTCCTATTCTACAATGGTGTATTTGAATATTTCTGCATACTGGGGTTCGTAAACAGTCTTGAATTAAATAAATTGGGTTTCACTGTAAAGCTGAGACTCTTCCGGATCCACTGAGCTCAACTGTATTCACGTAGGAAGTGACTGAAGTACGTCACTGAAGTGCTTGCCATCAAATCGCCGAAAAATGCAATTCAATCCAAATGACAAAAGTTTTTGAGAGCACAGCTTCATCAAGGTCTTGGTGTCTTAATGTGGTATTTTGGAGTGGTTAGTGATCATTGTTAGCTTGAATGGTAAATTTAGCACCAAATCTGTGTAACAAATGGTTCCAAAGCACTGGAAAGGCCATCACAAAACACAAACTTACATCATCATGTTCTCCACTTTTGTACACTTTCACAATTTATTTTAATTGGTTAATTCATTAATTCATTAATTTGATCTCTTATTAATGACTATAACATCTTGTCACACAGTGCTGAGCTGCATCTCAAATTAATCTTCAGGTTCCCAGCTCCCAGCTCCCTACAGGCCTCCAAATTAAACAACAAAACATGTCTGTGCCTTCAAGAAGTGCTACTAATCACTACTATCAAATAAATCCGTTTTATGATGTGACAGCACTCTGATTAAGGTTTGGTTAGGTATAGGCACAAGAATGACTTGATTAGGTTTACGATGTGTCTATCCCAAATGTCCCGAAGGTTCATCTTATCTTATCTTATTTTATCTTATACTAGGGCTAAGTTAAGACAATAATAACGTTTTAATGCCACTAATTTCTAGTTTTGTTTAGTTTCAGTTTTAAAGCGAGAGTGAAGATGCTGGTATAATATGAAAAACTAAGGAATCAGTTAGTACCAACCATGTTATACTAGCTTGTAGTGAAGGAGGCTAAATAACACTCCAAAGTTAGGATAAACTTTGACAAGGAAAAACTGTCATGGCCACTTTCTAAGGGGTCCGTTGACCTCTGACCTCCAGATGTGTGAATGTAAATGGGTTCTCTGGGTCACCACCAGTCTCCCCTTTACAGACATGCCCACTTTATGATAGTCCCAGTCAGTCTGGATCAAGTCCTAGTCAAGTCAGCACTATGACACACTGACAGCTGTTGTTGTCTGTTGGGCTGCAGTTTGTGTTCTGATTGGAGCAGATTGTTGATGCTAAAGTCAGAACCTGGGAGGGTTTCTGGACAATATCTGCCATTATTTTGTGTTGATAATTGATTTCCAGTAATAAATATATACATACATTTATGACTGGAAATACTTGTTAAATTCCCTTTAAGGTACATTTTGAACAGAAACTGTGCAATTAATTTGCGATTACTTGTTATTCACTATGGATCACTATGCACTAATCATACAATTAATTCTGATTAAATATCTGAATCGATTAACAGATGGTTTATATACAAGGCACTTCAACCACATTGTTCAGTTGTCTGTCCCACATACATTTTTTTTACCGTTTTTTTCCATATTGTGTGCACTGGGTTTACCACGCTACCAAAGGTGATCAACACTGAATACCGTCCTTGAACGCATCCTCCAGACGGAACTCTGAAGCTGCAGCTCTACCAACTCTTCTCTTTACCCGAATTTCCCTCCGGGGGAATCTTATTATTCTTATCTTATCTTATCTTACCAATGTAGTGAGGGGTGTACTATTATCTTCAGGTTCTGTACACATTCCTATAAAAAGGGGGCGTTTGTTCGGGCGTCGTTTGACTATTCTATTGCACAACATGGGCTGATTGTGCTATGCCTTTCAGACAAGATAGCAGGCTGTTATAATGATTAACTATGAAGATACAGAAAAAAATATTACAGTGAATCTATCTGAAAATTACTGTCAAGGAATTTACTTTGGAACAATCCATGTAGTTATTTCCTAAAACTAACTATAGTGTAGTTTTATACACCATCTGGAAGTGACACTGATTTGCCTCTGAACATTATTTGCATTATTTTATAATAAACCAGTTCATTAAATTTCAAAACATGGGAACTAACAAACAGTGGATTAGTGTGATCACAGTAACCAGCCTCATTAATAATACGTACGGCTTGTTTTTGTAGTAAAACAGTAATAAATATATGGAGGTATAAGTGAACAATAAATTACATGCAAGCGCTCATAACTTAACATATCCCTAGATTTATACAGGATTGTTACTGACTTTACCTTTAATATAGTCAATATGTTGTTTCCATGTTAGTTTATGATCAATCACAACTCCGAGGAATCTGGTCTCAAAAACTCTTTCAACTTCAACATCACAAATCTTTAATTTAATCCATCCATCCATCATCAACCGCTTATCCCGTTAGGGGGGGGGGGGGGGCCGCTGGCAGAGTGAAGCGCCCCCCCCTCCCCCCCCAAAAAAAAAACCCCCCCCCCCCCCCCCCCTTAATTACTACATTTTTTTTGGGGGAGCGACCCGAAAAACCCCCCCCCCCAAAAACAACCCCCCCCAAAAACCCCCCCGACCCCCCCCCCCCCCCCCCCCCCCCCCCCCCCCCCCCCCCCCCTTTTCCCTTTTTTTTTTTTTTTTATTTTTCCTTAAAAAAAAAAAAAAATTTTATTTTTAAAAGATAAAAAAAAATTTTTTTTTTTTTATATTTTTTTTTTTTTTTTTTTTTTTTGGTTATCCTTAAACAACCCCCCCATCCCCCCTACCCCTCCCACATAAAAACTTTTTTACACTTGCTAAAATGACCGATGTTGTTCTTCTTGAGAGGACAATCTCTTATTGCACTATTTGGACATTTAGCATTATTTCAAACCGGCTAGTGAGCATGGCCATGGCCAGACAGACAAGGATCAGCAGGAAAAAGAGGTTCCAGCAGACAGCACCCTGTTTGACTGTCAGCTGGGTGCAGTGCAGAAACACCACGGCTGGTGCTTCACAATGAGAAGACTATAAGGGATTGCAACTTTTTTTTTCTCCTGTTTTCAGATCAGTCAGTGTATTATCAGTATTATCCAAGTCTGATGTATGGATGAAATGCTGTGCTGCTCCTTGAAATGACAGCATTACACAAAGAGGTGACTCTGATGGCAGGAAATAAACCCAGGGGTCAGTGGCTCACCACAGAGACCGCCTCTCTTGTCTGTTCTGCTGCTGTGTAAACTCCGGCGGCTGCAGGAAGAGATGGATCCGCACGGCCACGGTCTCTGAGGAAGCCCTCATTGCCATAGAGCTCAGCCTCCCTGAGACACCTGATCTGAATCCAATCACGGCAGCCGTCTGTGTGTGCTCTCTGTGAACACCAGCCGCCCAGGAGACCGGCTGCTGCTGGCCTCTCTGTCCACATGCATCTACTGCAGATCCATCTCCGCCTTCTGCTACCAGCCTCCTCCCACAACGCAGTGACACCATTTTACTATAGCAGGTATTGGTGCATATGGGCTCAGCAGTTTCACATTCTTGCCTTCTGAGTGAGAGAAAGATTTATTTCTGTTCCTTTCATACTTGGTTAATACAAACACAAGAAGCTCTGTTGCTTTTGCTCACCATCAATAGTCCTATGATTGAAAAAAACAACATGGAAGAAACCTTGTTTCTACACCAAGCATCAGTCCCCACAGCTGAGTGGTGAAGCCAGTGTATCTAATTTACTGTTAAATTAGTAGTTTTGGGATCACACTTCATTTTCATTCATATTTCAGAAACGGTCAAACAGTGTCTTTCCTTCAGACTGGACACCGATAATTTTACAGGCAGTGAAACTACACATGATTTCACTTTATGAGACACAACTTGATGCACCAGGCACCAGTTTATTTTAGCGGTGAGAAGTGAATCAAGTACGTGTCTGAATTTGGTGAAAGAGTTTCAACTTGAGCCAAAAATGTGTGTTTAGCTCAAAGCTGTAGGACTTCAATTCATGAATGTAAAGAGCAGGACTGTCAAAGTTACACAATAATGATGTGTTAATGATCACATGAATGCAAATTTGTGATCCATTAGGACCAAGCATGTCCTACTAGCTTGTCGAGAAGGAGGTTAAATAATACTCCAAATGTGTTATGTGCAACATTCATTCATTCATTCATTCATTATCTGTAACTGCTTATCCTATTCAGAGTCATTATAACATACATTCTAACATAATTTATTTTATAATGTATAAACATACATTCTAACATTATTAATAATTACTAAACATTATTATTGTTTTGTTGCATGTTAAAACTAAAAGAACTATTAACTAACTTTAGTTAATTTTTAATTTACCATTTATAAATGGTTATTATTACCAGAAAATGTCCTGTTTGTGATGGCGATAAAGATTATAATATATATATATATATATATATATAATTCCAAATACTGCTGCTGTTTATGTATTTGTATGATATCTGCAGGTCTTTGCTTGGCATGTTAAACATCTGTGCTTAGCGATGGCAGCGCTTTTTAATCTTACTGTGCGACGCGTCGTCACTTTGAATGTGCCATTATTCCCTCTATTAAAGAGATGAATGAAAAAGGGAAATGGGCCTGAGGGAAACTTATTGGGCCTCGGTTGTTCATATCTCTGTCAGAGGCCAGATGAGATGAAAACCCAGCCACGATATTTCTCTTTGATCTGTGAACGCCTCGGGTGCACTTGCATCCCGCAATTGAGAGATTAATATGTCTGTCATCATTATCATTAACTGTGTTGGAGGCATAGAGATTGCTGGCTGTAGACTTACTTTTCAGCACATTATTTTGATAAAACAAACAGAGCGTGAGTCTGAGCTCGTGTGAACAGCAGAGAATTATAAAAGGAGATGGCCAAGTTTGCAAAGATGACAATAAACACCATTTGTTTTCATAGCTGCAGGTAAAAAATGAAATTCAGCTAAAAGGCAATGAGCCTCATCAGAACGCATGCATTCACACACACACACACACACACTCACTCACACACACACACACACACACACACACACACACACACACACACACACACACACACACAAGCATCTTGCCCCAGATCATAAACACTGTGCATTGAACCATTTTTCAACCCAAATGTCATTTAGATTTATTTTATGCTGCAAATATGAAGAACCCTGATCATTATATAGCACTGTGTCTCTTTCTGTACAGTATGAAGTGGCTCAGGGTGATTAATGCAGTGCTCAGCTTCCTGCTGGCTCACAATGGATCGAGGGAACAAAATCATCTTTCTGAATCCAGTCTTGGATTGGGCACACACAATGATGGATTGCTCTGCTGTTTGAATGCAAGGTGGCACACATTAACATTTGTACTGTTTTAAAAACATGCAGCATTTTTCCATAAATGCAATCAAACCGCAGACGCTCGCTTGGTGTCGGGGGTTGCTGGAGTCAGCATGTCTGCCGGTTTCGCACCGAGCCGATTCAATGCCACGTCACATTCTGGTGCCTGCCACGCTCAGTGTTGAGCAAAGGCTGTGATAGCTGGTGGCGTTTTTGCATCAGCAAGCACAGTGGCTGCCACTGTTATCTGAGGACACATGCTGCGTGTTTTGTGCCCTCAAATCAATTGTTGTCAATGTAGATGCAAGGTAGGCCGCTCAAAAGCAAGAGCAATGCTGTCGAGGTGCACAAGTGTTCCCCGGTGCCTATTTCTCAGGGTGTGACGGCTGCGCCTTGAGATAAATGTCGTCCAACTTTTGGAACGTGCACCACATGTGATGTGTAACAACCAGTCACAGCTGACAGATATGTTAAAATTGATCAATCTAGTGTAGAGCTTCCCAGAGCTATACAATCTGTCCCACGGACAATATTTGAATTATACAATAGTATTATGTTATTTCAAAATGGTCACTTAACAATGTCAGGTGCAACCTGCCTCCACATGCCCTTGAAAGCTGGCACAAGAGTCGATACCCAGCACCTGACAGATGTGTCTCACGTTTGCCAGGCGGTTAAATCCGAGGCGTGTGTCCTAGGCCTGAGTGGACAAAGCCATCGCTGACAGCAGCATCATTATTATAAGAGCATTACTACGCTCTTACTAGGAGCAAGTGTCATAATGCAACACATTCTCACTCCCAGCTCGTCAATTACAGATGCTTGGTCAGTGGCCCTACGCTAGAGTCAGTTTCTGCTCATTATATGGATAGTGTCTTTTAAACGTAAACTTCCAACATAGCTCTACTTAGTTTTTAGGTTTACATCATTAGCTTTAGGTAACAAAACTATTTGGTTCGGCTTGGAAAATATCATGGTTTGGGTTAAAATAAGTACATTTGCCATGCCGGGAGCTGGGATTGCTGTCCCTCCCTTCAGGAAGTGAAGGCTCAGCCAGCAGCAAGTGGCGAGGTCCGGGCGAGGGATGCTGTAAAATAAATCTTCACCCTGGGTGTTTCCAAGCTGACCTAGCTGGTCACAGTGCACCACCACAGAAGAAATACACCCAGTGAGGGCCAGCCAGCGGTAGGCAGAGTTCCCGTGAGGGGATCCTCCTACACCGAGCCGAGCAGGGTGAAAGTGCACCGCTGTAAAAAAAAAAAAAGGATGCTCTGGATTTATAACATAAGACAAAATGGTGCACATGGCGGAATGGAATGGAGCACAATAATAAGTTTATATTGATCATTTTGTTTTAACAATAGATAGGATGACAAAATTGCAATGTAAGGTAAGTATATAGAAGGTAGTAAAATAATACTCTGAAGGCTCTGAAGTCTGAACCAAGATGTCAACTCTTCATTGCCTCCGACACTGTCAACAGCAGCTTCACACCTTCCATTCTGATCTTTCACAATAAAAGCCTTAGACATATACACACAAAGAGGAAACTCAACAAAATAAATGTTTAGCATTAGGTTTACATCTTAAGTATTGTCAAATAGGCGCTTTTGTTTATGACACTGACGCCATATCCTCGGCCATCGACTTGCCAGTCAACTCTCCTTACCGTCCCTCGTCATGTGATAAGTGAAATCTGACTCTACTTCTCTGTGCTGGGACTCTGCTACTGTACGGAGTAGATACTCTCAGTTTATAGTTGTAGCACCCGTCGTCCATACTGATAACAGAGTTTTTTATTTGATATGGCCACTGATATGCGTAAGTGTACTAAATGAGTTTTATTTTGTATAAAAAAAGAAGTAACGTAGTTGTATCTACTGATTAAGAATGACAGCTATCACAACCCTAAACACTAGACTGAGGTAGCAGATTTCATTGGATCAACTATATTTCGCTGATACAACATCAAAAGATCTTGAAATACAAAGTTTTATGTCAGTAGATAGAGGATAGAAGTAAGTATAAATATGAAGCCACAGTCCTCAAACCAGTCGACATGGTTCCACACACAGAGGCTAACCATTACATGCATCCAGACATCTGAGGTCACCAGTTGAACGTTATTGAATTTTCTCCTGTGACACCTGGGCACCGATATAAATGAGATTCTAACAATTACCCTTTCTGCATGGGCCCATCAATATATGGCCGTGGTATTTTGAGGTAAATGTCCTGCTGTGGTTTATTAAAACCTCTATTACCTGCTTCACTGTGGGCTACAGAGGGCTGAGCAGCCGTCTGTAGCCTGGCCGCTCAGCTCGCTGCTTTCTGCTGCTGATCTGGACTGAAGCCGCTACAGAGAGGGATTAGTAAACAGGGAGAAAAGAGGGAGGAGAGAGCTGCTCATATTCAGCGGCGTGAGTTGCCTGTAGTGCAGAGTCTGCTTTTTGAGGCCTACTGACATTATCAAATGGATTGACATTTCAAATATTTGCAGTGCTCAGCGGGTCCAAATGTGGTATAAGTGAACCATGGGCCTCCTCCTCGCCGCCCAGCAAGCCATGCATGGCCATTTCATCACAAGCACAGAAATGAGATCCAACAGCCTCTGCTTCCCAGACCTTTACAGAACAGACAATGCAATCTGAAGAGCAGGTACTTTCCTCTAAACAGGCCATTGCCCCACACCGGCTGCAATACCTCAAGTGCAAGGGGTGCATTTTGAAGCACGAGCACTGAATGATTAATTTAGGTCAGGGTGCTAAAGCGGCATGTATACTATCTCCTTTTAGCTCCAGCAGATATTCCTCATGTGCGCCTGAACATCTGCGCCCTGTTTGAGGTGACAATGTAGCACTAATCCACACAACCTTGGAATGAGGCTGCAGTAATGACAGCAAAGCCTGCGGTGTGTTTCCCATCTTTAAGCTTGTACAAAAAAAGCTGTCAGAACCACCTTAGAGTATATGAGAGCTGTGAAACTAATCTTGCCAAAACAGATTAAGCACCATGAGTGAATCTGTCCCAGTTCACCCGCATGAAAAGACATCTTTGGCAAAGATATTAAAAGAAAGCTAGAAATCCAGATAAGAGTAAGACAAGTGACTTGCCTCACTTGTGTAACACTCAAACAGAACACAAGAGAGCTGCTGATTGAGGCGTCTAAAACGAAAATGGTTTTGTTCTAAAGTTAGCTCAATGCTTCGTCTGTTGTCATATAATATAAGAATAAAACAGTGCTCGTGGCTGCAGCTGTCTCTCAGATGAGTTTTACGTGTTGTTTTCTGTGACTTCACTTTTTAATTTGTCTCTGGGGCTCCAGCATGAGACCATTTAACAGACCACGTGGTAGTGGTTCTATATTCGCTCAGATTCTTAGTTTTTACACGTTGAAAAAGAAAAACTTTTCCACTTTAGAAAGAGAGCACTGCTGCTACGTCACCTGTCAACCTCGTACTGCTGTGACAAAACATGATGTGACTTGGCAGCACTAACCAGTGTTCTGGAGGAGTCTGCACTATTCACCAAAGCATGTCAGCACGGGGCCTTCTTCAGGGTTTAAAGGGTAGGCTGCAAATGTTTCAAATCTATTGTAATACAACACTCAAATGGCGTGTGTACATTGAGAGAGTTATTGGTGATTGAAGCAATATCCTTCACAGATCCTTTTCCTCATTTGTGACATCAATCAACTCTGCACTTTAGTATGAAAATGAACCATAATATTTTTACATTTGCATTTTAGATTTTAGTGTCTTGTCGGAGCTCACCTGCCATTGTATCCCCAGTCTCCAGTACAAGTGTAGGAGGCCAAAGGTGCGCAAGGAAAAAGTGTCATATGAAACTCAACTGAATGATAACATATTGTGTTTAGAATAATAACACTTCAGTGATACATTTTGTCAACGCACAAGTTTTCCTCAAAATCACCATTCCCCTACGATTATGTTTTCGATTGTAAAGGGTCAAAATAAAGTCCCGCTGTGACTCGACGTCTATCAAACATGTTGGCCACGATGCAGGTTGAGGAAATGTTTGCTGGGCTAACAATAATGGAAGAAAGGAGGTTGCACTGACTTGCATTATGAAGCTCTATTCTGCAAAAATGTAAACTGGGCAAAGGTAAACTCAAAATGATGTGTTCAAATGAGATATGTTTTCACAGCAGCTTGTTTAACTTCCCAGTTCTGGCTCTAAGCAGTTTATAATACATCATTAAAACTACTAAAGCCAATTTTTTTCTGTTTAATCAAAGTAAATTAGGCCTGGCATTTGATTAAAATAGTTAATCACAAATTATTTGCACATTTTTTATCTCCTCAAAATGCACCTTCAAGGGAGATTTGCCAAGTATTTAATACTCTTATCAACAGGGAGAGGACAAATATGCTGCTTAATGCAAATTTATGTATATATTTATTTTTGGATATCAATTAACAACACAACACAATGACAGATATTGTCCAGAAACCCTCACAGGTTCTGCATTTAATATAAAACAATCTGCTCCAATCAGAACATGGCAAACTGCAGCCCAACAGGCAACAACAGCTGTCAGTGTGTCAGAGTGCTGACTTGACTATGACTTGATCCAGACTGACTGGGACTATCATAAAGTGGTCATGTCTGTAAAGGGGGGACTGGTGGGGACCCAGAGAACCCATTTACATCCACACATCTGGAGGTCAGAGGTCAACGGACCCCTTTGAAAAAGGACGAGAGTTTTTCCTCAAATTTAGCTCAAGTTTGGAGCGTTATTTATCCTCCTTTGCGACAAGCTAGTATGACCTAGTTGGTACCAATGGATCCCAGAGGTTTCCCTAGTTCCATGTGGCGGCACTACTGTTATTCTAGCTTTAGGACTGAGTCTGCTACAAACTGCAAAAGATTGAATTGCGTTAATGCATTGAAGAAATTAGTGGCATTAAAATGAGTGCATTATTATCTTGTTAACTTAACTTGTTAACCCTAAAGCAAATATTTAAATAAAACTACATCATATGTTTCCTAATAATTTGAACTTTATGTTTAATGCAAATAACCTGTATAGATTTTTCACAGATTACACTTATATCTGGTTTCTTGCTGTCAAAAAACTGAAGTCGGTAAGTCAGACTTGGATCGGAATCGGCCAAGAAAATTAAAATCAGTGCATCTGTAGTGGATCCGTGTTTTCCCTTTAACGGTTCTGTACAGTAATCAAAGCTGTCATGACAGAGGAGCTTGTCAAACACACCCCACCACTGTGTGCTGATTAATCCCCTATTAATCGGAGTGAAGAGAGGCTCTTCATCTTCCCTTGCCTCCACCTTTTGCTGTTTGTGGTTGATTTAATGCAACCTGTAATCACCTTTGGGTGAGAAGACAGGAAGAAGGAGTGAAACAGAGAGACAGAGACAGGAGAAAGTGTGTGTGAGTGGAAGTAAGTGAAATAGCACTGTAGTCATTAGGACAGAGACTCACGCTTACATTATTACACCATGTTCCAGTGAATAAATCAAGACATAGCCTGGTCCAAAAACAACAGGGTGCAGAGGAATCCCTCCATATATTTGTCCTTCACTTCAACTGTTGCTCTGTGACAAGGAGTCTTGCACAATTAATGCAATAATGTGAAATTAAACACCTTTACCCTGAGTGCTCATCTTTGACTAATGCATAAATTGGCATTTTGGTGCTGAATGAGACCCGGAGGTGTAATGGCTTGGATGGGGTTGATGATAGAGATTAGTCTTAACAGCAGGCAGGCATGGTCGGATCAGGCCTGGTCAAGGAGAAGCTCATCGTTAAATGCCGCCTCTGGTTTTCAAATGTCCTGCATTGTACATTTAAATGCTCCTAATGAGGATCCTTAAAGAGTGAGACGGTGTTATCTCCTCCCTCAGAGGCACCGCTGTCTCATTGTTCATGTTTGCCTGGCATGAGAGAAATCCATCAAATCTGTTGCCCCCCGGCTGTGGTATACAATTAAAATACTTCAAGACTGTGCCTGTGATTTATTCAGGAAATAAATGAGCCGTGCAGAGCAACACCTGAAAACAATTACAGCCAAGACTCAGAGTGTAGTGATAGTGATATCTGTGCAGTGGCAAGGTGGGGCTCCACTGTTCACCCTGGAGCATTCGTTCCTTTATTAATTTTCTCTTTTATTTTTCTACTTTCAGGTCTTATGAAACATGATTAATATATCACAGAAGGCTGCAAACTAGAAGGAAGCCAGACTGCTGCATCTGCCTGTGCTCATCTTTAAAAAAAAGAGGAATGTAATGGCAGTTTCTCTGCCTGAATGTTGTAGTAGACATACAGAGTTTGTTTTAGCTCTGATGGAGAATTTATATCATAAACAGAGTTTAAAGGTCCGTGTGAGAAATGAAGAAACAAAGGTCAGATGTCAGTCCACTGTTATGGCAAGTCAAATGGCTTTTTGAATGCACAGTGATACCGTGACGAGATCCTGAGGCCCATTGTTGTCCGTTCATCCACCTCCATCACCTCATGTTGCAGCAGGATAATCCACAGCTCCATGTTGAAGGATCTGTACTCAGGTCCTGGAAGGTGAAAACCTCCCAGTTATTACATGGCCTGCATACTCACCAGACATGTCACCCACTGAGCATGTTTGGGATGCTCTGGATCGGCGTATACAATGGCGTGGTCCACTTCCTGCTGATATCCAACAAATTCACACAGCCGTTGAAGAGCAGTGGACCAACATTCAGAGGCCACAGTCAACAACCTGATCAGCTCTGTGTGAAGGCGATGTGCTGTGAAGCTGTGTGTGATCCCCTGTTCAGGGACTAATACTGTAAATGTCTCAGATAAAACTGTACATTTTAGAGTGGACTTTTATTGTGACCAGTCTAATAATCTCAATAATCCTGCTGTCTAATCAGCATCACCTGTGAGGTGGATGGATTATTTCAGCAAAGGAGAAGTGCTCACTAACACAGATTTAGACAAATGTGTGAACAATATTTGAGAGAAATAGGCCTTTAGTGGACATAGAAAAAGACTGAGATCTTTGACGTCAGCACATAAAAAATGGGAGTAAAAAGAAAAGTCTGTTTATGTTTTTGTTCTGTATATTTTGTATTTTCACGTTTTTGATTTGGCATTATTTCTGAAGTTTTTACTTATGCTTCACGTATGTGTTTGCCTCCACTGAGGCAGTGGAAATGGAGTTTCCTCTTGTGGTGACACACCCTACAAAACAAAAACAGCAACTTCCTACTGATTATTACTGATGTTGGGCTTCCAAACTGAATTGATTTGTTTTATAGAAATGTCTTAAAGTTTCAGTAGACAATATTTTTGGCATCATTGAGTAAAATTTCCACAATAACCTTCAGGATATTGTCATTCAAGTGTTCTGGGAGAAAACTAGACTTCTGCACCTCCTCATGGCTGTTTGCAGGCCTTTTAAAAAATGTAGCCCGTGATGGGAGACTTTGGCTGCTCATTCAATAGAAGCAGCTGTCAATCACTCAGATTATTAGAGAATATTGTTATCATATTTGATCAGTGATGCCTAGTTTGACTGATCAGAGTTCATGAGTGACTGACAGCTGCTCAGAGACAGCAGCTTTTGGATTTATAAAGGCTTTAAAGGTACAGTGTTGAGGATTTGGTGGCATCCACCTGAATATCCCTCTGCTCACTCCTCTCTATCCAAAAACCCTTCACCTTGCTCAGAGGCCATAATGAACTTACTTTAGGAGCAACGGTCAGACAGGCAGGCGGTACCACGGTTTTGCACTCGGTGGCTCATGTTACTGCAGTTTCACAAGCATGTCGGAGAACTACAGTGGCCTTCAGGTAACATACAAACATGAAAGACTGTCTCTACAGCCAGTGTTTGGTTTGTCTGTCCTGGGCTACTGTAGAAACATGGTGGAGCAACATGGCGGAGTCTGTGAAGAGGACCCGCTCCTTATGTGGATATAAACAGCTCATTCTATGGTAACAAAAACAATTCTTAGTTTCAGGTGATTATACACTAATGAAAACATAGTTATGGATATTATATTCAATTTCTGCTAATAGATCCCCTGAAATGTTACATGCTGTTCCTTTAAACAACTAGAAGCAGCATTAATAATTCAGCCCATGAACCTCCCACTGATCTCTGTCACCCAGCTGTGCTGTAAATCTGAGCTGATACCTCATGAGCGTGGCGGCAGCAAGCCTGGCAGTGGCACTTGTGTAATCACAGAGGGTCCAGCGGGCAAATCTTCAGGCACCCATTCGTTAGCTGACTCAGCAGCCGTTTGGACAGGAAGCTGGCAGATTGGTCGGTTGATCTGGGGCTAAGCAATGAGGCGACCGAAGAGAAAGTGGGAGAGTGCCTCCTCCGTGATTAAAGACTGGAGCTCCCGACATGCATGATAGCCCCGTGACTCCTGTGACCCCGGCCCAGCAGAGATAAACTGATGGCTCTCCTTCTTCTCGGCCTCGTCCTCAGCTGCAGCCGTAACTCACCGGCCTCTGGTGAAACCCTTTAACAACTTCCCTCTAGCCTGTGCACCCCATCCCATCCGCATCACTCACTGGGCTGCAGAGGTGTGCAGGATGCTATATGAAAAGAAAAAAGAGAAACAAAAGAGGCAGAGGTTTCATATTGATTGCAGTGGGTAGACCTGCAGTGAACAGAATATAGATACAAGGTTCTACTCAGACAGCATTGCTGATGAAATAGAAATCCTTACAGAGGTGATGTTATAGAAGAGGAAAACAAATGAGGTCTGCTCAGAAGGTGATTTAGTATCATTTATTGGACTCATACATGGACGTGCAAAAGGTTTACACACTGAAGGAGGGTTTACTGTGCACATAGTAATGCCTCATGCATATCTGTCAAGACTTGTCATTAATTCAGACACAGTTGAGGAAATTAATTAGGCTGTAAATGTTGATCAACACAAATGACCAATGTCTCAGGGAGGCCATCAGTAAGCCATTCATCACCTGGTCCTGTGCTGCCCACTGCAGTGATCAGGCCCACACATCATTACTGCAGCTGACTCCGTGTGGTGAGCTATATGATCCAGTATGTAAATGATATCATGTTGTATAGGATATGCAAGTAATGTGGTAGGGCATAAGATACGTAGTGTTATATGAGGTGTGATATGGCAGGGAAAGCCTTTGAGATATTTTGCAGCCCAGTCACAAGGAATAGTGTCAGCGTTGTACGTTTCTGTAACCACGGATACACTGAATGTCCATGTTTTTGCATTCAGTCAGAGTAAGTGACGTAGTATATAGAGTGACCTTTATTGAAAGTTATATGGTATAACAAGTTAGAAATTCCTCTAAAGTTGTGTGGGAGAGGTGGTGGACAGGTCCACCAAACACAGGACTTTCCCCCAGGAGTCCCATGTCCCATGTGAAACTAAAATTAAACTGATTTACTCTTGTTATGTAAAGTTGCAGTCTACTAAGGGCAGTTTATTTATTCACGCTAGGTACCTAGTTACCTTGTTTTTTATGTTGCATTGTTATCTTGTGTTATATTGTTACACATTACATTCTTACACATTATGTTGTTATACGTTACATTGTTACATTATGATATTATATGTTTTGTTGTCATACATTTTGTTGTTATACATTTTGTTATACATTACATTATGTGTTACGTTGTTAAACGTTGTGTTGTTATATATTACATTGTTATACATTGCATTATGTGTTACATTGTTAAACGTTGTATTGTTATATATTACGTTGTTATACATTGCACTGTTATATGTTGCATTGTTATATGTTGCGTTGTTATGTTTTCTTTTTATACTTTGCGCTGTTATACGTTACATTGTTATGTGCTGCATTGTTATTTTTTTACATTACATTATTATACGTTGCGTTGTTATACGTTGTGTTGTTATATGTTACATTGTTATACATTAAATTGCATTGTTACACGTTGCTTTGTTTCATGTTGCGTTGTTATACTTCGTGTTGTTATACATCACGTTGTGACATTATTATCTTATTATTTATTATTATTTTATTCTTATTATTTAATCACACCCCTTAGCGTCACTTTATTTTTGGATTCAAAACCACTACAGTTGCCCTTGGAGTCACTTTAGAATTAGGAACAAAACCGCTATAGTTAGGTTTAGGAAAGAGTACATATTATGCTCATTTTTAAGGTTTGTACTTCACTACACACTGTGTTGTGTGTGTCATGTTTCAATTAAGGTGAAGCTCATGACACTAACAGCTGTCTCCTGGATGAAAGCCTTGTGTTTGTTGGACCCACCCGCCTACTGTGTCTCTTTCGCTCTTTAAACTATGTCATCACATGGAGCGTTTATTGTTGCTGTGGATGGGCCAACATTGTATTTAAAGGAACACCTGGTTCGTTCGCCTTGTTTAGCAGTGTCGAACACTGACAGTTGTAACAAAGCCTTGGTATTTAATGCCCTGGGGATGAGAATGGACTGTAGTAAGTTAACACAAACCCTGATCTTGTTTCTAACCTTAACCAAGTAGTTTTGTTGCCTAAACGTAACCAGTCATTTCACACATGAACCACATGGCATTGTGCATTTCTGTAAGCGTAATACAAGGCTGATATGAAACATATTCATGAAACATGTTATGATTCAGATCAGTGAGCTTGCTGGTCATTGTTTTTTGACCGAGCCAGGCTAGCCATTTCCCCCAGGTTCCAGTCTGCATGCTAAGCTAGGCTAACTGCATCCAGTACTTAATGCAATCTCGTAGAACTTGTAGGGGAGGACGAACCAAACTCCTCTTCCTTTCTTTTCTGCACATTTTCCTTCTCACAACTTTTATCTCTTAACAGTGTCAGAATGTCAGGTCAGCAATGTCAGTGGATTTAAATTAGCTTTGGCTGCAAAATCTGGTGAAAATCAGGGCAGTGCACACAGCTCAGGCAGTCAGAGTATATATGGAGTTTTCTGTCCTACTCCGTTAGCACCAGAACAAGTTATTACTCGATCAAGACTATTGTCCTGTGAATTGCTGTGGCGAGCTAAGTTAATACTTTAACTTCCATTTCAGTGGGATGACTGAGAGAAACACCCCTGGGCAATGTAATTTATGATACATGTGCTTTGAAGCAAAGTATTTGTATGTGTTTTTGACATTAGCTCTTGTAAAATAAAAAAAAAAAGGTCAGTATAAAGCTCCCTACAGTCGATGTATGAGCCTTGTACCTTGGTCCCATCCAAGAGGAACGCAGCGATGATGGAATAATGCATTATATTTTAGAGGGGGAGAGAGAAATGAACCGGTTTCCATACACTGACAAGTAGATTGTATGAAGAGGCACATTAAAGCAGAGTGAGAGCTGAAGCATTAGTAGCATTCACATTCTCCAACCAGGGCCCATATTTCCCCTGGAAATCAAGGCCGGGGCTCGTGGAAATGGATCACATCACTGTTGTTTGCTCATTGGACAGAGGGGAATTGAGCACAATGTTAACAACCACATCACCTTGCTCCTGTGTTTTTTTAAGACTTGTTTATGCAGCAGACATTTATTTTGGGTGGTAGAGTAAGGGGAGGATGATCCATCATGGGCTGCAGTTAATAAAATTACAGCTCACACAGGCTCGTACATCCCTTTGATTCATCACCGGCTGCCAGGGGCTTCCTGCCACACCCTATCAGTCTTTGCTACTGAAAAGTCAGAGAGAGACTTTGGGGAAATCAAAAGCAAAAAACAGTAATGGGATTTTGATTAGCGAAAGCTTTGCAATAGCGACGCTTCCCTTGATGTGTGACATTCATAAATGAGCGCTCATCTCCTGCCCAAGGCGATGGGCGGACACAGGAGCGACTGACTGGGAAGGCCGAGCTGGCTCGGCTGGCGTTCAATGCCCGCCATCATAGGAGGACTGGAGGAAGGTGGGCGAGGAGCTGCTGCAGCCTAGGGGTGACCTACAGGAGGGAATAGCACATCTGTAACAGCTGACAGGCCAATAAGGGCCCGACGTCCCATTATCATCAGCAGCAGGAGGACGCAGCACAGCATGACGTCTGCACAGAATCACACTCACTGAATTTCATATGCCGTGAGCAGCGGGGCAACTGCCGTGCAGCTGGTAATCAGTTCACCTGGTGGTTCTCTCAAAACCTTGTTTCCCTGCACTAATAAATATACCATGAACATGATCATATCTGGCCCATTTTATTTGTCAGTGAAATCAGCTGCAGAGAGCAGCAATTAGCAACAAAATACAGCAGCATAAAACTGCTATTAGTTTCTCACTCAAAGTCATGATCAGTTTGATAAAAAACGGGCAGGGACGACGGATGTTAAAAATACCATAATGGCAACAGCAGCATTTGTTATGAGTCATAATGGCAGCAATTGTCTCGTACAAAAATGAGACATGTAAATCAAGAATAAACAACAAAATGATGGAGAGGAGAGAGATTATTCAGCTCCACTGAACATAATGATCTTATATCTCTGCACAGTTCACTATCTTTCTCTCTGTGACGAGTTTGAGGGCTGAATCTGGTGCACTGTTTCTAGAAAGAGATGCTGCTCAGTCATATGAATGCAGTTCTTCAATGCAAACAAAACTACGCTCACCTCCATTGTAATTGGGTGGAGCAGTAAACTTTAGAGACAAGTACCTAAAAATGTGGTCAAATAAAAACCAAATGTATCTGCATGACTTAAAGAGCCAATGCAAAAACATGAAAGTCTCCCTGGAGCAGAGCCAGTCTGTAGAGTGTATGCACATGTGAGTGATGAAGCAAGAGAGCAAGAGAGCAGCAAGGAAGCAAGTAACGTTATCAACACCGACCCAAGCACAAAAAGTTAGAGTTTGGTGTGTCCATTCTGGCCTACTGCTGAAACATGGCTGTGCAACATGGAGAACTCTGTGAAGAGGACCTGGTCTGTATGTACTACAGTAAACGGCTCATTCTAAGGTAACAAAAACACGATTCTTATTTTCAGGTCATTATACACTACAGAAAACATACATATTAATATTACATTCCATTTCTGCTAATTAATCCCCCTAATTGTTACACACTAGTCCGTTAATAGAGGTTAATAACGCTCTGATCAGACAGAGCACATTTCAGTAGCCTGGGGAGGCTTGTTGTAATTGTGACAGAACTGTACTACAGGCTTGAGAACAAATCTTTTGTGCATGTAAATGTGAACTGCATAAACTCATCAGAGTGAAAAAGAGACAGAGCAAACAGGAGAGGACTCATCTGCAGCATTTGGCTGATCAATCACTGATCACCAAACATTCATCAACACAGTGTCACTGGTAAAGTAAAGTGAAACAGACACAGCGAGGAAGAGGCAGGTAAACATAAGTATGAGGAGACAGAACGGGACCAGAACCAGACGCTGTGGGTTCTTTGTTTAATTAATATCCTACAGTTTGACGTGATGAATGTGATGAAGTTAAGGAAGCTGAACTTTCTTTCCATTTTTGAATAACTAAAGCATAAAGACAGGCGTTACTACGACAGAGTAAAGAATAAAATGAGTTTGATTTATTTTTAATGTTGCTCCAGAGAATCACAAATAAGTCACGTTAATGTTGCCTTGCTGTCTCCATTGTCTAAGGAGAGACTAATTGAACCATTCCAGGTCTCCGATCCCTAATGAAAATCTCCTCGTTCCTCCAAGATAACGTTACGACGTAACACTGTAACTGGCAATTAACTTCATTAACTTTAACTTTACTGGCTGTGCTGTTGGGTAGTTAACATTACTATATCTAACTGAGCTTGAGCTAGCTAATGTTACAGAGCTTGTTACAGAGCACAACGTTACCTCTGCTCCTTGATTGAACTCCACATGGACTACCGACGCTGCGCTGTCCAAATGTCATGTTCAAGAACATCCATCTATCCATTGTCAACCGCTTATCCCGTAAGGGGTCGCAGGGGGGCTGGAGTCGATCCCAGCTGGCATCGGGCGAAGGCGGGGTTCACCCTGGTCGCCAGTCCATCGCAGGGCACATACAGTTGTGTTCAAAATTATTCAACCCCCACAGTAGATAAGTGTTTTTGCAAGTTTGACATTTATTTTTCATCTTGTTTATAATCACGTTAAATAATGACATGTCAAATAGACAAATACAACTGAAATTACAACAAAAATGTTTGTAATATACCAATTAATGGCCTTTCTGTGATTACTTCGTTGACAAAATTATTCAACCCCTCAGGTATGTACAACTTTTGTACTTAGTACAACATCCTTTTGCAACAATAACATCCTTTAGACATGAAGCATAGTTTGACACAAGTTTCTTGCAGCGATCCACAGGTATCTTTGCCCATTCCTCATGGGCAAAGGCCTTCAGTTCATTCACATTTTTTGGCTTGCGTGCTGCAACTGCCTTCTTCAAGTCCCACCAGAGATTTTCAGTGGGATTTAAGTCTGGTGATTGCGATGGCCACTCCAGAATCTTCCAGACCTTCTTTTGCAACCAAGCTGTGGTAGATTTTGAGGTATGCTTAGGATCATTGTCCTGTTGGAAGGTCCAACGTCTCCCAAGCCTCAGCTTTGTCACTGACTGCATGACATTTGCATCCAAGATCTCCTGGTAGTGAACTGAATTCATAATACCTTGCACACGCTGAAGATTCCCTGTACCTGAAGAAGCAAAACAACCCCAGAGCATGACTGACCCCCCACCATGCTTCACAGTAGGCAGGGTGTTGTTTTCTTTATAGGCATCATTCTTTCTCCTCCACACGTACCGTTGATCCATTGGCCCAAAAAGCTCCAGTTTGGTCTCATCACTCCAGAGAACAGCATCTCAAAACCTTTGTGGTTTGTCCACATGGTTTTTGGCATACTGGAGTCGACTCTTCTTGTGCGCCTGGGCGTTCTTGCAAAAATAAATTTCCCCACTGTGGGACTAATAAAGGAATATCTTATCTTATCTTATCTTGACATGTCCTGTCGTAGTTCCTCAGCTGTCACCTCAGCTGGGATTTTTCTCCACCTTTCGCCTCAGGTGTCGCACAGCAGTTGCAGACAGTTACCTCTTTCTACCACGCCCAGGTAGCGTTTCCACTGTGCCTTTAGCTTTAAACTTGCGGACTATGCTCCCAGTTGTGTCTCTTGAAATGTTTAGCCTCTTTGCCATCTTTTTATATCCATATCCTTGCTTATGAAGTGAAATGACCTCCTCTCTGAACTTTTTTGACCATTCCTTGGACTTCAGCTGTTTGACAACACCTGATGGAAACCTCTGTTCTTAAGAGTGGTGGACTAGGGGGGTTGAATAATTTTGTCAATGAGGTAATCACAGAAAGGCCATTAATTGGAATATTCCAAAAAATATTTTTGTTATTTCAGTTGTATTTGTCTATTTGACATGTCATTATTTAATGTGATTATAAACAAGATGAAAAATAAATGTCAAACTTGCAAAAACACTTATCTATTGTGGGGGTTGAATAATTTTGAACACAACTGTAGAGACAGACAACCATTCACACTCACACCTACGGGCAATTTAGAGTCATCAATTAACCTAAACAGCATGTCTTTGGACTGTGGGAGGAAGCCGGAGTACCCGGAGAAAACCCATGCTAACACGGGGAGAACATGCAAACTCCACACAGAAAAGTCCCAAGCCGGAATCGAACCTGCGACCCTCTTGCTGTGAGGCGAAAGTGCAAACCACTGCACCACCGTGCAGCCCCATGTTCAGGAACAGTCACTTAAAAATGAGTAGTAGGCTATTAGCAGTCTGATTAATAAAAAAGAGTAATCATCATAACAGAAACAGTTGCAGCAATCATCAGTACGATGCTGATGGATAGTGACTCACTGATTATGTGAAGGGATGACAGCGTGTATTTCCACCTCTTGACATGCAATACTAGGTTATGTTGGTAGATAGCAGGTAACTGCGACTATGGTTGACCAGTGGTATTTACTGTTAATTTACATGCAAATAAATGAATATTTAACAATATCGCACAATTATTATGAAATACTATAAGACTGTAGTAAATCCACCATAAATTTAGAGCAATTTATTAATCTTCTTAAAAACATTTTTTTGTTACATTTTTCAACTTGTCTTTACATCTGACAACAATCAATAAATCAAATTGACTGGCAAAAAATAAATTAAAATTTATCTCTACTGTCCGGACTGTATTAAGGCCATCCAATCATTTCATCCATCCATCCATCCATCGTCAACCGCTATCCCATTAGGGTCGCGGCTGCAGCTGGCATTGGGTGAAGGCGGGGTTCACCCTGGACAGGTCGCCAGTCCATCACAGGACACATAGAGACAACAACATAAGACAGACAACCATTCACACTCACATCCACACCTACGGCAATTTAAGTGATCAATAACCAAACAGCAGCTTTACTGAGGAAGCCGGAGTACCCGGAGAAAACCCACGCTTACATGGGGAGAACATGCAAACTCCACACAGAAGAGTCCCAGGAATCGAACCTGTGACCCTCTTGCTGTGAGGTGCGAGTGCTAACCACTGCACCACCGTGCAGCCTCAATCATTTCATCTGACTCGAATATAATGATTGGATGGGCTACCTGCCTAACTACCTACCTGCCTCTCTACCCACTTCACTGGAGGCCTTTACAAGCTGCTAGCTTGACAGCTGTGAGTACTAACCCCCCCCTTTTTATTAAAATTAAAATTTATTTTCCCTTTGGGAAAATAAAGGACTATCTTCATCTTCTTCTTCTTTAAACAGTCATATTTGAAAGTATTGGGCTACTTGCTGTATAATTTCATATTATTTCAGACCTCTGCAGACTCACTGAGGATCTTCATGTGTCACCCAAAGGGTTAACCTGCCGCTGTACTAGCAGTAGAAGCAGTAACCCATAATTTAGCTGCAGACAGTGTGATCGCACCTCACCTACCAGTACATACATTCGGTCAAATAGCAGCAGTGTTTTTTACTGCATCAGCCCGTGATAAAGCCTTTAATACTGTAGCTCTCGCTCATAGCAGAAAGTGCTACTATCATCATCCTGAGATATTAGAGAGGAGCTGTGTGAGGAGGTGAATGTGGCGAGGAGGAGAAGCCGGGCAGCTCCATTTATAGTCTCATTACTGGAGTGTCTCTGTTTCTCTCTCCGAGATGGCTGGAAACAGCTCCCAGCCTCTCCACACTCACTGTGCACTGAAACGTGGCGGAGTAGCCGACTGCCAGCGCCGGGATGAGTCGACGCAGACGAATCACGACTCTTTGTTCTGTCTATGTGTGAAGTTTAGTGGGGGGGGGCTAAAGGGGCTTACAAAGCATCGCTGAGGCTGGCCAGGTTGCATCCTGTACTGTTACTGATCAGTAACAGTATTCTGCTGCTGAAAGAGAAGAAGTGTGTGTGTGTGTGTGTGTGTGAGAGAGAGAGAGAGAGAGAGAGAGAGAGAGAGAGAGAGATAAAAGCAGATGAATAGATTTCCAATTCAAGCACTCCCACAGTAGCTCTGCTAATGACCTGGAGGGCTGTAATCCAAGGTGTTGGACATGGGAATGCACTCACAGGCCGCGGTGCCATGATCAAATCATAGCCCAGATGTCCCCCTCTCTCACTCCGCTCATATTCTTCGGAAACATTTCAAACAGCCATTAATCTCCATCTCCACCACTGACGTGCCATTTCTTTTTTCCCTCCAACTGCCTTTATTTTACAGAGAAGACAATATGGTTTTATTCTCCGCATAAGATTACACCCATTAAAAGAAAACCAACATTTCTATGAAGCTCAGCCTCGCTATCAATCCTGCTGTGGTACGGAAAAACAAAAACTATGCTAGTGAATATAACCTAGACTTTAAAATGCTCTTTGACCCAACAAACCCAGCACCAGTTCAGCTGAGCTGTGTGTTAAATCAATGCCCTTAAAAACATCATAAAATGCTGTGGTGGTCTGGATGAGTAACGCTACTAAATCACTCCAAGTGAATTTTATCCAAACAATGCTTGTTTGGCAATGATTTCAATATTTTAGTTACAAAATCAATGCATGAGAAATTGTATGTAATGTGAATTATTCCTTTGGTTCATCACAGTTTACTCAGGCACAGTAACAGTCACAATGTTACTGACACTGAGGATGAATTATCTGAGGTCTTACCTATCCATAGAGACCAGGATCCTACATATAGACCTGGTAGTTGTGGAGATTTGTGATTTATTTTGGGTATGTCTGTCTAGGCAAACCACACCTTCCAGCACCCTCAGGCTTCAGAGGTTAAGTGTTGTTTAGAGTTCTGTGATAAGTGGATATTTGTACGTACAGTGGACTTTACCATTTTGTCAACATTGCCTTGATACTACATGTTTGTAAGTACTTTTTGCTTTGGTTCTGACCTGGTTTCTTTTCTATTTGAACCAACACAATATTTGTAGTCTCTCTGTGTTTGCAGGCGCAAAAACTGAATGAGAGCTACATGATTTTCACCTTGGTAAACCTCCTATTCAACTCCTGAGAATCTGAAAAGATGTCGAGGAGAAGAAAACTACAGCAGCCAGATACTCTTGTCTCTCAGCAGGACTCCACCGAGCCCAGATCTCACCAAAATACCGTCTTCCCCCTTTCCTTCCCCTCTTCCTTCCCCCACCTCACCCTCTCCTGACTTGTTGCCATCTGTCTGCTTTGCTCTCTCTTCTAGCTACTTATCAGCCCTCTGCTCTCCAGAACAAAGCTGAGAGCTGGGAGTTCAAGATGTGGAGCGGGAAGCTGAATCTAGAGTCTGTAGTCTCTGCACACAGCAAATAGATTATTAATGAAGAGGAAGCATACAATAAATGCTCAAAAGATGAAAAGAAACGGTTTTATTTTATCAAAATGAGCTTTGCTGGTGAGATTTTGTCACCATTGTTTTTTTTCATCACCATAGACAAATCTGCTTCCTGTTTAAACCAACCACTACAGGTGATCTGAATACTGAATAACCCTCCAATCAGCTCATGCAGGTAAATGAACTGGGTGATGGGAAATGACAGCAAGCACAAGAGAAAGTACAAAGAACTCGTACTGATAAAGTCAACTGGTGTGTCCACTGAAACATCAGCGCCCAGCAGCACTGAAAGCAACTACCGAATGCCAGTGAGTACCATACAAAAGTAAAACGAAATTATTTCTATTCTGTTGCTATAATTTTAATGTCTATACCAAAATGTTCTGTGTTGAACATATTATAATGTAAAGTATTATAAATATGCATACTATTATAACTTACTTCTTTATTTATGAAACTTTTTGCTCGGCTGCTTCCCAGAGGAGCGTAAAGTGAACAATAGACATAAGGATCCAAAATGGAGTCCAATAGAGCCCAGACCGTGGATGTACAAGAGGTTGTGTCCTGTGATTTTACTCTGCATGTTAGTAAATAACCTATAACTCTAATAATCCTGTTGATGTCCTGCTACTAGCTCTACTAGCTACTGGCCGATAGCCGGTTGTTTGGGAACAGAGACGTTAATACATCCACCACGGTACAGGCTGACAGCAGACAGCCCATGGGTGGATTAGAACATAATAAAGTGATGAATTACAGTATAATTAGAAGAAGAAGAAGAAGAAGAAGATATTCCTTTATTAGTCCCACAGTGGGGAAATTCAGTTTTACACTCTGTTGTTCACACAGTACATATACATGCGTCAATGGAGAGATGTCAGAGTGATGGGGCTGCTCCTGACAAGCGCCCAGAGCAGTTGGGGGTTTGGTGCCTTGCTCAGGGGCACCTCGGCAGTGCCTAAGAGGTAAACTGGCACCTCTCCAGCAACCAGTTGGTCTTGGTCCATGGGGGACTTGAACTGGCGTCCTCTGCATCCTAACCCAAGTCCTTACAGACTGAGCTACTGCCGCCCCAACAATAAAAAATATTTATATAAAATAACAATATATGCATTATTACAGCCACATACAGTTAACAGGAAGCTGGTAGAGCCAGATCTGTGAGCGTACAGGGCGGTGCAGTCCTGTGGGTCTGATGCATGTTGATTTTGGCGAGGAAAATAACTCTGGACTCTGCTGTTAGTTCATTTTACTACTTTTAGGAGTGGAGTGTTCCTACTGGGAAGCTGATTTACCGAAACAACAAATTATCTGGGCTGTGGTTAGCACTCTCGCCTCACAGCAAGAGGGTCGCAGGTTTGATTCCGGCTTGGGACTCTTCTGTGTGGAGTTTGCATGTTCTCCCCGTGTTAGCGTGGGTTTTCTCCAGGTACTCCGGCTTCCTCCCACAGTCCAAAGACATGCAGTTTAGGTTAATTGATGACTCTAAATTGCCCGTAGGTGTGAATGTGAGTGTGAATGGTTGTCTGTCTATATGTTGTCTGTCTCTATGTGCCCTCTGATGGACTGGTGACCTGTCCAGGGTGAACCCCGCCTTCACCCAATGCCAGCTGGGATCGGCTCCAAAATGGCGAAAGCGCTACCGCAGCGGCGTCTAGCAGCTGATGTCAACAAAGCACCAGAGTAGCTCTGTTGTCAAAGAAGAATACTGCTAATGATAAATGATCAAATCTGCCAGTTGAAATAATAATAAAAGACCTTAATTTTCCACTTTCTCACTCAACATGAGGAATTATGTACAATCCATCCTTGACTTTATCCAAAAATACCTTGGTAACACACAGATCTTGGAGCTACCACTCTTGATGGGATAATGTGTCATATTCCTAACAATCAAAGGTTTATTGTTGATTGTTGATAAACCTGTACATAGAGTGACATTTACTATTCATGCTGGACACAATCATTTCTTGCCAAGATGTAATCTCCAGCTCTAAAGATGCAATCTCTTGAGTATTATTATATTCAAATAGGTCCTATAAAGGCTGTCACAGGCAGAGCTCTTTAGGTTGTGATTTACCTGCACTGAAGGGGGAAAAGTCCCACCACTAACGGAAAAGCATGAGGAAACAGAGCATGAAAGACAGGCCCTGCTACATTTTAGTGAGGAAGAACACCGGCACCAAAGCAACCTTGACCTTTTTGTTGACACCCTGTAAATTGGCCTGAGAGGTAATTAGGTGGATGATGGATGGCTTGCTCTTTTATTATGTTGATTCATCCACTGGATCTTAAACTGTCTGTCAAGGTTTCTTTTTCTAATGCTCCATCATGGACACTTTGAGTAGTAGTGATCTTTTATAATGGCTTTAATCAATGGAGGAAATACATTTTTGTGGGAGAAGCTGTTGAAGTTGTTGTTTGCCTGCATGTCGTGATATTTGACTCTGACCTGCCAAGAAAATATCTTCACCACTCTTTGAGGTTTTATTTGTTTTATAACACTGAATCAAAGTACCGTAATGTGGCTTCAGGCCGCACTTTTCAACTGAGAAAGATTCTTTAGTAAAAGCAGATCTCTACAAAGCAATCTAAATTAATCAAAATACACGTTTGCAAGTATTGACCTCCTTTAATCGGACGCTCATAAATCATCACTGGTGCAGCTAATTGGATTTTAGAAGTCACATCATTAAATATAGAGATAGAAGGCTCTATCTTACCTGCAGCGCAAAGCCGCACACAGTGCAATGAAACTGTCATTGCTAGTTTCAGACCAACGCAGTTGTCTTTGCCCATGTCTGTCATGTGGAATGAGGCACCACCCATTGCCCATGTTCTGTAAATAAGATGGATGTGCTGGTCTCAAAGTAAGGTGTGGTCAAGTACTTTATTGGTGCATTGCTATCTTGAGGCAGCAGAAAGCGATTGCGCCATTAACCAACGAAAGCCTGGTCTAAAGTCTAGCACAGTATTTTCCGACCATTTAAAGGGCTCATTATTCAGATACTAGCATGTCTACAGGTTCACAACACAGGTACACTCTGCTTGCAGCAGTGTTCCTCCTCCTCATTTAAACATAGCTTTAGTGCTAGAACAATGTTTGGTTACACTTCATTTACCAGGTCCCATATGGTCTAGCAGTTAGGATTCCTGGTTTTCACCCAGGCGGCCCGGGTTCAACTCCCGGTATGGGAACACAACTTTTCCCGAATTTCCCTCCGGGGATTAATAAAGGTTCATCTTATCTTATCTTAGTAACCTATTTGAAATTTCTTTGGAATCCAATATTTATTTCAAAATTTACTGTAAATTACTTTTTTATAAACATTATTTAATAATTATATGCTGAAATAAAGTATAATCGTTAAAATAGGGTTCTTAGGCTTGAGATGCAGCTGTGCACTGCTCTTCAAAGTTATTTACAAATTATTATCTGTTTATCAGCAGACTTGGAAATAACGCATATCAATTAACTTTGCATTCTTTTCCTGGACATGTATTACATATTAAATTAATTGTTAAATAATTGTGCCTTACTTTGTGCCCAGATTATACGCCGCTTAACTGCAAATGTGGAGTTGGACACATCCTAAAGGCACTTGCACCATACACTTGAGACCATGCTATAGATCATTTAAATGGGGCCCATACAGTTTAAGAGTATGTTACAGCTGCAGACCAAAAGACCTGTGAAAACTCTGAAGGATTTCCAAGCTTCAGAGGCTGAGCTGGAGAGACTGTGCAGTCAAAGGTTGGCTGAGGTGCGTCGCCAGTCTCAGCTTTATGGGAGAGTTACAAAGAAAACCCACTGTTAAAAACTAGTAGTATTACACTATAGAAGTATTGAGCTTTTTGGCCCTCAGACAAAATACATGTTACACAGCACTGCATCATTAACATGCCATCCCTGCTGTGAAACTTAAGATAAGATAGCACTTTATTGATCCCCAGGGGGGAAATTCGGGTCATCTTGCTGGTGACAGTGTGTTTTCTAGCAAGACAATGAGCCCAACATGAAGCTAAAGCTACACAGAAATGGCTAAAAGAAAACAATGTTAAGGTTATGAAATCACGAGTCCAGATCTCAGTCCAACAGGGACTACAAAAAGGTTGTTCACTCACAATCCCCATGCAAACCTGGAGAGTTCTGCAAAGAGGAATGAAGTATAATGGCAGCAAAGCTGATAGAGACCTGTCCACATAGGCTGGTTGTAACTTCTGCCAAAGGGGACTCTACTAAATAGTGAATTCACAAACAAGTATTTTAATATTTGTAATTATTGAGAATCTTGTGAGATTTTGAGGCATTTTTCTGTTGGGTATTTTAAGGCAAACTAAAATCTCAAAGGGGTGGAATTAGATTTTTGGGACTGTGGATCTTGTTTAAGCCTTTTTTTCCATTAAAACAACACAAGGGGTAAAAAATGGATGAATGAATACTAACAGCCAGTCTTCAGGTGTGACTCAATGGCCCATCACAGACCACTGTAATCCTGCTCATAACAGAGAGCCCTGCATTGAATTCCCCATGCAGAGATAGGCTCTGCAGCTCCGAAACTCAATAACAGACGACAGTGTCCAGTTTCCAGTAGTGTGGAAAATGAAGACTGCCTGTGGAAGTGAGAAAAATCCGCCGGCTGTCCCCTGAGCGCGCTGAGCCGGACGGGGAGGGCAGTGCCACTGTGGCGCCTGATAGCCGCCGCCTGCATTAGCATAGCGACAGGTTCCTCTCTGGGTCTGCCTCTCCGTCTGTCTCCTCGGTGCTTGTCAGTCTGCGTCTGTCCTCTGGGACAGCAGGTCGAGGCCTCCTCCAAGGTTAGACATGGAAAGACGGAGCTGACAGACATGACCCCTCTGCGCCGGGAGGAGCAGGAGGTTTTTTTTTTCTTGCAGATTTCTGAAATGTCGCCAGGATGCATGGTCCTGCCAACTGCTATGATTGAGAGTGGTACCCACCTCTGCCTTACTGTGTAAATGAGCTGAATTTATTTCTTTCCCGTCCCAACTTAAGTGTCATTTCAAAGATGCATGAGGAAGTGACCCCCAGCATAAACTCTCAGAAGAAGAGGGAGGGCAATTTCACCAAAGGGGAGGCAGAGCACTGTCAAGGTCAAACACTCTCCTCCATCTTCTCTCCCAGAGTTCATATATCTGAAATGGCTTGAATGTCCTTTTTGCATGTGGGCTCAATGACTCTCTCATATGAGCAGGGGGGGTAATAGGTGGATGTTTAGAGTAAGTACAGTGACATTTAGCTCATCAGGACATATAGTCCAAATGGGGCCAGCATATAGAAGGGATTAATCATAGATGGATTATTGAACAGGTGTACTGGGCAGAGGCCCGGGAGCCCAAGGAGTCAGGAGGATCCTTGGCCAGAGCCTTGGTTTGAAGTGCCTTAGCATTTCTTGATGGAAAGTCGCGAAGCTCTGTTAAAAGTGGAGATGTCCTAATCAATAGCAAAGAGATGCACAATTAAAATTTAAAGTGCTTATGATGACCTATAAAATTGTAAATGGCCTTGCTCCTTCCTACTTGTCTGATCTAGTTAAACCGTATACCCCAATCAGGACTACAGGACTCCTGTTTATCCCCAGAGTGAAAAAACGTCAGCAGGCCAAACATCCTTCCCTTATCGAGCACCATTCCTCTAGAATAACCTTCCTATAGACATCAGTCAGTCTGATTCTGTGGAGGTCTTTAAATCCAAACTCAAAACCCATCTTTTTGCTCTCACTTTCAATTAGGTAGTTGGTGCGTCTGTCCAAGTCTTAATGTATAATTTAAGCCTAGTAGGCCTGCCAATGAAAATATTATTAATTTTAAACTACTATCTCTCAATAACCCTCTGTTGTTTATGTCCGCCAAGTGTTGCTGTGCCAAGGAGGTCATGTTGCTCTGGCTCTATCTGTTTGGTGTGGAGAGGAGGTGGTGTTTCTCTGGCTCTATCTGATTGGTGTGGAGAGGAGGTGGTGTTTCTCTGTCTCTATCTGATTGGAGTGGAGAGGAGGTGGTGTTTCTCTGTCTCTATCTGATTGGAGTGGAGCGGAGGTGGTGTTTCTCTGTCTCTATCTGGTTGGCATGGAGAGGAGGTGGTGTTGCTCTGTCTCTATCTGGTTGGAGTGGAGAGGAGGTGGTGTTTCTCTGTCTCTACCTGATTGGAGTGGAGAGGAGGTGGTGTTGCTCTGTCTCTACCTGATTGGAGTGGAGAGGAGGTGGTGTTTCTCTGTCTCTAATTGATTGGTGTGGAGAGGAGGTGGTGTTGCTCTGTCTCTATCTGGTTGGCATGGAGAGGAGGTGGTGTTTCTCTGTCTCTATCTGGTGGGGGGGGGGGGGGGGGGTTTTTTGTCTCTTTTTTGTGTGGGGAGGAGGTGGTGTTTGTCTGTCTCTATCTTGGCATGGAGAGGAGGTGGTGCTGCTCTGTCTCTATCTGGTTGGCGTGGAGAGGAGGTGGTGTTGCTCTGTCTCTATCTGGTTGGCATGGAGAGGTGGTGGTGTTTCTCTGTCTCTATCTGGTCGGTGTGGAGAGGAGGTGGTGTTTCTCTGTCTCTATTTGGTGTGGAGAGGAGGTGGTGTTTGTCTGTCTCTATCTGGTTGTAGTGAAGAGGAGGTGGTGTTTCTCTTTCTCTATCTGGTTGGAGTGAAGAGGAGGTGGTGTTTCTCTGTCTCTATCTGGTTGAAGTAGAGGGGAGGTGGTGTTTCTCTGTCTCTGTTTGGTGTGGAGAGGAGGTGGTGCTGCTCTGTCTGTTTGGTGTGGAGAGGAGGTGGTGCTGCTCTGGCTCTATCTGGCGATGCTGAGAAGCTAATTGACATCCAATGTCTCATATAATTATGTTCACATTATATCAGAAGAAGAAGAAGATCAACCTTTATTAGTCCCACAGTGGGGAAATTCAATTTACACTCTGTTTTTTTTTTTTTTTTTTAACTTATACACGGTACATGCAGACCTGAAACACACATACATGCATTAATGGAGAGATGTCAGAGTGATGGGGCTGCTCCTGACAAGCGCCCCGAGCAGTTGGGGGTTTGGTGCCTTGCTCAGGGGCACCTCGGCAGTGCCCAAGAGGTAAACTGGCACCTCTCCAGCTACCAGTTCACACTCAGTTTTTTGGTCCATGTCGGGACTTGAACCGGTGACCCTCCGGTTCCCAAGCCAACTCCCTACAGACTGAGCTACTGCCGCCCCATATGTATTAATTTTTGTCAAATGACTTGCCTATGTTGTATTTTCATTGTGTTGTTACCCTGTACACACATCTATCTATCTATTGCATGTCCTCATGAAAGGAGGATCCTTCCTTTGTTGCATTTGTTTAAGTTTCTTCCATTTTCTCCTTTTTCCCTGTTAAAAGGGGTTTTTAGTTTTTTGGTTGGGAAGTTTTTCTTATGTAATGACAGGGTCATGTTGTAAAGGACAGAGGGTTTCATATCCTGTACAGACTGTAAATCCCCCTGACGCAAAACTGTGATTTGTGATTTTAGGCTATAGAAATAAAACTGACTTGACTAAACAATGACCACAAAGAGACGTAAAACTGCTACAAAGAGAGAAAGCAAACACCAAAAGACTCAAACAACAAGACGAAAAACAAGTCTTTGTCTCTCTAATTAGAGTCGATAAGGCTGCGTAGTCTCGTCTAGACTCTTTCATAATCAGGCTACAGTGAATCAAAGTGGACAACCTTGTTTCCTACAAAATTATGCTCCCATACAACTAAACTGCATTATCAATTAAGTTTCAAGGGAAACATATTTATTCCAGGATTACAGCTGCAATTTTTAACCTTCTGTCACATAGAAGTGGTGTACATCACCACTGTGTGTCAGTTTGTTTTAATCATGAATCAGAAATATTTTTTTTACCATTCAAGAGAAAAATGATCAATAATCCCTCCAAAATACCATATTAAAAGACCAAGACCTTGACGAACACCATAGAGAAAGTCATGCTGTGATTTGGGATCAGGTGGAGAACTTATGTTGTGTTAATTGATCAGAAACCCCCTTATACTCAGTGTATCTAGTAAAGCCATCCATCCTCTGAATGCTCCATGTCTCTAGTTTGTGGCTGTAAAGTCTCATGAGGCTGTGATTATCCTAGAGGTCACCACAGATCAGTTTATACAGGCAGGTCAAGTTTCAAAAATATGATCTCATTATATGAAATGGCTACAATGGGGACTAACATCACCACACATTAATACAATTTGGCTCGTTTACTGAGATGGTTTGGACATGTCCAGAGGACAGATAGTGAATATATTGGTAGAAGGATGCTGAGTTTTGAACTGCCAGGCAGGAGGCCTAGAGGAAGACCAAAGAGGAGGTTTATGGATGTAGTGAAAGAGGACATGAAGGTAGTTGGTGTGAGAGAAGAGGATACAGGAGACAGGATTAGATGGAGGCAACTGATTCTCTGTGGCGACCCCTGGAGGGAAAAGCCGAAAGAAGAAGAAGAAGAAGGCTCGTTTTCTATTTTCAAATAGGCAAAACTACGTTTTTTGCCCAAGGTTGCATGTGATTATTGTAAAGTGGGCATGTCTGTAAAGGGAAGACTCGTGGGTACCATAGAACTCATTTTTATTCACATCAGGTCAGAGGCCAAGGGACCCCTTTGAAAATGGCTATGCCAGCTTTTCCTCACCAAAATTTGATGGTTGGTTCCAAGGGATTCCTTAATTTTCCAATTTCTTTGAGGTGAGCCTTTCTTTTAGGTGGCTAAAATACGTATTTGTACTGTCCCCGTCCATAGCACTGTATTGCTTTGCTTCGCTGTGGGTGCTCCTAACTGTTTCTTCAAGTTGGGGGTGTGCCAAAAGTAATCTACTGCAGGTAATACACTGACTATGGATAAGTACCTCATACAGCCCCACTTCAACACCCAAAATATCTCTTTAAAACTGCAAGTATCAACCTCATAGCGATGCTAGTGATACATCAGGGGATCATCATTCAACCCTTGGGATCATGGGTATCTGTACAATATTTCACAGCAGAGATTCTGAAAGCAAAGGTGGAATCGTTAACATTAATGATGGGCTCTGGTGTTGTGCATGCTCACTCACTGACGTGGCTTACTGGGATACTGGGTTGTCCAGAAAAAACACTACAGGTGACCCTTTCGCCTAGAATCATCTCTCCTCCTACTAATCTTTATGTAGCAGGACGGTGAGAGCAGGGAGCACTGGTGTGATGAGACCAGTGGGGACTCAGCTGTTATCCATCCACTCCGTCTTGGCATGCCGATCCCAGCATGCACATGGGATGCTAATCTGTGGGAGAGGGCCAAGTTTAAATTAATCCAAAAGAGGACCAAAAAAACTAAAATAGACATATAACCAAGTAATAATGACATATAAATCTGAATTAAACGTGGAGACATACTTTGATACATCTCAGGCAAACATCTGCAGGACTGCTACAGGAGATAGATTTGAATAAAGGAATATCATTTTCATCTATTATTTGATGCCATAGCGGAAGAGCCTTTGATGAAAGTATTGTCTTCAGTTTGTCTAACAGTCCCTATCATGAGTATACTGAACATTGCAACACACAAATAGAGGAAGTGAAAGGCAATGTACGAAAAAAAACAAACTAACACAAAGTAATCCAAACTAAATCCAGGGACCGGAGGCTGCATATGATTCATTTTGAGTTTTTTTGAAACAGCTTGACAGATGTTTTTTTTTTTTTTTTTTCACATCTGAGTATCAGAAGCAATGGTGCGCTATTCTTTCCACACTGTCAGTTTAGCCTGATAATATTTTAAATTTAACACTGAGTTAACAGCTTGGCATACAATCACTGTGTCAACAATTATTCAGCACATAAAATATTCCTCTGGCAATTACATCCGAATATGAAGAAGTGAAGTCAGCACGCCTTATAAACTCCTTTGGCCTGTGCCAAATGGACTGTTGTACTGGCAGCAGCCCAGTGCTGTGGGACACTCCAGCCTGTTCACCGTGCACACACACTTCCTGCTAAAGAAACTGCACACCTCAGCTGGCTGACTAATGAGAGAGCTCTTTGACTAGCTTGGCCAGCGGAGCGAGACAGGAGGAGGACAATGGGCCTGCAAATACATTTGTTCTTTAGTGGCACATCATTTAAGAAAATGCATTGCATTCACTAATTTTGTCATATTTAAAATATTCACTTAAAGGGGACCTATTCCGCTTATTTTCAGGTGCATTCTTGCATTGGGGTTTCTGTTAGAACAGGTTTACATGGTTCATCGTTCAAAAAACTCTATCCTCCCGAAAAGCTCAGTGTCCTCTGATTGGTCAGCTGGCCCACTGTTGTGATTGGTCAACTGAAGCAAACTCCTCAGCTTTTTTTTTTTTTAGGGTGTGCCAAACTAGATATTATGCAAATGTGTTACTTTACCACAGTACAGAAGACAAGGCGGGACTTCAAGCAAGGCATTTCATGCAGTTCAGGAGCAGTTTGTTTCAGGAGCAGTTGTTTCTACGGGGAAACAAACTCAGTTTAGTGTAGACTTTGGGCTTTTTAACCTTGCTGCCCTTTTACATGCACAAAAATCACAAGAATATCTCACACAGTAAAGGAAAGGGAAAAAGCACAAAAGCATTACACTTCCTCTTTAAGCATAAATAGAAAACTGTGGTACTAGCTAATCTTGCTTTCACTAAATGGCAGAAAAAAACATCTTCTAGACTCAAATCTGCACTTATCAATATGTTCATATCAACAATGGATCAAAAGACTATGAATACTTTGAATGGGATGGCTCATAGTGACAAACCCACGGAGAATCATCACAGACTCTGCAACTCCCCTCAGCCAGAGAGCCAGGGCTTTTTCTCAGGAGTTGGTGGAGACTAAAGTAGAGCTAAAAGGAGACAAATATTGCCAGGTGATCATAAACACAACTTTAAATTAATGCTAATGTTGCTCTGTCTGTTGTTCGTAATGTATTGCGCAAGCTATTGTATGCTAACATGACAAAGTATTTGTGATATTACTCACAAGTTGTTAAGACATCTGCACAAAGCAAAGCCAGGTTATTCCCTGACCTCCTGTATGAGGATGCATCACAGCCAGGCCTCTTCATTCTATGCTCCCTCTCGCTCCACTCGTGTTGTATTGGCTTGAATATTGCACAAAAACTGGTGAAGAATTGAAATCTTCACATTTGGATCCCGCTCCCAACCTCCAGTCCTTCGACAAGGTGTCAGTGTTTGAGGCGCCTCCGCCTCCTCCTCCTCCTCCTCCCCTGCACCATTGCTGTTAACTGCCGTCCGCTGCCACTTGGGCAATCTCATTCCTCAGACAATCAACACTTGACCAGATGGACGTGAGGAGTGGCCACTCTGCTCCATCACCACAGATTGGATACACAATGGACCACAGCGAAGGGAAGATTTAAAGAGGGCATTGTCATCTCATGGCGGTATTTGTATTCAGAACTGTAACTGCTTTTTTATATACATTTCTGTGATTTGGCCTTGTGTGAGAAAAGCAGCTCTGTGATGTCTTGCACAGCTTGTGATCATTAGTCTTACTGATGTGTAAAGAAAGACTAAAGGTGGAAAGAATCCAGCTCACTGGCACTCTTTGCAATTCACCATATTGAAGTAAATAGGAGTACCTTGCAGGCAATCTGCATTCCTCTCTTCCGGTAATGAATCATACCCTGAAAGACTCTCTTTTTTATTGTCAGTAGCCGGTGAGATATGACTATGGGGTGTGAGATTATTCCTGTGGCATTGTCAGTGTCTCTCCCCTCCACCGATCTCCAGCTGAAAAAAGCTTTTCTCACAAGCCCCATTCAGGCAGAACAAAGCAGGGCACTAATCATTCAGAAATGGCTTGCGCTGTCCTCGGGGATCTGACAGGGCTCAATGCAAAATCTGTTCAAAGAAATAGTTTTGGAGGCACCGCCAAAGGTCAAGTAGATGGATTAAGTGATAAAAGTCTGATGGGATAGAAGTCAACTACACAAAAGCAATATACCTGGGGTGGAGGCCTTGTCTCCTCGCAACCTTTTCGGAGTCCCTCAAGAGGACAGACAGGCACCCAAATGAGAGCAATCCAGTGTGACTTTAACCAAAGCATTCTGCTACTCTGAGTTCATCAGTAGCAAACTAGATTATTTTATAGGTCAGCTGATAAGACTTTGCTAGGGTGTTTAGAGTGTCTACGAATAACAGTCCCCCTCCTGGTCTCCTCTGAGCGGCCTTGGTGAAGGATGGCGTGAAGCCACAGGTGAGGAGGAGGAACACTGTGCTCTGAACATCTTGCCTCTTACAGCTGAGCTCAAGAGCACAGTTAAAGCAGGTCAAGTTGCCAATTAGAGCAAATTTCTACATGATGGAACCAGTTGCATTACAAACTATTCAGTACATTCTAGGGTCATGGAAAAGTGCCATCTTTTTATTTGTGGTGCGAAAATTGTCAGAGGAGGCAGACAGAGCCCTTTCTTCACCAACACTACACTTAAACGATAATGACAGTTTTTACAACTTGGGACTTATTTTAGTGCCAATCATTCCCATTGGTTAGAGTAACTTGGGAATCTGACAACACAGAAGTGTTAAGTAACAAGAGCACTGAGGTGATCAGACATCAGATCAGGTTTTAACCCCTTGAGACCTGCAGGATTGTCTCCTTATGTAGTCAGAGGCATCAAGATAACACTGAGACTGTTTCATAACCAGTTAAAGTTCCTTGTAGTGACTGAAAGCTTCTGTCCAAACACTGTTTCCGATTTGAACCTCATATTGTCAGTCGAAGCACCGAGTCTTTTCCACTGCATCCTTATACACAGAACACAGGTGAGGAGGCTTTACAGGCATAGTCCTGTCTTCAGATGATACAACTGTCAACCAAACTAAAATGGAAATAGGGTGATGGTTTTTCTTTTGGAAAGGAGGGCAATGCAAAAAGCAGTATTTCTGCACTTTCTAAATGCTGAACGCTGACGATGTTGGCTGAACTGACTCTTCTTTTTCTGTCATCCACTGTATTTGCCTGTACAGCTAACAGATGAAATCCACAGCTGAATGCAACAAGTTGAAGACATACACATACATCACTAACTCACCGGTACATTCACCGGTTCATGGGACATTTCTCCACAAAGATCCCACAGAATCACCCGTCTCAGCTTTGTCTCACATAACCACAACCTGGATTGAAGCCTTTATTTATGCTTCAAATAATTTTTTTCAACACAAAGTGTGAAAAACCAACAAAACAAAAAGGTTGATGCCAAATACAAAAGCACAGACTTAAATGTTTATCAATATTTTGCAATCAAGTGTGCTGCAGATTTTTATCCATTGTGTTGCCTAATTCAAACGAAATCAGTGGTCTGACATCCAGCTCGCCAGAGTTTCATGATGAACTCAAAATATTTTTATACTTCTCAGCTGGTGGGCTGGCCCTCGCTGGGCGCCTCATTTGCTGCACCGCGACCGAGGTCTGCTTGGATAGGCCTGACCGTGACCCCTTTCCCGGACCTCACCACTGCCCAGGGCTGTTGAGTTGGCAATTGAATATGTATGGTGGATCAAAACAATTCTAATGCTTCAGATGGGCCAAACTACATTAATTAAAACTTAATTAAAACAAAATAACTAAAGAATAAGGCAACAGAACTACTTGGTTAGGATTAGGAAAAGATAAAGGTGTGGGTTAATGCTTTTACTTGTAAACTACTTAACATTAATGAAGTACATACTGTACATTACATAACAAAAGTATGGTAAAATAAGTCAATGCTGACTTTTGGCTTCTTCGTGGGACATGAACAGCGGTCTCCTGGGGAAAGTACTGTGTTTGTTAGATCCATCCATCCATCCCAACATAGTACTCCATACAGACTATTTACTACGTCACCTGACTTCTCCCTTTGCTGCCATCATAGTTACAATGACCGCTAGAGGTTGGCATCTTCTTCCTCTATTCGTTTCAGTGATCAAATATCTGAATAGATGATAACTTCTTCTTCTGAACCTATTAGTAGGTTTAGCAGCCACCTTCTAACCCATGTCTATGAGGGTGATAACCGCTGAAAATGCTCGTTCAATCAGCTGATAAAATATAGTCTCACGGCAATAATATAATCTATGTTATTTCTGTGACTAGACATGAAGTTCATGATGCTCAGCACAACGTTTAACAATGTATTTTTCATGCTTTTTTCCCCGAATGTCCAACAACACCTGATGCAGGTGTCAATTTGCTATAGTCTCGTACTTAAGTACGAAAGTTATGCAACAAGTAATTCAAGTTTGTACTTGTGGTTTCATACAGGACACAAACACCAGTCTTTTGGATGAAAGTCATGTTTTTGACTCACCCATCCACCCCAACTTCCTCAGTACATGGTGTTCGCCACTCTTCCCTGTTCACAATTACATGGCTTACATACAAACTGATTTCATGCTGACCATCACAAAAAAATTAAACTTGTGTCTTTGTACACAAATCAATACATTAATTTAGTGACACAAACTGCTGACACACAACTGGGCTGACAACATTAAAAAAAGATGACAGAATACTACTACCTGTACATTTACTGTCTGCTCCCTCGGTCAGACGATAACAACAGATCACTGGTCTGAATTCCTCATTCGTAAGTGTGTGTGTGTGTGTGTGTGTGTGTGTGTGTGTGTGTGGGGGGCGATCTCTGGTTTCCCACTCTTGTCTGCTAATGAATGCTGGTGGAATGAGGAGCTCTAATGGAATTACACTTTAATGATGTTTGCTGTTTTTACGATGTTAATTAATTAGATCAGTGTAATCTCCTCCCAAAAATCTTCCCACGTGAAAACCATAAGCACTGAACGGCGCTGCACCCGGCCCTCAGCACGCCATGAAAAGCAGTGATGGCGTACTCCCTGAATGAAGCTCTCTCCCCACGGAGGATCCTCAACTGCTGGAGACGTTCACGGACCAATTATCGGATGTCTCCGAATGTGTTTTAATTTAAATCTTCCACTCAAAGCTCCAGACTCAACCTGCTTAGGGCATCTCTACAGCACAGCACCTCTTGAGTTTGAGAACTGCACACAAATCCACTTTCAAATGAGGTCTCACTAAGCTTTAACTGTAGCTTCATGATGTATGTTAGCTGCCAAAATCCTCAAGACGTTTGAATTTATCATGTAAAATGAATTTCTAATCATTTATCATTTGAATTTATGA
The DNA here is from genome assembly GCA_947000775.1 of Pterois miles. Lineage (NCBI taxonomy): Eukaryota > Metazoa > Chordata > Actinopteri > Perciformes > Scorpaenidae > Pterois > Pterois miles. The sequence continues at coordinate 59,450 of CAMQGK010000199.1, read as the reverse complement.
AAGAATATGTGAGTAATGGGAAAGGGAAGAGAAAAAGGAGGGTTAAATGACTGGATCGTAGATGAGGAAATCAGCCCCCAAAAAAATCAGTGACACATATTTGGTCCTAGACAAGGACTCCTATCGTTACTGATATTTTGGAGAGCTCCAGAGCTCTGGGGGAGAATTTCTGGGTCTTTCTTTCTATGTTTGTTGAGTTTATTGTTTGGTGGGCTATATAACAGAGCATACCTTTAAAATTGCATTGGCCCGTTTGACAGAAAATGAAACTTTCTGATGATGATGATATGCAATTTTTACCACCAACAACTTTGTAAGTAATAAACCAATCTTTGATTGTTTTACAGCGCCTCACATGATGTGTACATTCATGAATTCATTCATTCCTCCTCCACTCAGAGTATATTAGCCATGCTAGCGGCATGGCTCTAGTGGTAGCAATGTCAGTCTATTGATCCACAATGAAGTTTGGTACAAACATTCACAATTCACTTTGACTAAGTACCTGCAGAACATTCACATCAGCCTCAGTTGTACTTTGTGTTCACTAATAATTAGCCAATGTTAGCAGGCTAAGATGCTATAAACATCATAAATGTAAACATCCTAGTAAACATTATATCTGTTAAACATCACCATATTAGCATGGTCATTACGAGCATGTCAGCATGCTGATGTTAGCTTATAAGTTATAGCACTGCTGTGTCTATGTACAGTCGCACCAACCTGGTCTCATGGCAAGGCATACAAATACCACATTACACAGATACTCTGTGTGCCATAAGTACACATTTTTGCCTTGTCACGTCATTTGTGTGGCACGTAAACATCTGCAGTTAGGTTAAGGTAAGAAAACCACAAACTTAGGTTCAGACAAGAAAAATATTCATTTTGGGCAAGAGAAAACATTATGGTTTGGCTTTAAATAAGTACATAAACGTTCGGTGTTTGCTGGGCGCATCCACCTGCCCATCATAAGTGGTCTTTTTTGTATTCTATACTAACTCTTAGCATAGCATTTATGGGCGGATGCATTTACATGGCAGTCAGTACAGGATACCTTGCATACAAATGACGTGGAAATCAAGAAAGGTGCATATTACACTAAACACCTTGCACATTATCTTGGCATTTATACACCATTTTGTGCAAACAGGTTCTTAGTCTGGTTTGCAATGAGCGCAAATTTGCATTAGCCGCCACCATGTACTTGTATGCGTACATAATTCTTGAGTCCTAAAAGATGGTGCAGCTTACATATAGGGCGCAGCACTAACCTACACTGACAAAAAGGAGCTGTCTGCCAAGACCAATGATGCCTCCGGCAACAGTCTACAACAAATGATTCATGAGTTTGGCCGTGGAACGTGGATCTTTTAGAATTTCTGTTTCTGTGAGTGTTTTTGTTCGAGGTCGGTCCCACTGCCACACCTCCTTTTTGCTAGTTGTTATGAACATAAAAACACGCCTTCATACCCACACACTTGACCTCCATGCCAAATATCAGCCTCCTAGGGTGAAAACTGTGGCCGCCCGGCGGGGAAATTTTTGTGGCCCCACTAGAGGAGTGAGCTGCACCTGGTCGTCGCTAAATATGTTCAAATTGCATACATGTGTACCGATACCATAATTAAGAGAGAGTGAATCTGAAAGGTAAAGTAGATAGTGGAACTCCATGTAAATGATTTGCAATAAAAATGGTAGGTCTACTATGATAAAGGTAACGTGGTAAAAGAAAAAGTTATTACACAGAATATGTGGTGGAGCTAATTCCAACTACTCTATACTTTAGACTGTTGGATAGTTTAATCTATAACATGCATCATATTTTATTAACTCATCTTATGTTTTGCATGTAAAATTTTAATGTACAAAGTACCTTTTAAGCAAAGCTGTCAGATATTTTTTAAAAAGTACAATATTTACAGTACAGTAATTAAGGAAAAAGTAAAAATAACCTATTTATTACATTTCACCACTGAGTGAAATAGCATCCATCTACCTCAGAGTAGAAGATTGCCTTATAAATTCAGGCTCACTGAGCATTTAAAAAGTGAAGAAACCTGTAGTACTCAGCTACGGTATATAGGGAAGCACTGTAAAGATGACACTGACTTCACTGTGAGAAGAAGGCCTTCACTTAGATGTCTTAATTTTATCTGCATGCATTATTTGTTCTGGGTTTTTTTAAACACTCCCTAGATAAATTTGTCTTGCTTTCAATGGTCGCCTCATCAGATATCAAAGAATAAATGTGATAAAAGGATTGACATAGCAGCTTTCTTGGCCCTGAAACACTGCAGCCATTCATATAGTGTGAATATACGTACATATGCATAGTGATTCATGGTCTCCTGTTTTCAATTTGCATTTACAATGCAGCCATCAAGTAGATGGTCACCCAGGAAAGTGAAATATCTGCCCCTCGTTCATGCAATTGACATTGCGAGTGCTGTGCCAAGGCAGGTGGAAACAAACACTGCAAATGAGAGAGTCACATGGTAAGAACGACCTTGCTTTATGACTTAAGTGCTTCCCTCCTTCTCCTGTCTGATCTGCCACTTCCATCTATCAATCTAATGATGTGGCAAAGGGCCAGGTTAATCAAGCTCAATTACTTTTACTCTCATTTGGGATTGACAGTGATGCAGCACTGCTCCAGTTGCAGCAGGTTTAGGACTGGGCAGGCTTCAGGGTCAGGATGTTGGACAGTTGTCTACAACGGAAAGATGTATTTTGTATGTTTAGTATGTAGCTTCTTGAAGTAATCACCGATACCTAAAAATAGTCTGAAGTCAATTTACATTGACATAGAACAGAAAAAAGCAGAAAATCCTCACATTGACAAAGCTGGCGTAGGAATGTTTGTCATGTTGCCCTCCAAGCAGCAGAGGCTACAATATCCTGACTTGTCAACTAGTGCACTGACTGTTCAGGTTTGCCTGTTTGGAGCAGGCTCCCGGGGTGGGGAGGCGGATGGGTCCAACAAACACAGGACTACCATACCATTAGTAGCCTTTCTCACTTACAATACCATATTCACACGGATGCCTTTACACTGCTGTCAGTACAGACTACATGGCATAAACAGGTCATAAGTCATAAAGTGATCTTGAGTCTAGATGTTTTTGTCGAAATAAAGCAGAAAGCAGTTTGTGTAGTGTTTTATTTAGTGTTGTATTCTGTGGATCTGAAGCTTTGTCAAGTCAGAGAAAATAACCCTGGTGATTTCCATTTTTTCACCAGACAGCTTGTGTTAGAAAGATGTGTGTGTTTACCAGTCAGGGAGGATCTAATGCAAAATGTAACCGAGTTGCATTATTGAAAATTAGGATCCAGTGATTTTTAAGATTAAGCCTTGGGACTACTACTACTACTACTATTACTACTACTTCAGACTTAAAGCTATCTCAGCTTCTGTTATTTAGGATTTTGAGAGTCCCCAACCTTGCCCAACACTTGATATCTCACGATCACCTTTCTATCATAGAATCTTTCAAAACTCGAACAGTTCACCTGACAGAATCACATTTCGTGTTTGACTTGAGTCTTGGCAGCTTCATCTGGTCTTTTGATACATAAGGATCAATGTGATTGTTTTGTTTGTTCTCCTTCCATTGTCTCTGGACAGTATGGCCTCATTAGTTAACTGGTGACCCTCCTAATTTGTGTTTTGCTGCTATAGTCTGCGAACAAAGAGCACCCTGAGGCTCCTGTCAGTCGGCCCGATCATTAGCGAGAGGATCCTGTATACATCAAAACATCTCCACCTCTGTCCTTGAGGAAGGCGAGACAAGAGGAGCAGAAGGTTCAATAAATATTGCATCGCACTGCAGGCCTACATTGAAACAGAACCGCAGATTGAGTCGTAAGCACCGGTGGCAGTCAACAGATGTTAGTACATCTTGAAAGCTGAACTTCAGACACTGGAAACAAGAAGGATTCTTGTTTGATTTATTTGTGTTGTGATGTGTGTGTTATTATATGTGCCTCTGCAGAAGTAATATTTAAAGTAGTAATCATGTGTGTTGCGGTGGTAGTTTTGCACTTTCCATAAATGTGAATGTCTGTGATGTCCAACAGTGCAGTCAGAACTCTGTGTGCTACTCCTTTAATTTGTATTGTTGTACTGTGAGCTTTTGTAGATGCTATCCTTTCCTCTGTTTCTATCCTTTCTATCCATGATAATGGTCATGCTAACTTTATTCCAAACAAACCACTGTTTTTGTGGCCAAAATGTTAAAATGCATCACTTCTATTTATACTTTGTTGAAGAGATGGAGGAGCAGATATGAGCTGCACTTTCTGGCCTATCAAGTTCTCATGTACAGAAGGAAGTAGTGTGCATCGCACCAGTCATCATGAGATGTGAAGCAGCCATTTACAGTAGCTTAGCGTAATATTGTCACAGTTAAATCCCCCCAACAAATGCAAACAACCAGAACTGATTTGTCAACGGGTACAGTTCATTCATGTCACACTCAAACACATCCACAGTGTTTCTTTCTGGCAAGTTACAGTTCTGTTCACTCAAGTTATGAATTAGCCACCAAAGTAATGACATCCCTACTGTTTCAATGAACACCCCGCTCCAACTCGCTTTTAAAACATCAAACGCTAATCAATAGCCCAAACTTATCAACACATGCATAACATACACATTCCCAAAACACATACCGGTCCCAACACTTCACCTCTAGCACTTGCAACCCAAGGTGAGCCGTACCAGGTTCTGGCAGCATTTAATGCTCCACCGTGCCCCAGGGTTAGGGTGAGGGTTAAATATCGCCTCACATCACAAGGCAGTCAGCGTCCAACTAGCATGATGGCCCCTCTAAGCTCAGCACTTCCTTATTATGTCAAGAGCAGCGTGCACGGCTACGTCAATGCCTCGTTCCTCTAACAATACAGCACACCTACGTGCAACCGCAGGCTGCAGCACCTTACATTAGCACAAAGGGGAAACAGCTGTGGGGACCAGCTGCAGTCAGTGGAGACTACAGGAACTAACTGGTCTCAGCCAAGAAATAGTCCGGCACATAACCCCCCCGAGTAAAACGGCAAAATGGTGCTTTTTCCACAAGATATTATGTGTTAGTTAGTGAGCTTTCAAGATGCTGGTAGGTGGATGTTGTTCCCGTTGGACTGAGCCAGGCGAGCTGTTTCCAGCCTTTGTGCTATGCTACGCTAACCAAGTGCTGGTTCCAGCTACATATTTAGTTAACAGACATGAGAGTGGTATCACATCTTAAGGATGGCCCACACTGAGAGATTTTTCAAATCTTAATACAACATGTTATGTTAAATTATTCCTATAGGGGGGGGGGGTGCCCCCTTTTGTGGGGATTTGGGTTGTGGCGCGGCGCCCGCGGGTGCACACCCCCCTCCAACAACAACCACTTTTTTTGGGGGGGGGGGCCTTTTTCCCCTTCTGCCCCCCCCCGGGCCCCCCCCAAAAAACACAACCCCCCCCCCTCTCCTCCGCCCTCTTGGAGGAACCCCCCCCCCCCTCTCATCTCTCTCTTTTCACATATTTATTTTTTTTTTGTGTAAAAAAAAATTTTCCCCCTTTGGGGGATAAAAAAAGAATATCTTTCTTTCTTTCTTTCTAAGCATGGAGGGCAATGATTTGGCTAAAACAGCACACCACACACTAATAGATTCATTCATGAACAACAAGAGTCCTCACTAAAAAATGTAAATCTTGCAAAATGTTTTGGGATCAAATGTGACTTCAGTAAAAACAAACATGGCAGACAATGGGCAGGAAGAATTAACAATGTTAGTTTCATGGAGTTAGTCACGGAGACACATTAAATTTACACTTGTATTGTTGCCACAAATCAACAGGTTTGTCCTCCATTTCTGAGCTCCATCTCACTACTACTTTATGCTTCTCGTTTTACATTAGCTCGTGCATTAGATGCAGACGTTGTGACGATTGTCCTTCCATCAGCTTGGTTTTCAGTTGGCTATTGTTCTTTCCCATGTGACTGTTTCATCGTCTGTCCTCTGGATTACGCCACACAACAGGATATCCCATGGTACACACTGAACATGTTTAATATACAATTAATACAATTTGAAATCGGGATACAGATTGTTGAGAGGGGGAATCAAGCCCAAAATCAACTTGATCCTTGTGTAGGGTTTACCGACATTACTCCCAGCAAGAAAGCAAATAAGCATGCTTCCCAAAGCTATTCCTTTAAAAAACACAACCAACATCTGCCTAAAAAAAAAGAAATATGCCCATCCAATCCTTAAACAAGTGCAGGCTGCAGCTTATGGAAGCATTTTAACATTTAGAAAAGTCCTATAACTTTACTTAGCTGAAAAGGTACTTACCTTTAAAGAAACTTGCATTTAACTAGAGACTATTAGTCATTCAGAGAGTGTCAGTGAGGTCTCAAAGTGCAGGAGGACCAAATTAATCAAGTTGTAGAGGTTAGACAATTGTTGCTTCCAAAGCCATTAGTATCACCTTAGGTAATCAGTGTTTCTCCCACTCTGCTTGCTGCATATTTCTACTACGTAGCATTAATGAAGTGACCCACCCCCCCCCCCTGCAACACTTCACACATTAACTATATACAATAGGAGGGGGCATTTTTGTGCAGAGGAAGCAAAAAGTGGCAGAAAAGATTCATTGTTTTTACTCACGGTTCAGTCAATTTACTGAAAGTTCGAGAAGCAGTTTGTATCTCTCATTCTACACTTCCTGTTCTTGCCTGATCACATTACGATGTAGCTTGGCTCATTAAATTCAAAATCCAATCAGGGAGAAGGTGAAGTCATTCTGGCCAGCAGGGTGAGATGACATTGAAAAGGCAGGTGTAAGTCTGGCCATAGAGACACTCACATGGTTAGTAGTGTGCTGCTGGGTGATGTCTTCATTACGGTTATCTGCCTGAATCCCCTCGCCGCCTCATTTCTGGATGGGGTCAGAAATGATTTCATGCTCATTTTGGCTCAGCCCCTGTTCATCAGTTATTTGAAATACATCAAGTTAAGCCTCTTCCAATAGGCAGCGACAACAACAAAAAAACAATTGAAATGTTTAAGCGGTTGTAACAAAAATAAATGAAGTTCATTAAAAATAGAAATCTTGCAGAGGCTTAGTGAGGGAGAGCTGCTTGGCGCTGGTGGGACTTCTCTATGAAAACCCTGCTGCTCAGGATCAACACACAAAATGGTGTCAATGCTGTTAATTGCCCCCAAGTCCCTGTCCCACAGTGTGGCTCTCAGCTGCCTCTCAGCTCTGTCTCACTAATCTGCACATGGTGTTAATCAGTGCCACTGCCATTTCCATAACAAGGCAAACTCTGTAACTATGTTTGCAAAGAGGATTTTACAGTCCCTCCATTCCTCCATTCACTGTAGCTTTAGAGGAGCAGTTGTTCAATCTTGTCAGTAAGGAACCTAAATTAAGTAAATCCAGTGTTGTTTTGGGACCGTTAAGAGAAAATGTACTTTTACTGCTGAGTAAGAAACAGGTCTGTAATCCACTTCAGGGTCTCGGTAACACATTTTATTGGGAAATGTACTTGTTTCTGGGCAACACGTTCTCTGTCCAAACTTATCAAATATGGTAACTTGATCAGTGGCCCTACGCTTCAAACTATGACACTCCAGGTACCCCTCCACGTCAGTTTCCCTTCATACATACGTCCTTCCAAAATAAACTTATGTTCATAGGAAACAACTTGTTTAGGTTCAGGAAAAGATTGTGGTTTAGGTTAAAACACAAGTACGCTTGTTACTCAAGTAGGTGCTCAAGAGTCGCTGGGGGTGCTGGAGCTGATCCCAGCTGACATTGGGTGAAGGGTAGATGCTGAACAGGTCACCAGACTATCACAGGGCTGGCACATAGAGACAGACAACCATTCACACTCACAGTCACACCTACAGGACATTTAGAGTCATCAGTTAACCTGCATGTTCTTGAACTGTGGGAGGAGACCGGAAGAACCTGGAGAAAAACCACACTAAGATAGGAGGATCCCAAGCTGAGTTTGAACCTGCAACGCTCTGGCTGTGAGGCGACATTGCTAACCACATTGGACACACACAATAGGTGAAAATCCTGTATTTTCTGTGCAGTACAAATATGCAGGATTTGTGCAGCCAGGCTTAGAACAGAGTGGAAAAATATGCCAAAACCGTCTTTTCATCATTGCCAATTTTCATAAAGGTCCTGTATGTAGGATCTGGCAGTATCTAGTGGTGAGATTACCTAGTGTGCCAAGTTGGAGAACTCCGATGGCCAACAACAAAAATGCAAATATCCCTCCTTAGAGCCAGTTGGAGCAGAGTCAGTGTGTAGAGTGTGTGTGTGTGCATGTATGTGGGAAGTGAGTGTGTACATGGGAAGTGAGTGGCGAAGCAAGAGAGAGAGCGGCGGCAAAAACTAACAATGTTTTGGTTTGTCTGTTACGGGCTACATGGCAGAATCCATGATGAGAACCAGCTCCCTATGTGGATATAAACGGCTTATTGAAAGCTAATGAAAACACAATGATTCTTATTATCAGGTGATTATACACTAATGAAAACATATTTATTAACATTATATTCAGTTTCTGCCAATAGATCCCCCTAATTGTCACACACTGGTCCTTTAAGTCCATTTTAAAACAAGATATGCCATTATTGGTTAGAAAATGATCACCTGAGACGATAGTCACCAATGCATCCAACCTGGAGTTTGTACAGTTACAATCTTGCAGTTTTCAAACCACTACTGGCAATGTCTCATTCTACATGTGTTAAAGTAAAAACAAGGTGTTGTTAGTCTGATGTCTACAGATGCTGAAGGTTACCTCAGTGCGTTTGTATCTGATGCTGAGAGGCACTGACCAGGCGTCAGTATTGGGAGTGGGAACAGGTTGTCATGAAGGGCATTTAAGTTTTGATGGTGCTACGCTGGCAGTTCACCTGCTTTCACTCTGCTAAGCTAGGCTAAAACAACATGGACCCACAAAATTGGCCAGTACTAACAGCTCATTGTTATATTATGTCAACATGTATTACAGAGGATACATGTGAAACTAAGACAGACTGGAGTTGTTGGGAACATGTTTCTCTTTTGATGAAGTTGCACAAGCTGTAAAAAACAGCATGGAGCTATCTTTGTACCGGACACAACATGATGAAACTGATAATGATCTTCTTATATGAATGTGAGTGAGAAATCTCAACTTTTCCTAAAATGTTAGGCTGTATAAATATAACACAATTAATCTATTAATTTCTTTCAAGGTGTAATTTATTAACCAGGAGAAAGCATACTTTCCAGCCTGTCGGTTTACTCATCATGTGCTCCAGCTAAGTGATACAGGCCAGAGGAAAACAGATGTGCTTGTCACCATATTATCAAGCAGGAGAAAAAGCATGACGACTCGTCTGAAAGGAAGCCTCTGCTATACTCCGAAAGTCAAATAATTCATCCGATCCGGGCCCGGGCCATTTGTCTGTGTCAGAGTTTATACGATGCTCCCAAACACTTTGCCTAGCCCCCCAACTTTCCTGTCTCCCATCCTTGAAAGCCAAATCAATCAAGCTTCCCCATGCAGGAAAGTGCTGAAATAAAGAGACAATGAAGTGGAATGAGTGAAAGCAGGATTGATAGCATTAAGAGGATTTGGGACAGCTTGTGAGGAATTTTCTGGGCTGCAGTTTTTTGGGGTGGAGTAGCACACTCCAGTCCACACTGCTGAATAGGAGGTATGCAGATAAATGGAGTCAAAGCTATGTAATCATACATTCAGGCCCTGGGAAGCGGGCGCTGGCGCTGGTCTGATGGATGATTGCCTATCTTCATTTCTAGGAGCCGGAGAGACAAAGGTCCGCTGCATAACGTAATCGATCATTTTCACTCAGCTTTCCGGGCGAGGCGGAGGACCTGACAAACTCTGAATACAGATTGTTGAATGTTTCTTCTTTTAATCAGGCTTGGGTGGGGGGATTACTTGAACTGACTTGTTCAATCTTTTCATATGCAGACAGAGACACATAAGATGGGATGTTGTCATAAACAAGCTTTCATCTTGGCAATACCACGTTATATCTCCCTCAAAACAGCAAACAAGTAACAAAGCTACAATATTTGATTTGGTTTTATCTGTGATCAGGTCAGCCTGGGTCCCCACAGCACACGCATGAAGCAAAGCAACACCCCGCTTTATGACAAACAGAAGGCCACTGGTTTATTCAGTTTACATCAAGGCACAACAGTAGCTGGCTGGACAGCAGTAATCCACCTCTGCTTCTGGTAATGTCTTGTTCTGCTCATTCAAGTGAGGCAGGGGCATAGGTTCGGGCTCAACATGAGGGGGCACATATTAAGTTTTATATGCACAAATTTATGGTGGAAGTGTCTTCATTTATGGAAAGGGAAGCACTAAATTCAGGTGGCAGGCAACAAATGCAGTATAACAGAAAATAATGCAGCGAGGCTCTCAGTCATTCTGTACTGCTTTCAAATATTTATTCTCCTGTAGATCAATTTTTCTCTCATTTAATGTTATCGCCACACGGAGGCATGACTCACTCTTCCCTCCTCTTTTGTGTTTAGGTAAGTAACCTCTTAAAATGTGGCACCTACCTCAATGATACTTTATTAATTCATTTTAATCCATACAGGATGTGTTTCATTTCTGCTCATCTTCAATTCTGTTTATTTGTATATGGCATCAAATCATAACAAAAGTTATCTCAAGATGCTTTTCATAGAGAGCAGGTCTAGATCGTACCAACAAGAGAGATACCCAAGAAAAAACTTTCCTTTAGCGGGTAGAAACCGTGGGCAGAACCCGGCTCTGGGTGAGAGAGAGACAGAGAGAGAGAGGGAGAGAGAGAGAGGGAGAGAGGAAGAGAGAGAGAGAGAGGAGAGGAAGAGAGGGAGAGAGAGAGAGGGAGAGAGAGAGAGAGAGAGGAAGAGAGAGAGAGAGAGAGAGAGAGAGAAGAGAGAGAGAGAGAGAGAGAGAGAGAGAGAGAGGGAGAGAGAGATGCATATGAACCACAGTAAGCACAAAAGCTATAAGTAGTAATACCATTGGGATTAATATTGAGTGGCTGATATAATAATGTGATAATAGAAATATTAGTCCATCCATCGTCAACCACTTATCCTGTTAGGGGTCGCAGGGGGGCTGGAGCCGATCCCAGCTGGCATTGGGCGAAGGCGGGGTTCACCCTGGACAGGTCTCCAGTCCATCACAGGGCACATAGAGACAGACAACATATAGACAGACAACCAGTCACACTCACATCCACACTACGGTCAATTTAGAGTAATCAATTAACCTAAACAGCATGTCTTTGGATGGTGGGAGGAAGCCGGAGTACCCGGAGAAAACCCATGTTTGCACGGGGAGAACATGCAAACTCCACACAGAAGAGTCCCAAGCCGGAATCGAACCTGCGACCCTCTTGCTGTGAGGCAAGTAGTAGTAATAAATAATATATATAGTATAGTATTAGCAGTATTATTCTTAGTGGTCAGATTTTATATATAAAATCAGACGAATACTAATAATACTGCTAATACTGTCCAAAGCTTTCTGAACATTCAAAATAAACTTTTGTAAATTAGTGTTTGGTGGATTATTTCTCTGTTGTTCCAGTGCTAACTGTCATTGCATTTGACATGATTGAAAGCCTGTTTATTGACCTTCACGATGACGTCCAGCTTGTAAGGATCACGTGCATTTGTGGGATGAGCAGCACAGCTGATTAGCAGCGCCCAAATGAAGTTTGCTAAACAGTGTATTCTCCTGTTGGTACTGACTCTTGTTGTGAGATCCAGGTGCATCAGATACCTGATCTGCAGGCATATTTGCTCCATTTGAGTCTTTGCGGAGGTAGAAGGAAGTTACCGCTTTTATTGTTGTAGTCATAGTGATGTGACGTCATATCTAATCTGTATCAATCAACTAAAGAAATGAAAAAATGTCATTAAGTAATTCCTGACAACGACTGATACATATGACTTCAGAACATCTCTGACTACATACATGATGAAAATCAAACATTTTTACTGGATTAATTATATATTTTTCAAAGTAAAAGTCCCTAGAAGGGTTTCAATGGTTTTACTACGGTCGAGTGTTAAAAAAAAATTGCAAAAAAATTTAAATATCAACTCAGCACCCAAGTATGGTGATAGTGTTGAATCAGGAAATAGATGTACAGTGCAGCCCTACTGGTCCCCTCGTCCATGTCTTAGTAGTACAGTATTTGCATGTGGCGCGAGCCCTCAGAGCCCCCTCCCTTTCAGCCAATCAGATGCTAGGTTGTCTCGGAGTATTAGCCTGGGAGGGCACATAATAATAACATCAATAATAATAATAATAATAATAAGGATAACGATAAGATGATGATGATGATGATGACTTCACTCCAAAGATAATATTGGTAGGGGCAGTTCTGCAAACCTACGTTGTTGAAGGAAGGACATCCAAGTTAAAGGACAAGCTTTTTTTCCTCAAAGCCACAAATACCATCGGCGTGCTACCTTGGCCAGCTTTGCCAATGGTCGTGGCAGTCCTTGAGCACCATTTGATAGACCTGGGCATCTGGACCAGTGTCAAAGAGTACTTGGCAAGGCAGATATTTTATTGTCCAGAGGTGAAAAGGGACATTTCTGGCTGTTGTTCAGGTGTTTAATTTCTAGGAGAAACACAAGCATCTGTTGTCAGGTTCATTTTTCAGACCGGTGGAAGCTGATTCATACTTTCTAGAGATCTGGTGCTCTTCTGTCAGGCTCTGAGATTTGTTTCAGTAATTTAAATGATCACTTTGATGCAAATCAGAAAGAAGAGAGAAAAATCTGACTTTGAAGTTAAAGGTGGGTAAGGAATAGAGACAGAATTACTTCACACCATTTTCTCCACGTTATGCACAATGTTGGCCTGTGAGGAAACCGAGCTGAGCTCCGGTCCGTCTCTTTCTCTGCACTAATCGACTTCTATCTGCGGGACTTTTACCTTTGATCTCAGACAGTTAGTAGCAGACTGCTCCTCAACGTGAGCTTCTGACAAAATGGGTGTAGCATATGGTAACACAGTGGGATTCTGGGTAATTTAGCCCTCTTCACAACAATCGCTCTGCATGAGAATGAAGCATTAACAGAGGAGGTGAGGATACTGAGCTCATACTGGTGTTAAGTGAACATGGCCGACAGTGAACGCTGTTGCCTCCGACCGAGCAGCCGAGTCCTACAACACTGTAAACACACCAAGCATGCCTCTCATTGCCTTGTGCTACAAAGACCAATATGTTACCATGTGGGCACCACTTTCTGATAAAGCAGCTTTTATAAAGGCTTTATAAATGGTAACTAAGGATAAAATCACGATTTACAACATAAAAGCCATTTATTAACATTAATAAAATCAATCGCTACACCTTATAAATGCTTTAATAATGGTTCATTGATGTTAAATCATGCACAAAGAGTTTATAGATCAGCTATAAGATATTAATTAAAACAAATGTTAGGTCGTCAGGTTGTGGGAATTCTCGTTGGATGGCATTTGTCCTGCTGACTTTACTGTTTTCAGGCTTTACTTTTTAGAGTGAAGGTACTGGTATCATGAAACTAGAAAACCCAAGGAATCCATTGGTACCAACCATGTCATGCTAGCACATCAGGAAGTTCGCTTTCAGCATATTGTAATTCAAGTGCTCTGAGAGAAAACTAGACTTCTGCACCTCCTCATGGTTTTCAGACTTTTAAATATCTAGTCCATGACGAGAGAATCACAGGTCATTTCAGAAAGACAGCGTCCCTATTGGCTGTGCCCCGCCTGGTGGGCGGTGCTTGGTATTTCCTCAACAGATCTCAACATGACTGCTAGGTCACAAACTTTCTCATTTTACAGCTAAACAGTAACTATGAGATGATTTGGAAAACATGACACGAAAAATAGTCATTACAGTAGTCACAAACAGGAGTTTGTGAGTGATTGACAGCTAACTCTGAAGCTGGATGGCAGACTCCAGATCAGCTCTGGTTGTTTTCTCCAATCTGTGAAATCTTGCAGATGCCATTAGGAGCATCAGAGGACACAGGGGAACATGATTTATTTCAGATTATCTATCTCATCCACTACTGTCAGGATATGGTGACCATTTTATAAAAATAACTTTTAAATCATATTTGCTCTGATTCTACCTACTGCAGCAGCTACAAGCGGGATGCAGCTCTGTTGTGGCTTACTTCTGCAGGGAGCAGCTCAGGAAGTTATTTTCATGTTATAGCCTATGAGGTTATTTATAGGCCACAGAGAGATTTGTAACTGGATTTGTTTTTTAGGAAAAAGATCTGGCAGAGAACGAATCACAGTCTGTCATTTAGCTGGCAGACTTGCTTGTGCAAACAGAGGAATACCTTGTGTTTAGTTTTAGTATCAGTAGCTATACACCAGTGCAATCATTGTGTTGTGTGTTTACTGGTGTTATACAGTTTTCAAATGAACTGTTTGGTGGATTTTTAATGTGCTGAGTTGCTGTCTGACATGTTGAAAGTGTACATGTGTGAAAATGTGAACGTGCATTATACTGGTTTAGGGTTTTGAAAAATGGTCACTCGACCTTATTTGTGGCTTTTAACCACTCTATAAAGTATAATAAATTATTTATTAGCCATTAATTGATACTACCTTTTCGATGGATTCCTGATTAGGATTGTTCAAACTTTTCACATTTCAGTAACATAACACTAAACTTTATTTTAGTATTGAAGTTGTTCTGTCAGATGAGTGACAGGCTAACATTACTGTGAGGCAGCTGCATTTTTAAGTCAATGATTTCTCAGTGATAAAAGACTGTCTGGTGCTGGATCCTTCTGCACATTTATTTTCAGATGGTTTGGTATCATAGTCTTTTTCTCCATCTTGTGAGAGAACAACAATAGTGTAGTTCAACCTATCATACAACACTTCATATGATATCTTATGTACAAATGTCCAGCAGCAGAGTGATCAGTGTGTGTCTGTGCCAGCCCCTGCAGTGATTAGGCCACAAAACTACTTGGCCAGGTTTCGGAAAAGTTTGGGTCAAAATTTGCATGTTTGTTATGTGACTTACGTAGCAAAAGCAGTAAAATAAAGTCAATGTTCACTTGGTTTCACATGGGACACAAACAGTGGTCTCCTGGGTGAAAACACCCCAACCTCCTCCCTTCACAGGCTTTTCATAGTACTGTACATAACCTGACTTCCTTAGAGGCAGCCTGCACATCCTGGCTCACAATTATTTGGGTTATTTATGAATTATAGTACATCGCTTTTCTTATGTGTAAGTACAAACAGTGAATGAGAACATCCTGTGTAGTTTACTGAGAATACAACAGGGCATGCAAGAGGTCAAATGCATGGGTGGACCATGAGACAATAGGCCTGTGTCTCTGTAGTCATTTTGTGTCTCTTTGTAGTCATTTTATGTCTCTTTGTAGTCATTTTGTGTCTTTTTGTAGTCATTTTGTGTCTCTTTGTAGTCATTTTTTGTCTTTTTTGTAGTCATTTTGTGTCTCTTTGTAGTCATTTTGTGTCGCTTTGTAGTTGTTTTGCCCCTTTTCAAAGTGATTATGAGTCTCTTTGTGGTATCTTTGCAGCTGTTTTGGCCTCTTTGTCATGTCTTTGTAGTCTTGTTCTTTCTTTGTAGTCATTTTGTGTCTCGTGGTAGTTGTTTGATGTCTCTTTGTAGTCTTTTTCTGTTTATCTGTAATCCTTTTGTGTCTCTTTGTAGTTGTTTGGTGCTCTTTTTTTTTTCTTTTGTATTTTTGGTCTCTTTTTTTTTGTTTCTGTGTAGTCTTTATCTCTCTTTCTAGCTGTTTTGCCCCTTGTCATAGTTGTTTTGTGTCCCTTTGTGTCTCTTTGCAGCTGTTTTGTGTCTTTTTGTAGATATTTTGGTCTCTTTGTCGTGATTTTATGTTTCTTTGTGGTCATTTTGAGTCCCTTCCGGGTTGGTATGTGTCTATTTGAGTGACATTTTGTAAGTGAAGGCCAGTGGGGCCCTGACACTTTAGGCCCATGGGTCTGTGCCTGTTAGCCTGCATTTTAGGACTCTAAATTTTTTAATTCAGACAGATCATTACAAATCAAATATGTGCATATTCATATGGCAGTTTGAATTTTGAATAAAAAGTGACAGCCCTATCAGAAAGTGATATCCATGTCATAGGGCGTAACAAATAAGCAAAATTAAGCAGAAACAAGAGTTACGACCTCCCAGGAGATAGTGATTCTCCAAACGGCCGGACTATGGAAGTCCAGCAGCCCGTGGACGGAGCAGGTGGCCACTGTCTCACACTGAGGAAACCTGGGCGAGCGTCACCATGCTCTGGACAAAATACACTTCACCGCTCAGCCCCATTGTCACTGCCCCATTTCACCCCAGTGTCATCCCGAGACATTTTCAACAAGATGGATCCTATTTTCAAATTATGGATAAAACTTTAATGACACAAGGCATTAAATTGGCTAATATAATTCCAATTAAAATGCAAAGATTTTGATCTTTAATTGAGGACATGAGTGAAAAGGAACGAATGATGTAAATGTTTAAATAGAGAAAGATTGTGTGGGGGGAGGAATTGTGGAAAAAAATGAAATTGGACTTAAGGCTTATTATTTCTGTATCTACATTCATCAATCGGCGCATGAATCTTTAAAGCTATGCTTAAATTACAAAGCACGGCTCTGCAACAATAATATAGCAGAGGGGGTGTATGCCTCCGTATTCAGAAGTAGGAAGTAACTACATTAAAGTACAATTTTGAGGTAATCTTAATTTTTTAGACTTCCACTAACTACATTTTAGAGGGAAATTTTGTACTTTTTACTCCACTACACATATCTATCTATGGTTACTGGTTACTTAGCAGATAAAGATGTTTAGTACATTAGATCAGCTCATAAAATATGATGAAGTATTTTTAGAGTGTTTGGACTCAAAACAGAGCAAGAAGGAAAAGTGAAGCTTACTTGGACTCGATTCCAGGCAGAGGTCAGCAACAGGAAAGTAGACAGCAGAGGTAAACAGATCCAGAAGAAGGAGCAGGGAGGCAGGCTAACAAGAGGAGCAGCTGGGCTGCCATATGTACACTGAGAGGCTGATGAGGGCCAATGAGAGGCCGTTGTGCAGGCAGGTGAGGATAAGGTGACTGGGGAACAGCAGGAACCGATAGAGGACTAAACTGTACACTTTAACACTGTTTTACATTTGTTTTTTTCATTTTTAATTGATTCCTAGTCAGTTGGATGTGTTACATGTGAAATATATTCTAATCCTGATGCCTCTATATGACCTTCATAAGTAAGATCAGCAGAAGACTGGCTTTTCCTAGTATTCTTACTACCTGTCATCAGATCCGATTCCCCACAACGTCAGACAAATATTTACAGCACACAGGTTCATTAGAAACTCAGACTCCAGTAAGGCGTCTGGCAGCAATCAGCCCACTACTGACAGACCCAGATCCGGCTTCGCTGATGCCTTCGACCTGCAGTCAGAGCTCCAGTGGGAGGTGGAGAGCTCCATGCCCAGCAGCAGCGGGGCCTCCTCCCCACTGGGAGCCAACACCAAGACCACGCTGCTGGGCCCGCGGAAGGAAGGGGTCTATGGGAGAACCCGAACCAGGACTGAGTGGGGAGACTGTCAGACTCTGCTGCAGTAAAATGAGAGGTTTTCTAAAAGGAATCTGGTGCTCAGAACACTACCACTTTTGTCCAACAGGGACCGCCAAAATCCTATTATTATACAGTGCTGTGAAGAGGTATTTGCCTCCTTCCTGATTTCTTATACTTTAGTGTATTTGTCATACTTAAATGTTTCAGATCATTAAAGAAATTTTAACATTAGACCAAGGTAACCTGAGTAAATAGAAAATGCAGTATTTAAATGGTGATTTAATTTATTTAGGGTAAAAAGCGATCCAAACCTACCTGGCCCTATGTGAAAAAGTAATTGCCCCCTAAACCTAATAACTGGTTGTGTCACTCTTGGCAGCAATAACTGCAATCAAGCATTTGTAATAACTGGCAATGAGTCTTTTACATCGCTGTGGAGGAAATTTTGGCCCACTCTTCTTTACACAATTGTTAATTCAGCCACACTGGAGGGTTTTCGAGCATGAACGGCCTGTTTAAGGCCACAGCATCTCAATCTCATCTTTAAGTCTGGACTTTGACTAGGTCACTCCTTCATTTTTTTTTTTTTTTTTTTTTTTAAGCCATTCAGAGATGGACTGGCTGGTGTGTTTCGGATCACTGTCCTGCTGCAGAACCCAAGTGGGCTTTGAGCTTGAGGTCAGGAACTGATGGCCCGACGTTCTCCTTCAGGTTTTTCTGGTAGAGAGCAGAATTCATGGTTCCATCAGTTACAGCGAGTCATCCAGGTCCTGAAGCAGTAAAGCAGATCCAGACCATCACACCACCACCACCATGTCTGATTGTTACTATGATGTTGTTTTTATGAAATGCTGCGTTAGTTTTACGCCAGATGTAACAGGACGCACATAAAATTCAACCTTTGTCTCGTCAGTCCACAGAATATTTTCCCAAAAGTCTTCAGATCATCAAGAAGTTTTTTGGCCAATGTGAGACGAGCCTCTGTGTTGGTTTTGGTCAGCAGTGGTTTTCTCCTTGGATCTCTCCCATGATGCCATTGTTGCCCAGACCTCTGTCTTATTGTTGAATCCTGGACTCTGACCTTAACTGAGGCAGTGAGGTCTGCAGGTCTTTAGATGTTGTTCTGGTTCTGTTGGGACCTCCTGGATGAGTCGTCGATGCTCTTGGAGTAATGTTGGTAGACCGGTCACTCCTGGGAAGGTTCACCACTGTTCCTGGTTTTCTCCATTTGTGGATAACGGCTCTGAACTGTGGTTCGCTGGAGTCCCAAAGCCTTAGAAATGGCTCTGTAACCCTTTCCAGACTGATAGATGTCAGCGACTTTGTCTCTCATCTGTTCTTGAATTTCTTTAGATCGCAGCATGCTGTGTTGCCTTTTAAGATCTTTTAGCCTCCTTTTTGTCAGACAGTTTCTATTGAAGTGATTTCTTGATTCAACAGGTCTGGCAGTAATCAGGTCTGGGCGTGGTTAATGAAACTGAACTCAGCTTTCCAAAAAGAATTGTGGTTAATCACAGTTAATTCAAGATTTAACAATTGCAATTACTTTTTCGCACAGGACCAGGTAGGCTTGGATAGCTTTTTTCCCTTTATAAATAAAATCATCATGTAAAAACTGCATTTTGAATTTACTGGGGTTATCTTTGTCTAATGCCCTGTGATGGACTGGCGACTTGTCCAAGGTGAACCTGCCTTCACCCAACGCCAGCTGGGATCGGCTCCAGACCCCCCATGATCTGGGATAAAGAGTGGGATAAGCAGTTGATGATGGATGGATGGATGGATCTTTGTCTAATATTAAACTTTGGTTGATGATCTGAAACATTTAAGTGTGACAAATACGTAAAAATATAAGAAATCAGGAAGGAGGCAAACACTTTTTCACAACACTGTAGATATTTTTTGCCACTTAAAGGCAGGGTTGGCAAAGATTTTTGAAACATAAGATAAGATAAGATAAGATGAACCTTTGTTAATCCCCGTAGGGAAATTCAGTTTTTCACTCTGTTGTTAATTTCACACAGTACACATGCATGCATTAATGGAGAGATGTCAGAGTGAGGGGGCTGCTCCTGACAAGCGCCCTGAGCATTTGGGGGTTTGGTGCCTTGCTCAGGGGCACCTCAGCAGTTCCCAAGAGGTAAACTGGCACCGCTCCAGCAACGAGTTGGTCTTGGTCCATGTTGGGACTTGAACCGGTGACCCTCCGATTCCTAAACAAACTCCCTATGGACTGAGCTACTGCCGCCCAAACATTTTTGTTATGTTAGTTGAAATTCTTATTACATCCCGAAAGCAATCAATAAATCAAATGCTCTGACAAAAAAAACCCTGATGTAACCCTGGTATCTGTAGCTGTGACTGTAATAAACCCATCCAATCATTTCATTCGGCCCTGATGTAATGATTGGGTCTACCTACCTGTGCACTCATTGCACTTCACCAGAGTCTTCCACAAGCTGATAGCTTGACAACTGAGAACTACCAGGTCATGTTCATTATGATATGTTTACATTCATAATTATAATTTTGGAGCAGTGTCTTTGGAGGAAGGCCTGAAGGGACGAAGTGGCTGTATAGGTGATTTGCTGACTTTCTCTCTAGATTAGGTTCAGATTAGATTAGGTTATACAGTAGGTTTATCGGAGCTTTGTCAGACTTTGTTTCCAACAGCGGCTGACCAAAAATACAAAATTAGTTGATAGTTCACAGTTAAAATAAATATTGACTAGTTCAGCTTGAAGTTAAATCTGAAATGTAGGACTTAGTACTGCTTTGACTCTAGTGGATTTCTTCTTCCACCACTGACTAAGCCATTATATGGTATATGTCCTCTGTAAGGGTCCAGACACCCCGTCCAGGACATCAGAACACAGATGCCCAGCAATCTTTGTTTGTACCTTTTGATCATACCAGGCCCTGCCCTGTCCTGTGTTCCTGGGTTTACCTCAACAAAAGACAGAACATACTTTAACTAATTCTGCACCCCAACAGAGTGGAGATAATTAAATACAGAGGCATGAATGTCAGATCAGAGATGTTGCAGCTTTGCTAATGAATCCCAGGTTTCTGCTAGAAAGGATCCCACACCACGCTCATTTAACAGGAACCGCAGCGAGGCATTTATCGCCGCTGCTAATCGGTACGTGACGAAGATGTGATGATCCAGGTCTGGGAAAGAAGGGGCTCAGGACTCCAGGTACGGGACATTCATCTCTGAGAAGATATTCCCATACTGGCCCTCACCCTGGGCCATTAGAGTCTGTGGGATCAGTGTGAGCAGCTGGGGAGGAGTCCATCCATCATGTCACCCACACAGCAGCATGTTCCAACCCCAACAGAGCTGGCTTCCTGAACCTCACCTTACCCCCACATCACAAATATAATTACACTGCCTCAGCCTCCTTACGCTAAACTGACTCTAAGGACATCCTCATCTCCCAGTCAGCAGGGCTCTGAGCATCTTCACAGTTCGCCTCCACAAGGACAAATCAAGGACAGCTTAAGGATTGTTGACTGTACTGTATGCTCATCTTCAACATTCAAAAAGCTCTGCCAGATCAATAGTTCAAGCATTTTTGTCT
The DNA here is from genome assembly GCA_947000775.1 of Pterois miles. NCBI lineage: Eukaryota > Metazoa > Chordata > Actinopteri > Perciformes > Scorpaenidae > Pterois > Pterois miles. The sequence continues at coordinate 38,230 of CAMQGK010000199.1, read as the reverse complement.
GATGTCCCCACAGCCCTGTCACATAAACTCAAGTACCCCTTTATGGACCAAATGTGCTCATTTGACCGGATGTTATTATATAAAAGTGGATGTTGTTAATTGTTTTCCACACAATTAACTGTCAGTGATTAGGTCAGTTTGGTAAGGTACTACTAGTGATTTGGGTGGCAGAAGCTGAACACTTTGATTCATTGCTGCTATCTAACAATAATCCATTACCTTTAGATATTTTGACCATTTATCCATTCATTTGAACTTTTTTCTATTAACTTTCTATATCAATATATGTTATCCACAACCTTTAGCTTTTTAAACCATGCAGCATTTACCTTTATCTATGTCAACTGTCTACTACTGTAACTGTTTACATTTACTGTAGTTATCTATTTCAGTCATTTATACATTGCTTTAAGGGTGCTAAATTGGAAATTGAGCATTAATATAGCATCAGACAACTATGTTCTATGCAGAGATATAGAGGAGTAATATCTCTCTGTGTTTGATGTAATCAGAGCTTCTCTGTGCTTTGTTGACACTGCCGGGCCAGACACATACATACTGATCCCGACCCACGGCTTCATTATAGACACATAACGACTACCCCCTGGCCGGCCCCCCAGGTCTACACTGTAGTGCCTGATGCAGAGTGATGACACACCATCAGACACAGGCCTTTCACATCCAACATTTTCTAACCACACAGACTCAGATGGGCAGAGAAAATAGAGGACTTTGAGGAACTGCTGGCGGTAAAAGTGAGGAGTACCTGTTTGCCACGAGGAGAAACCTGCACAGACTGTAAATCCACGCATTTAGTAATGGTTCCCCGTCAGCTCATGTCAGTGCAACCATCCATGCGTAGAGCATTACCAAGGCTTTAGCTCCAATCCGTTCTCACTCCCAACTCATCAAATACAGTCGTTTTTGAGTGCCACTCGGCATCAGAAACGGACACATGGTAGAACCCTTTTAAAACCGTCTGCGACATACCGGGCTTTCAACGTACCAATCTGTGGTGTTATTCAGCTTTTCAGAACAAGTGGCATAGTATTAATAGTGTGAGAGTCCATTCAGGGTGGCGGATGGGTCAAACAAACAAGATTGTCAACCAAGACACCACTGTTCATGTCCCGTGTGAATGTAAAAGAGATGTTGACTCATTGTGTCTCGTCAGCCTTTAGTCAAAAGACTCGTCAGTATCATTAGTCCCGTGTGTCAGTTAAGTTGTTAGACTTGTCAGCTCTGTGAGTCACATGAGCCACCAGTCAGTGAAGCAAACGTCAGCCATAATTGTTTCCTAACCCTACCAAAGTGGTTGTGTTCTTCATGTGAAAACAGAAGTTTATTTTGAAAGGGCACTATGCATGCAACAAGCTTATTGACCTGCTGTCCATCCAAAAGTAACACAAGCGTCGTACCCCGTGCGTTGGTGTCTGATGCCGAGAGGGACTGAATCTCTCAGTTGCAACATACAATATAGTGTTCAGGTCTTACAGCTGACTCGATATATACTGCATGTGGTTTTGTAATCAAATCGTAATTTCTGTTTTGTTAAATTAGTTGAGAGACTCAATCTTTCCAAGTACTCCCTGGTAACTGCATAAGGACCCCCCAGAGTGCAAGTGGTTGGGAATCACTGCTTCAAAATGACATAAACAAAACAATTCTAATGATCTAACAGCTTTGTCGCCTGTGATTGATTGTTCCCAAGGCAGTTATTAGAGAGTCCGGCTGTTCAGAGCCATCTCCAACTCAACCAAATGCTGGATGTGCACATGTAGAGCAGATTAGGTATTGACCTGCTCAGAGTACACTCTCGGCAGGACAGCACAGGACTGTGAAGAATGATGATGATAGATTTCCACTGTATGCCAACACCACCTGTGATTACTACCAGAATGCAATGTATGATGAAATGATAAGGGATGCACATACACATGGCCTTCCTGAATGTAAGCCCCGACCATGGCTCTGAAATATCAGTAAGTTAGAATCTATGGCCCCGACCATGGCTCTGTAATATCAGTTAGAATCTACGACCCCGACCACGGCTCTGAAATTATAGTACGTTAGAATCTACAGCCCCGACCACGGCTCTGATATATCAGTTAGAATCTACGGCCCCGACCACGGCTCTGAAATATCAGTTAGAATCTACGGCCCCGACCACGGCTCTGAAATATCAGTAAGTTAGAATCTACGGCCCCGACCATGGCTCTGAAATTATAGTACGTTAGAATCTACGGCCCCGACCACGGCTCTGAAATATCAGTAAGTTAGAATCTACGGCCCCGACCACGGCTCTGAAATAATAGTAAGTTAGAATCTACGGCCCCGACCACGGCTCTGAAATAATAGTACATTAGAATCTACGGCCCCGACCACGGCTCTGAAATAATAGTACATTAGAATCTACGGCCCCGACCACGGCTCTGACACGCCAGGCTGGGCAGGAAGAGTCAGACTCACAAGCGCAACTCGAAGAGCAGATGGATTTAAACAACGCTGGGTCTTTTATTACAGAAACTGGTCGGTACACAGGAAGGCAAAACTTACAGTCAAACAAATCCAGTCTGGCAGGCAAAACGCAGGGTCGAAAAAACAAGCAGAGGTCTCGGTACACGGAAGTCATACACTCTAGGAAAGAACGCTGGTAAGTTAGTCACTGGGGAACAAAACGATCTGGCACAGAAGGGAAGGAAGACTCAGCTTAAATACCCGTGAGGGGAGTGACTAACTATGGACAGGTGGACGCAATCAGGGGCGGGGGAGACGATCAGACGCAGGTGAGTGGAGACGAAAGTAGGTCAGTGCAGTCATTCATTCAGAGGGGCGGGAGCATGCAGGCAGGAAGTGAAGTGCGCTGAAATGAGAGGGAGGATTAGATTTCACAATCAAACAGGAAGTGCTCACATGAAACATGAAAACATAGGAAAACCATCACCTAGGATTAGCGGATGTTACAGGCTCTGAAATATCAGTAAGTTAGAATCTACGGCCCCGACCACGGCTCTGAAATATCAGTAAGTTAGAATCTACAGCCCCGACCACGGCTCTGAAATATCAGTTAGAATCTACGGCCCCGACCACGGCTCTGAAATATCAGTAAGTTAGAAGTTAGAATCTACAGCCCCGACCACGGCTCTGAAATATCAGTTAGAATCTATGGCCCCGACCATGGCTCTGAAATATCAGTAAGTTAGAATCTACGGCCCCGACCACGGCTCTGAAATAATAGTACGTTAGAATCTACAGCCCCGACCACGGCTCTGAAATATCAGTAAGTTAGAATCTACGGCCCCGACCACGGCTCTGAAATAATAGTACGTTAGAATCTACGGCCCCGACCATGGCTCTGTAATATCAGTAAGTTAGAATCTACGGCCCCGACCACGGCTCTGAAATAATAGTAAGTTAGAATCTACGGCCCCGACCATGGCTCTGTAATATCAGTAAGTTAGAATCTATGGCCCCGACCACGGCTCTGAAATATCAGTTTGAATGTGTAGTTAGAATGTGTGTAAATAAATTTAATGGATATTGCTGAAAAAATGCACACCACCAATCTTATCAAACACATCTCGCGGCATGGTTGCACATTGCAATCAACTGAGTACCCCTCTGCTCAACCCTCCTTTTCAAGACTACAGCAATGTGAGCCGCTGAGTGAAAAACCATGATAACACCGTCTACTTTAGGAGCAGCACAAGTCAGATGGCGGGTGGTGATACCACAGTTTAGCACTCACGTTACCACACTCACAAAGCATGTGAAACTATGGTGGCCTGAGTCAGAGGTTGGTTTGTCCGTTCTGGGCTACTGTAGAACCGTGGTGGAACAACATGGTGGACTCTGTGAAGAGGACCCGCTCCCTATCTAGATATGAAGGGCTCACTCTAATCTAACAAAAACATAATTGTAATTTTCAGGTGATTATACACTAATGAAAACATAGTTATGAATATTATATTCAATTTTTGCAAATAGATCCCCTGAAATGCTTTTATAAAGTATAACACTGGATGTATTCACTTCAGTAACATTCAATCAAAACTATGATTTTTCCCAAACTTTAGCTGCAGTGCTTTTGTTGTCTAAACCTAACCACATGTGGGACTCACATTGCCAGTTTGTGGTTTCAAAGTCCGGCAGTTTGTTCGCCCATTGACCACCTCCCTACAAGCTGTGCATAATTACCATGACCAGAACAACCTGCTCTCACTCATCAAATACTGCCATTTGGTCAGTGACCCTCAGCGTCAGAAACCAACTCAGGAGGCAACCTTTAGCAACAGTGTGCAACAAACTTTAACTAACTCCAATGTCAACCCACCTGCAGCATTATTTGGAAGCAAGTGATGTAGTAGTGGTCATAGTAACGTTGACTTATTTTGTCATGGCAGTCTTAGTCATGTGACCCGTCAGTATTGTCAGACCTGTGTGAGTAGCTAGTTAGTGAAGTTTAAATCAAACACGACTGCTTCCTAAACCAACTAAGTGGTTGTGTTGCTTAAACCTAACTTCCTGTGAAAACTGAAGTTTATTTTGAAAGGACAATATCCTTGTAACGAGTTGGGAGTGAAAATGTGAAAAAAACATGTTTCAGGCAAACATAATCCAGTAGTATGTTTTCAGTACACTGGATTTCAACGAAAAGGAGACACAAATCTGGCAGAACCAGTCGGGTTCAGCTGAGTATTAAAGATGAGCCAGGCTCAGGTGTCAGTGTCAGGCCTGTGCAGAGCTCTAAGCAGGGCTAAATGAGGTTCTAGATAATGTGAGTTATAACAGAGAGCGGCGCTTTGCAAACGGCAAATAAAAAACAAGCAATTTGTCATGCTGATAACCCCAAAACTCCATGGAAGGGATCCTTGTAGGATCCTTGTCCTGTTGATGATATAAAGGCATCATAATGCTGACACACAACATGTAAATCACACAGTTTAAATGAAACGGTGTATTCAACAGTGCAGTAAATGCACCCTACATTCTTCATATACACTGGGATTCAGTCGCAGTCAATCATACAGAGATGCCAGCAGTCATGAGGACGAGGAGAAGCACATCCAGAGTCCTGACATGTCTCTGAGAATAAGGGAATTAACTGTGTGCTCATAAATATGTTGGCTGCAAAAGGAATTACCGATCCCATTCTAGGCAGCCCATCTTTTCAAAATCCCCTTTTCTCTATGCAAACAAGAGCAATTCATTTGAATAATTCTCACTAAACCTGTCTCATCCACTTGTTTTCCCTTTGAGAGGCAATCACCCGTTGTCTGCTTGTAATTTATGACCACAGGCAAATCTGCCGTGGTTTTTACAGGGTTGCATTAGAATACACTCTTGTTATTGCAAAGCATTATGGTAAATGGGGAAAAATACACTATTTAATGGAAAAAGACAGGTGCTTTCCAAGGTGGATCCTCAGCCCTGTGTGTTTCTGAGACACTAAAAGCAAGAAGGATTATTTTGCACTGCTACTTATTCATTATCCAAATTATGCAAATAGTTTATCACTGTGAAATGTTTTTAAAAAGGCTTTTGAACATTCCAGCACAGCTTCTCCACTGAATTAAGATGCATCAGGACTCATGTTTGTTGTTCTGTGGCTCTCTGAACAACTTGATTATCGAGTTAGTGATCTAACAGTGCTGCATGCGGTTAGCCTTGTAACATAACAAGGCCTATAGCAACAATCACTTTCTACATGTTTGAGTATCAGTCCTGAATTACTGTTGTGTCTGCAGTCACTGGCAGGCAGGGCAGATCGCTCAGATGAAGACACTTCACACAGCTTTGTTTGCATGTCTTTCTCCAACAGGTGGGTCCTTGAAAGCTTTCAGAAATGAGACCTGTTCACCAACGAGAAGAGGTATTCTCATCTTAACAAACGCATCCTTGAACATTAGATTTAAGTCAACAATATCCAAGCCTTAGCACATAAAGAAAAGTAGAGGTTGTGTGTTGTGTGTATACCAGCTAGTATGAACATACCGTATCAGTAAAGATGTGACTGACAGTCAGTGACAGGTAGAAAGCATCAGCGTACCGTCTTCTCATTTACAAGACAGACTCTGAACTGGGTTAAACAGGTTTCACCTTACGACTATAATCAACTGTAAAACTAAATGGTTAGAGACACACTCTGAGAAGGAAGGTTCCAAATGGGTTCTCCCTGAGGGGCGTTCCTGATGTTCTACCCAGGGACTTTTGCTTCTGAAGAACCCATTTTTTGAAGATAGGGTTCTTCGAGGGTCAGACTAAGGCTTCTTTTTATCCAAAGCACCCTTTTTGGAAGAGTTCTTCAAGGATTGGTCCAGCCCACACCCCCCCAAAACTACTCCTAACTATGTATGGGGTTCTGGCCTGACCTGAACCCCATGAGGAATCTATGGGATACTGTCAAGAGGAAGATGAGAAACACCCGACCCAACAACACAGATGAGCTGAAGGCCGCTATCAAAGCAACCTGGGCCTCAACAAGACCTCAGCAGAGCCACCGACTGGTCTCCCTGCTTCGCTGCTAAAGGAACCCCGACCAAATAATGACTGAATAAATGCAGGTACATTTCAGAAGTTGTATATTTTTATTTTTCTATTCCTTTATTTCAGCTGTAGGCTGTAATTATTGAAATTAAGATGAAAAAAATGCCTGAAAAATTTTAATTTATGTGTAATGAGTCTAGAATATATTCAGTTTTCACTTTCTTAAATAACTGACACAGATTATTGAACTTTTTCAAGATATTATTTTTTTTATTTTAGATGCATCTGTTTAACACATGCCTGTTAAGATATTCATGGAAAATAAATACTCCAGAGTTCAGCAGGGTCACAGCTTCCTGCATGCTGTGCACACACTGAGACGGCAGCAGGATACACACCGGAGGGATTTTAGTGTGTGCAACAGGTATGTTGGCACAAAGGGTTGCAGGTTTAAATGTCACATGTCTTACTTCAGAGAATGTTGACTGACTGCTGGCTGCAGTCAGATATCAGGAGGAGGAGAGGGAGCAGGAGAGTGTCAGCACCACTGTGTGGCCAAATAGAAAAATTACATGTAGGCATACTATTCAGTGTATTTCCAATATGATAATGGCAGCGTATATGAGATTTCAGATATTGTAGAAATTCAAACAAATTGACCAAATTACTCATTTAGTTAATGTTGTTTGCAAACATTTTTAAAGTTAAAAATGTACATAAAAGACTAATTTAAAGTGATATGTAGGTTTTAAAAAAATATTTGGATTGTATAAAGTTGATTTTGTTAGAGGAATGATTTTTGCAATACTTGCTTTTATTTTTAATCACCGGTAAATGTTCTCTTACTATGTTTATGTTATGCACCAATACACTAAAGCAAATTCCTTATATGTGAAAATCCACTGTGCAATAACCTGTTTAGGATTCGGTATAATATGTGCATGTCAAGTCAAAACAATTTCCTTTCTATATACCTGAGTGTGGAATAAAAAACAACTCATTTATGATGTTCTGATGCACAAAGTCAGTGGTATGGGTTTGTCTGTTTGTTTTAAGATCCAAGGTGTCTGTTAGACATTTCTGGAATGTGTTTTGTATTCATCTGACATTTGACGTGTAAAAAGACAGGAAACATGGAGAGAGAGAGAGAGAGAGAGAGAGAGAGAGAGAGAGACGGGTGTGACAGCCTCAGTCCAACACTGCAGTTATGTGGTGCAGTATGTGCCTTATCCATTAGACTACCACTGCACCCTGTAGCAGTCGTATTATAGCCCCAAATAACTACTCTGTACCAGGAGCTTTACAATCTGTACAATGTACAACTAAAACAAGAAAGGAAGAAACCGTAAGGGACAGACAGACATGCAGTAGATGTCATATACGCAGAAGAAACAGAAATAACAATAATATAACCACAATGTGGGGAAACAGAATGTCAATATCAGATCAATAAAGTGCAACCATTCACTAATGTTGTGAATCAGAAAAAAATAAGAATTTTGTATTAGCAAGTTTTAGTCTAATTTTATTTTTAATGTTGGTCATTGGTGCTTTTTACATATGTTTATATAATATTTATATATACACCTCTTTTTTCACATGCTTCTGAATATAATGGTCATGTCTATTATTTACCCTTATTGATCCAGCTTTGCTGTCCCAGCTGTTATGTCTGTTTCAGAGTCACATTTCTTGTATGTGTAAGTTTACTTGGCCAGTAAAGGTGACTCTGATTTTAATTCCCAGCTGCCCTTAAGGACTGGTCGGACCTGGACCTAAAACCTCCCTTGTACAAAGACAGGGGGACAAACCTTGAGGACAGAAGTCATACAGAGGACGAGGAGGTGACAGGAGGATGAAACAATCAGTTGTTGGCTGAGTGTCTTGATGGACAAGGATCAGAACGGTGATAGGACCCAACAGAAAAGGGACACTCATCCTGAACAGAGTGCTACAGTGGTTTTCAGGAAGTTATCAACATTCTCGTCAGCAGGACAGACCTGGACTTTGATTAGTAAGGCAACTTAACTCAAACACTGGGAGTGATAGTGGCAACAGGTATGAGGAAGTTGAATGCTATGGGGAAAAGATGAGCTTAAAGTTGAAATGACTCAGCAGGCACATTGTTCCATAGAATAACAACAACTCTGCAGCCTGCTGACTTCTATTAAAGCCATTTAAATTGATTTACTTTATTTTATTACCTCCGCCAAGGAGGTTATGTTTTTGCCGGCGTTTGTCTGTGTTCAAGATAACTCAGAAACTTATGGACAGATTTTGATGAAATTTTCAGGGTGTGTCGAAAATGTGAAAAGGAAGAACTGATTTAATTATTAATTATTATTTAATTGATTTAATGGGGGGGGCTGCACGGTGGTGCAGTGGTTAAGCGCTGTCGCCTCACAGCAAGAGAGTCGCAGGTTCGATTCCGGCTCGGGACTCTTCTGTGTGTTCCCCCGGTTCCCCCCCCCTCCCCCCCCCGTTTTTTCCTTGGTGATTATTTTTTCTCCCCCTCTTTTAATTTTTAAAAAAAAAATATTTTTCTTTTCCTAAATTTAAAATATTTTAAAAAATTTTTTCCCAACTTTCTTAAATAAAACACAAAAAAACAATATAATCAATTTTCAATTGCCCTTGGGGCTTCTGTTGGTACGGAACTGAAAACACAAGCATTACAATTGCAGTTTTGCTCCAAATGAAAACCAATAACCACACCAATATTATAGTAAATATAAGTCATTTAATGATGTCATGTATAAAGGATAATTATGTTAAAATACAGTAGAATTATATAAACACTGCCACGGTTACAATGTACAATTAACATGACACTAAAGCATCATAATAAATCAGCATGAGATAGTCCACGAGGTTCAAACACTTGTCAAGCGTCTGATGGGGTGTGCTGTCTCTTCCATGTTGTAGCTACTGATGGCCAGAAGGAGCAGGGCCACAGATCTGAGAGCAGCTCTAGTGCTTTCACTAAAATCATTAAAAAGGAGGGATTCAATCCAGCGTCACATTTTTCAGTCATTATACTGTAAACCCCTACAACAAAATAAAAAAATAAAAATAAATGCATTCCACTAAATGTACCCCATTATGAGAGCAGAAAGGGACGCGTGCACTGCAGATGTGAAGGTGTAGCGATACAACGTAGCTACCGGCGGCAGATGTGATGATTTTGGGTCACCAGAAAAAAAAAGATATTGGGCCGGAGAAATAACTAATTCCTGTGTGCATTCACAATAATCATTCAGGGATGTCAAAGATAACACAATGTTTTAATTGGCAAAAAAAAAAAATGCCCATCCAAAATCATCAATCAAAACTGCGTTACTGATTGACTCATCCCGTCACTCTCATCAGCATCATTTTCAGATGTGGCAGGCAATCATTTTCAGACACATGAAAGAAAAAAAAAAAGCTGCCAAAGTTGGCAGCTAGCTGGTGAACATAGTGGAGTATTTAGCAGCTTCTCAGGAGACCAAAACAGAGCTAAAACAGAGTGAATATTGGCCAGAAATACCACAAGTCAATGCTACTGTTGCTCTGCTGGATGTGTTAATACAGAATGTTCTCCACATCAACTTCAAGATGGTCATGCACTCCCCCAAGTGGCCAAAAAAAATCATTGCAGCTTCAAATATTACTTAAAAAACGTAGTATAATTTAATGTAATGTTCCAGAGGAATTATTCCTTTTTGAGTAAAAATTAGGTCATTTGAGAACAACTTCTTTCAGATTTGTCAGCATTAATTTGTTGTTTTTCCTCCAAAACACCTGCAGGACTCCGTTCAACCCGACTGTGTCTTTTCATTTTTATCTCTACGACAGTCTCCTCCCTTTGAATAATGTTTCATCTCTTCTGGTAGCTACATGCTGCATGTATCAGGGATGATAGTACCTGCCACTGTCTCAAGACAAAGTCAAACAGACTGAGCTTGTAGGTGAACATGACTCATAAATCCTCTCAGGTTGCTTCCTCTGTAGGAAAAAAATGTGTGCTACGCTGAGTGCAAGAAGAACCAGTTCGTCGAGCAGACAGCAGTTTTCGGTCTGCTGAAAGAGGCCACTTCCATTAAAGTGTGCTTTAAGAGTTCGGCTAGACGCGTATACAGCCTGTCTGAAAGTGCATTCAGTTGTCTAACGAAGCCAACAAAGGAGTGTTGCTGTAGTCAAAGCTTCCTCACTGCATGTCAGATACACTCACAATACTCTGACACATGCAGATCAGACATCTTAGGTCCTTCATTTGACCAAGGAGTGGAATTTAAAATTATTTTCAATCTGTTACTTCATAAAAACATGGATGGATGCTCATGTTTGGATTCAGGTGGTTTTGATTCAGCTTCAGTGCAGAAAGAATCTGTTTTTATGTCTCCTGGTCAGTGTGCTAGTAACGGCTGGCGTCGTCGTAGGAGGTTACATCCAGGTCGAAGAAGTCCTCCAGCTTCCACTGCAGGGTTTCGAATGTGGGCCGGTCCTGTTCGTCCTGCTTCCAGCAGTCCATCATGATGTCATACATGACTTTGGGGCAGTTGGGGGGGCACGGCATCCTGTAGCCCTGGGGAACCCTCTGGACCACCTGGTAGTTTGTCATGGCTGAAGGAATCATCGGACATTATAGGTCATCTTGAGACAATTATTTTTGCATTCAATGTTTACCTGAAAGGTTTTGAGACTTTCTGATACTTAAAATCAGAACAACAGCACTTTAGCTTTTCAGAAAAGAAGATTTTTTGTAAATCTTCAGCGCATCATTTATGACGAGGTTAAGGAGTCTCACCTGGGTAAGGCATCTGTCCAAACGTCAAGATCTCATATAGCAAGATCCCAAAGGACCAAACATCCGATTTGATGCTGAACTTGTTGTCGTGGATGGCCTCTGGAGCCGTCCACTTCACCGGGAATTTAGTTCCTTCTTTGGCTTCATACACATTTTCATTCTCTTTCTAGAAATAAAACAAGTCACATAACATAGATGTTAACGGTCAGTCAACTTTAGTGTAAAGATTAGGTGGCAACCTCCGGGTCTAAAAAGTGCCTGAGCACATTTCATAATTTACTAAATGAACATCATGCTGTATTGAAGGCCATTAATCTTGCATTCTTTCTAATAGCCAGCAGGGGGCGACTCCTCTGGTTGCAAAAAGAAGTCTGATTGTCTACCATATGTTTCACGGTGGACTTTCTGTTCATCACAGTTGATTATAACATTTAGGTCACCTAAAAATGTCTATTCAGCGCTGAGCTGTACTCAGCTCCACCCTCTTGTGTCAATTCTGGTTCCAAAAAACCAAGATGGTGACAGCCAAAATGTTTGCTTCAAATGCTTCAAAACCGTAGCCCACAAACCAGAGGCTGACATCACGGTGACTACATTTTCTTCTTATACACAATCTATGGCAAAGATCCATAGTTTCGCAACAAAACCAGACTCAGCTGGTTTCAGAGGGGAATTTAATATGTCACTGTCAACATGTGTCAACACCTAATGTGAAACCAATTGTGTGGCTTGGGTTGTAGAGTACTTATTAGGTTACATAATGCGTGCCAGTGAATGAGGCCAGCATATGTAATTGGTGGAGAATACAGGCTTGCTTTCACTCTAAGGTTTTAAAATACACCACAAATACAGGTTCAACACCTGCTGAACCAATGATTGTATGATAAGTTGATCAAAAAGTTATTGACTAAATTGTTTTATTTGATGTGATTGGAGAGAGGAACTATGACACGCTGGCATTTAATGTCAAACCTACCATGAAGACCCGGGCGAGGCCAAAGTCAGCCACCTTGCAGATGTTGTTCTCTCCCACCAGGACATTCCTGGCTGCCAGGTCTCTGTGGATGTAGTTCTGTAACTCCAGGAAAGCCATACCTGAAGCCACCTGGGCAGCCATCTCTATCTGGTCAGGGATCCGCAGCGTGGCGCCCTTATCCTCTGTAATCAATAGAGGCACATGATCAGTCGCAGTCCTACCATCTTTGAGGTATCAGAGGTGACAGAGAAATAAATATGATAGGGAAGGAAATTATTCTGCCTGGAGAAATGTATTTAACTGTAAAATAACAAATCTGCATTACATTTAGGTAAACAACAATTTGTGCACCTAAAATGTCCAGTTTTTGTTATATGGTTCAACTATTTTACCCACCCCATTCATATCAGTGAGGGCAGGCTAAATAACAGAAACACCTTTCTGTATAATTCTGTACAAAAGTGAATCAGCACTTTTGTTTTAACAAAAACTGAAGGTGACAATTTATATCCGGTTTTACTGCTAATAAGTACATTTTGGTACACTGTAACTTAATCTCTTATTATTATCATTTTCCTCAAATTGTTCAGCCTTAAGAAGAATTAAATGTGAAGTACAAAAATGTTTTGTATTTCTTTACACATTGTTCATAAGTATACATACAACTAAGCTTTTCTTAACCCCCATGGTAACTGTTTTACCCACTGTTTTTGCGTGTATAGAGTGCTGCAGGGATGACGCACTGTAGGCCAACCAGGAAGTTAGCATCGCCCTGGTTCCCTCGACAAAAAGCCAATGGGATTAGTTCCTTTGGGTTTTGGATTATTGCAGAAAATCAGCTATGTGGCAAACACACATTTATGATACTTACAGGTTTTGTTCAGCAAGATAATCTCCACAAATGAACATCACTTTGTTGGGCAGTAAACTACACCCCAGTTATGAGTAAACACACCGAGGACGTAAAGGTGTGATGACATTTAGTAGTCTCATTTAGCCACTAGTTTGCAACCGCCTTATTAAAGATACATAAAGGCTTGAAAAATTCATGAATTCATGTATTTTGTCGCAGAACAAAATGTTAAAACCTCTTCAGCTTGTGTAAACCAAAGACCTTATTTCAGGCATCTAACTAAAAACCCATTCAAAGCATTCTGGGACTCAGAGGTGCTACAATGCTAACTCATTTCCAGGTTTCAGGACTCCTGTAGCCCTCAATATGGTGGTCTTTTATTTATTTATTTATTTTTTATTCTGTTCACGAGCATGGCTTTACCTCGTCTACTTAAAGGACCAATATGTAATATATTGTATTTACTGTAATAAATCATAAAATGACCATGATATGTCATCAGAGATTAAGGAAACATGCTGAATTGACATACTGGAATACTGGCTTCTCTGACAACAATACCACAGCCACTATGTTCTCCTTTGAAATTTCTATTTCGGTCCAGAACGTGTGTGAAGTGAGGTGATTCTGACTATTGCTGCTGGCCAGTCGCTAGCACCTTGATGCAAACACACGCTAACTTCCAACGGTTTCAGTGCTTTGAATTTAGACTGCAGTACCCATTTAAAACGCAAGCTATCAATGCTACATATTGCTCCGTTAACAGGGAGATATTATGAAAAGGTGCAAAGGTGCACCGTATTTTTCTCTCAAGCCAATCAGAGCAGACTTTTTCAGGGGGGGTCTTAAAGAGACAGGCGCTAAAACGGAGCATTTCAGACAGATTGAATACAGCTATACTCAGACAGGATGAGAAAAATCATGTCTTTTTTGAACATTAAAGCATGTAATCATATTCTAGTAGAAACCCTAAATACAAGTATGAACCTGAAAATGAGCATGATAGGTCTCCTTTAAAGGCCTACACACAGCGTCTACCTGCATGTGTTTTCACCTTGTGAACAACCACCGCTGCAGTTTTTTCTAGATTATGTGTTGTATTTATTATGTGTGTTCTATTTGTGATTTTTGAACATATCCCTGCCATGAGATGTTACAGTAGTAGGATGTATGGTGAATTATGGTCAGTGTGGGTCTCAGGGCTGCAGACATCAATTCACATGAGTGTTCCTCGGTGACACTCATTCACTCTAAATGGACGTGACACTAAATCTCTCACACTACAGCTCAGCCTGTCTGTCTGAGAGCTGAGTACTACACATCCCAGCAAGTACAAGTTAAAAATGAAGTAAATCAAAGGTCAAAATACTAAACAGCACCAGGGTCACTTTTGTATTTGAAAAATAACCACTGCCCTCAGTTTAAGTCCATCCAGGAATTTACATCCGTTTCCTGATTATGTACTGCTGCAGTTGATGATTATTTTCATCATGCACCATAGACTGTACATATATAATGATGGATGACATGACAGCTCCCCAAAAGTGAAGTCAAAACATCTGGATCACCCCGTTTTGTGTTATGTTGTGTTATGTTTTTTTTGGGGGCGGCAGTAGCTCAGTCTGTAGGGAGTTGGCTTGGGAACCGGAGGGTCACCGGTTCAAGTCCCGACATGGACCAAAAACTGAGTGTGAACTGGTAGCTGGAGAGGTGCCAGTTTACCTCTTGGGCACTGCCGAGGTGCCCCTGAGCAAGGCACCAAACCCCCAACTGCTTGGGGCGCTTGTCTGGAGCAGCCCCCTCACTCTGACATCTCTCCATTATGCATGTGTGTGTGTTTGTGTGCATGTACCATGTATAAGTTAAACAGAGTGTAAATTAATTTCCCCACTGTGGGACTAATAAAGTTGATCTTCTTGCCTGGCCGCAATACTGGTCATAAACCCCGCCCCCTCCATGTTAGTGGAGGGGGCATGGGCAAAGTACGCATCAAAGTTTTCCTAAAAATTGTTTCTGCCATTTTAGGGAGTTCTCATCTCGCTGATGTTTGTTCAAGTGTTCATTTTTCTGATAAGTTTGGTTTTAATTAGTTTATTTGACGCTATGAAAACGGGGTGAGATGTCATGATTGACAGCTGCGAGTCTCTGACAAGCTTCACCCTCCAAACTCCACTGTGCAGATTATGGATCCAAATGGTGTCAAAATCTCAAAAATCCAGCTCCAGTATCTGAGATATACTTTTGCTTCACTTCTGTACAGTGGGAGGACGTGGAGACACGTCGTCCATCTTTATATACAGTCTGTATTATTGACAGATTTGCTGATTTTTCTTTCAATTAATAAAGAACCATTTTGTCTAGGAACAGGATTTTTTTCTTTTTTAAACATACAGGTCCCAGACAGGACATACGCAAAAGCCTATAAACCCCAAAATATTTCATTTACCATCATAAATTGCAAAAAAAGCTTCAAAATTTCACACTGGGAGGGTGGAACCAGAGAACATCTGGCATGTTTGCTTGACAATGACAGTGTGATTAACATCATCAATCATCAAAACAGTTCCTGATTAGTTGCTCTCAAAGACTATTCGATTAATTGACTTTTATAATTTCAGCTCTACATATACAGCATAAAATATTAAACACCACCACTGTCATAAACAAAGCAAAAAGAGCCCAGTAGAGGTAGAGAGTCGAGATGAATTATGACGTATGGCATTAAAACAGTTCGAAGTGTAATTTGCAAGAACTCATGTTCTCTATTGGTTGAATTTTGCTATTTGGATTAAAATATTTGTTATATTTATAATGTTTCAGTGTGTATCAGTAATTTACTTTTACATTCAGCACATGACATTTAAAATTAAAGCAAATGGTACAAATGTTGCTTTCACTACGAGGCTACAGCCGGTGTATTTAGGAGCGGACACTGCATGTGGACGGCTTAAAAAAAGTCATTTATTGACTAATTTAGTTCAACTTTTGGCCTCTTCACACATTATAGTGCTCAGTAATGTCAAACAAATATTACCAAAGTTAATATTAGTGGATTTGTGGAATGAATCTTACTCCTTTTATTATTATTATTATTATTTATGTTTGGGGGATAACCATGCTTTCAGTTTTATAGCAGTAGGCTAGATTGGTGGATGTGCATGGATTCAGCTCTGTTTTTTAGCCTATATTTGTTTACTTTTGGCAAATTCCCATCATTAAAAGTATGTCAAATTTGCTATTTGCAGTTGCTGTTTGCATGGATGGACAGACAGCTCTCACTGGATTACTTTGCTGCTGAAGATTCAGATTCTCCACAGAAAGTTAATAAGACCATGATATCCTGTTATGACTGAGTCTAAAGTGCTGTGGATCATAGCTGTGTTGAGTTATGACCCAGAGAAGGTGTGGTTTTTCAGCAATTTGGTGCCAAGTGTTTTAAAGTGCCTTCTAATTACCTCCATGACACATGAAACTTCCTCAACACGATCTCAACCAGTCATGCTATGTCAACACATTCTCACTCCCAACACAGTAGCCCTACACTTCAAACTAAAATGCTCTACGTACCCCTCTAGTGTCACATTTGGATGTGTCTTTTCAAAACATCCATCATGCTGTACTGAAGAAGACCTGAGACTGGCAACTGAGACCATAATGCAGGAAAATGCAGGAAACATACAGTTTCCACTTCTTACATGCATAGTCTCTTCTCAAAGTAAACTTCAAATGTAGGTTTACATAAATTTTAGTATATCTTACACAACATTGCTTATGTTTAGGACAAGATCATGGTTCAGGTTGCAAGTATGTTTGTAGTTAAGTTACATAACAAAAATATGGTGAAAGAAGTCATCGTTGACTTAGTTTCACATGGAACAGGAACAGTGGTCTCCTGGGTGAAAGTCCTGTCTGTTAGACCCAACTATCCACCCCAACCTCCTCCCTATGTGCTCTGTCTCCCTTTTTATATTGTCGGTTGCTCTGACGTCTAATCATTTTGTGGGTGGGTTTACATTGGAGGTAGTTGAAAGCCCAGTGCGTCTCTACAGACACTAAAGGGTTCCTCCGATGCCGAGCCTCACTGACCAAGTGACAGCATTTGACAATTTGGGAGTGAGGAGTTTAAGAGGAACAGACAAGACCCCAAACCTGGGATGGGTTTTGTAGACAAGGAAATGAATTCATAGACCAATAGGCTACTCTCTGACTGGGGCCAAATGAAATTCATGATGTGAAATATGTGCTAGAATCTTTGAATGTAAAATGGTTTTGTGTCTCTGGTATAAATCCCTACTGCAGCTCACTAGCATTGGACTGTGATCCTGTCATTAAGTAACATAGCTCATAATCACATGGTTAGGAGAAAGTGAGGCAGTCCTACTATTGAGGTAGTCCAACAGGCTGCCATTGCTCATCAGCTCAGTGATGATGTAGATGGGCTCCTCCATGGTGCACACAGCGTACAGCTGGATCAGCTTGGCATGCCGCAGCCTCTTCATGATATGAGCCTCTCTCAGGAAATCCTCTGGGTCCATGGTACCTGCGAGGGGTGTTCAGACATGGTATATTAGGAGTGGAAGTGTGACATAGTAGTTAGCACCATCTTTGGTGATACACGCCGTGTGTTGTAGTGTGTTTTACACAGATCCTTGGATTTCACAATGCTCATGCTAACAACCCTTTTGTTTCCATTTTTAAGAAATGGATCCTGCACTACAATTGCAACTACATTGCCAAATATTCTTCATACAAATTTTTCTGCTTTCTGACAAATTATACCGTAATAAGCACACATCAACCACATGAAAATGTTAAAGCTGCAATAAGGAACTTTAATTTTGTGCTGATTATGGCGGTCCCTGTGGTCGAAAGAGATTGTGTTTCCAAGCAACAGAATCCCTTTAGAAAACCTCTACGTCTATGTCAGTGATTAACAATGACGGTGATTTCAATGCATTTTGTTTGTTTGTGCAGTGTCAGAATTTAAAACAAACAAACAAAAAACAAAATGCCCTCTACTAAAAAGGCTAGTAAAATAGTATATATTAATATAATTAATTAATTAACTAGTTAATTGATATTTTTGAAACCAACATCCTGACAACCTTAACCCTTTAAAATGGCAGTTTGTTTATAATGCCACTCTTTTTATTAATTTCTTTATACTAAATTCTAGGAGATTTTTTTCAGCATGGGATATGTATGTGGGCTGCACGGTGGTGCAGTGGTTAGCGCTGTCGCCTCACAGCGAGAGGGTCGCAGGTTCGAATCCGGGCTTGGGACTCTTCTGTGTGGAGTTTGCATGTTCTCCCCGTGTAAGCATGGGTTTGCTCCGGGTACTCCGGCTTCCTCCCACCGTCCAAAGACATGCTGTTTAGGTTAATTGATGACTCTAAATTGCCCGTAGGTGTGGATGTGAGCGTGAATGGTTGTCTGTCTCTATGTGTCCTGCGATGGACTGGCGACCTGTCCAGGGTGAACCCCGCCTTCGCCCAATGCCAGCTGGGATCGGCTCCAGCCCCCCCGCGACCCCCAACGGTATAAGCGGTTGACGATCGCGGATGGATGGATGGATGGATGGATGGATGGATGGAGAAAGGGATATGTATGTCAATGAATAATAACAACACTGATTTTGATGCTTTACATCAAACACTGCAGTGTTCCATGATCTCCATAATACAGCATTAGTGGCCCCAAAAAGGTGGCCCCATAGGTCACCATATGGCTCAGTCTGGTGGGAAATAGTAAAAAGGCTCTAGATTAAAAGCTTAATATAATAGAATTTATGATTGTATGCTGCAATGTAATGGTTTTAATGACTTTCAATAAGAACATTTTGTCTGTATTTTAGCAACACAGATTATTATAAATTTATTACAGGAGCTGAGGTTCAACTCAAACAATAAACCGTTCCTAGTTCGGCACAAGCGTTAACACCTTCAGCGAGAGAAAAGGAGGCATTACTGTACCAGGTTTCAGGGTCTTCACTGCAACTGCTGTGGTGTCGTTCCACACGCCCTCAAACACTTCTCCAAACTGACCGGCTCCCAGCTTCCTCAGCAGCTTGATGGAGTTGCGGTCAATCTCCCATTGGTCCACGGTGTTGTAGGACAGGCCATGAGTCTGTGGAGCCTCCATCTACACAGACAGGAAGAGCCGCTGTTTACTGGGACCACAATGAGACTTACTAAAGGAATAGAAAGAAGTCAGTAATGGACTTTAGAAAATAAAGAGTTAACAGTGTGTTGGACCTTTTTGCATGGTTCAGCCAGACGCACACAGAGCCCATCGGCATGTCTGGAGTAATGCTCCACCAGCTCCTCCAGTGTGGGAAAGGATCTGGTCCTTGACACGTAGTAGTGACCATTCTCCAGTTTTTTCAGCTTGTAGTGCTTCACCTTCCCACTGTCCAGCACTGAAAGACAAGTCAGCATCAGTGACTGGATCCCAGCAGTGCTTGACTCCAGAGCCAAGCACTGTATACGTGAGGTTTCCTCGTGGCACAGTAGGCCCAAAGTTCATGGGCAAATCAAGCCAACACAAGTTTCTTGACTTGGTTTTGTTACACAACCAGTACGGTACTCACAATATCAGATCTTCACTACACAATTACTTATGGCCAAAAGAATTCATGATAACAATATTGTGATATCTATAGAAACATTAAAGAAAATAACATAAATATCAGTCAAATTCATCTTTAACTTTATTGTTCGTTTTGTGTCTTTTTTTGGCAAATGAATTAGAATGAAAATATGAAGGAGGTGGAGAGAGTCTGTAAACATAACTGTGTATATATATATAAAATAATTCAAGAGGCCCTGGATTGTTTACAAAATATTATCACATGTATCACGGTTATCGTCGATACTGGTATATCACTACACCCCTAACAACCAGCATGAGACAGTCTAACAGACTTATTGTCCTTAGTTTCCATTTCCATTTATTTCTAAAAT
The DNA here is from genome assembly GCA_947000775.1 of Pterois miles. Taxonomy (NCBI): domain Eukaryota; kingdom Metazoa; phylum Chordata; class Actinopteri; order Perciformes; family Scorpaenidae; genus Pterois; species Pterois miles. Next base: position 18,164 of record CAMQGK010000199.1, on the reverse strand, counting down.
GTAGTTTTTTTATTATTCCCTTGACTTGCTATTATCAATACAGCATGTCCTCATGATATCATAAGTGTGTTTGTATTAACTGCATTAACTATGGTTTAAAGCAGCATCAATGGATTTTTTTTTTTTTTTTTTTTTTTGGCCACAATAAGCTGCAAGCAAAAAAGACTCCACCTTGCGCCACTACGTTCAGCAGCTCGTGTCTAAATGTGTGTCTGCTTTCTGATGCTGAGTGTGTAGAGTACAATGGGTTTATTCACTGAAAACAGCTGCTGCTGGATATGAGGTTCCTGAGAGTGACGAGAGCAATAACAAAAACAATGAGCTGAAAGAGGATGAACAGCTCTGTAGAGCTGAGGCTTTATGTTTTATGAGCTGAAGCTTTATACCTTTCTGTATTATCACATACATGTAGTGATGGAGGAGGTCCTGAAATATTTCCTTTCCCACTGGGGTTGTGACAGTATTACGCTATCAAGATATGTAGCATGGTATGAAAGTTGATGGTTATCATACTGTGTACATTTGCTGACCTACAATATTGAAAAAAAATAACATGAATGTGTGTTTGAGTTTCAGGTACAGATGGGAGCAGCCTGGCATTTACCCCTACAGTATGTCAACTAATAATCAAAGGAGATTATTTTAAAAGCTCACAGCTGATGTTATTTTTCATTTAGTTAATTATATGCTGCTTACATGTAAACTAACATGCTTCACTTAAATAATGTATAATAGTTACATGCTATTTCTTTATCAGGTTTATAATTGTGTTTATTATAATTGTATTCTCAGTCCTTTAAGGGTCATTGTAACTAAGAATACTACTACTAATAGTGTAATACTGTATATTGTGATACCACTGAACATAGGAGACCTTAAAATACGCTCACTGGCCACTTTACCTGTTCAACTGCTTGTTAACGCAAATATCTAATTAGTCAATCATGTGGCAGCAACTCAACACATTTAGGCATGTAGACATGGTCAAGACAATGCTCAAGTTCAAAGAGTCCATCAGAATGGGGAAAAAAGGTGCTATAAGTGTGAGCGTGGCAGGGTTGTCGGTGCCAGACGGGCTGGTTTGCATAGTTCAGAAACTGGGATTCATGTGATATACAGCACAATATCCAGTGAGCAGCAGTTCTCTGGGTGGAAGCACCTTGTTGATAGCAGAGGTCAGAGGAGAATGGCCACTCATAATAAGTAAGGCATGCAGAAGAGCCCAACTCTCTGAGCGTACAACACATGGGACCTATGGGATACCACACCGGGTAGCTCTGCTGTCAGCTACCAACAGGAAACTGGGGCTACGTGGATCCATTCTGGTAACGGTCCAGGCTGCTGCTGCTGCTGCTGCTGGTGGTGTAATAGTGGTGGTGGTGGTGGTGTAATGGTGTGGGGGATATTTTCTTGGCCCACTTTGAGTCTCTTAGTACCATATGAGCATTGTTGCAATAACACAGCCTATCAGAGTATTGTCCACCTCTTTATGACCACAGGGCACCCATCATCTCATGGCTACTTCCAGCAGGGTAACGCACCATGTCACACAGCTTCACCTCAGGTTCACCGTACTCTAATGGCCTCCACAGTCACCAGATCTCAGTCCAACAGAGCAACCTTGGGATGTGGTGGAACGAGGGATTTGCATCACTGATGTGCAGCACATACACACAGACAAATCTGCAGCAACTGTGTGATGTTATCATGTCAATATGGACAAACATCTATGAGGAATGAAAACAAAAGGGGTCCAACCCACGGTAGTAGCACGGTGTACCTATAAAGTGGTAGTGTGTATTATAGGGACATGGCTCCTGTGCCACACATTTAAAAAAGAAAATGTGTCCATCATCCTTAATTAGAAACTAAACATCATATCTCACCAACATGCATTTAATATTGAAAACATTTTATGTTGCTACAGTAAGTAGTTTTCTCTGTCATTGCTGCTTTTTTGCATAATGCAGGAATACCAGACAATTTTTTTTTTTTTAATGCTGAACTTTTGTTTTGTAATTGAACTTCCTGGATCAGCTGTGCTCCTTAATCACAGATACAGATTCAAAGGCGGTCAGTAGGCTGATAGTGGCCAATATTAAAAAAATTAATAATTTCTCTATTAAAATACACAAATACAAAAAAGCAAACATTACCATCATTTGATTTAGATTCCATTAACCGACAACCAACATTAAGCATTTTAATGGTCTGTCGGGAACTTGATGAAGTTACACTACAGTGGGGGCAAAGCCACTGGCAATGCTAGCAGCTAGCAGCTGCTAACGTAGCACAAACACACTCCCTGTTCGTCAGACAATCACCAGCATTAATCAGGGCAGTGAACGCAGCACCGTGGCTGCTACGGTAACTCTCCTGACGGCGAACTGGAGACAGTGAATGCAGCACCGTGGCTGCTACAGCAACTCTCCTGACGGCGAACTGGAGACAGTGAACGCAGCACCGTGGCTGCTACGGTAACTCTCCTGACGGCGAACTGGAGACAGTGAACGCAGCACCGTGGCTGCTACGGTAACACTCCTGACGGCGAACTGGAGACAGTGAACGCAGCACCGTGGCTGCTACGGTAACTCTCCTGACGGCGAACTGGAGACAGTGAACGCAGCACCGTGGCTGCTACGGTAACTCTCCTGACGGCGAACTGGAGACAGTGAACGCAGCACCGTGGCTGCTACAGTAACTCTCCTGACGGCGAACTGGAGACAGTGAACGCAGCACTGTGGCTGCTACAGTAACTCTCCTGACGGCGAACTGGAGACAGTGAACGCAGCACCGTGGCTGCTACAGTAACTCTCCTGACGGCGAACTGGAGACAGTGAACGCAGCACCGTGGCTGCTACAGTAACTCTCCTGACGGTGAACTGGGGACAGTGAACGCAGCACCGTGGCTGCTACGGTAACTCTCCTGACGGTGAACTGGGGGGTGGTCAACCATTTGGTCATATTTCACAGTGGGAAGTCCAACAAGTGAAACGGCGGTACAGTATGGAAGACTTCCAGGGGTGGCAATACCCAAGCAGGGTGTGTGATATGACACCCTGCAGGACAAATTAGCACCCAGATTGTCCACTGAGAAGACAGCTAAGAGAGTACAGAAGTGTTACGTATTCCTGGCTTCATTTATTTGTGTTCTTTATAACTGACTAACTGATAATAAAAGAAAGTTGTATTTCATTCATTCTCTGTATGCATTTGCTCATATTTGAGCCAGGCCATACAACAAAAACCATAATCATATCACATCCATACATGGTTGGTAGTAAACAGCTGTCAATAATAATAATAATAATATAATTGGATCAATTCTCAATATCATCAAGTTCAGGTATTAGAATTGGTATCAGGAAGAAAAAATGTCATCATCTCTAGTAATGAACTCGGTCATCAACTGGCTTTAATGAATGAAGATGGAAAGAATGTGGTCCTCATGGAAAGAGCAAGGCCACAGTGAAAAGACAGATTAGAGCAGAGAGAGATAAAGTTATCACGCTGCTTTATGGGAGCGCAGACCTGTTTATTTAACTTGATGACCTTGAAGTCATTAATCATTCGAGTCAATCGAGAGTAAGAGCGCGTCACTGAACAATGCTAGGGGTGTTTGGAAATGTGTGTTTTGTGGCAGAAGAGTACACAGACAGCAGAATGCTAACTAGTGAAGTAGCATGACTTCATCTGAGAGATGATCAATTGGATTAATGCACTAGTACTTTTTATATTTCTTGGCAGTCTGATTGCTGTAGGAATGTTACGCAGACATCACTGCATCAAACAGGTTGTTAAGTCATTGTAGGTTAATAATTATTCTGACACAAAGCCACCACGTTCGGTTTCGCCCTGCTTGCTTATATACATGTATTACCAGAAGATACTACTCATACCTGCAGCAGTGTGTATTGTTCAGTGTATTGTTCATGGGTGAGTTTTATTGCTTGAATGAATTCACCTTTTATTTTTAAGTGAAAACAGCGTTATTTGTTCTTCATAAGCTGCTAAAAGCATGGCTACCTGTTTGGATTTCTGGACCTTCACCACAGAACGTACAGTATATCGCCAAGAAGTGAAAGTCAATTGTTCGTCCCAGTACAACATCAGCGCTCAGCAGCAACGCTATGCATCTGCTATACTGGACTGAAACGTCTGCCAGTAAAACATCCACCCACAAGGTGCTGTGCAATAAAACTAAATTATTTCTATCCTATTGTCATTTTCTATCAAAATTAAGTGTGATGAACAACAAAATATTTTAAATATAGTACGAGTCTTCAGTCCAAAATGGTGGCAGCAGCTGTTGTAAAAAAAAATGCCATTACTGGACTACTTAGTAGAAACTAGAAACCCATTTTGAGCTATCTCTACTTTTTTATTTTATCATCTGCAGCATGTGCGATGGTAGAGATACCCAGCTGCCACCCCAAGTTAGCATACTGACCAGGCGGCAACCTCCCGATCTGAAAAGTGAAGCCAATGCTGAAGTGCCTTAAACTTGCATTCTTTTGAATATCCAGCAGGGGGCGACTCCTCTGGTTGCAAAAAGAAGTCTGACTTTACAGATGTCTAGGAGAAAATGAGCCTACTTCTCACTTGATTTATGTATTTCTATTTATGCAAAGCTTGCTCACACTAGCCAACATAAGTTACTGGCCGTCCAACCCCCTACAGTGTATGTTTTCTTACTCATGAATTCATCTTTTTGAAAGAAGATTGTGTTATTTAGCTTTTAAAATGTACATAATCCCTCTTCAGGGAAGAAGTTCTTCAAACGTCAGCAGTAAAACCTGAGCTTACCTGAGAGGGAGCGCTCCCCTTTCTGACTTTCACAGTCTCTGATGAGGAAGGCGCCATTCTGGTTCCCTCCTGCCAGCAGCATCTTCTCTGCATCCACCCTCTTTGTGTCAGGAAAATACCATCTGCAAATCAGGAAAGAAGCAGAGCTGGTCAACAATAACGGCCACGTCTGTATATAGACCGACTGTCAGGGTGCCCAAATGTTGACTGATTGCAAACTGGCTTAATTTAACTGTCTGCCCCACTAAAACGCAATATAACAGCGTGATTTTACCCAATCACAAATACTTAAAATCCAAGAATAGACTGGTGATACTTTACATTTTTCCCTTTGTTAATAACTCCCCTGAAAATCGCAAACTGACACATAAATCCACTAACAAGTACTGTGTGTATCACAGTATATATCTTCCTCCTCTGTGTCATAGCTCCATTATTGTCCAAAACTAGGGATATCATGATTCTCCAAATCCACGATTCAATTTGACTTTTGATGTTAAAGGTCACGATTCAATTCAGTTTTCAATTCAAACGTTTTTTTCCCATCACTGCTGGCTTATTCGTAAAGATCAACAGATCGTTGGTTTTATGCCCTGACAACTGTCATTTACATTTCCAAATTCTTCTTTATTTAGACAGGCTGCATGGTATCAAGTGTGATTTTTTTTTTCAATGTCCCACACTAACACCATATGAAATGAAATATAGTTATTGTTATCACATATTAATCCATATGTAATAATCTTATTTCACCAGTCAGTTGGGAAAAAAATGTTAAACAAGAAAAAGAAAATCCACTACGTTGACAGGAGGGTACAACAGCTCTCAGAATTTCTCAGAGCTTTTGAGGTACACCTGAATGCACCATGAAGTCCCTATAAGCACTTTACTAAAGTGATGTAGACACACAATCCATTATAAGTGGAGATGGAAACCGCAGCTGAAACTGCCAAAACTGTTTGCTGTTTTCTTTGGTTGCTGCAGTCTCTGAATCTTCTGCAGCCTACAAACTATAGTTTTTCTGTCAACGTTCTGACACATTCATGGTTTACAGGGAGAGGCGAAATGTCACCACATCGGAGACTTCAGGGAAGGAGGAGGATTTTCCAGTTCGGTTGTTTCTCCACCATCTCCAGCTGGTGTCTCTGCAGCTGCAGGCTACCGGTAAGATGCACTGTGTAATTTTTGAACTGCAGGCTACCACTAAAATACACGGTGTCGTCTTTGAAGGGTTTTCTTTTGTTTTTCTTCTTCAGATGCACGCAAGTAGGCGAGAGAACAAAAAATACTGGGAGACTCACCCATCCTGCTTTTGACTTTGCAGTTTGAAATCGAAAGCTTTATTTTGATTGATTTTTGATATAGAATGGAAATTGTGACACTCCAACACTATTAAAACCCGTCAATGTTCCTTCATTACCATGAACACACGCACTGTAGTTTGTTTTCACTCAATCACACATACACAGCCACGCTGTCAATAGAGCACCAAATGTGTATCAGTCCACCGATGAAACTAGTCCCCATCAAATGCACCATTTCCTTCTGTTTAAGCACAGATTGTTTAAAACTGCAGTGCCCAGCTGTTTTAAGAAATGCTTTAGCATCTTTCAAAAATGAAAGCATATAATCAAGACCCCTTATTAAGTATTAACATCTTCAGTAGGAATCAGTGGGTTTGGGGCTGAGAGTCACAGACAGGAAATGAAAGTCGGGACTAATTATTGTTGGTTTGGTCTTCATGAGATTTGTTGACAATAAGAAAGATATTGAATAAGACCAACCTTACCCAGTAAGGCCTTTATTATTTCAGTACATGTATTTATTATCCTAAATATTTCCATGACCACAAACTACACATAAAGGAGGGGGGTCAATAGGGGCCCACAGTTTCTTCTTTTGCCCAGGTCACCCTAGCAGGTAAATCTGGCCCTGATTAAATTGACGATAGCTACAGAAGCCTATGAGACTTAACCAGAAACTCAGTCCAGTAATTAATCACATTTCAGAGGTGCGCCAGCACCTGAATGGAAATGTGATGCACATGATGATGATTAAGATGTTTAAAAAGGCCCAACCTTTAAAGGGGACAGCTCATGCTCATTTTCAGGTTTATACTTGTATTTTGGGTTTCTACTAGAACATACCTGTATTCAGTGTGTGCCTGAAATGCTCCGTTTTAGCGCCTCTCTTTGAGCCCCCTCCTGAAAAAGCCCAGCCTGCTCTGATTGGCTTGGGAGAAAAATATGGTGCACCTTTGCTGGCTTGCTGAATCTCCTGTTTTCTGATCCAGACACTGGGTCATCTTATTTCAGTTTGTGGGTTGGCAGGAACTCCACATACCCAGATAGATGCGCACAAGCACTGAAAAAGTGAGTTTTTCTTATGTCCGCTTTAACATTGCACACACTCTGACGTCTGCTTCTGCCCCCAGACATTTATGTTATGTAATTAATTCTTGTCTAGCTAGTCTCAAGATTATGATATAGTGAAACTATGACACAAATGCTGCCTCGACTGATGGAGGGAATCAGAACTGTTTTTATACCTGTGAACAAAACAGGAAAAACCAGAGAACAGCTGAGGAGAAACCAGTTCCACTGAGAAACCAAGTAAGCTGAATGCATCACAGATAGGGACCGGACTTACTTTTCCCAACAATTCACAGCAATAAATAAAATACTCCTTGGTATTATTATTGAAAACAATGTGTGGATAGTAGGTTCCCACGTACAGATTACTTTATCTTCCAAACAAAGCCTTTAATGGCATGTTGAGGTGGCTAAAAATAAGCTTGTTGCAAAACCAGTTTCTGGAACTTTCCACAGTCATAGGTGTTAAACAATTGCCCAGGAAATACCAGCAAAGGCATTTTAATTCACCAGTGATGTTCTTGTGTTGGAGAGCAGCAGTTAACAGGAATATATATATTGTTCATACTTATAGCATCCCTATAATGTTTATATATTTTATACTGAAAAATACTACTAGTAAAAAAGAAGAGAAATATTGGAAAAAAAGGAGAATAAAGTAGAAGAGTATGGTACGCATACATAAACACACATACAGTATCTCATCACCTCAATCATACACTGCCAATAACTCTCCAACACCAAGAATCCACTGCTGCCATTATATAACCTATATATATATCTTCATATGTACACACACATACTATCCGTGTATATCTATTACTATTTATTTCTTTATACGTATTTCTATTGTCTACACTTACAGAATACATTTGTGTGTGTGTACGTATATATATATATATATATATATACACACATATATATATATATGTATGTATATATACATATATAGTATATATACGTATATATACGTATACGTATATATATATATATATGTGTATATATATATATATATATATATATATATATATATATATGTATATATAGTCGTTTTATATAATTTCTCTTATTATTTTTGTATATATTTATATAATATTTATATATTCAGCTCTTTATGTCACTAGGTGCGTACAGAGCAGTCCTGTTGTTCCTCACCTTTATCTATCCAGCTCTGCTGTCCTTCCCAGCTGTTTCTGTTTAAGCACATTTCCTCGTATGTTTCTACATACTTGGCAAAGAAAGCTGGCCGTGGAGCCTACATACCCACTCACACTCACACTGACTTCCAGGTGTTAAATGAATGTGGATTAGGTTGGAACCAGGCACAGCTTCTCCAACAGGCTGGTTTAATGGATATTGTAACTTTTGATTGTATTTTTTATTGTGATAATTACACTTGTGCATATTTTCCATGAGTACTTCCTCCTCTACCTGAAATACGTTGTTTTACATATTGTTTTTTTTTTTACATGTTTCGCCAGTCTGTGTTTTTGAGCCTTACCTTCATGGGAATTATTAACCTGTAAAGGCACATTTCCTGCTCGCAGACAATCATTAACTAGTTTAACTGAAGACTTTACTCTTGGGATGCACCGATCCCACTTTTTCAGTCCCGATACCCATAATGGTACCTGGGCTCTGGGTATCAGCCAAGACCAAGTACTGATCAGGTACCAGTGTTAAATGAATGAGCTGTTTGCTGGGATCATTCTGTTGTGTGTCAGGCTGGACTTCAACATTACTATGTTCACTTTGTTAAACCGAATGTAACAAATAAATACAGAGATAAACATTTACTGAATTGATATATTATTAAAATAAGAAATCATTCACCAGCTACCTGGTAAAAATCTTCTGATTGATCAGACATTACAGGTGTAAAGCAACAAACTGCTGGACTTTAGATGTGTCAGGAGGACAAAACCTCTCTGGAGAAGACCATGATGATGAGTACTTACGGTTCTGCGTCTATACTCTCCATCGGTGCCACATAATTAGCCGGGATGTAGCCCCGTTTGGAGGCCGAGACCCCGGTGAGGGCTTTAGCGAACCACCATTCCCCGGCGCTCTTGTCCAGAGCCTCGAGGGTGTCCCCGGCGTTAAAGCTCAGGTCCTCCTCGGTTCGGGCGGAGTAGTCATACTGAGCGATGTAATACAGGCCCGGTTTCCCTGCTGGAAGACGCGGTGAAGGCCTTTTAGAAGGACAGTCCAGCTCTTTGTTAACAGCACCGGGGTTAACAAACACCGTGTCATGTCTGTCCTCCCGCTTGCTGGGCTCAGCTACTGGGTTCGGCTTTTTAAAACAAGCCAAAAAGCTCTGCCAGCACGCAGAAAGCCTCTTCTGGATCTCCATGGTGGTCAGCAGGTCATTGTGCGTCAGGAACAAGCGGACACAGTTTGGGGAATCCCTTCTGCTCCTCTCTCATGACCCACATTCCAGAGGACACCCAGTGATTGGATCTAATCCCAGCAGGACGGACAGCAGTCTCTGGCCTGAGCACACACCCAGCTAACTCCGCACACACAGGGGAATAACCGGAGCTGGAGCTGCTCCTGCTCTATTGTGCCAATCAGCTGCACCTGCCGAGGAATGGGGAGCGGCTCCGTCAGGACGGAGGCCCTGCGCCTCCTGACGGAGGCCCTGCGCCCCCTGGCGGCCATGTGCCAGCACAGCAGCTGTGAGCTGAAACAGCTGGAAGAGCGACATTCATCCCACCGTGAATATCGTGAAAACGCTCAACATTCTTTGATCATGTATTTAGAAAATTGTGTTTATTATAGACTCATTACACATAAACTAAAATGTTTCAAATATGCTGTATTTTTAATTTCAATAGCTACCACCTTCCGCTCAAAAAGAAAGATAAAGGTATCTCATAATATTAGACTAAGTAAGATCTATCAAAAAAAAAAAAAAAGATTTGTTGAACTAGAACTAGAAAATGCATTTCCTGCTGAAAAGGCATGTGAATGCTGATAGCTGAAAATAATGGCAGAAGCATTGCTGAAAATACAGAAAGGTGAAATGACTTGCCTAAAGTCCGCTGCACTGCACTGCCGAAAAACCTTGAAGTTGCAAAGAAGTTGGAAGTAAAGTAAATTTAAGGTAAATTTGAATGTAGCTATCTGAATATCATTTTTATATATATCATATTATTTCTGTAGCCGAGAGTATGCAGGGATAGTCAAAAAAATGAAAACATGATTAAACATATAAATAAATACATGACTAAATTAATAAATATACATATACAGCTGGGCGTCCTAGCGTCATGCTGGTTTTGTTGCTGATACTGATGCTGCATAGATAAGTAAATAAATAAAGAAAGAATGAAAAAAGAAAATTACATAAATAAATGTACAAATAAATACAAGAATAAATGAAAAAGTACAGACAAATACATGGAAAAATAAATAAAAGAATAAATAAATGCTTAAATGTAAATCGAAATAATTGAGTAAATCTTTAAATAAATAAATAAAAGTTGAAAATTAAATTGAAAATTGAAAATAAAAAAATAATTTGTCTGTTTTATTTATTATTGCTCACCTACATTTTGATGGATTTGAACCTCCAGCTGCTGAGCTAATCCCCGATGCATGGGGACACCTGATATCTACCAGGTGAGGTAACTCAGCAGCTTTTTTTTTCCTTATGTTGATGCTGCATAAATAAATCCATCCATCAATCCATCCATTCAACCGCTTATCCCATTCGGAGCTGTGGGGGGCTTGATCTAATATATATATATATATATATATATATATATATATATATATATATATATATATATATATATATATATATATATATATATATATATAAAAAATTAGATAAATAAAAATAAAATAAAATTGCATAAATAAGTGTATAAATAGAAGAATAAATGAATAAATACAGAAATGCATACATGTAAATAAATTAATACATTAATAAATATTGAAATAATTAAATAAAAACTGATAGACAGGACATTTGCTTTTAGTTGTTACTGTCCACCTACATTTTCTGCAGAAAAAAAAAATTGTATAAATAAATGTATAACTACAAGAATAAGTGCATGAATACAGAAATAAATTCATGGAAAAAATAACAAAATAAAAATAAATAAATGTTGAAATATATATGGAAATAAATGAATAAATATTGAAATAAATAAATTAAAGCTGATACTAGGACATATAAATTTAAATGTTATTCAGTTTCTACGTTTTTGTTCATCTATGTTTTCTTTACTTTTTGGCTGTTTTTACTTTGATTTGACAGAAACTGTGACAGTTATGGGAGAGAGAGGATGACGAGGAGAAAAGGTCCAGGAGTCAGATCTGAACCCCCGGCCCCCTGCTCTACCAGAGGAGCTCACTGAGCCTCCAGTCCTCTGGTTCAGGGCTGTCCAACCTTTGTGCATAGAGGGCCAGATCTGGTGAGGTTAAATGTGTGGGGGCCGACCATTCAGCCTGACACTCTTTGAACCATTAACATGATAACAGAATAACAGGTATCTTATTCCAGGGCCATATCAATCTGTGTATCACCCCTTCTTTCGTTTTTCAACTGAACATCAAAAATCAAAGAACAAAAATATGTTATTTGATTTAGAATCAGATTTCAAACACGAAAAATATGTCACTTTTAGACTTGGATCAAAAATATGAAATGGAAAAATGAGTGCTGGACCAAATTTGAGTTTAATATTTAATGTTGAGTATTTGTATATTTGTTTCTTAAGACCCTAATGTTTGTTATCAATAAATATGAACACAATTTAGTAACAAGACCCAGTTTGATCGTCAGTTGAAAAACAAGAACAAATGATCCCTGGATTGAAAAGACTCAGAGCATATTCATTAAAAAAGAAAATAATAGAAGTGATTCAGCTCAGAAGACTAAACGTATAACTTGTCCGCACTAATGTGAAGGGTGGCTCTGAGATCTGGACTACAGTCAGTAGACCAGGTCTGGCTCTAAAGCAGTGGTTCTGATGCGCAGACGTCACGCAGGTGAGAGTCTCTTAATCTGGTCCTCAGGCGGTTCTTGGACGTCTTCTTCATGTATGTGGAGCCAAACGAGCTCAGCATTTTCTGAGCAACTGTTTGAATCTCTGGGAACCTGCCTTCATCCAGCTGGCGGTAAAAGTTGACAAAGGGAGCCGTTGGTGCTGACCGACACTCTCCGCATCACACTGCAGCTCAATGCGGTCCAGCTGGAGGAGGTCTGGAGCGTCGTCGGAGAACGGAGAGTTAAACAGCCTGATCTCCTTTTCAGCAGCTGCAAATTCCTCAGCCAGAGATGAGGGGTCTGCTGCATACCTCCTCAACTGCGCACCGATATTGTGGAGCCGCATATTGTTAATTTTATGACAAAGCCTGCGGGCCGGTGGAAATTTGAACACGGGCCGCAATTGGCCCGCGGGCCGGACTTTGGACAGACCTGCTCTAGTTGTTTGGTTGCTGATCCTGCTGAAATAAATACCTATATAAATAAATAGGAAGAGAAAAGAAACGAAATTAAAAGAATTTTGCATAAATAAATGTAAGACATGAAAAAACAATCAAGACCGCTTAACCCCTTCAGACCCTGCGCCAATTGGAATGGACATGACATATTTCTGTCTCTAAACCAATAAATACTCTGTAATTGAATGATGTCAGCACTGCTGGTTAATGATTGGATCTTAACTATCCAATCACAATCATTTCATGACTCTGCTCATGCTCTGTAAGAGTGACAGACATCGGACAAGACAAGCATGGTGGAGCTACTCAGGAGAGGGAGGAGTAAGTGCCCATTTTCAATCAAAAATATAAATTTATGTTCATGCTGGCTAAAAAAAAATACTCTCAGTATAATTTTAAGTGTTACAATTGATAATATTTAAAGTTATTTTGAACATATATCATGTAATTAATTTATAGGATTTTTCTGTCTGATGTCTGATGTCCATTGCATTGGACCTCATACAACCACACTTTAAAACCCAAACTATCCAGGAAAAGGTATCTAATCAATAAATAAAGGTATATAATATAGACATTATATTCAGAATATTCAGTAATTTAGAGATTATTTTACATACTAACCACGTTTGTCTTATTCTGCACTTTGTACTCCACCACCTGAGCATGGACGAAAAAAGTAAGTATGAGCTTCTGTTTTGTTGAGAAAGGGATTTGGAGTAGTCTGTAATGTAAAGACAATGTAAGAAATGTGTGTTATTGTATTGTCTGCTTAATTATTATTACTCAGTAAATCAAATATTGTTTTGCTAACCATTCTTTATATCTTCTTCCAACACCTGAGCTGCTGTTGTTCACTCAGGATGAAGAAGGTGATGCAAAATAGTTTCATGTAAAAACAGGGAAAGTAATACTATGTAAGCCAACTACAAACTGTATGTTTTACATCAATGTTGTACTTTTTCCTGCAGGATGTCCAGCAGTTTCCTGACAACAGATGAGAAGGATGGCCGACCGCAAGACGAGCTGGAGAGCGATGGTCTCCTGTGATTTAGTCAACAAACTAAGTGAGTCCTCACTAAGACTACAAGACTAGCAAAGGTGACATTAAGTGGTTATAAGCTAAAGTTGAAATATGGCACAGATCAAAGTTGATTTATTTAGAGATTCCTGAGTCTGCAGGAGAAATGTGGAAGAACATTGTGATGTCTGTCAACCCAAAGGAGGAAGTGTAGTGATAAAAACAAATCCTGACTTGTTTTTGATATCACAGGGCAGGACTCTTCCTGTGGTTTTGGCATTCCTGGAGCATCTGAGAGTGGATGTGGACCAGCCGATCATCCCAGGACACCCGAGCACCACAGCAGTCCACTGAACACACCGAACCACTGTCAGCAGCCTGCTAGCTTCAAGACCCCGAACATTATCTGAAGAGCCAGTGAGTCCGTCTGTCTGTCCTCTGCCCCGGCAATTCAGTTCAGTCCAAAGGGGCTTATTGACATGGGAAACATACATTTACATTACCAAAGCAACTGTGAACTAAAACCAACAATCTTGTCCTCTCCCTAGGTTACATGAAGGAGAGGAGGGTGTGTTGCTCAGGCTGCATCTGTTTAGTGACACCTGGAAGCTGCTTGACATCCTCCTGGATCCATCCCTCCATATGTGTTCACATTATACACATCCATTTAGTCATCTGGACTCTGTATGTCCATCCTGGAAGAGGGAGCCCTCCTCTGTTGCTCTTCGTGAGGTTTCTCCCAGTTTTTCCCTGTTAAAAGGGTTTGTGGGAGTTTTTACCTCATCACTATTTTTTACCACTTGACTGTTTTTATGTTGAATTCAATAAAAGACAACATCAGACATCTAAACTGCGACTTCTTTTACTTTCATTGATGTTCATTGATATCGTGAAAAAGTTCAATATTGTTTGTCAGGTATTTAAGAAAGTGAAAAGTGAATATTATCTAAAATGTAAACTAAAATGTTTCAAGCTTTTTTTCATTGTAATCTTAATAATTACAGCCTACAGCTCAAAAATGAAAGAAAACGGTATCTCTGGAAAAAAAAGATTTACAAAACAGAAATGTCCAGCTTCTGAAAAGTCTGTGGGTTTTTTCATGCAATGCTTGGTCAGGTTTCCTTCAGCATGAATTACTGCATCAGTGAGGTGAGACATGAAGGCCATCAGCCTGTGGCTCTGCTGAGGTCTTATTGAAGCTCAGGTTGCTCTGATAGCAGCCTTCAGCTCATCTGGATTGTGGGTTGGGTGTTTCTCATCTTCCTCTTGACAACACCCCATAGATCCTCTGTGGGGTTCAGGCCAGGCCAGTTGGCTGGCCAGTCCAGCACAGTAATATGATGGTCAGCAGACCAGTTAGTAGTAACGATGGCACTGTTCAGATCAACTCTGGGAGTGAGATTTTAACACATTATGAGTTAATGACTTGTTTCAGCATGATTCATTCTTCCATATTTAAAATCTGGACTTCGTCTCTTTTAAATACAAACCAAACACCAGACATCAACCACTGAATAAAACCTGATCAACTGAATTGAAATGAATCAAACATTTACATCACACAGATGAATCTTGTAAACAGAGTTGATTATCAGGAAATTAGCTCTATAGGTTCTGATCATGTGTAATAATATCAATCAATGTATGTATGGTTCACAATCAATATAAAACGGTGTGATACACTTCAACTATCGTAGATTAAAATATATATCAAATATTACAATAACTACACAATTTTATGTTTCAGATCCCCTATAATTTGTGAATAAGACACACATATAAAGTATTGATGCAGACAGATATAATGACCTGATTAACATGAGAGAGAAGGTTTTGGTTTACAGTAAGCAGCTATTTTAACTTGCTTTGAATGAATTTATGTCAACAACTTCCTGTCACTAGAGCAGATGTTGGTAAACAACGGTAGACGGTTCAGATCCAACAGCTTGCCATCGTGTAAAGCATGTAGGTAGACTCCATCTGAGGAAGGCTTGAAGGCGTAGAACAGGAAAAGAGTGGGTGAGAGCACCATAAATTGAAGGGCCATTGCCAAGATACCACGACTTTGGCTGACCACAGACTAAACCCCCACATCAATGCTGAAAGGTGTAAACTCTGAATTCAGAGTGACATCGATTAGTCTATTTCCATCATTATGTCCACATTTCACATCTGCGGTCCACCAGAGACAACGCAACCAAAATGGCTCACTGTCCTTCAGCTCCAGTGTTTCCCTGTATATCTATATATCTGCTGAAGGAAGGAAGCAAACCCAGTTTCATAGTGTTACTTACTACCTGGTGTACTGAGAATATACCTCAGTGAATTGTGACTGTGACAGAGTTCAGGTGAATAAAGGAACCTTCATCTGTCCAGGTCTGAATTTCCCCTCGTGGGACTAATAAAGGACTATCTTCCTCTTCTTCTTCTTCAAACTGGGGACATTTGATGTGCAAGGTGAAGGTGATAACCACTGCATTACAGAAACTGATGAAGGGTCCGCAGTTCAGGTCTGTGGTCTACCAGAGTCAAGACAACCAGAATGTGTCCCAGTCCTTCAGCTTCAATCATTCCCTGTGTATCTCTGGATACACTGGACCAGCACCACTTCAGTTTCTGTAGTGTAGTGGTTATCACGTTCGCCTAACACGCGAAAGGTCCTCGGTTCGAAACCGGGCAGAAACAAGCTGTTTTAGCTGTTTCTTAATGTCTAGCTGATAAAATGAAATGTTGAGTTGTTGACATGAATTTCAGGTTTCATCTGTGATGTTATTGTTTGCTTCATTTTAATTCAGTTGATCAAGTTTTATTCACTGGTTGATGTCTTGTGTTTGTAAATAAAGTTCTAGTATAATATATCATTAAATAAAGTTCTACAGTATAATATATCATTAAATAAAGTTCTAGTATAATATATCATTAAATAAAGTTATAGTATAATATATCATTAAATAAAGTTCTAGTATAATATATCATTAAATAAAGTTCTAGTATAATATATCATTAAATAAAGTTCTAGTATAATATGTCATTAAATAAAGTTCTAGTATAATATGTCATTAAATAAAGTTCTAGTATAATATGTCATTAAATAAAGTTATAGTATAATATGTCATTAAATAAAGTTCTAGTATAATATGTCATTAAATAAAGTTATAGTATAATATGTCATTAAATAAAGTTCTAGTATAATATATCATTAAATAAAGTTATAGTATAATATGTCATTAAATAAAGTTATAGTATAATATGTCATTAAATAAAGTTCTAGTATAATATGTCATTAAATAAAGTTCTAGTATAATATGTCATTAAATAAAGTTATAGTATAATATATCATTAAATAAAGTTCTAGTATAATATGTCATTAAATAAAGTTATAGTATAATATGTCATTAAATAAAGTTCTAGTATAATATGTCATTAAATAAAGTTCTAGTATAATATGTCATTGAATAAAGTTACAGTATAATATATCATTAAATAAAGTTCTAGTATAATATGTCATTAAATAAAGTTCTAGTATAATATGTCATTAAATAAAGTTACAGTATTTTTTTTTTTATATTTTATTTTATTAAGTTCTAGTATAATATGTCATTAAATAAAGTTATAGTATAATATGTCATTAAATAAAGTTATAGTATAATATGTCATTAAATAAAGTTATAGTATAATATATCATTAAATAAAGTTCTAGTATAATATGTCATTAAATAAAGTTATAGTATAATATGTCATTAAATAAAGTTATATATAATATGTCATTAAATAAAGTTATAGTATAATATATCATTAAATAAATTTTGTTATAAAGTTATAGTATAATATGTCATTAAATAAAGTTATAGTATAATATTCTTAAATAAAGTTCTAGTATAATATGTCATTAAATAAAGTTATAGTATAATATGTCAGTTTAAATAAAGTTATAGTATAATATGTCATTAAATAAAGTTATAGTATAATATATCATTAAATAAAGTTCTAGTATAATATGTCATTAAATAAAGTTATAGTATAATATGTCATTAAATAAAGTTATAGTATAATATGTCATTAAATAAAGTTATAGTATAATATATCATTAAATAAAGTTCTAGTATAATATGTCATTAGATAAAGTTATAGTATAATATGTCATTAAATAAAGTTCTAGTATAATATATCATTAAATAAAGTTTTTTTTTTTTTTTTTTTTTTTTTTTTTTTTTTTTTTTATAGTATAATATGTCATTAAATAAAGTTATAGTATAATATATCATTAAATAAAGTTATAGTATAATATGTCATTAAATAAAGTTATAGTATAATATGTCATTAAATAAAGTTATAGTATAATATATCATTAAATAAAGTTCTAGTATAATATATCATTAAATAAAGTTGTAATTTATAGTATAATATGTCATTAAATAAAGTTATAGTATAATATGTCATTAAATAAAGTTATAGGTATAATATATCATTAAATAAAGTTCTAGTATAATATGTCATTAAATAAAGTT